>BLBF01000031.1:3748147-3809113 GCA_015471245.1 Laticauda colubrina
ACATACATTCCTACTGAACTATTTTCCCTTTTATGGGTGGCTACTCTATTTCTGTTGTTCGGTATGTCTGTCTTCCTCATCTAAACAGATGTAGTAATCATGTAGGTTTGCAAACAAGATTTTAGTTATGATCTGGATGGTAGATGGAAGCCTGTTGGTACACTGTAGGTAGCAGCCAGCTTATTTTCTACATATGGTCCTGCTTATATTTTCCCTGCACAGTTTCAGTGTACTACTCTGAAGGTAACCTTCTGCGTGAGCAAGCTGAGTCTCCTACAGATGGTGGGCTGAACATTCCTGAAGTCCTAATGAAATTTGCCAGGCTTCCTGTCTGTGACAATTATCTAATGTGCAACGGAGGGAACAAGTTTGGGAAGGAATGGGATGAATAAAGTATTTCAAGACATAATGGTGGTGACATATAATGGTGCCTTTAAATAATATTGATTTTAGACATTGCTCAGGAAGACTAGGTTTTATTTATTTAAATTACCACCAGAAAGAGTATGTTTATTATTTTAATAAAGGAAAGACCACTCATGTTCTACTGTAGCCTTGATACAGATTCATTGATTCTCCAAGATAAATGTAAGTTTCATTTTAGGAAGCGTATATAAACAATACAAAGTAGCAAATTGGAACAGGATCAAAAAAGAACAGTGAAGTAACCAGAGATTGGGCAGTAAGTCCTATGAAAAGCAACTGCAGAAGGGATATTTACATTTAAGAAAAGATTGTTGAAAGGCTTCTTGTTTCAACTCTGAATACCTAAAAGGATGACATAGAGAAGAAAATAAAAAACTGTTCCCTATGGTTCCAGAGTACTGGACAACGGATAATGGATTTAAACAACAGGAAGGCAAATTCCAAATGAATGTCAAGAACTGTTCACTGTAAAAAGGTTCTATAGCAGAACCAGCAATCAAGAAAAGTGGTAGAACCCTCAACACTGGATGTGTCCCAAGCAGAGTTGAAGATGCCTTAATTTGGATTCATCTATTCGGTTGGGGGCTGGACTTGATAGCCTAAATATATTATATTTTTATGATTCTTTCAGTTTTCATCAAGCAGTACCAATTTGTAGTCATCTACAATTTCTGTCTCACTTAGCACCATAGTGGGAAAGACCAATGGTTTAAAAACAAAACAACAAAAAACAGACTTTTAACATCTTAATTTATTTTTTTAAGTCCAAATACAATTTAAATTTTTTAAAAAGTGGTATGCAAAATGAAAGGAGTTCTTGATAAGACTCTTCAAATACCTTATCAGTAGATTTAGTGATAGCATGTCACATATCTCTATCTTAGCATACAAATATGAGAGTTTATGTGTACGTATAATACACACATACATATATTTTTAATTCTAATTGAATTAGAGCTGATTGAGTTCTTATAGATTTCACAATTATGTATTAGATTTCTTGTGAAATAAAATGACCAAATAAAATGACCAAATTATCCAATTTTTAATGAAAATCAGTCTGAAAAAAAAATATGAATTATTGCTCACCAGCTCTTCATTCTAGAAGAGATTAGGGAAGAACCAGGTTGCACTGATAGCAGAGTTATCTATAGTTCACCTTTTGTTCCCTCAAAATCCTGGAAACTGTATTTCTAACACTTCATTTGCCCTTTTTTGGAGTCACATCACATTGCTAAACTGGGGGGGAGGGGAGATAGGAATAAATGATGTGAATCAGGACAGTGTTTTAAATTGATTATGATTGTGCTGCAGTTAAAAACCATTAGAATGGAGTATTTTGGCCTTGGGAGTAGCTTTAATGCAGAAGCTTCTTTTATCTGTCTCTCTTAGTGATTGAAGTCACCTCATTTTTGCCGATGATTCTTATTTCTAGTATTTTCTGTTCTCTGTATAAACTGTTCCATCTTGTTTTCTATGAGCAGGAGATCCTGCCCACCATGCATCTATGAAGAATCTCATTTCTTCATGTTTGTTGGAATCACTGTGTGATTTAATAGTACTAAATGCCTTATTTCCTAAACTTGTAATTAGAAGTGCATGTTAAACTGAAAATAACACTTGCATGTTTTGTTTTGTTGTTTCTGACTTTTTAAATTATAGCTTGTGTGCTTGGTCAAAAAGGGGCGGGGTAGTAACATTTCAAACCCAGAGGACCATCAGTTGGTATTAGAGGGTTACTTTTTATTATTGTAATATTTTATTTTTTATTAGTAGGAAAGTGTTGAGATGAAAGTTGTGAGATTCCTACCTATTTCACAGACTGATGTAAAGGGGAAGAATGTTTGATAAAGGCATCCTCCCAGGGAGGAGGTAGCAACAGCAGAAAATAAAGGCAAGAAGGCACAGCAGGGAATGTCAAATTCAGAGGACAACTGGGAAAGGCAGATTGACTTTCCACTTTTCACCTTACAGTTTCAGTTTATCATGACATGACATTAATGAATGAATCTGGTGGGAACAAGCTGTAGAACAAAGAAAAAGAGTTAGCATGAAACCCTTATATATAGCACCTACTAAGGACTCAAGCTGTCCCAGGTGGAAAGCAAAATTTATTATTTTACCCTCTGGAACAAGCTCGTCTATCTAGAGTTCCCTAGAAGTCAAACAGTATGTTGAGAAGACATCTCTATAACAAATTGACAAAAGTTGGAAGCAGCGTGTAAGAAGGCATCCAATTATGAGGCTGAGGGGATGATACACTTTGATGCATTGCTACTATTTTGCTGCTATTCCCCTGAAAGGATAAACACCTATTTTAAATAATGGGGTTTTTGCTGGATGTGAATATTCTTGATGGGCAAAATCACTCCAATCTTCTTGGACTTGGACTCTGATTAGGCTAATTTAGTTGAGGTGCTTCAACTAAACTAGTCTCATGTTAGTTTGATGATGAGCTTGAGTTTGTGACTCCTGACATAGTAGCTAGAGATTTCAGACCAACTTCAATCACCTAGATCTTCCTGCCTTGTTAGTGTGGCCCAGGAGGTAGACCATGGGTCCATGTGATGGTATCAGCTTCTTTGGAGGGAATGAGGTGATTTATTTGGCCTTGAAGGAAGTGGTGGTGTGCTTCCTGATCAAGAAGCCATCCTTGTACCCAACAATTTTGGGTAATTATTGATCTGTCTACAGCCGTCTTTTGGGGAGAGGGGATAGAAACTTGAGAAGGTGGTTGGACAGCAAAGGATCCTAAAGGAATCTATTATCCAGACTTCTTTTAATTTGGTTTCAGGCAAGGAGTTTATTTTAGTTTAATTTAGTTTAGTGTCATTGCACCTCGTAGAACAAAATTAAATGCCATCTTCGGTGCACATTATAACGATAAAAATAAAACACAAACACACATCCTTCACATTCTATACAATTGAATTGAAAACCCCTGATATTGCATTAATATTGTGCTATACAGTGGAATTCAATATAGTTACTGTCCTGGGATAGAAGCTGTTTTTCAGCCTATTTGTCCTTGTTTTTGTTATTCTGTACCATCTACCAGATGGTAATAGTTAAAAAAAAAGGATGCCCAGGATGAGATGGATCTTTGATAATGTTTTGAACTTTCTTAAGGCAGCAGGAGCTGTAAAGCTCTTCCAAAGAGGGGAGAGGGCAACCAATGATCCTCTGGGCAATGACATTAACCAGTGGTGGGATTCAAATATTGTTGTCACTGGTTCAGTGGCCATGGTTTGGTGGGTGCGCTTTGCACGCATGCACACACTTTACGTGCACGGCAAACATGCACTTTGAGCAGGCACAGAGGCATTTGCGCAGGCACAGAGGCATTCTAACTCGCCTCCTGCAAGCGTGCACAATCCTGGTCACTTCAGCAGCTGCCATGCAGCACTATTCTGTGCCACGCAAAGCAGCTGTGCTTCAAATTCAGCCAATAAAAGTGAGTATGGGAGCCTGGGTGGGTGGGTGGGCCCAACAGCAGAGTGGCGGAGAGAACCAATACAGTCTCCAGTGCTCATCGTCCCTACTGGCTTGCCAGAACTGGGCCGAACTGGTCGAATACCACCATTGATATTAACCCTCTGGAGCACTGTCCTATCTGCCACTGTGCATTTGGCAAACCATACAGAGATGCTGTAAGTTAAAATATTCTCTATGGTGCAGCAGTAAAAGGTCACCAGTAGTTTTCCATTCAGTTGTTGTATCCTGAGAAGTCTCAATATAATCTCTGCTGGGCCCTTTTGACCAGTGCAGTAGTGTGGGTACCTCAGGTCAGTTCCTCTTTTATGATAACATTTATGAGTCATTATGGAGATGGATTTCATCATATAAATGAAGCTTTTTTTGTTCATACATAATATTTACAATACTTTGTGAACATCCCTGGTAGTCATCAAAATGTACAAATTGTGCAGCTTGGTCTCATTTTGTGAACTTTAGTCAATAGAGGTCCCATTTGGTTGATACTTTGAAAAAAATCTTTTGAACCATGCTCTTCACAGGCTTCATCAGAACCAGATTTCTAGTGGTTGATAGTTGATCAGCAAAGTGCCAATTAATAAGCACCTGTTAGTAAGCTCAACTAATAAGAGGATCAGTATGCATTTATTGAAGGTATATATATAACTTGATATATTAAGTTCTTATTTCTGCCTATACAGTTGGAGCCCTTGCACTTTGTTCCTCAGTTTTACTATAAAAACTGATAAGCTTTAAACTGTAATGGCCTTTTTTATCTTATAGATTATGGCTGAGCAAGCAGTGGCAAGTAGCAGCCTCTCTCGATCCATCACCCTTGAATCTATTTCTCCAAATGACATATCTCTGCAAGGTAACAATATTATAGACCAAGTTTCTTTAATTACATGCATTTTATTATTCCTCACAAGTACAGAGATGTAGTGAATATTCCTTATATTAGGAACCACTATTATTTATCACCTTACTCAGGAAAGAACCTCTGCATTGGGATGAAAGTTCGAATCACAAAGCAGCATTTTCACTATATAAAAAATATTTGTTGAATTTCACCTTGGCATTTGTTACTTGGTGTCTTTATCTTTGAATGGATTTTGTCTGACCTTCACAGACTCTTATGTGTAGTAAATCCTTTCACTGAATAGGATCCAAGGTCCCTCATACCTTTCCTGATGCATCATGAACTACAGTACATAGTATACAGCAAATTACCCTATTGTCCAGTTTGAAAATACACAATTGAATATCCACTATAATTGCAGAAGAATTAAGAAAATGGGTGGGAAATCAGAGAGATGGTCAGTAAAGAACATGTCTGCTGGCCATCTTTGCCACCAAAACACAGCTAAAAGAATTACTGCCAGACTGAAGTCTCTGGCAATCTGAAGAGGAGTTTCAGTGGTATTCTTTGTTTTCAAACAATGAAGGAACAGGTGTGCTCTTGACTGCCCCCTTATTATGCAATGCAGCATTTGATATCTCATATAAAAACTTCCATTTCTTAGATTGATGGCACTCTGAAGGACCAATGAATGAACTCAGTGAGACTTACTGTAGGATCACTTGATTACTCATTAAGTGCCATGTTTCAGTATCTCCTTTTTCCTCATGCCTTAAAATTTATTCTCTGAGCAACAGATTGGAATAAATCTGTTCTCTTTTGTTCCCACAGCTGATATATTGGATGTTGTAAGACAGTCTGTTCAGAAATACAAAGCTTTATATATCGGCAGCTTACCAGTATCTAAATCTATGGGTAGGTATTTCTTAATGAATTCTGCAACATGTTTATAGTTGCTTCATAAATATTGTAAGGTGTAATCTGATCTATTTTATTAGCTTTTCTACAGATATGAAATGAACTTCTGCATTATATGTTACAATTGGTGGTTTATGTCAACAGTCCAACTAATGAACCCAACAAACATAGACACTTTCCGGAACTTTTAAATTCCAATAGCAAAAACTTACATCATTTCAGTACCAAAGAAAGCAAAACTATATCTAACTTTTCCCATGCAATCCTGCATAATTAAAGAATAGATTTCTCCCCTCTTCCCACTGGACAAGGTCACATTGTCCAATTATTAATTGTCCTTTTGTTTTGAGAATAGTTTATATCTTGGCTGATACCTGCAGAAGTGTCCTTGGTGGAGACTTGGCTCTTCCTGTTGAAATCTGGAGCCTCTGCATTCCATCTTCTCCTTCCTTCCCTCCAGTTCTTTGGCAAGTTGAGCAGTAATAACATTTACAGGAAGCATAAACAAATTCAATCTTGACATTTTGGCCCCCTGGAAAGAAGGGATACCTACATAATATCAAACAGATATTACCATTATGGGTTCATACCATTCCTCTTTACATCTCCCCCTGGTTTCTGAAGATATTTCAAATGGAATGTGTTCATTAGCCGGTCTGTCTTAACATTGTGGGACCCATTCTGCTTGTGCCCTTGGACATCCTTTCCATTGCACTTAGAATGCAATTTCCCATTGTAGTAAGTAGAATCTAGGATCCTTTTTATATCATAGTATTTTCCCCCCACTATGATCAAGCCTGGGGTTTCTTTCTCCACTGGTCTTAGCTGCAACCCTTAGGCTGGTTTTAATAAGCTGAAATGGAATACTGGATGCACATATCTTGGGTAACTGTAGCTCTACTGTGACTGGATTGATGATTTTCACAACAGGAAATGAACCAATATACTTGGGGCCCAACATCCTACAAGGTTGCCTTAACCTTAAGTATTTTGTGGATAAGTACACTCTTTCCCCCATCTTGAACTCCTTTTGGGGAGCTCTCCTTTTGTCAGCTTGTTGTTTTTACCCTTTTCTTGCTTTCACTAAGGCTTTCTTTACATCTTTGCATGCTCTGTTTAGGAAGTCCATCAACTCTTTGAGAGTTACTGAGGAGGAAGGCATAGGCATGAAATCCATCCTTGTGGTTATCTTAAATGGGGTGAAGCCTGTGCTGATACTCACTAAATTATTGTATGGTACCTCTGCAAATGGCAAGAGCTCAGCCCAGTTGGGCTGCTGATAGTTAACATAACAGTGTAGATATTGCTCTACCACTGCATTAGCTCATTCTGAGGCCCCATTCGTACTCGGATGGAACCTGGGAAGACCTTATCAGCTTTATTAATTCACATCAGAACTTTGCTGTAAACTGTACTCGTTGGTCTGAGCCAATGCATTTGGGCACTCTGTGCAGTTGGTAGATGTGTTGTACAAACATCTTAGCCAGTCTCTGGGTGGGTAGGAACTTGAGGCATGCCACAAAGCGGGACTGTTCAGAGAACAGATCCACAATGGTCCAAATCACAGTGTTCACTTTCTGGTAGCTCCACTATAAAATCCATAGCAATTTCCTCCCAAGGTCTGGTTGGGTCGGCCACCTACTGCAACAATCTGGGGGACTTCCCTAGCCGTTGCTGCATAGAAGTGCACACAGGACAACTCACCACATAGCTCTCTATGTCCTTCTTCATCTTTGACTACCTAAATTGCCTCCTGGCCAAGTGTAGGGTTTTTACAAACCTGAAGCAATTTGCTTGGAGTCATGACTTCGCTGCAAGAGTTGTGTTCATAAACTGTCAGGAATGTACAGTTTGTCACTTTTCCATGCCAAGGCTCTTCTTATCGTCATCTGGCTTCAATAGGTCCCAAACCATGTGTCTTTCATCAGCACTTATTTTAACTGTTGTATTAAGGTGTTGCCGGGGTTTAAAGGGGTTTCCCATGTCTGTTGCTTCATGGAGGCCTGGGCCACAAACTGCTTGAAGGTATAATGAAATTAACCACTTCTTCCTGAGTGCTCTTGTACTGGGGCAACCAGGAAAGCACATCTGCCAGGAAATTCTCCCCCTCCCCCAGAAGTATAATGTTCGCAAAGCCTACAAAAATCTATGCTATTTTTGAGGTCAGGGGGCCTGCCATTCTAAAATGGAATTCACCTTTTCAGTTCCATCACTATTCCTTCACATGACACCCTATTCCCTAAGTAATCCAGACTGGTTTTGTGAAATTCACACTTCAACAGTTTGGCATGCAGCTTAGCATCCAGGAGTTTCCTAAGTACTTCATGCAATAGTCTCACATTCTGTTGTGGCCCACCAGTGGCCAGCAGAGCTGGTGGAAGATTTCGACGGTGAGGAAGTTGGGGAGGAACATGGGCCAGTTCTGGAGTCTGGGGAAGGCTCTGATGAGTGCTCTGCGTTGGAGGCAGAGATGGGGCCAGGGCCATCCGACAGTTATCAGCTATCTTCGGAGTCTGAGATCAGTGGGGCAGAAGAACAGCTGGAGCCTGTTCCTGATGTGTACATGCACAGAGCTGCCAGGAGAAGGGAATAGTTAAGGAACAAGGGTTGACTCTGGAGTAAAGGCACAGGTAGATGGTGAATGGCCCCTTCCATAGGGAATAAAGAGGAGCGAAAGAGGAGTAGTGTTTGCAGAGACAGTTTGTTCATGACTGGCAACTCTACAAGCCTGATAAGGTCTGTGGTTATAATTCACCCTTGAAAGACTGTTTGCTGGGACTTTGCTGTGAATGATAGGAATTTACATTAGCCTAATAAAAATGGATTTTGTCAGACAAGGAGTCTGTTTCATGATTTTGTGAAGCTAGGTCAGAACACATTCTCTTCCATCATCTCAGAACAGATGAGGATGTCATACAGGTATACCAGAATTCCTTTGTACAAATTCTCATGCAACATCTCATTTATTAGTTACATGAACACAACAGGTATTCCTTTAGACCAAAAGCCATCACTTTGAATAGCACCCCAAGGGGCAGTTAAATGTGGTCTTCCACTCATTCCCCTTTTTAATCCTCACTCAATCATATGCCTCCATTAGGTTCAACTTGATGAATACCTTCCCTTTGGACAGATACCCCAGCATGTCCTTCATGATGTGTAGGGAGTACATATTCTCCACACAGACCCTATTGATCCTGTAGAAATCTACACACAACCTCAGCAACCCGTTCCTTTTCTCTTTAAAGAGCATGGGAGCTGCCATTCAGGACTGGATGAATCCTCTGGCAAGGTTCGTGACTATGAAGTCTCTTAGCACCCCACCCCCCCAATTTCCTTGGGGGTAATTGTGTACATCTTAAGCTTAGAAATTTCATCCCTGGTAAGATATCAATTGCACAGTCCATGGGTCGATGGAGTGGCAGAACATCAGATTCCTTCTTACTAAACACTTTGGTGAGGTCCTGATATTCCTTGGGGATTGCAGGTTCCCTTGGCTTTGACTCGGTGGCCACTCTCATGTGCTCAAGCCCTTCCCTTCTTTCCAATTACAGCTGGAGCTCATTGTGCTACCTCTCTGTAAGTTCTGGGGTCCTTGGGCTCATCACTAAGTAGTTTCTGTCTCTCCCCCAACATCCTGTAGTCTCCAATTCTTCAGCCAAGCCAATAGCAATATCATGGCTTCTGCCTTTTTTTGGGCCATCATGAACCCAGATAGTCTCTTTGTGGTTCCCCATTCTTAGTCTCACTGGCTTGGTTAGGCAGGAGACGGGCAGCCCTCCTATGATCAAGCCATTGACCTACTCAAATTTCACGGGTTGCTATAGTTTCCCCACTCTCAATTCTAGTTTCACTGTCTGCAGGCTTTCTAAACATTGGGTGCATCCTGAGCCTATCAGGGCTGTTACAACTCCCTTCGCTCTGAGTGGGGCACAATGATCTCCACCTGGGCAGTAAAAGGGGCAATGGCTCCACTTACAAACAGGTCATTCTCTCCCTCACTGTTGTTCTCATAGAGGGCCAGTTGGGCATTGGTGGTTAGAGTTCCCACCAGTGGTTGAGTTAGAGTTCCCAACTCAGTGGTTTGGGAAGAGATCTCTATGACTTGGTATGCCACCTGTGTCTTTTCTCTCTCCTCCTTCAGCGTCTTCTTGTTCTTTGCCAGGCTTGGAAACTTCAGGGTCATCATGGGCTTGAGCACTGGGCAGATCATAGCTCTATGGTCCTCCTTCCTGCATTGGAAGCACGACCCAGATTCATGCTTTGGGGCCTCTCTCAGAGTAGAGAAGGTAACTGATGGGATCTTCTAACCCAATGAATGCCTCTCTTGGCTTTTTCTTGGCCAGCTCTTGGCTCCTCCATGCCTCTTATATTCTATAAAATCCAACTCCATGTTTTTCGCTGGCTGGTATCATGTGTAGATGTCATCTGAGATTCTGCGGGGCAAGCAAATGTGATACAGCTCCCACTTCAGGCTGTCATGAAAGTAGACCAGCAACCACTCTGGTCACCCCCTCAGCTTCCTGGCAAGGCTCCAAAACTCGTGGTTGTACTTGGTCACCAGCCTGTTCCCCTGTTTGATAGTACGTATCTTGGACTCAGCTTGCCAAATCTGTGTGATGTCCCCGAATCAGGCTTGGAGCTCATCTAGGAAGGCATTGGGGTTCCCCAGCTTGGAAGCTCCCTTGTCATGCAGCTGCCCACTCTGCTGCATCTCCCTCCAGGCTGGCCACAATGTGTTCATGCAGGCAATATCATCTGGGTAGACGGATCCATACTGGTTCATGTGGCTCCATACCTGGTTCAGAAAAAAGTCCAATTTCTCTAGTCTCCCGTTGAACATGGGTCTTATCAGCAGGGATTCCAAGTGCCCTAGGGCAAACCAGTATCCTGTGGTTCACTGCAGTGGGAACAACTGGGGTTGGAAACTCATAGCTATTGATGGCACATGAAGTTAGCCAGCTCCCGCATGTGGAGTAGCAGTCACCTCTCAGGGACTGGCAGTGACCTGGCCTAATGCACCCCTCTGGTGTCGGACAGCAACCTCTTGGGGTCTGGTGTATTCCAGGGCCGCTGGTCCCCCAGCCACTAGCTGAGGCTAAGCTGTGGAGATGAAGGGACTGGGCTTGGCTGGCTCCTGCCTTGGTGGCTTGAGCTATCTGTCATATTAGCACCACAAATGTCTCTCTCAGTTACTCCACTGATGGACTGTGTAATGTGGCCAGGTATTTCTAATCCGCTGGCTTTTCCCATTCTGTAGCTCTTTTGGCCTTCCACTCCAATCCTAGGATGAGGGCCATCTGGGGAAACTCAAGGGAATCTTTGCTTCTGCCACCTTCTTCACTACGCCTTGCCATGGCTCAACGGTGTCTGGGTAGAAGGATCCAGCCACCGCACCCTCATCCCATGTCACTGGCTGCTCTGCCTTCTCCATTCGCACTTTAGACCGGGTCATGACCACTTGTCTGCTTGAGTCGTTGCCAGGGCTTACTTCGTCACACCTGTCCTGGCATTCATCACCATCTCCATGTTTCGTTCTGCACCAGACATAGTTCCCCAGACTCCCCATAGTTCTCTCAGAGATGGCCAAGTAGGCTGCATAGAACCAGGGTTAGGAGACCTAATTTAATGTCAATAATCCAATGAATGCTCCCAACAAATATAAGAAACTTTCAGAAACTTTGAAATCCCTAAAACAAAACTTAATTGAGTACATCATTTCGACTGACATCTGCAGAAGTGTCCTTGGTGGGTGCTTGGCTCTCCTGTTTGAAGTCTGGAGCTCTGCATTCCATCTTCCCCTTCCTTCCCCCCAGTTCTTTGGCAAGTTGAGAAGCGATTATATTCATAGGAATCATAAGTGAATTTAATCTTGACAGTTTATTTTTATGCTTTTCAGGAATCTTGCCAGGTATATGAAAAAAGGAATAATTATGTTGATGAGATTCCTATGCAATAATGCTTTTTTGTTCATGCTGGATACACTGACCACATCAATAACACTATCCGCTCTGACTTACAAATATCTGCAAACTATTTGCTGACCCAGTACATGGCAGCAAAGAGCAACTACTAACTCTAAATTTTGCAACTCAGATCTGGCAACTTGAAATGAAAATCCATTGGTTTTGTTCGTATTGTAATTTGCTTGAGTTAAAACCATGTTAAGGTTGACAGGAAGTAACAGGAATCAGATTGGGGCATAGATTTGATTAGGAAATGATTAAGAAACAAAGAGTTAAATACTGCTTTTCTTTGATGTTCTATTTCACCTTAAAAAATAGAAAAATCTATAATAAATCCCTTTAATAGCTGTTTGTCAAGAAATCAACGAATTCATCATGTTGTCCTGCTCTTGTGCCTGTTATAAGTTTCTATGATGTGTAGCAGTTAAAGCTGTAAAGCAGGGGTGTCAAACTTGATTTCTTCGAGGGCCAGGTCAGCATTGTAGTTCTTGTCTGTGGGCCAGCAGGGGGGCAGGGAGAGAGGATGGATGCCAGCCAAAACGGGGCATGTGGGTGTTTTTGACCTGGACAGCTTCCTGCAGCACTTTGTCAGCCAAAACAGGGCGTGGGGGAGTGCGCCTGTGTAGCTCATTTTTGATGGCAGAGTGCTGCTGATGGCCAGGGAGGCCAAAAATGCCCCCCCCCCCGGGCCATTTTGGCTGGCAGAGGCACTGCCGCCTGATGATTTGATATTTTGAGGCTGGTCTTGTGGGCCAGATTTAAGCACCCTGCAGGCCAGATCTGGCCTGTGGGCTGTGAGTTTGACATCCCTGCTGTAGAGTGAGGTTAAGGGAAATGGTAGAAATCTCAATGTTTAAAATTACTACATATCTTTGGGATACATAGATATTTCTCTCAAACTATCTGTTCTCTTGAAATATCTCAAAACAGATGGTTTCTTTAGTTACCTTTCCTCATCTTTGGCCTTGGAAGGAATCTTAAGCAGCAAAGTTGCCTTGACTGGAATAAGGAATTCAGACCTGGGATCCTGAAATTACCTATTCTTCAGCTAATGGCTTGGCTTATTCATTTCTTTCCTGCCTTGGCACTTTAGGGATTGATGTGCTAAATAATGCCATTGAAACTCTGATGGGCAGCCGTAACCGTGAGCAGTGGATTCAAGCTGTGGTTAGTGTTTCAGACTCAGTGATGCAAGCAGATCAGACTGAAGTAAGACTCTTTGTGATATTGTACACAGTGGGATCTTTCTCTTCTCACCAAATATCTTTCTCTTCTCACCAAATTGCTATCTGTCTCCTGTATGTATTATGGCCTGCTTCGTTGGCATATCCCAGAAACCGAGTCATCAGCCAAGGAGATACTTGACTGAAAAACTGATAGTTGGAATTTTTCTCACCACCATTGACTGAATGCTATTACTTAAGAGTAGAGATTGATACCCTTTTTTTGCAGAGGCCATGCTGCTGCTACCACCATTTTTGGATGAGGTGGCAAACATTCTCTCTCCCTCTGTTGTGGGTTGAGTAAGTATATTTCTTTTTGGGACCAAGAGCTGCATGATTTTGACTGGTGGGCATATCTGGCTCAACGGCCATAGATTGCTGATTACGATCAGATCTTGGTTGCAAAATTCAGATAATGATTACAGGTAGTCCTCTACTCACAACTGGTCACATGATACCACCTGCAAGTCACATTTTGGGCACTTGGCTCCAGGGCCCAGCTGTTTGCAGTATCCTACAGTCATGTAACCATGATTTTTGAGCCATGGTGACTCTGGTTAAAATATAGTATTGTGGGCTGACTCTCCCCATTGCCCAGGAGTTTGATCCTGATGAGCTCAAGATTGACTCAGCTTCCATCTTTCTAAGGTTGGTAAAATGAGGTCCTAGATTGTTGTGGGCAGTTGACATTTTTAAACTGCTTAGAGAGTCATGTAAAGACAGAATATAAGTCTAAGTGTTCTTGCTATTTTTGTCATTTTTTCTGAAAACTGGCACTTACATGTATTAACAATTTTATAGTAAATTTATAGTTAGGTTTATTGAAATCTTACTAAATTTAATGGAATTATTCTCAGGTCAGAAAGCTCAATGTTCCACAGTACTGCTTTAATCTGTGCTAGCCATTTGCTGTCAGAATTAAATGCTGCTGCCAAAGATGAATGTTTCAATGATCCATTGATTCCAGGGGGAGTCAATTATAGTCAGTTATCCCATAGAGGTCAGTTGGATTTCAATATATTTAGGTTGTATATTACAAATCCAACTGATTTTCATTAGAACTTCCATTAATCTCTCTCACTGAGAACTTTAGTATCCTTAACTTTGGTTGGGGTTTTATTTATAGTTCAACCTAATTTATTAAATATAAATTGAAAAACCAATCATAAATGTTAAAGGGTCATTCTTGACCTTCATTAACCTGTTCAAGAATAAATCTAGGTATAGTAACATCCTATTTGTTCCATTGATTTCAATGAGCACCAAGTATTGCTTTCTGCAGAATGGAATTTACAGTACATTTACAAAACAATTCAGCCCTATTATGTTATTATTCCAATAATGTTTACTTTTAATATGTTGCATTAAACTGTAAACTAGAGGTTTCAAGCCCTGTCTGCTGGATTTATACTCCATAATGTGATTTGTTTGAATTTGCCAGGGCATTACATTCACTGCATCACATTTATGAGGCTGATCACATAATTCATTTTTGTGTTAGGAATAGGGATTTAAAAAGAAAGTATAAATTTGATTTCTGTGTGAAGACCTAAAGCTTTCATCTAGTACCTGGAGGACAATTGGAATAAAATGCAATGAGTACTCTTAGTGTAATCTGATTGAATTGTTCTGTATTCTTTAAGGCTGAAGAGGAGGAAGATCCCTGCATTTGGGAATGTCAAGTACGCTATGTGACTTTTATTGGGATTGGGAGAGATGCCCACACATTTGGACTTATTGCTGACACGGGGAAACAACATTTCCAATGCACAGCCTTTTGGTGTGAACCAGATGCTGGAACCATTTCAGAAGCAGTACAGGCTGCATGTATGGTAAATGCTGTGAAAATAAAACAAACGAGAGCAGATTTTGGGGAAAATATTAGTCTTCTAAAGAAGCTTCCTCTTAAGCTTGGATACATTTTATCTTCCTGCCATTCTTAATTCCACTCTTCATCATACCCAAGACATTGTTTTCTGGCTCAGTATTCATTGCTCTTGAAATACTTGAAGATAAAAAGATCAAGGATCTTGTCAAAAAGAATAAATTTTTATTGCATTCTTGCCATCTCAAGTAAACTACTTGAAATATTTTATTCTGTCTAAGTGAGGACTTCTAAACTATTCTGCCAGAACCATTTCCTACAGCCTAGCTCTAGGAAAAAGAGGAAGAAAGTTAGAACTTAATTAAACATTATGTAGCATCCTAAGAATCAAATAAATATTTTTGTTGAGATAGTTTGATATAATATTGTTGTGCATCATATCTGATGAGACAGTCTAGCCAGATAAATCACAATATCACCAAATAATTGAACTGAGCTTTAACCACAATATAGGTGAATTATAAAATGCCTGGCCAATTCCAGCTGCAGAATCCTTTATGCAATCTTGAATTAGTATTTTCAAATTAAATCATAATATTTTACAAATTAAACCAGAATATTTAATATTCTCCAGATAACTTACTGGATTGTATGTTCTTACAGCATCTTGGCTGAACTTGAAAAAGCTAAGCAAGGTTGAACCTAGTCAAACTGGAATGAGAGACAACAAGAAATCTTTAAGTCAACAGGAAATTGAATGACTATTTGCCATTTATATGATTGGGAGAAGATTTTTAAGACAAAAAGCACTCATTAATTTAGATTTTTGTAAACCATGACTGGCTATATAATCTCTAAATTCACTGCAATTTATGTTTTTCTTTGATAGGTCCAGTATCAAAAGTGCTTAGTGGCATCACGAATGAGAACAAAAAGTAATTCACACTCCATAATGAAGCTGAAAAGGACAATGTCACTCGATTCACCCGTTTATTCATTTCCCATCACAGGACCTTCCTTGCAGAAAACCAGCAGTGGGGCCACAACATGCAAGAGAGGAATGTTCTCTTTCTTTGAAACCTTCCGCCAAAAACATTCCATGCTACCCACTTCCTAAGATGAAAACAAAGTCTGGTGGTCTGAATGCCCCTTAATGGCACTGTCCTCTGATATCCAGGCTACGAATGTAACTAGCATAATTTTGTTTGTGAAACTCCTTCACTGAAGCGAAAAAACCAATACAGCCAAACAAAACTGGATCCTAAGAAGGATCCTGACAGATTCTGGACATGCTACGCATCTTTCTTCCAGTTCTTCGTGACATAGAAACTTGGGGGGGGGGGGGGCAGGGGAGAAGCAATGCTGCACAAAAAAACATTTGAAGGTGCTGCTTGCTACTAAGAGCAAGCAACATCATAATCACTGCGTAAACTTAAAAGTCTTGCTCCAATTGCCCAGGGATTCATCTTCATTCAGTAACAACACACATTTTTTTTTATAGTTGAAGTTATGGACATTAACACTGTTCCTTTCCTAGCTGTAGTTTGAACTCTTGGAATGTGACACTGGAAAACAGGCTCAAGAGAAGAAAAAAGAAACTGCTGACTCTCTAGGTGCATGTTTGGATTAATATAAATTATTGATCTGAAGTTATTCCTGGAAAATTAATAAATAATTGACATCAATATTCTTCAAGCTAATGCCACTCAAATGTGTTTGGATCACAAATCTCAATATTTTCATTCAATAGTTAATATACCAATTAGTATACTTTATCAATCCATGCATAGTTCTCACTGTACTAGTTTGTACATGTCCCCTTCTGAATATTTCTTTTTAATTTGATAAAATTAAAATTTTATCCTTTAACATTTGAACATCATCAATAAGTAGTGTTGCCAGTCATGCAGATACTAGGAAACAACTCTTCTGAAACAAGTACCTGCCGATAATAAACTCAAATGGTGCACATAATCCCAGTGCTTTCTAACAAAACGTTTGTAAGCAAACTATGCATGCCTAGTTCCTGCATACATGACTGTTGTTTATAACATGCCCATTCTACTGGTCTGACACTTCAATTTGAAGCATCATCTAGGGTCAGATCATCATTTGATGAACCAACATTGATTATTCTTACAAGAGAGAAATAATAAAAAGGAAGATTGCTTTTTCCAAAGATGTAATATTGAATGCCTGTTGCACTAGCATTGTGAAAATGACTGCTAGATCACATATATGGGATCTATACAATGGATAGATGACACTGCTAGAAAGAAGGATGGATCTCCAAATCCATTTTTAGTTGAGTTTCATTCTTGATATAATTCCTTTTCTTTCATTTAATAAGTAATCCTGGATGAAGATAGACTCAAGTCTACCTCAGTGATACTTTTTATCTGTCTACATTGTGCAAATAAAGTACTAATATATATTACAGCTATATTTGCTTTATGTTGGTCTCTATCTCCTGACAATTCTACTGGTGCTCAAACGAGTCATTGAATACATTTCGTGTAAATGAGCCAAGCTTTGCTGACTTGATCCAACAGTTTTAGACAAAGCTATTAGAATATAATATTAGAATAGAACTGTAAGGGACCTTGGAGGTTTAACAGTGGTTTAGCCGATTAACAGAGTTGGAAGATACCTTGCAGGTCATCTAATCCAAGCCCCTGTCCAAGCAGGAGACCCTATACCATTTCAGAAAAGTGACAGTCTAGTCTCTTCTTAAAAATCTCTGGTGATGATGAAACACCCATGATTTCTGAAGGGAAGCTATTTCACTGGTTGTCTTCACTTTAGGAAGTTTCTCTTTAATTCCAGGTTGCTTTTCTCTTTAGTTTCCAACCATTGTTTCTTGTCCTGCCCTCTGGTGCTTTGGAGAATAATTTGCCCCTCTCTTCTTTGTGGCAGCCCCTCAAATACTGGAACATTGCTATCGTGTTCCCCCCAGTCCTTCTTTTCTCTAGACTAGCCAAACCCAAATCCTGCAATGTTCTTCATACGTTTTAGTCTCCAGCCCTTTGATTATCTAAGTTGCTCTTTTCTTTTTCCAAAGTCTCAACATCTTTTTTGGAGTGTGGTGACTGAAATTGGTTGAATATTCCATGCATGGCCTTACTAGGGTTTTATGAAGTGGTACTAATACTTCACGTGATTTTGATTCTATGCCTGAACTATACATAATGACACAAGACTTGTTCTTATTCAGTTTTTAATCATGATTTCATGATTTTATTCAGGACAAATACGTCAACAGACATATAATTACCACAGAGGCATTTGTCACAATTCACATTGTGAATTGTAGAAGCATTATTTTTAAAAGTAATAATTTTATAAATGATCTGTAACAAATAACCTAGCTGACAACTTTGTCATCTAAAAGGTAGAGGAGGGAAGTAGAAGGAGAACTATACTTCTTACTAGAAGTAGAATTCTTATTGAGAGAGGAGAAATGGTAGAGGGGTTGAAGTTGCAGAAAATTTGTGGGAGAGTGACCATGTCATATCATTCAATATAATGTAGACCCAATGAAATCAGTGTCTTAGACTCTAAAAGAGCTGATTTTAACTAAATTAGAGCTTGGAAAGAATCCCATGGAAGAAAATCTTAAAGGAGAAAACAACTCAAGAAGCTTGGGAAACTGAAAGATACTGTCAGGCGGTGCTCCATTCAAAATCCAAGAAAGAAATACTTAGACTCTTTAATTTAGAGAAAAGTTATCTTTTACTGAAAGTGAAGTGGTAGCAACCAGAGAATTCTGAATCTGAGGAATTAGGCGCGTAAATCACATATACAAAGTGATGGAAGTGTTCCCACCCCCAATAGTTCAGATGAAACTTCCGATTAGAAATTGTGAATATGATCATGTGGGCATCTTCAGGTGATGATGAGGCCTCTGTCCGTTGACCTTGGCATACTTTGATAACGGGTTGCAGTTGCGCAGAGAAAAGAAAGCTAAGCGAGAAATAGAAACCTAACTCTGATGTATGCTTCCCCCCCCTTCATTTACACAACAGAAAAATGTAACACCTCCAGCTCACTTCCCAGATTCATCCCACTCTCCCCTCCCCCCGTTTCTTATGACAGCTGAAAGATGCAAAGTGATAGTAGAAGATCTTGAAGGCTGACAGATACCAATATAAAAGCCCAGTCCAGCACAATACCATTGAAAACGAAAAATAAGAAATCCAAGAAGAAACCAGCAGGGTTTCACAAAGAACTCTAAAAATAAAAACGATAAATATAAAAAATGGATTCAAAGCAGAATACCAGCATTTCGTCCAAATTTGCAAAGATGAAGTCAGGAAAGCTAAGGCTCAGAGTGAACTAAGACTTGCAACAAATGTCAAAAATAACAATAAGTTTTTTCAACGTTTAAAAAAAACAGGAAAATAGTCAAGACAATCAGTCTACCAATGAGAGATGGCAAAGAAGTGTTGGGCAGAAAACAGCTGCTTAATTCTTCACATACAACTATCGGCTAATCCATTGACTGGGCAAAAGCCGCAGCCATGCCCTCAGCTGCTGCCCATTACTGGAATTGTTGATGACCCTGCCCTAGTCACACCCATGCTGCTAATTGAGGACATCGCTTCTGGTCCTGTAACATCAGCAGAAATAATGAAACATTCAGCCAAAGACAAAACTGTCACATGTTTTGAACTGGGTGTGGAGGGGATGGCCGGGTGAACCTGTGGGAGGTGATTTAAAACATTTTCGAACTCGCCAACATGAATTGTCTACTCAAAAAGGATGTTTGTTGTGGGGGGATAAGAGTCATTGTACCACAGGTATTAAAGAAACCAGTATTAGAAACACTACATGTGGAACACCCTGGCATTGTCAGAATGAAGGCACTTGCCAGGAGCTATGTTTAGTGGCTGGGCACGGACAAGAACGTAACAGAGTGGGTTGCTAACTGCAGGCCATGTCAAGAATCTAGACCAGCACCACCCACCACACCAGCACATGAATGGGAGACCACCAAATCACCATGGTCGAAGGTGCAAATTGACTTTGCAGGCCCCGTGCAGGGACAAACTTTTTAAATAATTGTAGACACCTATTCTAAATGGTTAGAAATAGTTATAATGACTACCACAACAGCAGAAGTGGTCATCAAGGTATTATGGAGGCTATTTGCCACCCACAGCCTACTGGACATTCTAGTTTCCGACAACAGGCCCCAGTTCACAGCTGATCACGTTGAAACTTTGCTAGCTGAACAGGGAATCCGCCATGCCTTGTCCGTGCCAATTCATCTGGCAGTGAATGGTCAAGCAGAATGGATGGTGTAGTCAACCAAGAAGGCCCTAGCAAAAATGGGACCAGGAGAGTGGTAAGCAAAAATAGACAAATGCCTCCTAGTGCAACACATAACCCCTAGCACCACCACAAATTGGAGCCCAGCTGTTAATGGGCCACAAACTCAGATCAAAACTAGACAGACTGCAACTGAATTACAACACAGAAGTACCCACTGATTCGATCAGCCAGCGCTGGTCATTTAATATGGGAGATTTAGTGTATGCCCATTATTATACAGGAGGTGTGGTCTGGGCCCCTGACAAAATAATTGCAATTACGTGTCCCCGATCTTACCAGATAGAAGTAAGATAATGGTACGATATGGTAAGATATGAAGAAGACACATTGATCAACTCGGGACAGTTAGGACAGTTGGTACTAAGACAACCAGAAGGGGGATCCAGGCCTGACAACTAAGGTCTCTATACAAGACAAACCACAAACAGAAACTCCATCTAACCTAAGCTCAAACCCAAATCTCAAATGCACACACCTAGCAGAAGAGCCAAGAGTCCAGCACAGAGTCCCTGGAATTCTAATCCGGGTGGAGCCAGCCACACCCCACAGAAACTTCCAGCCAGTTCCATTAGTTGACTCTAGAGCCGCAGCGGGCCTGACTGTCCAGGCCACTGCCGCTGAACTGACTGAACTGCACAGGTCAGGTAACCCCACCGTAGGTAACCCCACCGTCACCCCACTACCTACATGGCTATGTTAAATAAACTTCAGTGATTGGAAAACTTCCAGGAGGGGAGGGGTGTTGAATATGGTAGTAGGGAGTGAAGCTGAATGACAGGACTTCTCAGGTTTAGTTCCAAGGCAGGAAAATAAGATTTAAAATGATTGGGTGAATTTCCCTGCGGGAAATTCAAGGAACCTCAGTGGCTGAGCTGTCAAACAGCTCTCTATAAAGAAGAGAGCTGTAGGGCAGCCAGACCACTTCGTTGTACTGGTCTACTCAATAAAGAGCTGATGTTACTATTGACGCGTCTTGTCTCTTCACTCACCCCAATCTAACATTGTTCTTCTGTTCTGTGGTTGTACTGAGATTTCTATCTTATGCTGGTCAAAGATAATAAAAAATTGACTGGCAAAGGAGAGCAGTCTGTACAGGTGAATGGGACAAAGACTCTCCAAAGATGAGAGGAATTATGGAATGTTCTATTAAAGGTTACAGTATCTGTGTATTAAACATGGAAAAATGTTTCTTTAAACAAGGTATAGAGATGAATGAAGGGGTGTCTGCAGGGTGTGTTAAAAAATAATTGTGACATAAGTAAAAAACAGGTGGAACTTTGACCCCACTGTTGTGGCATCTTGATGTTTTGGACCCTGCCCTGCAAAGACTCCCCCCCGCCCCCCAGGGAAGCAACTGATGGATTTGTTCCGAAGCCTCATGGAACATTTTTCCAGCTTCCGAGCTAAATTCTCTGTTTTGTATTTTATTCCTATTTATTTGTAAAATTTATTGGTCACCCATCTTCCCACAGTTAACATTGGGCGGCTTACAATGTAACAAATTCTTATTTGTTTTGCCCCCGATACCAACTTTTGCATATTTTTTATGAAAAACGGAACGAAATGGATGAAAAATTTTTTTTCCTCGCTCCGTCTTTTCCTCCAAAAGGGTCTTCGCCCCTCAGAACATCGCCTGCGACCTTCCTACGCGCCAAGGCCACCCGAGCCGCAACGCGCCCATTCCGGATGTATCAACCGTCACGGAGCGTCAGCGTCCTCGGAGTCGACGGCAGGGCCCCGCCCCCTCCTCCCCCACAAACTCCGCCCGGAGACTGACAGGAGGCCGCCACGTCACCGCGGACGACGGGAAATGGCCTGTGGGAGAGAGCCGCTCGCTATTCAGGCAAGCGCGCCGGTCGGAAGTGCGGTGATGGCGGAGCTCTATGTCAAGCCCGGTAAGCTGCGTGGCGGAGAAAAGGCGTTGCTTGTTGCGCGAGGCTGGCGTCTGATCGTCTGTTTCTTTTGCAGGCAACCAGCAGCGCGGCTGGAACGACCCCCCGCAATTCTCCTACGGGCTGCAGCAGCGTCCGGCTCTTTCCAGCGGCTTGACCCAGCGGGGTCCCTTCCGGAGAAGAGTGGCGGCGGCAAGTGAAGGAAAGGAGCCCGAAACGATGCCGCACGCCCCCATAGTCTCCAGGCCAGGTTGGGACGGTTTGAAAGTCTGTAAAAATACTGTGCTATAATTGTGTTGCATTTTATTTTTAAGCGTTGTGCATCGCCTTTTTTTTTTTTTTTTTTTTTTGCTTGGAGAGAGATGGTTACTTTCCCCATTCTCTTTATTTTGTTCTGATCCTTGATCTGCCGGATCATGCTTGGAAATTTAAGTCTTGGCGACTTCCTGAACATATGTAGCTTCTTGGGCAGCAGAACAGACCTCCCAGTGCCTCTTCCTAGATTATTTTCCTATTTTCTAATTTAATCTACAGCCCTGAGGTTTCCATTCCAATGTTTTTATTGATGTGTGGTTCCCAAAAATGGCCAACATTGGGGTAATTGTATCTGATTCTAAGGGGTTAATATTTCCAAAGCAGCTATGCTTTTAATTTGTCTACCAGATTTTTAATTTAAGGCCCATTTTTTTCTCCCTGCACTAAAGTGGATTAACGGAGTACACATCTTTCTCTTAACACAATCTGTGTCTACTCTTTCAGTTGGATTGCTTGTCCCACAGTCTGTGAACCTGCCTCCTCCTGGACCACCAACCTCTTTTCAGAGAGCAGATGGTACAACACCATCTGTTGTAGAGACTGACAAGGAATATGAGATAGATGATGTGCTTTCTTCCTTGCATGAGACTCTGAACAACTGTAGGAGCTTTGTGCAGGTGAGAGAGCTACCAGCTTTTCCAGGATTTTATTGTCGAATGAAGTTGTTTGTGTCTCATCATCATGTCCTACTTCCTGCAACAGTAAGTTGTCTCTGTAACTGTTTTTAAGGCAGGTGTCCTCATGCTATCTCCATTTCATTCCCTGCTAACCTAAAGTTGTCTGTAGTTGTTTTCCTATTAAAATGTTTTCCCTCTTCTTGTAACCCAGTTTGCAATATTGATGATGCTGTGAGTTTCATCTTTGAAAGGGATTATTGTAATTAAGGCAAAACCAAAGTTCATTTATATAACCTTAGAGGAGGGTTATATTGGAATATCAATCTTCCAGAAAATATTTGCAGCTCAATAGAGAGCCTTTTCTATCTATTGTCTATGGAGATTCTCAGTCATCCAGGTAATGGTTATCTCAAAGATGCTTTTTTCAAGAGGCAACTGGACTTTCTGGGGATTTTTTTGAAGATGTTTTGCTTCTCATCCAAGAAGCTTCTTTAGTTCTGACTGGATGGTGAGGAATGGAAGGATTTATAGTCCTTGCAGACAGCTGGACATTTGCATTCTTTTAGCAGGTTGTTAAGGTCGCCTGGAGGTTATCTGTGTAATCAGGGTCACCTGAATGATGTAAATTGGTGTGGAACCTTCTTGGAATTGTTGAAAGGATTGTATTGTAGATTGGAGATAGATGATGTTGTATCCCTCCCCCTCTGTTGAGAGAGGGCTTTTTTAGTTTTGACATAGATGTTCAGTTTTGACATAGATGGCCTCTTTAACCTCTCTTTCAAATCAGCAATTTTCTCTGTCCAAAATATGGACTTCATTGTCTTCAAAAGAGTGGCCTGTGTCTTTTAAATGCAGATGGACTGCTGAATCTAGTCCTGATGTGTTTGTTCTCCTATGTTGTGCTATGTGTTTATGAAGTGGTACATCGTTTCCCCAGTGTACAGATCTGCATGTGGCTCACTGTATTGTATTGCATATACCACGTTGCTCAGTTTCTGTCTGAGTATTTTATCCTTAGGGTGGACAAGCTTCTGCCTTAGTGTATTCTTGGCTTTGAAGTGTGTGCATATGTTGGCTGAAGATCGTCCTGAGCTTTTCCAATGTGCCTGCAATGTACAGAATGACTATGTTGCTTCATTTATTGTTCTCATCATAGTCTGTTACAGAGGAGCTCCCGTAGAGTCTTTTTTGAGATTAAATGAAGGCCCACTTGGATAACCACATGTTCTGAGGGCTTCCTTAATGTGTTTACAGTCTTTTTCTTTCCCTCTTTGCTGGTAGGCAGGCCTTCAGCTCAGTGATGTAAAGTTCTGATGACCCCCATTTGGGTGGTGGGAATCAAAATGTAAATATTGATCTGTGTGAATGGATTTTCTGTCGACTTCAGCGTTAAGGCTTCTGTCTTCCTTGATGTGTACTGCACAGTCCAGGAAGGCTAGACTATTCTCCTTAACATCTTCCCATGAATTTATTTGTCCACAGAGCTGATGTTTGGTGAATGCTTCCAATTTCTGTGTTTTGATCTTGACCCAATTATCGTCCACGTACCTATACCAGTGAGTGGGTGGAATTCCTGTGAAGGAGTCTAGGGCTTTGGTTTCTACCTCTTCCATGTAGAGATTGGCTACAATGGGAGACTGGTGAACCCATGGTGCAGCCATGTTTTTGTCTGTAGAGGCCTTCATTGTATTTAATATAGAGGTCAAGCAGAGGTCCAGCATGGCACGTATGTGTTCTGAGGTTGGTTCTGTCACCTAAGGTGCTGTCTTGTAGCAGTTGTTTTTTCACTACCATGACAGCTTTGGTAGTTGGAATGCAGAGTAGTCCATTCCCCACCATCCCATCAGAGCTGAAGAAGCTTCTTGAATGGGAAGTGAAATGTCTTTAAAAAAAAACTCTAGAAAGTCCAGTTTTCTATCTATTGTTACATAAAAAGTATTTTTTTAAAAAAAAAAAAAGTTCCACAACGTATTTACAAAATTTTAAAGAAACCCACATCTCCTCAAAATTTGTGAAAGCTGGCTTAAAATGTGGCACGCAACATGAATTTTTAAAAAGATCTTTACAATGTTTTAATTCAATTGTTGTCATAAAGTCTCTATAGATAAGCTTTAGGCACTGGTTATACATCAGGAAGGTGCAGTGGAATTAGCTGAGAGGGAAACAATGTATGTAAGCAAATGATTCCAGAGTTGTTGATTTGGTTGGATGATAACATTGAATGCTTTTCTTTTCTCACATCTTAAAAAAGAAAGGAGCTGTGGCTAGAATTTTTAAATATGATCCCCCAAAAGAGATACCTGTTAATAAGAATTTTCTTCTCTTTTCAGAAACAGGTTTGTGATGATATCCATAAACGCTTGGTAATTCTGCAGGAAATGTGGACACAAGGCAAATTATCTTCCCCTGTAAGAAAAAGGATGGGAATTCTAACAGAAGGTAAGGAATATACCTATGGCCTGCTATACCACAGTTGTTGTTTCTTTTTGTAATCTTCAGCATCAGCTGTGTATTATGCTAGAGGTAGCAGAAATACTGCTTTGATAGAACTAGCAAAATTCCATCTGAGGGAATGCTGTACATATTTAAACTAAGGCAGTTTTCTTAGTAGTGTATGATGTTGCTAGAGGATAGTTGACGAGGACCATTTTTCCTGTATTTTTAGCTATTGATTATTGTGGAGGCAGAACTTATTTTATTACTTTGCCTTAGATTCCTAATGAACCCTTTGGGTTTTAGAGAGAATTTGGAATTGTCCCTCAAGCTCTTTGACAACTTTTCACTGTTTGTTATCGAAGGGCAACAGTAGCATTGGCTCAGACTGTACAACTATGGCTTCAGAATGCCACTGGAGGAAGTGAATATAAGTGAAGTTGAATAAGAGCTTTTAATAAGCTTTCTGTGGCCAACAGACCAGGAAATGTCATTGTTTTTTTCTACTCTTATTCGGTCTCCTCAATTACTGTTAAGAGACCCTGTTTTAGTTGACTCAAACCTTTTGGGGGAGAGAGTAGCCAGGAAACACCTGAAGGGCAGATATAAGAACTTAGGTCTGCCCTGAGCAGTGAAATTGATCTTATCTAGTTATTTGGGAAGAGTTTGAGTCAATTGATCTTAAGGAAGTGGTCAGAATCCTTATGGTTCAGTTTATGAGTTTTAGATCCATATCCCTCCTGCCTAGTTAAGGCCTAATGGAAGACAACACAGAGTTTGGCAATAGTGAGGAGTTAGATCCACTTGCACTTAAGGAGGCAATGATCTATCTGCTTCTCAAATAACCATTGCTGGACCCAATGATACTATATAATTTTAATGTTGTCTCCAGTCTTCCCTTTAAGAGGAAGGTTTTTGAGTTGGTGGTCAGATTAAAACTTCAGAGGATCCCAAAGGGAAGGATTACTGCTTTTGTACAGAATTCTCTTGTATGCAAAGTATACCTGTTCTTAGACTGAGAGGTCCTATTCATGGAGTCATGCATGCTTTGGCCATCTTCTGCCATGACCTTGCAAACCACTTAAAAGCTGCAAAATGCAGTGGTGCAGATAGTTCTGTGTGGTACACCGATATTACACATTTCCTGAGCTGCATGGGCTTCCAGCAGCTTCTGGGAGAAATTCAAGCTGTTGGTTATCACCTATAAAGCTTTTAGGATACATTACATGAAGGACTGCTTGTCTCCAATCATTTTTGCACATCCCACAATATCTGACAAGGCAAGTGTATTCCATGTCCCTATTGTCAAAACAGTGTCATCTGATGGGATCCAAGAAATGCCCCTTTTCTGTCATGGCATCTGTCCTCTGGTACAGCGTATCCTCTGAGATTGGGATGGAGTGATGGCTATTAAAAAGATGCTGAAGACCTGATTCTTCTGTAATGCAGTGAGCCAAGCTGTTGTATCAGCCAATAATTGGTGATATAATTTTGCACCTTTGAGAAATTCCAAGTGTGATGTGTTGTTTTACAATTGTTTTGGAATATTTATGGTTATATTTTATAGATTGAAAGCAACTGTATAAGATTTGGGATGCTTTCTTACATTTTTTCAGAACTCAAGAGTCAGCACTGGGATGAAGCTGATGAGATTCATCGCTCCCTAATGGTGGACCATGTTGCTGAAGTAAGCCAGTGGATGGTTGGAGTCAAAAGGCTTATTGCTGAAACAAAGAACTTGCCTGGAGGAGATCCATTGCAGTAAAGCATGAGCAGGGAGTCACCTGTTTGGATCTGAATGTTTATAAGATTTTCTCAGGAACTGGCCAATATGAAAGTGGACCCTGTCTGAAAAGCAACCTGGGCCAGGGAGATTTGACTTCCTAATTTTATTTCCTTAACAGTTGTCTAATCAAAGTTGCATTTTCCAAGTTGATCACATCATGATCAATGAACATTTTTTGATTGAATTAAAAAAACACAACTTTTTAAAGTGCAACTTTTTGAAGATGACAGATTAAAAATTGCAATTTTGCAAATACTACTTTTAAATTGTATAATGAGTCTTAAGTGCCATACTGGTGTTTAATCGATTCTAAACAGTTTGTTCATATAGCTATTGTAAAGTCTTCCTGTTTATTTTTCTTTTCTTGATAAGTGTGTTGTTCCATGCTTGCCTGCAAAATTCACTCCACTTTGTACCTCTTGAAAACAGAAAACAAAACCTGTTTTCTGTTCTTGAACAAGGCTCAGTACTAAAGATTACTAAGATTAGAAACAGATATTAAGAAATAAATGTAAGAAAATCCTTTTATTGTTAAGACTTTATTTCAGTCATGAGTAGACTGAATGTGTAAATGTAATTTTCTGCCCATTATATATCAATAAGGGTATGTCTACTTTTATTTTTTTCTGTTCTAGCCAGAAGTGTCTTTCATGTTGCAAGGTATATGATAAATTTCTAATAATGACAATGGATTACTGCCATCCTTAGATGATTGAATCATTTCTTGGATTCTTCTTGATTTATAGATATATTTTTCAGTTATGCTTCTCTAGCAATACTCCAGTCTTGGCCTCCATAGGCTTGTCTCCAGTAATTTCTGCTCAAAGACTTTCATGCAGTTATACCCATGCTTGCCTAGGAGTTATAATGCCCTTCATATTCAGATCATCATTTATCTAGACAGTTACTGTGGTCATATTACTCCTTGATCCAATGAAGATTAACTATCACCTGAGAGCTCTGCATGATTTAGCTGTTAGGCGAGTTCACCTCAGTTGCCTGATAGATCTGTTATTTCCAGAGAGCACTTGAGGATTTTCCTAAACATCTGATAAGTAGTTTTTCTGTAGACATGGTAAGCCTTTGACAATAGAAACTGATTCAAACTCCTGACAGAATTGACTCCATGTGGCTTCTTTGATTCCTGGGTGTCCTTCACTTAATGCCATCCCAGGATACTGAAAGCTGCCAGGCGTGGAACCAATAAACAAAATCTTTCAGAGTTCCTGCAGCATAGGGGAACTTCCAGAGGTCTGGAAAAGAGCTGATGTGGTTCCAGTTTTCAAGAAGGGGAAAAAAGTGGGTCCAGGAAACTAGATCCAATTAGCCTGAAATCAATACCTGGAAGAAACGTGGAAGACAACCAGCGGATTTGTAAGCATTTAGAAATGAATAAAAAGATCACTAGAACCCAGCATAAGTTTGTTACAGATCATGCCAGACAAATTAATTCAGGGTCCATATTTAACAAAGCACCTCAAGGCATGACAAGAAGTTCTGGGTGGAAATTCCTTAAAGGGAGATTAAATCTAGAACTAAGGAGAAATTTCCTCACAGCAAAAACCAATTGCTTCCTGGAGTTGTGTGTGCCATTGCTGGAGATTTTTTAAAAAAGAGTAGACAGCTATTTGCCCAGAATGGAATAAAGTCTTCTGGTTTGGTCAAGCAGTTGAACTAGAATTTCTCCAAGGTTCCTTCCAGCCCTGTGATTCTATAAGAACTATAAGTAGATACCAACCTACTCTCTAGATTTAGTTGAAGGAAAGAGCTTATTCTAGGAGACACTGCTTGTAATAGTGCATGACTGTGATATTTGGAGTGTGTGGGGAGTGGCTTTTCCATCATGGTACCTACTATACGACAGCCTATTTCTAAAAAAGTAGGCTGGCTTTCTGGAAGATTTTAAAGACTGGGTTTTTGCAGAGGGACATTATTCTGCTGGTCTATTTTTGTTACACAATAACAAAATAATAATTATTATGTATTATTTAGCACATATACATACATACAGGCACAATAATTATTATATTTTAATATTTTATTCTTTGGATATTTTTACTATATTTTGATGTGCTGTAAACTGCCACAAGTTATAAAGATTTTCAGTATTCATATCTGATTGATAAATGGATGAATGACAGACTGTATTGGAACCAACATTGCAGACACTTCTTATTGATAAAGGAAAGACTGGTATTGGAACCAGCAGCAGTACCAAACCTGCAGTTGAGCGATGACAACTTATGAACCTCTTTTTGTTTTTTAGAATCTGTTTCAGGCTTAGTAGCTTATTTCCATTCCCATTACAGGGAAATCATGAGGCTGCTGGGAACTGGTCGTGCATTCAGGATCCTATGGTGGACATTCAGGGAAAATGCCAGTCAGGGAAGGTAGTTATTTGCCTCAATTGGAGTACTTCTGAAATAGTGCTGTTGCAAAATGGGTGAAACCAATCTTTAGCTAAGGCTTGTCATGTA
The DNA here is from genome assembly GCA_015471245.1 of Laticauda colubrina. Taxonomy (NCBI): domain Eukaryota; kingdom Metazoa; phylum Chordata; class Lepidosauria; order Squamata; family Elapidae; genus Laticauda; species Laticauda colubrina. Next base: position 3,777,693 of record BLBF01000031.1, read on the forward strand.
AGATAACTTTACAAATGCAACAGTACTTTCCATGCTGAACTTCATGCATCACTGTTTCAAAACTTTTATATTGCTTTTCTAATATATATGTTAGTTTTATCGTGTCATTCTACTTTGCTCAACCTATTATTCCCTTGATCATATTTGAAAGACAGAACTTCTATTGATGCCAGGAATTCAAATTAAATTCAGTGACAGATTGCATTTTAACTTTCACTTAAGTAGCTGGATTGTACTTGCCATCATAATTGTTTATGCTGTCAAAGATAGTTGATTGGCAACAGCTCTGTACTGTTTTCAGTTATTGTAGTTATGAGCTTATCTTCTGCTCTCAAATCAGTCCAGATACTGATATTGGATCTATTAGTCTGAAATTACTTGGGTTTTCTGGTGATTGTTAAATGCATTTACTGTCCTCAAATCAGCGGGCATATCATTCATTCACAAATTCTTAGCATTCACATACAGTAACTTTTTTTTTAATGAATCAGAATCAGAATAAAGTTGGAAGGGGCCTTGGAAGACTGTGCCATGCTTGCCAGGAGACTGCAATCCTCCTCAGGCTGAAGCCATGGTGTGTGTGTGTGTGTAGAGCAAGTAGTGTGGCAAAAGGCTGGAGAGCATCAATTAGCGAGTGCATGGCAACCTGGAGCCGACAGCCACTTGGGACTCGGGAGGACTCCCTGTGCAGGCACACTCTGGCATAACTATGGTGTGCCCTCAAGAACGGGGGCAGGTTCTGGTGAGCACCGGCTGCGGGGAGAGAATCCTTTGCTAGTACTTTTGCTTGTGTGGAGTGACCATTCAAAGTTACAACGGTACTGAAAAAAAACTCCAGAGAAGTTCCAGAAACAGGAAATCTAGTCCTGCCAAGAATGTAATAAAGATGAATGGAGAGGCAATTTCTGTAAGCAACACCAGAATGTTTCCTTCCTGCTTTCCTTACAGGATTAGGACAGTAATTTCTTCTAACAACTGGTTCTCCAAACTGCTTAGAATGTTAACAACCGTTCTAGAAAATAGGTGTGAACCTGTAGAATCTCACCCCTAATGTGTGTGCATGCATGCTGCAAATCGGAAGAGCAGCTGCGCAGTGCACACAGTGCGTGTCAGAAACTGGAAAACCAGCTGCCCGGTGCACACACGCGCACTGAGTGACTGCTCTTCTGGTTTCTGGAGCTCCCGTATCTCGTGAAGACCAGCTGGCCGGCGCGCCAGAACCCGGAAGAGCAACAGGTGACTGCTCGTGTGCCCAGAGATGTCGCTATGTTCCACTTCCGGCACGCATGGCATGGGTTTGGCATCACGGGTCAACATATAATAAAAGTGCTTGAGCTTTTTTAAAAGATGTATATGAGAAATATTTTAAAATAATTGTAATTTTTTTTACTTCATTTTAAAAGCACCTTAATCTGAAGTATTTCAATGTTCTGAGCATCTGTTTTCTACATCTTTTCCTGGTGAATATAACAATGCTTTCATTATAATTATGCTATTAAACAAATGGGGATTTCTGCATATATTTTACTCATAGTTCAATCTGATGGCCTTATTTAGCAAGATCCAATAGTTGTTAATATAATTAACAGTGATGAATTGAGGAAAACGTTTAAGAAATTTGCAAATATTATACTAACTTATCCAGGCAAAAAAGTTTTCATTCTCAGATTCAAATGCAAATACACCACTGAGTATTAGCATTCAATCAATATATTATTAAGATTAGTACACAAAATCTTGTAATGTTCATCTTTTTATTGAATATTCAGGTAAATATTTCACATTAATACAGGCTACATAAAGTAGAGCCACTATACGACATGAAATTTACTCAACATTTTTCCTTTTAAGTATGTAAACAATTATACATGTATTTACCACCCTAAAAGGTTGAAATCATGTAATCACCTAGTTCTCTGTTGCATACAAGTAGCATTCAGTAGTGTTTAGCCAAAAGCACTAGCTTTATCCGATTTGAATTCAAATGGCTAAACTAACTGGAGAACAGAATCAGCTGAATAGGTAACTCATTTTGTTCTTATAACAATGGGCTAACAAATTTCTCTTGTAATAGCCCACAGTGGAAAAAATAGTTTAGTTAGGCACATTAAAAAAAATCCCAAGTTCTTCCAAGGTCAGACTTCTCCAAACAAAGTTTTTAAAAAAGTAAAAGAAAAGGAAATATAGACCCTCTTAGATTAGTTGACATATTTGAGGTGCATGTTTCCAATGTGAGGTGCCCAGGTACCAGGCCAAATCTAAAATGGGAAAAACAACATAAAACAGGGTATTAATTTCATGGAATTCTTGGAACAACACTGCAAAGAACTAAAGAAAATTACATTTAGAAGATCCCAACCCTAAGTACCAGCTTAACTAAGCTTGATTCCAATTCAAAACTCCAAGGATATACGAATACAGTGTAGTTAAGATTTCAGTAAGAATTTTGAAAAGCCTATTTCTTGACAAGATAGAACAATGTGGGACAAACCATACCACACCAACAGATAGATTTGCAGTTGGCTAATCCAACTGCCCTCAATATGTGGTTCTCAAAGAAAAAACATCTAAGAGCAGGGAAGCATGCAGTAGGGATTCTCACAGTTCTGTTCAGGCCCCAGTACTCTTTCAACACTTTCATAAACGCTGTAGATCAGGGGTGTCAAATTCATGGTGTCACGGTGTCATCATGTGACACATCGGGACTTTTTTCCCCTTCGCTAAACCGGGCGGGGGCAAGGCCAGCACATGATGCATCCGGGCCATGAGTCTGACACCCCTGATCTAGATGAAGTGACAGAATGGGAACTCTTGAAGTTGCATATGAAACAAAGCTTGGGGATACTGCTAACACTTCAGAAGATCAACTCAAGATTCAGAAAGCTCTTGACAGACTTGAATATTGGGCCCTATCCAACAAGATGCAACTCAGTGGCAAGGTCAGTACGGTCTTGCACTTAGGCAGGAAAAACCAAATGCACAGGTACTGGATAAGACACCACCTGGCTTAAGAGTAGATCTATGAGAGGGATCTGTATGTCCTGATGCAGTTTTGCTTAAGTATGAGTCAGCAGTGTTGCAGCTGTCAAAAAAGCTAATGCAGTTTTAGGCTGCATCAACAGAAGGACATCATCAAGATCACAGAAAGTGATAGTAGCACTCTATATCACATTGGTGGAGCCATATTTGGGAACTGCATCCAGATCTGTCAGCACAATACAAGAAAGGTACTGAGAAAAAGTGCACATAGAGAAGAGCAAAAAAGATGATAAAGGGTCTGGAAGATAAATCCTATGAGAAATGGTTAAAGGAACTAAGTATTTTTAGCTTAATGAAGACAAGGCTGAGGGGAGACATGATCAAGATCTTCCAATGCTTTAACTGCTGCAACAGAAAAGAGGGTTGATTTATTATCTACAGCACTTGAGAGTAGGACAAGAAGTAATGGATGAAAGTTTGTCAGGGGAGAACCAATTTGGAAATGTGAAGGAATTTCCCAGACAGCAAGAACTATTAAGCAGTGGAACAGCTTGCCTCCCCAAGTTTTGAGTGCTCATTTGCTGGAGGCTTTCAAAGAATTTGAGAACTCCCATGTTGGGCAGGAGGTTTAACTAGAAGACTTCCAACCCCTATGAAACTACGAAAAGTGACCAGATTTTAGAGACCTAATCATAAAGTAATATTGCACTTTTAAGTTGTTCCTACCAGCTGTTACCCTTTAGTGTGACTTCATTTTAAGAGGACATGGCTTTCAGTACATTTATCCAGAAATATAATTTAAATAATCACATTGGAAGGATCTAAGCTGTGTGAGTGTGTGTACGCACACCCCCCACCCAGACACACCCACCTTTGAGTCAGGTTTGATTCTTAGTGATTACCCAGACCAGTCCCTGTAGTTTCCTTTGCAAGTTTTCAGAACTGGTTTGGCAATGTCTCCTTCCTAGGTCTGAGAAAGAGGGGCTGAGCAAGGTCACCAAGCTGGCATTGTGTGTGAAATCTCTCAGTTTCTCATCTCATAGGCTCACATTTAATTTGTACTAATTTGCATGAGCTTGGAAAACAGAAATAATCTCTGCTCTCATGTTCAACTTTATTATTTCAGACAAAACTTTGAACTTAAAAGATGACTACTGCACCTGCTGAGCGTCAGTACATTCTGCTGAATTTTGAACAACCTTTATCATGGGATTCCATGCTGGATCTGGAGTATGGAGTCCATTGAAAAGAGGACCACCTGGTCCATCAGCAAGCTGAGGATGAGAGGGTATTATAGTGCCTCCATACATGGAAATTGGTAGGCCCTGGAATAGGAAAGAAGTATTAATTTACATCTAACAGGACAGAACCTGGCCTACAATTATTTATAATAAGTAAGTAAAGATACAAAGATATAAGCTTATTCCAAAGCATTTTACAACAGAATGAGACAATGCAAGAAGTATATAACGTTCTAAAAGGTTAAGAAACACACAAAAAGTCAGAGTATTCCCCAGATTTTCATACAATTTAAAGGTACATTTTAAACCTATTTCAGATGAAGATGCATTTTCCATACAGGACCAATTTATTTTCATTTTTGCCAAATTAATATAACTCAATAAAGACCTGTTCATTTGGCTGATTCCCCAATTCCTTCCTCTAAACTAAGATTCCAAAGCTTCTTTTGTAAATTTTATTTCTAATAATAAAAGGATTCTGGAGAATTGCAGCACTTTTGGGGACAGGACAGCAATGAATGATCTTTTCACATCAATGCATTATTAAATATACACCTATTTTCCTGAGCATCCTTGCCCACTTTGGATTTGAATATTGCCTTTTCGTAGAATTAACTCACAGCACCTGACTGCCCTTTTTAACTGGATAATATTGTATTATCTCCGTAAATGTAATGATTGGAGAAAAAGTTTAAAATTTATTTAGGTAACTGTCTGAGATAGAAACTTTCAATGAAAATACTCTCACAAAAAGTATGGAAATGAAATGAAACTTATTAACTCTACTGTAGACATTTTGCAGAAAATGCAGCATGTAGGTGAGAAAATATAATTAAAAATACATTGAAAAATATACTAAAATGTACTTTAGAGAAATCCACAAAACTGTTTGGCATAGGCTGCTGGAAAATATTTGAAGGAGCCACTATTCCAGAATCATCTCTCTCCATTGGTTGATGTTGGGAAAAAGTGCCTGGATCAGAGAGTTGCTGATGCACTGCATGATTTCCCATTACAGGCTGGGACCAACTGGACAGGCCTTCTAAAAAGACAAAAAAAGCACATTAAAAATTGGACAAAAGCCTGGAAATCCTTTTGTAGTTTCATCTGTAATCTTATTATGAAAATAGAAATGTCACTTTTTCCAATCTTTGCTGAGATAATTTCATACTAGCAGCTAAAAATAGCTTCTTGATTGCAATGCAGTAATCTTTTCTGTCAAGGAGCACATATGCTACTTAAAAGACAGTAATTTGTCTCTTCAGTGAAAATGTTTGCAGTAGTTAAAAATAAAAAACTCCAGCTATCAGCAGACAGATCTTTCTTCGTCTTACTTTATTGCACAAAGTCTTCCTTCTTTTCCTGTTATCGAAAAATCCAAAATGTGGTTTTTCTTCCATCTCCCAAAGTCTTTTTCCTTGTGTCATCTTCTGTTATGTCCTAACTTCTTGAACAAGCTGACTTTCTAACACGTACATTTCTTCATCTACCTCAGCAATTCTTTTTCTAAGGAACACCGTAATCTCTTATGGGATATTTTTACCACCTTTTTATACTTGGAAAGAAATGGTGCAAGTGAATATAATGAAGCCCTGCAAGATGCTTAAGTGTATCTTACAGTTACAGAAAAAGCTAAAAATCCACAAAATATTTTTGGTTCTCTATGTACAAAATAGTCCTCAACTTCAACACTTTATTCAGTGACCATTCAAAAATTATACTGGCACTGAAAAAAATGACTTATGTTCATTTTTCACACGACAATTATGACATCCCTATGGTCATGTGATCAAAATTCAGATGCTTGCAACTGACTCATATTTAAGATAGTTGCTGTGTCCCAGGGTCATGTAAATGCCTTCAGCAACATTCTTTTTTAAAATATTTTTTCTGATTTTATTCTTTTATTAGTTTATAGTATAAAATACAAAGATACAAAAACAAGTAATGGGAAAAATAGGGAAGGGAAAAAGGAAGGGAAGAGTCTAGAAAAGAAGGGAAAAGTAAGAAAAGGTATTGACTTCCAACTCCCTTGGCTGCAGTAAAATAAGATAGTTACATCAAACCTCAACTTTTTATTTTTATATAATAGTATAAACTTGTCACATCTATATCAACAAATCTATCTAATTGGTAAAACCTAAAATCAAAATTTCATTTTTTTTCCACCTCAAGTACAAAATCCAGAGGCGGTTTCCAAATAGAACCAAAAGTAGTTATGCTTTTTTTCTTTTATCAAAGCAGACAATTTATGCCCTCTCTGCAAACTCCATTGACTTTTGTAGCCATTTGTCCATTGTGGGGATCAAAGTGTCCTTCCATTTTTGTGCCTTTGGGAACATTTTGACAAGCAAAGTCAATGGGAAAACCCAATTCACTTACTGATAACAATTGCAGTGATTCACTTAACAACTGTGACCAGAAAGGTCAAAAATGGGGCAAAACTCATTTAAGAAATGCCTTACTTAACAAGAGAAATTTGGGGTTCAATTTTGATTGTAAGTTGAGGACTACTTATATTAGTCTCCAAGAATTAGCTTTCCCTTCTTCTTAAATATGATCTCACCTGAAACATTGTTAACGCCAAATGACCAGATGCCACTGTGTCCTACAGGAGCTGTGAAGTTGCTTCCCAGGGGTGTAGGGGTTACAGAACCTCCTTGCCGAATTCTAGCAAGTCGTTCTGTTCCAATAGGTGGTGGCACCTTTCGATCTTGACTTGTGCTCCCTGATTTTGGCTGTCCCAGATTAGAAGGTGCAGATACAGCTGAAAGAGGAGAAGATGATCCCGAGGAAACTGATGGAATAGGTGATTCACCTGATGGAAAAACAGTTCTCTTGCTTTATTAAATATGAAGTCTTATCTAAAAATATTTAATTTTCTCCTTATGGGAAAGATATGTATTTTACAACTGTACAGTACCTTGCTAGTTCAGGACCTTGCTAGTACTGAAGTATTTTGAAATAAATTTTAAAAAATCCTTTTATTTCTAATTTAGCAAACATAAGGATAAGCTGTTTAATGAATGGAACAGGTCTCCACGATGCAATTCATAGCTTTTATCAGGCAATAAAGTTGTAAGAATTATTTCAGGAGTGGATAGCATTTATGCTGGAGCCTATGTTTTGATTTAAATTCAATGCCAGTAGCAGATGGGGCTGGAGGCCAAACTAGCAGAGATGCCCCACCTCTTCTCATCATTCACACAAATTCTTCATGATTGTGTTGGTGATATCAGGTTTTAACCTTTCCTTTTCTTTAATTGGTCAGTGAATAACTGAGCAAAAACAGAAGAATAAAGAAGATAGTATAAACTTGTGGTTGACAAGCCAGAGATTGCTTCAGACTCACTAATTATATCTCTGATTATACATTCTTCAGTGACAAGATACTTGAGATTCAGTTTATAGGCTCAATGTATAACTTTAAGATTAAGTTTGCTCCAGTAGTAACTTACAAATTTGAAGGAAAAATCTATAGAATTTCCCATTACTTTTAGTTTTTAAAGCTTTAACTATCCTGCAAAAAAGGATAATGAAAGTAAGCATATCCTTTATATTTTTAAAGACAATATTTGAATAAAGGACTTGCTTTACCTAGCCCTTCGGTCTCAAGCAGAGTTCATATTTAAGGATAACAGTTTAATTCTCTTTAGAAATCTTCTCTCTTTTAGCTGCCAGTTTCCCTCATCAATCAAACAAAATCACACAATAAGCAAAAAGGCTATAGGAACAGAATCAGACAAACCATCAAAGCTCCTACATGAATTTGTAGCACTTGTCCAAGGATGGGGAGAAAAATGTTGCCTGTTAAAACTGGGAGTCCCAACAGGTCCTTGAAGATAAACCCGTGCCCCTTGAATGTTTGCAGAAAAACCTGCCATAGGTGTTGAAGAAGAATTTGAGGAACTGCTGGATGGATCTAGAGAAGGAAAATCTAAAATTAGTTCAAGTATATTTGAGAAAATAAATCCAGAGATCAAGAATACATTATCTGTTGTATAACTTACATGAAGTTCAGGAAAAAATATTGAGAGAGCACAACACAAATCTTGGAACAGTGAGTTGGGTGTTATACAAATTTAATCTCTCTCACTGAAATTTAATTACTTAAAGAGCATTTAGAAAGATATTTAAGAAGCATCTTGCTCTGAATTGTTTACCAAAATACTATATCCCTCGTAATTACATTTAAGATAGAAAAAGAAACATATGTATATAATACAAAACTGTACATGGCAAGCTAAGATACAAAAAATAAACTGGTATTATCAAGTTTGTAGTCAAAATTTTAAATAACCATTGATCTTGAGAAGACACAGATGCATGCAACTTGCAATTTTAATTTTTCTTCATAGTGGGACAGCTATATTAATCAGATCTAACTGCAAATATTTTGATGTATACATTCACATTTTTCAGTCTACATATTAATAAGTTAATAGAAATAATAATATTACAGAGTCCGTATGGAGAAAGATGAGCTCAAAATTACAGCAGACATTATTTCAGAAGCTGGGTGCTGCAACTCAACTTCCAATCTCACAAAGGACCACCAAAAGTAATCTTAAGTGAGCTTTGACATAATTGCAAGGAATGTGTCTGTATTGTTTGGCCTTTTGAAAAGGAGGATTAACCCCCAAAAGTACACCTTCTTGTAACTGATTGGGCTAAATATAATCAATATGTGACTAAGATATTTTGCTTTCATATTAAATCAGAAACAAACAAAATCTAAATGGCTAATTTTCAGCATAGTTTGCTGTTTGTTCTTTTTAATATCTGTAAATGAGCACAAGGTGAATGTTAGAAAGATTTGGAATTAATTCTGCAATTCTACTTTATATGAATTACATCAAGCTGAGTTGGGGAGTGTTATGTACATAAACCTTCTATACCTTGAGTCATATATGGATATTTTCATTTCATTATGTGAGCATTTATAGAAGTACTGACTGTGATTCAAGAAAGAAGACTGTGTATGATACACACACTATAAAAACATATACGTGGAATGACATAATTAATAAGGGACTATGAGATTTTAGGAATAATAATTACCTGTTTCCTCTCACTTGCTACTGGGAATGAAAAACTGAGAACTTTCTACAAAGAGGACCTGAGTTTTGATATGATGAAAGCATTAATTCCTGTTTTATGCTGCTTGTCCTTTCTCAAAATATAGTTTGTATCACTAAAATAACATGAGCTTACATAAAGCACATACATTAGTGAATGTTTCAAGAGTCTGGCAGGACCCTGAGAGATACCAATTATTTCAGTTCCAATATTGATATGGTGGGATAAAGATAACAAATTGACCACTTAGCAAGGATTGTGAGAATGCATAAACTGGTTGAAGAACCAGAGTTATTGAAAATTAGTATGATTATTTTTCATGAGCTCTGAGGATCATACATCAGATGATAGCAGGCTTATATAAGGGAATATATAATAAAATCAAGAACAAATATGTTTATGAAAGGAAACAGCAGTGCTTGTATGGACAGCTATATAATAATGATAAATGAAAAAAGGTGGAATATTCCATACAGCTGTCTGGCAGATGTATTGTGATACACCTTTGGCAAAGGCAGCATGTACAGTAGCTGCTCTCAAATGGCCCTTAAGCATAGAAAAATGGAACTAATGCATCAGAAGGTAACAACTAATTTGTGTCCATAACCAAAGGAAAATAATAGGTAGAAATTAGTTTTCTAGTGTGATACAAAAACATGATAAAAAAGCTATAACATGCAAAAAGATTTGATCTGATTAAAAGGATATGATAAACATTTAAGTGGTGAAACTTTTGCTGTACGTCATCTATATATACAATATGAGAAGGATAATTTCTTGGGTGATATTCAAGAGGAATCCAATTTTTGGAAAGAAATTTCAGTTCTGAGTCTTCATGACAGTTTGAAAAAGTGAATCAAGCATAGAGTTCATTGATTTAGCAAATAAAATTGATTATTAGCACTAAAAACATTTCATACCAAACAAACAGCAGTTATCACAGGCTGAAATGATGTGGCAGTCTGCAGAATAAATAAACCGAAAATGCCAGAATGTGATTCACTTCAGAAATAAGGAATATAACTTTTATGGTCCAGATCAAAGATTTCATGCCAAAGGTTGAAAGAAAAATTCAAAATTCTGATTTAAGGTAGATACTGTCAAATAAACTTTGGAATAACATAGATCTATGGATGATTTTCATGTATTTATAGTAAAGTTTTGAAACTGGAGTGAAAGTTTTTCTATAGGTCTTTGGAATCACTTGAATTGTATACACAGTGTAAGTCAATAGGGTCAACAAAGATTTATGTTATTGTATAACTGCTCTTGAATATATGTAATTATTTTATTGCGGTTACATATCTAGATCCTTGTATTGGGCAAAATACAAAATCGATTCTGGTTATAAATATTTGTTAATATTTGAGAAATTACACAAAAAGTTTGCTTGTAGACACTTCAAGATTTGCCTATTTTAAATTTGCATCTGGATCAAGTCATTAATGATTGTCAAAAGATTTTAAATCATTATCCTTTCCAGAATTTCAAGAATATACAGTAATTGTTTTACACATCCATTTTTAAGGATTATTGTACTTTTTCCTCACACCAATGATTGGTTATTCTTCCTTTCTCAAAATCTATTTGCATTCAGTGGTTTTCTTGACATTTCATCAAAATTTCTGAGGGCTTCCTGCAACTCCTAATCTTATCCAGGGCAATTCTAACTATGTTTACTAGAATACATAATATGACTGTCTAAAGCATGATATAGTCTGGTGACATATTTTCCACTAACAAATCTTACTAATTTAAGCTCGTGAAGGCCTTTCCATAAATTTGTTCGTTAAAAAATGTGCTACCAGACTATTCCTTATTTGTCACCATAAATATGGTTCTCCTATGAAGTAGCCAGAAAACTAATTTTATTTTCTTGATGATCATGTGGTAAAATATATAAGTTTCTTCAAGATTTAAAATATCCAATTCCCATTTTAAAACACACCTGCACACTCATTAAAAATGTACTGAGCCATGCCTTCAGTGATATCACTACCACCCTAAAATCATTGAAGGGTAAATAACAAAACAGATATTCGGGCTTACTGTTCTATTATTGAAATTCTATTTTCTGAGACACACAAAGGGCATTTCACATTTTGGGCATCTTCTACTGGAAAGATAAAGCATGATCCACAACAGCCTCAGCGGAAGGAACTATCCTGCCTTCCATAATCAGACTGGAAAAGCAGGACAGCCCTAAACTCCACTGCCAAATCTTCTAAAAAAATTCTATCTCTAAACATGACTATGCATGGAGTTTAAAGATAGCTGGCTAAAGCTTTAAAAAATAGTAGACAGGCTCATAAGGGAAAAAAAAATCCAGGACAACTCCCAAATGTCCTATGTAGATGTTTGGCAGACACTTTCTTTCCCCACGGTTCTTGAAGCTGATCTTGGAAGAATAGCAGGACTTCCGGCTGACGGAAGCACTTTGAGAAAATTACCAAACTGGAATGAAAAGAATTAAAGAGAAAAGGAAAAAAATTCTCTCTTCTTCAAAAATACAGGAAATTGGACTCTCAAAGTGGGAAGACATGGTATTGAGAAGGCATTTTAAAATGCTAGAATTATGGATTTAAAAAATTAACACTGCTTTTATACTTAAATTACAATTCAAAGTAATTAAAATCAGATATACCAGCAACAATATTGTTACGCAGCAAGTGACAACTGCTGATGAGGAAAATATACAAGCCTGGGAACATTTATTTGAAGGACTATGAAAATATTTACTGGATTACATTTACTTACCCTAAGCCACTGGAGATTTATAAAGGAGAACAAGGAAGATATTCAATTAAAATGACCCCTGGATGTTACCTTACATAACTGAACTTATAAAAGTGACTTAAGGAGGCTTGGATAACTTTCTGGACTATTTAAATGGAACTGACTGTATCTACCGGACATAACAACTGTGACAAGCGTGCATTCAGAAGAGGAACCTCAGCTTTGAATAAAGGGTTCTTGGGCTATTGGCCAAACATGGGATTCATTCAAACAAGATAAGATGCAACACAAGGAGGAAATGAGCGGAACTTTAATGCAATGGTGCTGATGTTTCAAAGCATAAAGGATATTATACAGAAAGAACATAAGGTGACTGGGGAATTAATAGATGGCATAGACCAAAAATTGGAAAGTATTAAACAAGGAATAATGAATAAAAACCAAGATACTCAGGAAAAGGAGATGCCAACAGAAGGAATGAAGGGAAAAGCAGAATCGGGAAATCAGTGAAAAGAAGATAACAAGAAGATACCAATAACATTAACAATGATTGATGTATTTAACCAGAGGGGAAACACTTCAAGAGGTCTAAAAAAGAGAACTGGAGAAGCAGGAAGATGCTTTGGGAATGGAGATAGGGGTTAGAGCAAATAGTCACAGTTAGAGAATGGAAGAAGGTAGGGATGGGAGAAATATTTAGATTGAACAGTCAGGATATAGACATAGATGTAGATAGAGTCAAAGATCCAAGAGAAGAATATGGGAGGCAAGTCAAAAAAAGAATAAGATTTAAAATATTGATGCAGACAAGAAATGGATATAAAAAAGAAAAAAAAAGATTTTTATTTAAGAACATATTTTAACATAAACATATGTATAAACATTAGTATTATGTAGAATATGAATAGGATTATTTTGTATGTATTGCGATAGGTACGAGAATAATTATATTGAAATATTGAACAATGAAATAATAATGATGAAATAATGAAGGACAATATTTTAAGATAGATGTGAAGAGTGGAATACAGGACATATGAATAAGAATTAAGCATTAAAAATTGGAAAATTAGAGATTGAACGGTGGTACTAATGAAATAATGAATATATTTTAATATAAACAGGTATATTAATAGCAGAATCATACAGACTGGATGAATGTATACAATATGAATAGAATCATTCTGTATGTTTAAATAATATTGTGAATGGTATCAGAATTGAATAGGGCAACACTGAAGAATGAAATAATGATGAATTAAACTATTAAAGCAGCTGAGAGATGACAACCAGAAAGGAAACATCTTTTAATATAATGGTGACATAAATAAGTTAGAATAGAGACAGAAATAAGACAAAAGAGAATAACAGTATATCCATTTTTATATAATAAGATAAATGGAATAACAAGAGGGAGGTTTAGAAATTGAATGCCGATAGTATCAGGTATGTTTAAACGATGTGAAATAATGAAATATTATAATTTACTATAAATGTGTGTTATTATTAGAAATATATAAGCTCGATAAATGTAATAATCATGAGTAATAATATTATTTGTACCAAAATTTTATGGCACCCAGGTGTCACACTGTTCATGCACCGATGCACTAATGCACTGATTCACTAATATAAAATAAAAAACTTGACAAAAAAAAAAAGAAAGAATAGCGGTGAATCAAAATACCACCTGTGAAGCTCAAGACACATTTTAGAACCAAGAAAGCACTCCCTAAATATCTTAAAAAAGAAAATTACCTTCGAAGGCAACTATAGTTGCTATTTTCTTAAATAGAAAAGCAGTATACCACTGGTGGCTATTTATCCATGACTTGATAAAGATAGAACTAAGCATAGAATTGCCGAGAAAAAGCAGATGTGGAAATCTTACTGTTCCCTGACTCTCTTGAAAAAAATATAAACATTGCTTCAGATTCCCCAAACTCTGGTGCCCTATCTAGAGAAAATTCAGTGTATGTTACAGCTTATAATAATGACATTCCTGTACGTTTGATAATATTGAGCAAAAACACCAGAGAACTCTAGCATGAAAGAATGGTTAGGAAGTAGGACTGCTTTGTCCATGCCATTCTCCTCTACCAATTCAAACAATTTCTGGCAGGAAATACAGTTTTACTTTACTTAACTGAACAAGTTGCCAAGGAGTTCATGGGAGAATTCATGACAGTCTATGTTGTGAATATCTGTGTACTGGGGAAGTTTCAGAAAAAACACCCTATAAAATTTAAAATGTGGGTGAACTTACTCTTTATCCTCTCCTTAGAAATATTATTAACAAACAGAAGAAATAAAGAAATTATGGGGGTTACAATCAGAAAAGAAGTAAAAGGAATATAAAATACAAGCATTTGCCGATGATATAGTATTTTTTTTAGAGGATCCGAATGAAACTGGGACTGCTTTAATAAGAGAAATTGAAGAATTCGATAAAGTAGCGGGATTTAAAATAAATAAAAACAAAAAAAAGATATTAACCAAAACTATGATGGTCAAACAAAAAAAGGAATTAGAGGAACATTTAGGAATGCAGATAGTTGAAAAGGTAAAATATCTTGGTATTTGGCTAACATCAAGATGTTCCTCAATTAAAGAAAATAACTATAATAAATTAATGAGGCAGATAAAAAAGGAATTGGAAACATGGGGAAAATTCCAAATTTCATGAATGAAAAGAACTGCAGCAGTTAAAATAACTGTACTACTGAAAATACTATATTCCAAAGTGTACCGGTAAAATTACACACTTTTTTTGTGTGTGTGGGAGAGGAATTAAATAAAATAATAGCTAATTTCATTTGGGCCGGGAAAAAATCTAAAATTAAAATGAAATTGTTGCAGGATAAAAAAAAAGAGGGGTGGCTTTGGACTTCCAGACTGGAGACATACTATCAGGCAGCAGCTCTGGTATGGATAAGAGATTGGATCAACCTAGAGAACAAAAGCATATTACTAATAGAAGGACACAACCTGCAAAGAGGGTGGCATAGTTTCCTATGGGAAAGGAAAAATAAACAACACTTTCAAGGCATCAGATCAGGGATGCACTTATTCAAGGTACAGGCAAGGTACAGAAAAGATAAGGAAGAATATGGATTTCACATGAACCAACAACAATTAGATAAAATTATTTAAAACAGAGAAAAAGATGATATCTAAATTATATAATTATTTTCTTTTGAGCTTCAATATGGAAGAAGAGGTATTCAAAGAAACAATGACAGTCTGGGCGAAAAATGTGGGACACAATATAGAATTGGAATATTGGGAAAATGTGGGGGAAGAATTATAGATTAACGTTATCTACAGGATATAAAGAAAATATGTACAAAATGTTTTATAGGTGGTATTTATCTCGCCACATTGGCAAAGATGTTTGTAACCCAAAACCCAGAACGCTGGAAATGTAAGAAGAAACAGGGTACATATTTTCACATGTGGTGGACCTGCTCGGAAGCAAAAAAGTATGGGAGTAAGATCCGAAAGTGATTAGAAGAAATAACAAAAGAAAAAAATTGAATTTTGACCAGAACTGTTCCTACTAGGCATAATTAAGGGAGAATATAGCAAGACAGACAGGTATATTATTTTACATATAATAACTGCTGCTAGTATTACACACAGCACTGGAAACAGGGAGATATACCACAAGAGGGAGCAGTGATAAGAAAAATTCTAGACTGCGTGGAAATGGACAGGCTGACTCTAGAGTTAAAGGATAGAGAGGAATTGATGTATTATTCAGTCTGGGACGCCTGGTATATATGGTTTGATAATAGAAAGAAAAGTAATACTGTAACTAATTAAAGAATATGAAGCTATATGTATTGAATGTAGAATGAACAGAAAATGTATTATGTAACAAGTGATATATATAAGAAAGGAGTAAGGAATAGAGAATTAATAGAAAAATTAATATGTAATAACCATAATGTAATAGAAAATTAAGTATAGAAATATGGTAAAGAAATGTTAATGATGTCTTCAACATTGTAATTGTTTTTTTTTTAATTGTTGGAAAAAATTGAATGAAATTGTTAAAAAAAATAAAAATAAAATGTGGGTGAAATACAAACAATTCTGTGTATTTGCTGTTTATACGATGGAGGCCCTTAAAGTTTCCTCCTGTAAAAGCAGCAAAATCATGCTTGTCAGATCTGAGGCTAGGCTCTTTTCTTCACATCACTTATCTATCATCTGCACCTCTATTATTGCCTAGTGTAGTTCTGCAACCCAACATGACAGACAGACCTCAGAGGATAATTAGGACTGAAAAAAAAAACAATTACTACCCACCTGCCTTCAATCAAGGACCTGTATACTGCAGGAGTTAGAGGGCTGTGAAAATATTTACAGACCCCTCACATCCCGGACATAAACTGTTTCAATTCCTATCCTCAAAACGATGCTATAGAGCACTGCACAGTAGAACTAGACACAAAAACAGTTTTTTTCCCGAAAGCCATCACTCTGCTAAACAAATAATTCCTCAACACTGTTCAACTATTTACAAAGTCTGCACTACTATTACTATTAATCTTCTCATCATTCCTTATTACCCACCCCCTCCCACTTGTGCCTGTATAACACTAACTTTGCCACTTTTGTATCCTTATGATTTATATTGACTGTTTTCTGGTATGATTTGATTGCTTATTGTATGTACCCTATGACTATCATTAAGTGTTGTACCTTATATTCTTGACTAATGTATCTTTTCTTTTATGTATACTTAGAGCATTTGCACCAAGACGAATTCCTTGTGTATCCAATCACACTTGGCCAATAAAGAAATCTAATCTAACCTAACCTAACCTAGCCTAGCCTAACCTAACCTATTCTATTCTAGCAATATTTTATTTTTAAATCACAGGTTTGTGTTTTGGCTATCCTCTTTGCTAAGCACTTTCTGAAGCGTCTCTGTAATCTACAGTGGACATAAAATGTCTACATACTCCTGTTAAAATACCAGGATTTTAAGATGTAAAAAAATCAGACCTAGATAAAACACTTCAGAATTTTTTTCCACTTTTAATGTAACTTATAAGCTGCACAATTCAATTGAAAAACAAACTGAAATATTTTAGGGGGAAAAAACAAAAAAAAAGTTACAATAACGTGGCTGCGTAAGTGCGCACACCCTTAAACTAATACTTCGTTAAAGCATCTTTTGATTTTATGAGAACTTACCCAAAATTAGGTGAAGGCACAACGCAGGAAGTTGGATGGCATGCATACCAGGTAAGGAGTGAGGGGGCGGGGCAGGTGGGGAGTGGCGGGGCTAGCCAGTGGAGTGATCTGCCAGTTCTCCGAACTGTGCAGAATTGTAACAGCTGGTTCTATAGAACCAATCCAACCAGGTAGAATCCCACCCCTGCTTCAAGGACACATGTCCTGATGCCACTAGCCAAAATAATAATTCTTCTCTGCAAGAGGACTATTAACAACTGAGAGAAGTGTATGTGTAAAATATGAAGAATAATATAGAAGAATATAGTAAGAAGAAGAATATAATACAGAAGAATATAATACAGAAGAATATAGTAAGAGTATGGCTGAATGATCAGCGGACTTTATGCAGCAACATTTTCTTGCAGGTCTCAGATGACCATGATGTTTTCCATTTTCTAGCAACAGTTCAGCAGATTTTTATCCTCCCCCCTTTCCCCCCCCCCTTGTGAACTTTTTAAACAGGAAATCGGCCTCAAAGCATCCTTCTCCATACTGGACCAGCTGGACTAAAATTATTACTACAACCACTAAAGGCTGCTTCCTAGGAATTATTAAATAGCTGGAAAGCTCTAGTTTGAGAGAGACAGCTTAACATTAATAACACAATGTATAAATAGAGAATGACAATCAGACTGAAGAGGCAATAGCAAAGTTTAGACACAAATCTAAAAAGATTTAGGTAATTTCTACAAGTCAAAATTTTCATCAATTCATGGGCTGATTTACTATTATGTTTCAACTTAATTTCCAGATCCTTTAATTAAATCACCTGAAATGGTATCAGCCAACTAAAAGTAGCTAAAGATCCAGCATACCTGTTTCCATATTTCTTTGGCTCAGGATAAGTGATAATTTCCTGCAAATAGTTTCAGTTACAAAAGTACTTTTTCAGGAGGCAACTGGACTTTCTTGTTTTTTTTTTCGAGGACGTTTTGCTTCTCATCCAAGAAGTTTTTCAGCTCTCACCGGATGGTGGGGAATGGAAGGATTTATATTCCTTCCAGACAGATGGTCACCTGCATCCTTTTAGGGGGTCGTTAAAGCTCTTGGAGGTTTATCTGTGTCCTCATCTGAGTCCTTATCTGAGTAATGTTAATGGTTCCTGTAGCCTGCAATTTTTCTGGAAATCTGTTCGTACTGTCACACTACTCGGGATGAACACGCTTTGAACGGTGTGCAAATATGAATGGATTTCCAGAAAACTAAGACTACAGGAACCATTAGTACTACTCAGGAAACCCTGAGGACACAGATAAACCTCCAAGTGTTTCAACGACCCTCTAAATAGGGGTGTCAATCTTAATTTCTTTGAGGGTTGCACCAGGTTGGTCATAGCCTGGTTGACACTGCTTGCATGGGGGCTGTTTGGGGGACTGGGCAAGGCTGAGGGGGATAGAGGGATCTCCAGCAGAAGGGAGCTGGACAAGGACCAGATCCACCAGAGGAACAGAGAGAGGGATTGCCACAACGCACTCCAGCTGGTCACCACACTGCAACCCCTGTACCCTCTTATTATATAAAAAATATATTATATAAAAATCTTAATTCTTCAGCAAGCCTGCTGCCTGGCCACTCGCAAAGGCCCCAGCAAATGGGAAAGGCAGGGAGCCATCCCAAAGAGGCAGCTGGGAGTCCACAGCCCGCACAGCTCAAGTGGGTCCAAGCTCTGCAAGACACCCGATCAGTCTGCCAGATGCCTGGGTGGCCATGCAGCCTGCCAGATGTGCAGCCACCTGCTCTGTCCCAGCTGCGGCACCCGTGGACATATTATGGGGTTGCAGCAAGGCAGCCCAGCCAATCACCATGTTGCAGTCCCTGTGCACTCGACCCTCTCCCTCAAACCTCATCCTCCAGCAAGCCTGCCCTTCCCATCGCTGAGGCCATTGGGGATGGGGGGACAGGCAGCTGTGCATCTGGCAGGCCAGGTGACTGGGCAGGCATTTGGCAGGCCTGATCAGGTGCCTCTGCCTGGAGCATCAGCTCGGCGGTCCTAGGCTTGGACCCACCTGCACTATGCAGCTGCCTCTTGGGGATGAGGACTCCCCGCCTTTCCCATTCATTGGGGTCTTCGTGAGTGGGGCGATGGGCGGAAGACTCGTCCCACATATACAGCAGTTAAAATATGAAGTTGTATAGCTCCTGCCAACTGCCTCCTGGCAGCAGTACCAGCAGCAGGAGAAGGTAGAGGCATTGGGAGGGGACACACAATCTAGCTTGCCAGATGCGCCAGGCAACTGCCTGACCCATCTATCCCAGCTGTGGCGGCCAAGGGCAAGCAAAGCCAAACAGTGGGAAGGAGCATGTGGATGTGTGAGTGGCTGCACAGCATTTCCAATGGGCTGGATCACATGCCTCCTCCCCTGTGCCTCTGCCTGCTGCTTAGGGCCAGCCTGGCAATCGCAGCGCCCCAGCCCCACCACTGCACGTCCTTTCAGCCGGCAGGCTACTTCTGGACACCATTGGCCCCTGTACGCCTTGTGTACGCACTCCAGGGATGTCCGGGAGGGGAAGCCAATCCCCTACTGTCTCTGAGGTGGCCCTGCAGGCCAAATCTCAGCCTTATATTTGACATGTCTGATTGAAGGCTTCGTTCTTGCCTCAAACAATAAGGCTGGCACACGTGAGCAAGCTGTGAACCCCAGCCACAGAAGGTGTTGTTTCCTGTGCCTGGCCTTAGATCTGACCTGTGGGGCTGCCCTACCATCTTGGCCCCGCTTCCTGGGTATGCACCCAGGAGGAAGTGAGTGCTGAAGTCCTAGATGAAATTGAAATGCTCAGACTGCAGTCAGTCTGCAGGACAACACAGACCTCAGGTATGCCAGGCCCCACGTGTGCTTACCACCTCCTGTGCATAAGCCCAGGGAGCAGGGCTTGGGGGCCCTCTCTCAGGCTCCAGGACAGCCCCATAGATGTAAGGCTGGCCGCATTCTGGCCTGGATAGCTGCCAGCAGGTTATAGATCGATGCTCGGTCAGCCAAGGCACTGCAGGCCAGTCCTTCGCTGCTTCCAGGGCAGCCCTGTGGGCCACATCTAACCACCTCATGTACCGGATCCAGCCTGTGGTCCTTGAGTTTGACAACCCTGCTCTAAAAGGATGGAGGTGATCACCTGTCTACAAGGAATCCCATTCCCTATTCAGTCAGAGCTAAAGAAGTTTCTTGGATGAGAATCAAAACATCTTTAAAAAACAAACAAACAGGAAAGCCTAGTTGCCTCCTGAAAAAGCACTTTTCAGACAACCACGACCTGGATGACTAAGAATCTTTAGTTTCAATTACACTACACAGACCACAAACTCTCCTCTTTTTCATATGGAAACTTAACAACTTACCTACAGGACTTGTTGACACTCTCTGAGAAGGAGGTCGGAACCCTGGAGCCTTAGAGTTATCAGGATGTACACTTTCCATGTGCCCCAATACAGAGTTACTCAGAAAAGTAGACTGGACAGTGAAAGACTGATCTGCTGCTGCTCTTGTGGACAGTGGGCAATCTCCCCATCCTTGGTTAGCTGGCATCTGGTTACTATCAAAAAGACTACTAAAATGATTAAAGAGTGTTGCTGGCCCAAAGGTAGGAGGCAAAGGCTTGTTTGATGGATTAATATGCATCTGAGAACCGTTCATAATGTTCATGGGTGATGATAGGTGAACTGTAGTAGATGGACCTTGAGATGGTGTTAAAGGTACGGCATTTGTAACAAAAACAGACTGGGTTTCTTGATGGAGATTTGCATTTGGTACCATTGAATAAAAAGAACCTCTAGGCTGCATTCTATGAGAAACTCTTGGTGCTGGTACAGCTAACTGAGGTAAGTTACCATTGTCCTGATTTTCTGAAGCAACCGATCTAGATGATGATAAAGTTAATGGAGTGGATTCTGAACTTGAAGAAAAAGGCATAGTTATGGGAGGACTTAATTCAGACATATTAGCTGGCAGTGTTTCATTTGGGACATCTGGAGGTGCAGGACTGCTGGATGTGCATGACTCTAGGACTCCTGGGCTGCTGCAAGATGTGATACTGCTGCTAGTAGCAATCAATGATGACACGCATGCAATGCCAACAGATTGTTCTGGCGCTGATGTTTTTTCTTTGGATGCTGAGACAGGAGGAATAACATCTGTTTTAAGTGCAGACTGCTGTGCCGGTGGAACATTAGAAAGGAGAAATGTAGTGGGAACATTCCCAGTATTTTCATGTGCAGGAGAAGTTGAAGGCAGTGTGCTACATGTTGTTGTCACAGTTGAGATTGCTGTTGTCATGGTACTTGTTTTAGGAATGCAAGCAAACAGCTGCTTCCTGACTGATGATGGAGTCCGATTATTTGTCACACAAAGTGGCTGAGAGGATGGAACTGCTGAAGAGACACTACCAGGACTGCTAGAAGCTAAACCTGTAGATTCAGACTGTAAAATACTACCATTCTGGTTACCTATGCGATTTGAATTGTTATGCTTTGGAGAGCTATTTGTGCTGCCTGGGTTAACTGGTCTCACTGGGAATGGTCCCCAAGTATTTGGAGAGGTTGAAAATGTCCCTCCAAACTGGGCCATAGGTAAACGAGGGTGTCGAATTTGTTGCATAGTTTGAGCAGCCAATAAAGCAAAGTGAGGATGGGAATAAGCTAAAGGTAAAGAGACTGGAAAAGAGGACCGCACGTTTGCTGGGACATTTTTGCTTAATTTGTTAGCAGACTGGAAAGTAGATAGTGTTGATGACTGAGACGTGACAAGAGATGAAGCTCCAATAGAAAATGAGTTTTTGTTTGAAGCTGAAGCAGTACTGACGCCAGATGAAAAATTGGTATGGATTGATTTAGTGCTGGAAACAGGTGTTCTTATGTGAGTTTTCGGAATTAAATCTTCCAGTTCCTTAGCAGGATCTTGAATAAGGGCATTAATAAGTTGTACTGCATATCTTGTTGATTCTGTTCCCCCCCTGAAACAGAGAAAGTTATGTCTTTTGTAAAACACAATTTTTGTGCAGTACAATTTAATCCAACTGAAAATCAAAGCAAAATCTTATGAACTCTACCTTATGGTGATCATCCTTTCTCCATTTTTATCTTTTTGCTTGTCCACATCAATGTGAGCACCAGTAACATCTTGAATTGCTGTGATATTGCACCCACCTCTTCCCATTATTCGAGACACAACCGATGCTGGAACAGACAGCTTTTTTGACCTAAGCATTAAATGTTGCAATTATGATTGTTGTTGGGCTTTATTATTAAAATTTTTGCACTACAGATAAATGCACAATGGGGGAGGGAGTGGACAATCTGTTGAACTTTTCAATCTATTAAACTTACAAAGCAAAACTGAAAGCACTGCTCTTTTAACTTGGTAATTACTATCAAAGGTGTTTCTAGATTTTGAAGTGAATCTTCAGTTAATTTGAATTTTTTTAGTGATTACTATTAAAGCTAAGTCAAACTACTGAATTTTAGAAGACTAGCTCATCACACTTCTCTTCTTTATTCCCAGCCAGGATCTTTACAGTTAGTGATCAAACTCCATAACCACTGTAAGTTTAAACCAAATGTTATAGTGATGTACCTTATAATTTGAAAGCTGTACAGCTGTGAAATATATACATACAGTGACTGCATTTCTATATGATTACAGGGGCCAAGAACAATGATTAAGGGACTGGAAACTAGAGGCTGCAAAAATACAAATGAAGAGGAATTTTATAGCACTCTTCAAGTAAGAGAATACAACAGCTTGATCCTTAATGCCCATAACTTATGTCAATAAATATTTCAAAATTAAAGGCAAGCTAATTTTGACTGAATGCTAGGTGAACCTTTTAACAATAAGAGTGGATCCAACATGGAACTAGTTATCTAAAGAGATGATGGGTTCCTGGTTGTTGAATGTGTTCAGGATTAACATGGAAGGAGCAGGGTAGATTCTTGTCTGAAATGGTTTAGTTTATATTGTGATAATGAAGTTTAGACTTCATAGTCTAAACTTTGTGACTGAAGAATTCTAAGAGATTTTCAAACACTAATTTTGCCCCTCATACCAGATCAAGATTTTTCTTATTCTCTGAAGTTTCGTATACATATCAAGGCTTATTACCAAACTGGAAACACAAATTTTGAAACTGCAAATATTTTAGACATGTGTCAGGGAATTATTTGCATAATTACAATGTTATAAATCAGTAGTGGCTAACCTTTTTGGCACCAAATAACAAAATGGGTGCGCACACATGCTGAAAGCCGGAAGCTTAGCTTCCTGGAGTGCACATGCACGCCAGCCACCTGGTTTTCCAGTTTCTAATGAGCATGCATGTGTGAAGATCAGCTGGCTACCACATACATGCACTCCAGGGAGCTGTTCTTCTGGTTTCCAGCACTTCCACACATGCTAAGACCAGCTGACTGGTGCACATATGTGCGTCAGAACCCAAAAGACCAACAAGGCAACAGCTGGCGTGCCCGGAGAGATGGCTCTGTGTGCCACTTCCGGCCTTTGTACCATAGGTTTGCCATCATGGCTATAAATCATTTTGATTACCTACGTAGCTATTGATCCCAGCAATAGCTGGGAATATTCCAGAAGTAAGAACACTTAAATCTTACTTTCAAAACTAAAAATTATTCATATTACTTTTATTCATTTATTGAAATATTTTGCTCTAATCATTTATTCATTTCAATTAAAAAAAATATATTAAAAGCTTCCATCATTTATAAAAGTTAAAATTTCCAACTATTTCTCATCGATTCCAAATGTTTACTCTCAACTTTCATACAGTGATATGAAAATATGATAACAGTCTCTTCATGTTCCTCACTGCAATGATTGCTAGGGTTCTAAACAGCATCAACGTTTCAGTCATAACTTAACTCTCTTTCAGTCTAATATACAATCTTAGTCTAAGTGCATTCCAGTGTACCTTTTTGCTCCTGAACAGCAACGTCCTCCCCTTTGCAACTGAAATTGTTCAACTGGAGTCGGCTGTAGCGTGTTGCTAGAGGATGTCTCTTTCAAAACTCTGCCCACTTGCCTGTCAAGTAATTAAAAAAAGCAGTTTCATAGGCAACAAAGAAATAAGCTATAGATTTTAATCTCAAAACCCAGATACAATGGAACCTCAGATCATAAACACTTCTGATCATGGTCAAATCGGGTTCTGAACAAAAAATCCACATTTTTGAATCAGGTCACAATTCAAAAATTGAGTTGTGATCAAACACGGCCACAGCCAATTCCCTTTCTGCGCCGATTTTCCCTTCTCCGCCATTTTTTTTGTAGGCGCATGCGCACTCAGTCTTGCTTCTGGTTACGATCAAATCGGGTTGTGACTGAAGTTATGGAAGGAATTATGGTTGTGACCGGAAGTTCCACTGTATGACAGCCAGCTGGATGACTTTGGGCCAGTCACTATCTCTCCACCTAATAAATCTCACAGAGTTGCTGATGTGGGGAAAATAGGAGGCAGGAAACCAGACCCAAAAGGGCCCAGTTAATCCACTTCGTTCAGAATTCTTCAAAGCATGATCTTCTCAGCAACCTTCATTAGAAAGGTCAGACACAACAAGTTACCTAATATGGTCAGGTGTAGCAATGACTTCCTTCAGAACTGGTGAGACCACCCCTTCTTGCAAAGAATTCATTGCTCCCAGAATGCAACTGCATTGTACGTTATAGTATCTGGCTAGCAAGAAGCAACCCTGGTCCAATATGTAAGTGATTGAGTTTACACTTCTAAATATATATGTTAAGCTTCTAAATATATATGTGAACCTTCCATGTATATATTTTAAGCTTCTAAGTATATATTTTAAGTTTACCCACTAGCAAGAGGAACTGAGCTACTATGCAACCAACATGTAACAACATACTCGCATATGACTTGCATTTCATGAAACTGAAAACATACCTTCTTACTACTTCTTTCCATCCTTCTTCTCTCTTTTGGCCTCTTTTTGGACTAGTCAGATTCAGTTTTATATTTGGAGATGTCAGAGGCAAGGATACTGATTTATAATTTGTTGCTAAACTCGAATTAGCTTCTCCTTCAACTCTAAACATAAAGATAACGCAGTAATTAACTATTTGTAACTAAACCCTGGAAAACATCTATTTACAGGTAGTAGAATTGTTTACTTTTACTTTCCCTTCTTCAAATAATTGTATGTGCTATTGTACATAGAGATTACGCCTCTGGTGAAGAACACCATTGTACAGATAGTCCTCAACTTAAAGAAGTTCATTTAGTGACCTTTCAATGTTACAACAGCATTGAAAAAAGTGACTTATGATTATTTTCACACTTACAACTGTTGCAGCATCCCCATGGTCACATGATCAAAATTTAAATGCTTTGCAACTGACTCATATTTATGACAGTTCCAATGTCCCAGGGACTTGTCATCATCTTTTACAATTTTCTGACAAGCAAAATCAATGGGGATGTCAGATTCACTTAACAGCTGTGCTAAGAAAGGTCACAAAATGGGGCAAAACTGATTTAACAAATGTCTCACTTAGCAACAGAGATTTTGGCTCAATTGCAGCTCTAAATTGAGGTCTACTTCTACAATATTCGAAAGATGAGATTTTTCTACCACAAGATTATCAGGAAAGGCATGCATCTTTCTATCTACTCTGTAGTTACTAACTGGCACAATAGCCCTAGTAATGCATTGATATCAATCAGCAAAGAACCTGTGATGAAGTAGGAGGGAGGACTGAATGTTTGCCCAAATGACCATTAAAAAAGGTTTTAATTAAATGATCTCTTTTTTTCTGTTCCACCTATAAATGACATTTATGGTTCACTTAGAAAGTTTATCTGGTGTAGGTAGACCAAGAATCTTCAGAATGTACCTCAGTAAGTACTATCTAACTGGAAGAAATACCACAAATACTGACATACTTTCACACTTTCAGGCGCTAATATGGAATGCAGTTGAACAAAATACTTCTTTAAAAAAAAACTTGTTTCAACAATATTCTCACCAAGTATCTACTAAAGAAAGCTGAAATGGTATAGTTACTTCATACTAAATGCAATCACCATTATTACTCTTTGGAGAATTTACAGAGTAATACAGATACAGATTAACAGAGTTGGAAGGGACCTTGTAGGGTCCACTAGTCTAGTGGTTGCCAACCGGTGTGCCGCGGCCCACTGGTGGGCTGAGAAAATTTTGGTGGGCCGCAGCATGTTGATGTGGGGAGGTGGGGCAATCCAGCAATCTCTCTAGCAAACCTGTGTCGTGGCTGCTACCTCCAGCCTCAGCGCATTAAGGAGGCTGAGCAGCAGCAGGAAGAGCCGCAGGAAGCAGCTGCCCTCAGGTGAAGATGTTGTGAGGAGGCTTGACCCCTCTTCCTCCTTGCCAGAAGTTCTCACACGCTCAGCGGGAAGGAGGCAGCTTCTCAGGGCCCACAGGGGCAGTGAGTGCTTTGCATGTGAACGCTTTTGCCAAGGAGGAACAGAAACTCCTTGGGGGGGGGGGGAAGAGATCATGCCCTCCCCTCGCAGGCCAGTAAACACGCTGGAAGCGTTCCGATGCCACGATCTCCCATACCCCTGCCCTCAGGAGCTTCTCTTCCTACTCACCAGAAACGCTCACACGCTAGCGGGAAGGAAAAGGCTTGTCAGGGGCCAGAGGGGCAGTGAACGATTTGCGTGTGAGCGCTTCTGCTGTGAAGGAAGAGAAGCTCCTGGGGGGGGTCGAGTGTTCCCCTTGCAACATCTTCCCCTGAAGGCATCACTGGCAGCCGCTCAACCCCCCCAATGCGCGGAGGCAAGAGGCAGGAGGTAACACCAGTTCAGAGGTGCCTTTCCCCCCACCCACTCGTAGTACAGGCCTATGCCGCGATCTCTTGCATGTATGAGTCATCCACAACCAGTATCACCCCTATTGCTCCACTTTCCCGACAGCCATCTGGTCTTCAGCATGTGGCTTGTCATCCCAGAGTGGAGGTTGCCCGCTGTGCTGAACCACCCGCACCCTCTCGGATTGGACTCTGGGTTCGTGACTGGTATATCTGGGACCAGGATGACTTTGTCTCGCCCGCAGGACCAAGTAGCAGCTGCCAGTTCCTTTCTCCACATGCCAGTCTTACCATGGGAAAGAGAGCAGCTGGAGTATCAATGTAGCCAAAAAAGTTAGTTCATAATCAGCCTACTTGGAGAAGGTGGTGCTGGAGAAAGAGGCAGTAGTGGAGAAGCAAGACAGGTGTTAAAGACCCAGGGTGGGGGCGAGGTTTCCAGTTGGAGGGAGGCTTCCAGCCCAGGCCTCCTTCCCTCCCCCAACTCCAGGCAGCCACACCTTGCAAAGGAGGGAGAGGTTTCCTCTGACTTGGAAGAGACATGAGATGACAGGAGACCAGATTGGGTGTGGTGGTGGTGGTGGTGGGGGGCTCTGCTTTTCTTGTTATCTATTTTTTGTTATAATTAAATAAGTATGTTTATATTTATATATATATAGATAAAAAATTTAAATAGTACATTTATATTTAATATAAAAAATAAAAATTATATTAAATATATTGTTTTTTTTTTAAAGAATTCATATTAGTGGTCCTCAGGATTTAAAAGTATGAGTTTGGTGGTCCCTGAGGTCCAAAAGGTTGGCGACCCCTGATCTTGTACAGCACCCCCACCCAAGCAGGAGACCATACACCATTCTGACAAATGGCCAATCTCTTCTTAAAGGCTCCCAGTGATGAAGCAACTTCTGAAGGCAAGTTGTTCCATTGATTGATTGTTCTCACTATCAGAAAATTTTTCCATACTTCTAGGTTGCATCTCTCCTTGATCAGCTTCTATCCATTATTCCTTGGCTTTCGGGTACCTTGGAAAATAGCTTGATCCCCTCTCTCTGTGGGCAGCTCCTCAAACACTGAAACAATCCTATCATGTCTCTCCTGGTCCTTCTCTTCACTAGACTAACCATACCGACTCCTTGCAACTGTTCAAAATATATTTTAGCCTACAGTCCCCTAATCATCTTGGTTGCTCTTCCTGCACTTTTTCTAGAGCCTGAACATCTTTTTTATTGTGTGGTGACCAAAATTGGATGCAGTATTTTCGGTGTGGTCTTACTGAGGCTTTATAGAGTGGTATTCGTACCTCACTTGATCTTGACTGTATCCCTCTTTTAATGCAACTTGAGATTGCATTAGCTTTTTTTGGTTGCTGCCACACACTGCTAGCTCATATTTAACTGGTTGTCCACTAAGACTCCAAGGTCCCTCTCACAGTTACTGCTATTAAGCTGGGGAATGATGGGAAACCAGAAAGCAATTGTGAATGTATTCATGAAGATGAACATTCAATGTGACTTGCACAAAACCATTCAGATAGAACATGAACAACTGCTGCAAAGGCAAATTTCAAAGATATTTCTTTAAAAGAATGATAACTTTCCAAGAACACCAGGCATCAAAATTTATCCTAGATGAAAAGTAAAAATCATTTTCAAACAGAAAAGAAAACATGCCTTCAAGTGTACCCAAATACTGACATATTAAGCAGAAACAAAACTTTGATAGTGAAACTTTTACGAGATTAAGTAGCTATCAATTCAATTTGCTTAAGCATCAACTTAATCAATACAAGGGATTACAGTGACACCCATGGATATGCCAGATAATTAGTACTAAGCAAATCACTAAAGCATTGCTTATCAAAATCATTATCAAATATATCCCATAGGGGAAAACTATAAGATGCCTCTTTTTCATATAATATAAAAATTGTAATATAATAAAACACATACTGTTGCTTTACACTTCTTTAAAAATTTTCAAATGGCCATGCCTGAAAACTTTTCAGTAATGCTTATTTTATAGAAATTCAGTGTTGGCTGAAAAATAAGATCACTGGAGGTACTCTGAAGTATCTAAAAGAAAAAAAATTCTGCCAAGCAATTTTCCACAAGAATTCAATGGTCCCTTTGCGTAGATGGTCTGAAATACTTATACTGAGAAAATCTGAAGGATTACTGGACAGAAAATACCCACTGGTATTTTCACAATACATGAGATCGTATTTTCACCTAGTCTTTCCAAACTGGTATCATGCTGAGCATGAAGAGGCAAGAATCAGACTGCCAAATGCTATTTTATTCCTGTATATGGGTTATAAAATCACAGGCTAACATTAGATGAAAACAAATTTTAAGAATTTTCTACATCTCTTTGCTGCCATTCAATGATTGTTTGAATTTCTGCACCGCAGAACCCCAAATAAGGCCACCAGAGCATTTATCTATTTAAGATGAAGAGCATGAAGGACTCTAAATTTCATAAAGACGTTGATGGAATAAAGAATTTTTTCTCCCAGATTTGTTAGCAACATGAAGCAATATTCCATAGCTCTAAACTGTACAAAATCTAACACAATTGTTGAATGCCACAAGAAAATACAGAAGAAATCAAAATAATAAGTAATCAAGATTCCTTCTTGATTCAATTGAACATCCAAATCAAGTATCCTTCTACCATATACTAAAGTGGTGAGATCTAAATTTATATCATATAAATTACATTTATATCACATTTTGGCCTTTGATTATAAATATATTTCAAACAGGAATGCAAGAAATATTTAACCATAAATGCATTTTTATATCAGGTTATCTGCAGATTTTTTTTAGTCACATCAAAAGTTATTAACAGGATAGTTCAGTCATGACTTAGAGTCAGACTCTGAGGGAGAGGAAGAACAGCCAACAGGGAGTGGAGGTGTGGTTCCGGAGGTTGTGGAGAGGCTGGGGAAGGGCAGAGGCTGGCTGGGCAGTCAGAGAAAGAACCAGGCCCATTCCCTCTTCATCTTAGGACATGCAGGGAGGTACAGAGAAGGAAACAACTTGGCCAACTTGGCTTATGAGAGAGGAAGCGGCCATGATCCCCCTCATTGGTTGCAGCTGGGGAGAATAGTATGTAAGAGAGACAGTTAAAACACAGTGTTGCTAGAAGCGTGTTTTATTTTGGACTGAAGTTATCTTGGTTGGCATCCTTCCAACAGACTGCCTTGTTATCTCCTTGAATTACTTACTTATGGTATGACTTATCCTGGTCCATTGTGGAAATTCCTTCATTGTGGTTTGTTTTTGTTTTTTATTTCACCTCTATCTGCTCATTAAAGTTTGGACTGTATTGCTTTCTTTTGAAGACTATTTTTGAGTAAGTTTTATCTCCAACTGAGAATTATTGAACAGTGGGGCCAAGTTGGAGGCATTAAAGGACATTTATTTACATTTTGGATTTTGTTATATTTTTGTTACACTCCGGTTCATCACAAGTTCTTTGAGTTCCAGAGGAAGAAATGATGGATAAAAGATGGCTCTGTGAAAAGTAGAGCCGATGCATGGTGAAGAGGATGGGAGATCATCTACAGATGCTGCAGAGAATTGCTGTCATAAGATTACCACAAGACAGCAGTCTTTGTCAGACTGGAGCATTGGGAGATGAAGTAATAGCCATCCTGCTCAAACCATAGCCAGCACCTTTAAAAGGACACTTAGGTTTGCATACTTTCTTTTCAAATCACATTAGGAAATTGAATTTATCTAATCAGTAGAACTTTTTGCATTGACAACTGGATGAGTCTATCTTTAATCCCTAATGAAAGAAAAAACTACAAGCTTAAAATTTTAAAAAATTGAAATAAAAATTAGCAAAAAGCTAATTAATTTCATTAATTAGCTAGATTTCAGAAAGTTACAAGTGGATTAAAGTTCCAGATAAATATAGAATAAATTTTAGGAATTCATTAAAAAGAATCCTTCCTGTAGGAGAGTCGATTTGTTTTGAATTTTTTCTAAGACATAAGAAAGATAAAAAATTTTAAAAATTGGGCACTATTAAGAACTAAAGTTTTTAATCAAAACAGGAAAAATAAATAAATTTGATTATTCAGCTTGGATGAATCTTGTGAGACGGGATAAAAAATAAATCAAGTTCTATGAGATTACTTAAATATATTACAGATTGTCTCATAAGTTGTTATTTCTGGATACCATTTGTGGACTTTTACTGACACCAGGATTGAACTGTTGGGAATGTTGGAATTCATTCATTTCTTTTTCTTTCTTTCTTTCTTTCTTTCTTTCTTTCTTTCTTTCTTTCTTTCTTTCTTTCTTTCTTTCTTTCTTTCTTT
>BLBF01000031.1:3809123-4043851 GCA_015471245.1 Laticauda colubrina
TTTCTTTCTTTCTTTCTTTCTTTCTTTCTTTCTTTCTTTCTTTCTTTTTCTTTTTTCTTTCCTTTCTTTCTTCCCTTCCCTTCCTTTCCTCCCTCCCTCCCTATTTTTCTCTTCCTTTGCATTTTTTTACTTTTTCTTTTTTCTCTTTTCATTTGCATTAGTTTTTACTATTGTAATTATAATTTGTTATTTTTTTTTAAAGCATTATAAGTTCCCAAACTGTATTGCAGCATTCCAGAGCAGTATAGTGAACTCATGGTGATGCCACAGGATATTTAAAATTTCAAGGGAAACCCAGCAGTACACTCAGTCTTCAACCTATCACAATTGAGCTCAAAATTTCTGTTGCAAAGCGAGACAGTTGTTAAATGAGTTTTACTCGATTTTATCTTTCTTGCCAGTGAATCACTGCAGTTAAGTTAGTAACATGGTTAAGTGAATCTGGTTTCCCATGGACTTTGACTGTCAGAAGGTTACAAAAGGTGATCATATGACCTTGAAACATACTAACTGTCATAAATGAGTCAACTACCAAGCATCTGAATTTTCATCATATGACCATGGGATTGCTGCAATGGTCATAAGTGTGAAAATGGTCATAAGTCACTTTTTCAGTGCTGTTAACAATAAAGTTGAGGACTATCTGTACTTAACATTTATTGGACATTACATACAACTGCTGAGTATGGCGAGACATTAAGGGTGCCATGAATGAAGAATATTTGGGAATCTCAGTCTTAGCATAATGTGGTAAAGAGGAGAAAGTCATTTTACAGCATTATTGAAGTTGACAAAATAAGATTCAGAACTTACCTGGTTTGTACTTTGGAAACTGAGGAGTTAGTCTTATCTTCCTGAGAAGGGAGCAGTACAGAGGCATATCGCTTATCACCTGAAGAATGCGTGTCCATAGTGAAGTTCAGTTCTTGACTTTTACCACCACTGCTGCTTTCACTATTGCAATCTGTGCTGTCTAAGTTGTCAGAATCACTATTCCCACCAGCACTACCACCTCTTGGCTCGCCATTAATCTTGTTTTTATCTGCCTTTTGTTGTGCTAGAGTTATATGCTGATCTGGCAAAATTATCTGCACATTTTGAGGAGTGTCCTTCGTTTTATTCTTCTTATTTTTTCTATTTGTGCTTGGAGTTGTTATCACATTGGCTCTCTTCTTGCCAAAAGCATTTGTAAAAGTAGCTGAAGTTGCAGATATTCCAATAGTAGTTGTAGTAGTTGCACTTGGAGGCTCTAATGGAATTTCTGAATCAACTAAAACAAGCACGTCATAAAAGTTTAGTCATTAGATAGTTAGAAAAGTGACTTTTAGAAATATAATACAGACTGCATTGTTTTGTACCACAGTGTCCAAACTGGAATATTTTTCTCTAACTTAAATGAGACTCTAAAGATCCTGAGATACTTGATCCTGAAATAGCTAAACCAGACTAGACTTGGTTAATAACTGGATGGAGACCACCACAAAAATTTAGGTGGTGATTTAGGCTGCTGATTTGAAAAAAAAAACTAATACTCCAAAATATGGCAATGGCAAATCACTTCTACATTGTGTGTGAAAAAAACTATATTGATGTGTCCATGAGAATTTAGTGGATTTGGGGGAATTTCCATTTTTAATATCACCTTGAATGGAAATGGAAAGCATAAAGGTCATTTTTTAAAAAACTTATTACTTAAGAAAGTGTTTCTTAGTTTTATATTTATCAGAAGACAATATAAAAGTAAGAAATTTAAAATAAAGTGAAAGTTTACAATATGAAAACTGACAATTAAAAATGCATTAGATCACTGGAAATGAGAAATAAATAAATAATTAAACCAGAAAATTTATAGCAAATTCAATATCAGAATGCTATTTATGATTTAAAGAGAGTATGAATTGTGTCCCTCACCGTCATCATCATTTTCCTCTTCCTCTTCATCTTCTTGAAGCTCTAGAGTTTCCTTTGGTTTGTGTTCCTCATCTTCCTCTTGTTTTCTTTTCTGTTCTTCTTTTTTCTTCTTTCTCTTTTCTTTTCTCTTCTCCCTTTTTGCGGCAAGAGCCTGCTTTCTACTCTCTTCTCTTGACTATAAAAACATTGACAATGTATAGTATTTATTGTTACTAAGAATTGTTTCTGAATCTTTTCAAGATAATACAAACACAAATAGGTGAAGAGTAAGGGTAAGTGAGTGAGGGTCTGGGGTAAATCCTGCCTTAGCACATGGCCACCAGTAGCCCTGCTGCCTTTTGCCATACCTTTGTCCCCTCCCTCCTGGTGGTCTTCCATTCTTATCACTGAGGATGCTTTGGTTACAAAGCCGGGGCTCCTCGTAAGGAGATGGAGTGGGCCTCCATTCACTTTGCCCTCCCGCACAAACCACGAGCAACCTGGCCAAGGAGAGTGAGCACAGCAACAGTGGGAACTGACCATGACCACGCCCTCCCTGGCTCCCCAAAGTCAACCAGAGATACTGAAATGGCTTGCATAAAGTCTCCAGAGCGTCCTCCATCCATCCTGAGGCTGCCTGTGCTAACTTTACTGCACTGCCTCTTTGCTCAGTAACTAAAAATCTTGCTTGGATTTCAGCTCTCTTAAATTTCTGGGGCTGGCTGAAAGAACTGCCTGCTGAAGAATTTCATCTCTATGCAAGCAAGCATGGAGTTGAATTCCTTCAAGAATTAGCTCTCTCAGTCAGCCCCCAGAGATGAGAGAGAGTCCTCTTGGCAGGCAACAGCATCTTGCAATTTTCCCTACTGACTTCCCTGCTGAATTTCTGGAGAAGCTGGCAGAGATTGTGGGACGCTTGGCAACCGGTTGTAAAGTTGCCAAGCACTTTACATCATGCTTGTGTTTGTCACTGTGTTTGTGTTTGTTTGGGTAATGTTTTGTGAGGATCAGAAGTGTTTTTATAAGCTGTAAAGCACCCTTTCAAAGGCTTTTGTTAATTCAAACCATTAAGTAAGTAGTCATAACTCAAGAAGTATCTGTCAACAGAATGTTATTTAGGAAAGATGATGTAATTGTATATCTTACCTTTTCCAAATCTAGTTCTTTCAACAGGATGCTTGCATTCTTGTTTGCTTCAGCTGCTTGCTGGTCCTTAGCCTTCACAATGGTCTCAACACACTGATGACACTTTTTCAACAATTCCTTTTCAATTAAAAAATGTTTTGCAGAAATGTAAGATAGAGTACTCAAAATATATTCTCAGTAACTTGCACTACAACCATCTATGTTAGGAATACATAACCTTTTTGGTCTGAGGGTTCTATTTTTCTTTTGTTCGTTTGCTGGCCTCACATTAAAAAACAAACAAACAAAGCCCAGGAAATATTAGGAAAGAAACTAAATTTCACTATCAAATAGTTAAATTAATTCAAATCAATTAACATTACTCCACAAATAAATAAGCTGCTTAGAGCCACTGAAATATGACAGCATTTTAACAATTGGAAGGAGGTGTATATATCTCATTACAGATATGAACATCTGTGATGTTAACTATCTAGTTAGGGTATGGTTTGATTCCCCCCTCCTCCCTGCAAGAAGGAAGGGATGCAGGTGAAAGTCTTAAAAGTCAGGTAAAATTATTATTTTTAATAATTAAATTATTGATTACCTTTAGTAACCAAAATAGTATTGTATATTTAATGTACATTTTAATGCTCTGGTCTCTCTAAGGGATAGCAAGATTCATTCTTGTGGTATAAAAGGGAATGTTAATATTCAGAGCAAACTACAGATGACGATGTACAATTAATCCCTCCCAGAAAGTTTATAAATGACAGCTGCTAAATAAAACTAATAAAATGGTAACACTTTACTAACTCTCCTCTTGGAAGTAAGCTATTCTACCTGAGGAATGTTTAGCAAAGGAATAGTAGAGCTATAAGCAAGTTAAAATGCAGAAAGCATTGTGGAAAAAAACAATGGGAAAATATGTCTTCACTGTTATAAAGATAACTGCATGGATGTATCCATTAAGTCATGAAGAGTTGATTTTGATTAGAAGGCTTAAACTTTTAAAATAAGGTTTCTCTTACTTTTCTTCTTTCTTTGTTGAGGCACCTATCTTTGCCCCATTGGCCAGTTTTATACAATCATGGAAAGTACCTTAAAGGTCGTCTTCCAGTCCAACCTCCTGTCCAAGGCAGGAATCATTATACCATCCTAGATAATTGTTTCCCAATCTTTTATTGAAAACCTCCAGCAAGACAGCACCCAGAACTCTCCCAAAAAAGTAGCTTTATATATGGTAACTGCTACAGCAAAATTACATGCACTGAAAAGGTTCTCTGATGCCTTCAATGGAAAAATAATTAACCAAGCTGTGGTTAATTCATGTCTGATATAGATTTCTACCTTAAAAGCAAATCAATCATAGATTTCAACTCAAACAGGGAACTATTCTTAGATTACAATTTATTCACACCTTATTTAAAATTTGGGTTAATCTACTTATAGAATCTATGATTCAGTTTTATGAAATTAATCCAAATCAGAATAGTTTTTAGTAGTAAGAGTTAAGAACTATGGTGTACATTTTTGTTTGCTAATTTATATTCTGTTGACGATGGTCTATATATTACTCATTAGCTTAAGTTCAATAGTGAATCTTAGTCCAATGACATATACTATATCTCTACTTTTTCTATACTTTCCTTTACAACATATCTCTATCTCTCCCCCCACCCACTTTGTGTTATTTCTCCTAGAAGGAAAATCTAAGTTTGTACATCTGGTTTGGTGTGAAAGCAGTTTCTAAGAAAGAATGCTTAGTATATGTCAGGGGTCTGCAACCTTAAACATGCAAAGAGCCACTTGGGCCCCTTTCCCACAGAAAACCAACACTGGGAGCCACAAAACCTGGGTCGCTGTGGCCAACTCAACATCACTCACTCCCAGTCACATGACCCCCCCCCCCCAGCCATGCCTACCAAGGTTTTGTGGCTCCCCATGGTTTTTTTTTTCCTATGGGAAATAGGTCTCTCCCCCATCTCTCTTTCTCCCTCTCATATAATGTGATATATGCCTTGGCCCATAATTTTGGTAATTTAGCCTCCGCCAATGCTTCATTATATAGTTCCAACATTAGCATCTGCAGTGGTTCCTGTATGGTTTTATATAGTTCCCCCAGAAGTCCATCAGGTCCTGGAGTTTTATTGCTTTTTTGTTTTCGAACTGCCTCTTTTAGTTCTGTCAAGGTTATTTTACTATTTAACATTTTCCTCGTCTTCCGGTATTATAGTTAGACACCTCTCCTTTAGGTACTGTTGTATACTCTCTTCCGCTACTTCTTCCTGACTGTACAGGTCCTCAAAGATTTTTTGTGTAATGATTTTTTTCTCTTCCATCTGCTAGTGTAGTGTTTCTCTCTATTTCTTTCTCTCTCATCTCTTTCTCTTTTTCTCTGTCACTCTCCCTCTCTCTCATCTCACTTTCTCTCATCTTTCTCTTTTTCTATCTCTCCCTCTCCTCCTCCTCTCTCCCTTATCTTTCTCTCTGTCTATTTCTTTCTTTCTTTCTTTCTTTCTTTCTTTCTTTCTTTCTTTCTTTCCCCCACTCTCTCTCTCCCTTTCTCCCTCCATTCCCCACCTCCCCAACCCACACACCCAGGGAATAACTTAAAGGAAATTTGACCATGTTCTCTCTGTCTCTGGAAAGATATAAAAATAAACCTTGCGTAGTGAAAGGAGTGACTGTCAGGCTCTTACATCTCAGTGCGCTAGGTTGCCGCCTTCGGTCACTGCACGCACTTAAGAGAAGCATCATCCCAAGCAGCAGACACACTCAACACAGGCATGCATACGTATCCTGCAACTTGGTCCAAAGTGGTCAGAAAATATAGTCCCTCGGCATCCCTGAAGATGTTTGGCAGGCAAAATATGGGATGAAACTCCCCCCCCCCCCATCACCAAGGCAATGTCCACTGAATCCTTGAAAAACTGGGCAAGGTGGAGAGACAAAAGCAGACAGAGCCAAATCGAGCTGAATCTGTCTTCCTCTCTCTATTTCTCTCCCGCTACCTGACTGGTGGGAAACAGCAGACAGCTATTTCTGGCTTTGTTGGTGCTGGACATGCGACCTGCTCTCTGCCGGGAGAGAGAGTTGCCAGGGGCAAGTGGGGATGGTCACATTGTGTTGCAATGGACTCCAGGATGAGGGGATCCAGTCTCCCCCATTGTGAACCATGCTTCTGCTGTGCTGCACGAGGTGGTGAGAGAGCAGCGGGCAGGCTATGGAGGGGGTATTGGGTCTTCCCCCCCACCTCAATACCTCAAAAGAAAATGACAAATTCTGTATTGTTGTCAATATGGACAGAACAGAATAACAAGAGTTGGAAGAAATCTTGGAGGTCATTTAGTCCAATCCCCTGCACAAGCAGAAGACCCTGGACAACATTCTGGACAAATGGCTGTCTAATCTCTTCTTGAAAACCTCCAGTGATAGAGCATCCACAACTTCTAAAGGCAAGCTATCCCACTGGTTAATTGTTCTCACTCTTAGGAAATTTCTCCTTAGTCCTAGGTTGCTTCCCTCCTTGATTAGTTTCCATCCATTGCTTCCTGTCCTGACTTTTGGAACTTTGGCAAATAGGTGGATCCCCTCTTCTTTGTGGCAGCCCCTCACAGGAGTAAGAATACTGGTGAGGAAAGTATAGTTCTACACTTAGGCAGGAAAAACCAAATGCACAGGCATAGATTAGGTGGTACCTGGCTCAACAGTAGTAACTGTAAGAAGGATCTGGCAGTCCTAATGGATAATCATTTAAATATGAACCAGCAGTGTATTGTAGCTGCCAAAAGAGCTAACACAGTTCTAGGCTGCAATAAAAGAGCTATAGAATGTGAAGTAATTATACCACCTTGGTAAGATCACATTTGGAATAGCACATCCAGTTTTGGTAGCCATAATATTAAAAAGAAGTTGAGATTTTAGAAAATATGCAGAAAAGAAGGGGACTGAAGGCTAAGACATATAAAGACTGGTTGAAGGAATTGGATGTGTCTTATTTAATGAAAAAGATAATAAGTGACATGATAACAGTGTTCCAATATCTAAAGTGAGGGTGTGGAGGTCAACATATTCTCCAAAGCACCTGATGGCAGAAAAAGAAGCAATGGAGGGAAACTAATCAAGGAGGATCAACCCAGAAAAAAGGAGAAATTTCCTAACAGTGAGAACAATTAATCAATGGAATGGCTTGCTTTCAGAAACTGTGGGTCCTTCATCACTGGAGATTTTAAAGAAGAGATTGGATTATCACTTGTCTGAAATGGGATAAGGTCTCCTGCATGAGCAGGGGGTTGGACTCCAAGGACTCCAAGCTTTCTTCCAATTTTGTTCTTCTGTTATTTCATTTGAAAGAGCTTTTACTTTTTATCTTAGCTAAATGATAGCAGCAAACTTACATTTTGAGAAATATTACTATCAAAACATGTATTTTACAGAAGAAGTCTCAAGTTATCTGAGTACAGTTACTAGTTCCTTGGCACTCACCTTGTCTGCTATAGTTGCTATGTACCTCATGCATTCAATATCCGAAGGAAACTGGTTAACCTCTTTCACCAAAAATTGAACTACTCTTACATGACCCTAAAAAAAAATGTTTTAATCATATGAAATTGGAAAGAGCTCTTCTGTAACACTTATAATATCATACTAGATTGTGCCAATTTAATATATTTCTTTGAGTACTGTAATGCCAAGGAAACTTCATAATACAGCCAATCTTTAATGCCACTAATCTAATTTAAATTGTTTTTCCTTATGACCAGCTAAATACTAAATACTGTAAAACAAGGAAAACAAATGAAAATAAATGAGAGACAATAGAAATGTGAAAGAAAATGAATTCAGAGTATTTGTATTTTTGTATGTTAATTTTCTCTCTTCAGAATTCTCTGGACAAAACATTAATTTCAAACTCCCAACAATGTTGAAATGATATTGCAAATCAATAACATGTTCCTGAAATCCATCTTCAAAAATTCCATGGTGCTTTATGACTAAAGACTGGTCAGAATTTGCCAGCAAAAAAGAAAAAACATTTTTGATTCCTGTTTTTTTTCCTGCAAGAATAACACATCAACTTTACAGAAAACTAAAGTCTCTTGTTCTACACATGTGGAGAAATTTGAATAGATAAAGCATTAGAGAATTATGCAAAATTACAGTATTTGCATACATTATATAGAAATGGATTATCAGGACATAATACTATAATGTGCCATAACAGACATTCTCAGTGAAAGACCCAGAGATATATCAGGATTTTCTCAATAACAAGGTTACACTGGCACATAATACTTTCCAAAAGACAGCTTGCCTATTACTGTTTATTTAAATAAAGCTTCTGGAATAATGTACAATAAACACATAAAATAAAATTAATACAGGTAGTCCTCAACTTAAAACCATTTGTTTAATGACTCTTTGAAATTACAATGGCACTGAAAAAAGTGACTTATGAGAGTTTTTTCACACTTACAACCATTGCAGAATCCCCGGGTACAATGATCAAAAGTTGGACACTTGGCAACTGGCATGTATTTATGACGTTTGCAGTTACTAGCTTAATGTCTGCAGTGATCCACTTAACAACCGTGGCAAGAAAGGTCATAAAATGGGACAAAATTCATTTAACAACTATCTTGCTTAGCAATGGAAATTTTGGGCTGAGCTGTTGTCATAGGTAGAGGACTACCTATAGTACAATTCAAGTTAAACGTATCCAAACAAACGAAATAAAAATACAAAATAAAAACAATATGTAAAACATTTCAAATGAGAAGTATGGAATATCTGAGAGTGAAACAGATTCTTTTGATGCACTACACCAGGGATGTCAAACTGGATTTCTTGAGGGCTGGATCAGTATTGTAGCTGTCCTTCGTGGGCTGGCGAGGGGGGAGGAGATGGGACAGGCACACTCATGCAGCAGCCTGCCAAAATGGGACGCAGGGAACTGCCCGCGGCCTCCTTGCACCCGATTTTCGTTAGCAGAGGCACCGCAGGCCAGTCCTTTACTATTTCCAGGCTGGCCCTGCAGGCCAGATCTATGTACTCCATGGGTCAGCCTTGAGTTTGAAACCCCTACACTACAGTGATGATGTTACCTAATCTGGTAATGAAATATCTGCAAAAAAAACCTCAACCATGCTCAGAGGACACCAATGACCTCACAGCTTAACACCTAAGCTACAAATATTCTCTTATGTGGATAATGTTTTGAGCTTGAAATATACTGGAAATCTTGAAACAGTCCACTTCATACTTAAGTTATCAATTTTGAAGATAAATTTGGATGTTTTGTTAAAGTTCAAAATAAAATGTTCTGCACACCTTATTATAATAATTTGAATCAAGGTTTATCATCATAATCTGTTTACTTGGTAAGACTAAGAGCATCAGTCAGTCTCTGAATACACAGAGAAACTTTGCAATACAACAAATCTACAACAGTTCATTTAGTGACTGTTCAAAGTTACAACAATATTAAAAAGTGACATGTTTTTCATACTTATGACTGTTGCAACATCCTCATGGTCACGTGATCAAAATTCAGATGCTTGTCAACTGGTTCCTATTTATAATGGTTGCTGTGTAGTGGGGTCAACCTTTTGACAAGCAAATATGAAATTCCTCCCCAAATTGGTGTGCTGAGCAGCTAGGAGTGTTTCTTCTACTGACAGCTGACTACTGCAAAATTACAACTTTAATTGCAACACATAGTTCCCTAGATCAAATAGGAGCTACTAAAAATGACCCAAGATGACTCTCAGATGTCTGTGGACCTACCTGATGAGGAATCTTAATTGATTGCAATTCTTGGTAGGAGCACCATTTCCTCTTGGCTTTCTGGTTTTTAAGCCCAACTTGGTTTTAACAGCATGATTTAATATTTCTTTTTGACGTATACTTTTAAATGTTGATTGGTATCTGATTTAATGTATTAATAAACATAAATTTGTTATTTATAAATACTGATTGAGTGTGATCTTAGGAAGACCACACTTGGAAATACTGCATCCAGTTCTGGATTACAAAAAGACACTGTTGAGACTTTGGAAAAAGTGCAGAGAAAAGCAACAAAGATGATTATAGGCCTGGAGATAAAAACATATGAAGAATCGTTCCAGGAACTAAATATGGCCAGTCTAGAAAAAAAAAGGACTAGGAGTGACATGATAGCAGTGTTCCAGTATTTGAGGAGCTGCCACAAAGAATTTATTTTTCAAAGTATCAGAAGGCAAGACAGGAAACAATGGATAGAAACTAATCAAGGAGACTAATCAAGTAACCTGGAATTAAGAAGAACTTCTTAACAATGAGAACAAATAATCAGTGGAACAGAAATTGTGGGTGCTTCATCACTGATGAAAAATAGACTGGACAGTCACTTGTCTGAAATGGTATAGGGTCTTCTGCTTGATCAGGGGGTTGCACTAGAAGATCTCCAAAGTCTTTTCCAGCTCTAATATGAATTGAATTGAATGCTGTATTATTCTAACCTCTTGCAGTGTTTAAATGAATTTCCCATGCTTTCTCTTACTGCTTAATCACTGTCATAAATCATTTTAGTTTGTTTTGTCAGAATGGAAGCAATGGCATTTTTCTGGGTGGTGAAAGAGATAAGTAATTATTTGTGTTTCTATTGGATTTTCACTACAGGGATTTTGTATTTTATTTATTTTTAAAAGCTCTGATCTTTATTTTATTTTTTTTAATTTTTCCTTGTATCTTTTTATCATGGGAGATCTTTTCAATGCTCTTTGAGTTCTTTTATTATAGTGCCTTCCCTGTCTCTGATAATTGTTTATGACTGCCTGTAAAAGTTACAGAAAAATCTTAACAAAAACAAAATGCAAACAATAAATTATCCTAAAAGACAGAATGTTTGGGGAAGTTTTTGAAAATAAAGCTTTACAACTTACAAGACCTGTTTGAAATTTTAGTCAAAAAGTTTGGTAATGCAACAATAGTTTTAAATCAACTTTAAGATGATGATGTTCAAAGGCAAGCAACAACCTTCAAAACAGGTTTACGAATGCATTTGAACGTAATTTGTTGCTGGCATAGCCAAAGCAAGAATCTGGTTTGAAGGCAGGTTGCTTAGAGATAGATAAAGGGGCTATGGATCTTAAAGACTTAAAGTTGGCAGAACTGATGACTGATAAAATGGATTCTTTGAAGAAGACTGATGAAGATTGGGGAATGGACATTATATTTAACTGGAAAACAAATATTAAGAGATATTGTTTTTCAATGTATAGGAGGGCCTTTGATTTTGGGGAATGGAAAGGAATTTTGGGGAAAGATCCTAATTAAAACTTTCAGGAGATTTATTATTATTTAAGATTGAATCTTCAGTTCAGTCTAATAGTTCAAGTCCTGACCAAGAACCTAAGAATCAGGTGTTAAGATAACACCTGAATGGGCAGGCATATCCGAGTAAGGTGGTTTTTTGCAAATTCAAGACTATTCAGGTCTAAGAAGTTTTAAATTTCCATGTATCTAGGCAACCTCTGGGGTATTGATTGCTCCAAGGACTCCTATTACTATTGATGCAACCATTGATTTCTTCTTACACAATCACTCAACTTCAATTTGCAAATCATATTATTATTATTTCTACTTCTTCTTCCTCCTCCTCCCCCCCTCCCCCTTCAAACAAATATGGACAAAGTACCTAAGAACTTATTATTATTGCAGGATTTCCATGATTATGCGATCAAAATTTGGATGCTTGGCAATTGGTTCATATAAACTGGTTTATATTCATGCAGTGTCATGGGATCATACGATCATCTTTTGTGATCTTCTGACAAGCAATGTCAATGAGGAAGTAAGAGTCACTTAACATCCCTGTTACTAAATTATCTACTGCAGCGATTCATTTACCAACTGTAGCAAGAAAGATAATAAAATGGGGCAAAACTCACAACTATCTGGCTTAACGGCAGAAATTTTGGGCACAATTGTGATTGTATGTTGAGGATTACCTGTACATTTAACAACCAATGAGATATAAAATGTATGCAATGACTTAAGTATGTAATAGTAATTAAGATGCAGTAAGTCAAGTATTTGCAGCTTACCTCAATTCCAAATATTCCAATCTCAAAATCATCAAATAAAATTACCTTGCGAAATGCAGACATAAGGGGTGTGATTTTCCGATTATCTGCAGCATCCACATCAGCTCCTGCCTGCACAAGAAGCTGCACTACATCAAGGTGACCACCATTTGCTGCCAACCAGAGTGGTGTATTTCCTTTCTTATTGCGAACATCTATATGTGCCCCCCTACAAGGAAATCAGATTTTATTGGAAC
This sequence comes from Laticauda colubrina, assembly GCA_015471245.1. Lineage (NCBI taxonomy): Eukaryota > Metazoa > Chordata > Lepidosauria > Squamata > Elapidae > Laticauda > Laticauda colubrina. The sequence continues at coordinate 3,821,464 of BLBF01000031.1, forward strand.
AAGTAATTCAGATACCAGTTGAAATTAAATCTCACTTTGCAAAAAAAATAAACACACCATTAATGGCATCTGGTATTTTATATTGCCTTTAATTATCAATATGTACATGCCACAAGAAAAAACTAAATGAATATTTAGTTGAATATTTATTGAATATTTAATATTCAATAGAAATAAATATTCTGTATGTTTGGTCGAATGGTTAAGGCACCAGGCTAGAAAGCGAGTGATGGTGAGTTCAAATCTTGGCTTTGGGCCAGTCACTCTGTTTCAGCCCTACCCATCTCACAGGGTGGTGGTTGTAGGAAAAATAGGAGGATAAAGTTGTGTTAAATATATTTTTTACCTTGAGTTATTTGTAAAAATAATGACAAGATACAAATAATAATTCAGATTTGTCTCTGAACTACACTTTAAAAAGTACTGGGGTATTAGAATGTAAATAAATAGTAAATTATGATAACTTAAGTTATTTAGATCTGGTTATAGAAGTGAAACTAATGAATGAAGAGGATGATTTAATGAGAATTTAATTTATGAGAAAAACCCACTTCTCCTACAATCCCCCTATAATAAAATTCTCAGTGTCCCCATTTAGCTATAAAACTTATTTAGTAAAAAGGATTATCTGCCTTAAGATCTCTGTGTATCCACAATGGAAAATCATTGTGGATTTGAAATTCTGAATGGATAATATCTAGCTTATTTTCTCCACTTAGCAGTTCCCAACTTCCTAATGACCTTGAGATCATTAATCTGAAATGCAGAAACTGATTTCCCCTTCTTCTACCATCTCTCAGTTTTAAATTAAATTGGGTCAGGGGAAATTCCTTAAAATGATCCAACTCTACAATGAGGTGATAAGGCAGGTCAATAAAAATGGAATAAATGAAGGAGGAATAAAGTGCCTAGCATGTATTGTACCTTTGGAAAAAAACAACCACTACATAAATTACACTGAAAACAAAAACCTGGGAAATGATCTTAAATGGAAAGGGCCAATAGTTACAACAACACAGAAACAAACCCAGAATGTAGGCCAGCTGACACAAATTTCAAAAATTTCCATAATTTTCTTACTCATTTCTAAATAAAAAGTAATCTGTTTGCATTTGCCCTATACAAATGGTTTTTTTGGCCAATGATGGCACAGAACATACTTTCTGAAATACATTTTGCTTTGGCCAAGGTACAGGGCTGCTCTGATGCACAAATGAACAGGCAAAACCTAGAAAGGCAACAGCATCAATGAGAAAGATGTGAGGGCAAGGATAGAAAGCATGGGGGAGGACACACAAATGCAAATGAAGTTAAGTAGTAGAAGGAAGGGAAGAGCAAGGCCAGATCAGACTGGTTGGGGAAAGTGCATGTAGCTCAAATTATGCAATTCTAAAATAATAGAAAATACCATACCGATTAATCAGGAGCTCACAAAACTTGTAGTGGCCTTTATCTGCAGCAATAGTTAAAGCAGTGTCTCTTGAAGAAGGCACAGGAGGAGCATTGACATCTGCTCCTTTGTCAAGAAGAACTCTCCCAACTTCTGCATAACCTCCTGATGCAGCTTCCATAAGAGGTGTGAGTCCAGTCTGTTTAAAATAACTTGCTTGAAATTCAAACCTATATGAATAAATTACTACTAACCCTTTTAACTTCCAAGTCCAAAGCCACTTGAGTCCAATCAACATTAAAAGAGTATCACATGCAAATATTTAATAGAGGAAAAAAACCCTTGATGACTTTTCACTACTCAGACATCTGAATCACATGAACTCAAATTTGAAGATCTGTTTGAAGCCCAGTTTAAATACTTCACACTCCACCCAATTCCATATTCACAATTTCTGTTAATGTAATGACACGATACAACACTGAATTGGGACTTCTTATGGCATTTAATTTCTTTTCAAAATTCAAGACTGAAAAATTCTACAAATGTGGTTAATTCAGAAGAGACCACAGAAACAGATAGGGCCAACATGAGAATCAATACAGATTATACAGATCACAGGTGTCAAACTTGATGTTTTTTTACCATTATGAAGGTGGGGTGGGCGTGGCCTGCATGTCATGCATGCAGCCCATGGGCTGCCAGTTTGACATCCCTGGTATAGATTGTCTGATATCTCTGCAGCATAATTTTGCACAAATAGATTTTATTATCAAAATTGCTGGTTTTTTTTTTACAACCAAACTATTTGCACGTGGACAGTTTAAACTTTTTAAATAATTTATTTGCTGAGTATGCATGATTTTGTTTATAATTTGAGGCTTTTCCTTCTCTACCATTTGGTCTCTCATAATATACAATACTTTTTATCTGTTACCTATATTATTTTTGTTTTGGAATATCTACAACACAGAACAGAAAAATCATTCTTCCAAACAAAGCCTCTACACAGCAAATTGAGGGAAATCCCTCTCTTCAGTATATACCTGGACAATATTCCTAAGTCTATTGAAAATGCCAGAACCTTGATAGACTTTTCCAACCAAAAGCAAAATTATGTAATTATCAGCCTTTTATTTAATACTGGACCTTAACCTGGATGTTATCTCCTAGAAGGAAGTCCCCTGGGATCTTGAATCAGTGAGTAAATTGAATATAAAAACCATCTGCTACTCAACTAATGCGGACCTCTGGGCATTGTTTGATTTTGTTCTCTAGCATTTCCAAATAATGTTTGCTCCTAAAAATGCATAATCTCCTTCCGTAAGTGTGCATGAATATTGCTAGAGGGCAAAGAAAGTATGTATGGATTAGATTTGTATGCCACCCATTTTATCAATAAAAGGATGACTATGAAAAATGTATATATTGTGCACTGTCGGGCCTGCTGTTGAACTTGGTATTGTGTGGTATACAGTGAAATTTACCCCCAGCCCCTAGGCCTTCTGGAAGGGCTTTAAACCTGGCTCAACCAATTGGCCCGAGTCCTTATGGGGCAAAGGGCATGCCATACTGTAGGTGGTTAGTAGATTAAAAAAGACTCCACCTTCATTCACCCTGTTATATATTGGTTCTTTTCCTCGCTACTTTTTGGGTAATTTTAATTTTAATATTTATTGCTTTAATATTTTATATTGTTGTTTTTATCTATTTTATCTATTAAACTACCTATGGGCCTCCCGCCCATAGTCTAAATCACTCCATGTCCCTAAGGTCACCTAAGGGAACCTCTCAGGTAAAGTGACTAGCAACTTCATTTAGACAATCCCCAATTTTAATTTTTCTTTCAAGATCATGTTCACCAAACTTCAATTGAGAAAGTAATCTATTGATTACTTACCTTTGCTCTATGTTCAACATTGGCTTTTCTGTCCAAAAGCAGACTGACTACCTCTGCTCTGCCCTGGAAGCAGGCTAAAGTAAGTGCGGTATTCCGATTGGTTTCAATCTGGGCATTAATATCAGAACCCATATCAAGCAATAGTTTTACTGCGGGAACATGACCATTCATAGCTGCCAGCATCAGAGGAGAAATGCCTAATTTACTCCCAGTCCTAAAACAGAAAACCAATAAATACAAATATAACAATGATATAATATAGACAAATGTAGAGGAAAATATTTCTTGAGTATAAATGTTTTATGAAGAGCTGACTGTTGTGTAATAAAATACATCCTCATTTCACTGCTGGAAAGTGCACTATATAAAAATCATCTAGATTTTAAAATATAAAGTAATAGATATAAAGACCAAAAAGTACTTGAAATATGCTAAGAATACTAGCAACTCATACAAGTACTGGATGGATTTCTGTAAATCTTGGCACAGCGCATCTACAAATCACAATAGCAACTGAAGAGGGCTCCATGGAAAGTGGAGTCAAGGGCAACAGTTGAATGAAGAGCCAGTAAGTAGCAGTGGTTCTTCAAAAATACTTCTTTGAACAAGGAGAGAACACCCAGAGTACTCAGGCTCCTTGTGAAAAGACTACAATCTTGCTGAAACTGAAATCTGTGTTTTGAGAAGGACACTGGGTTCACATACTTTCTGTTCTAATCACTTTTGGAAATTGTTAACTGTTTTGGAACCTTTGGATCAATAGGTTTTACAGCAGTGGATGAATCTTCTTCCATTTTTAGTTACACAAGTTTTAACTGTAAATTTAAGGAATTTTTTAAAAAATGAGAATAAATAGGAAAAGCGTGATTAAAATTTGATTTCAGAAGGTTATGAATGGACTAAAGATTCAGATAAATTTGAAATAAGAAACTGTGATTAACTATGAAGAATCCTTCATGTGAAGGGAAAAATTGTTTGAACTCTTCTGAAAAAACACCAATGCTTTAAAAAAATTAGTCACTAATAAGTGGAAGAATCTAATGATTACATTCAAATGCAACTTATCAATACAGAATAAAGTAAAACATTTTAATGTTGAACATCTTAAAGAATATTGTTGAACAATGGACTCAAATTAATTTTCAGAGTGTCTGCTTCTAGTCTGCATTAAAACGTTATTTATGGAAAAAGAACAAGTTTTATCTGGCAAGACTGAGATCGATTTGAAAGTAGATTTGAAAATGGCAGGCTTCAAGAATCATATGGAAAAAGATGTTGCACTGGACATACAAAAGCAACTGGCTGATGTCTTAATAATTAAAAAGGATATACAAATAAAGCAAGAGAATGACCTAGATAATTTTTCCTGTATCGGCTGTACAAAAGAGGCTTGTTAAAACTTCAAATAATTTTGTGAGAAGAGGCAAAAAAAATCATCAAATTCTGGGACATTATTTGAATCATTAGAAGCAAAAGGAAGGAATATAAAATTGGTTTATTTGATTAAGGTTAAAATAAGTAAGTTATCATATCTGGTAATTCCTAATAGACTTTTGCTGACACTAGGACTAAAATGCAAGAATTTGTGGATTTATTTATAGAGAAGAGATGGCATATGGGAAGAAGAGATCATTTGTTCTATTTTCAGAGAAGGCATTTAAGTTATTAAAATGGCTTATATTTGTGATGAAGAGAAACTCATTTTTTCACATATTTTTATTATATTTTTCTTTTTCTCAACTTCTATTTTTTCATACTCTTCTTTTTGTAGTTTACACTAATATTCGATTACTGTAATCGTAATTTAAAAAAATAAAATTACTATTTAAAAAAAGCTCACTACTGATCACCAAGTTTGTTCTGAATAAATAGAACCAACAAATCTGTGGAATTCAATCCTGCTTTGTTATATTCATCAGAGAACTCAAAATCTTTCTAAACCAATTACCTTGAATTAATTTCTGCTCCAGCATTGAGTAGTATCTTAATAATGTTAACATATCCACCAGATGCAGCAAGACTCAGAGGAGTATAATCAGACACATTTCTGTGTTCTTTGTTTGCTCCTCGTGCTAGGAGAAGATCTACCACCTGAAATATGGAATATTAAACACTATCAGAAGTTGACAATAGCACCAATATGCTCAGGATAAATATTGAGTTTTAAATCTGGCAACAAACAGCTACAGAGCATAACAAAAGCATGGAAAAGTCATAGAAAATTATGATGTAGATATAATATTAAATAGTAAGTTAATGTCCTGACTTAAGCCATGAAAGCCAGTTGGGTGACTTTGGGCCAGACACACTCTCTCAGCCCAATTCACCTCACAGATTTGTTGTGAGGAAAATAGGAGGAGGAAGGTGTGCTGGGTTTGTTTCCCACCTTGAATTATTTGTAACAATAATAAAGGCAGGATACAAACAAACAAACAGATTAAGGTCAAATCTTCACTTTTCATATTACAGCCTTACTGAATTTCAATTCTATGAATAAAAAATTACATTTACATGATTATAGAATAACTAATCTGAGAAATTATATGGAATGTACAATGCTCATACATTCCATGTAATTTCAGAATTATGTGAAGTTTCCCAGTCTTTTTGGATTGGTGGGGAGATCTGAAATTTTGAGAACTCACTGTTATAATCTTGCAATATGGCAGCAAGGGAGGGATTGCTAAATCATAAAATGGCTCCACAGAAACCATAACTTATTACAAAGCATTAAATAACCAGAATGCCATTTGCTATTCCTTAAAAGAGTCCCCAACCTCTTCAGCTCATTTACTTCCTTCATGAAATTTCAGGTTGTTCATACACCCCAAATGTTAATTAAACGAAGATAATTTTATAAACACTATTTACATTAATAATACCATGAATAATAACATCAACCCCTTGGATAGTCCCTTGGGACTGATACAACAACTTTAGGGAAGCCTAGACTAACCCCCTCCCTCAGTCCTATTCACCTGGAGGGAAGATGCAAGTGGAAACAATTAGAAGCTTAACACATAACTTGCATCCAGCATTTTTATATTCAAAGAATGATTTTTGTTTGTAGCATGCCAGACTCCCATTTTTTAAAAAATAAATGGTTATAATAAAATTAAAAAGTGAAATAGAGCAAAGAACTTGGGGAGCATTCAGGAAAGCATCTGTGGACATGCTGTGGATACAGGAAATAGTGTTTATATTTGAAGCATCCAGCATATGTAGATATATTCTAAGATGATGATGTCCACCTAACTTGGGAGGGTCTGGAGAATCAATACATGCTTTCATAATCTATGAAATGCAATAACTATAATATGCAGTAAAAATTGTACCAAATGAGGAGACATATCAGGATGCTAGATCCTGTTCTTTCAAACTATGACTATAGTAGTTAAACAGTAACAGATGTAAATTTTTTTAAAAAATGTTAGCACTTACTTCTTGACGGCCACCAGAGCATGCTAATGAAAGTGGTGTGTCCTTAGTACGCTCAGACTGGGCTTCTATGTCTCCACCTTTATCTAGAAGTATTTCTACAACACCAACATGTCCAGCAGTTGCAGCTAAAATTAGTGGTGTAAACCCTAACAGAAATGATTCTATTATTAGAAGCCATTTGGAAAACAAGAATCAAAGTTAAGTTATGCTGACAGTAAAACCAGAGTGTTTCAAAATTGGTAATTCACAATATAGAGGAGCAATGAAGATCACTATGTAACTGTGTAACTGAAGTAAAAGTTCTGAGTTTGTGATCAAACATTTGAGAGAAACAGAAGCAGTGTGGTTTTTGAAACCCTAACCCTTCGTTTAATTAAGCCTTGAAATCACATATAGAAAAAAAGATTTGTTGCCCAAAGACTTATCATCAGATAAGAAAAAATACAAATGTTTTGAATCATCAGAAAGTTATGAAAAACCAATGGGATGCTTGACTGGATATGCATAATTTCCAAATAAAAGCAATGATAAACAGCAGCACTTTAATAGCTTACCCTTTTTGTCTCTATGTTCTATACTGGCACCTCGTGCTATCAACACAGAGACAAGTTCTTCATGCCCACCAGCACAGGCAAGCGTCAGCGCAGTATCATGATTACTCTCCGTCTTAAGATTGGAAAAAATATATTTCAATTTTATTAAATTGTGTTATTGCATCATTTAACCAAAATAGTTTTCAAAAGATATAACTTATCAACATTACTCACATGGGCATCAATATCAACAGAAGGGTATGTAGGAAGCACAGACTGAGAAGTCATATTGAGCGTTTGTGAACAGGACTCAGGTGTAGCCGAATCCATGACATGTGAGGAATTGGAGCCGGTAGGCACTCTGCTATTGACAGCTGGGAAGGAAAAATAACATACTTAATACCTCTTGCATGAAGAGCATCTTTCCAAGAGACTGGCATGTTTTACTGTTTCATTCATGAATCATGTTAAAGAAAATATAAAACCATACTCTTGTTCCTGAAATGTGTCAGAAGGAATCTTAATTTAATATACTAAATCAAATGTCCAAATTAAAAAATCAAACAAATCCTAAAATGTATTAAGGAAAATCTGGACCATGCCTGTTTATACTTAGTGACTGTGAAACTATCTTGTCAACATTTCAAACAGATAAAGAATATATTTTATATATACACAATACTGCCATCCACTTATTTTATTTCCCAACTCCTGGCTCACTTACTACAAATAATACAAAATCAGGCTACTGACAAGTAAATGCCAGGTGGGTTTCCAATAAGACCTCTCATCATCATGACTTGCTTGTGCTTTGCATTTACATTAAATTTAGTATTACTAAAATCAGGTTTGACGAAAGTAATAATCTATCCCTATCTATATTTCTGGGTTTCAAATCCTTTATCAGATGCAAATGGGGAGGAAGGATGGAAATAAAAAGTATCCTACTAATAAATAGGAGCTTTATTCCAGAAATAGCAATTTTCCAATGTTCGGTTTACTGAGTTCTTCCAAAAAATAAAGCAGTAGAAAGACACACCTAAGATTATTACTAAGGGAACATGAATCCAGGAGCATGGTACAAACTAAAATATGAGCTTAGTCTGTAGTGGTAAGGAAGGAGAAGCCAAACTATCTTCCCTCATTGCATTGATAGGTTATCACCCTACCTTGTTTAGACTGGCCAACTGTTTATTAGAGGTTCTTTAATGATTTATGTGGTATAGCTATGTTGGTGATATCCAATTATACACTGCTATCCCAGGCAGTAATAGAGATGATGTCAAGACCTTGATCCAGTTTCTGGACTCTATGAAGTTTGAATGGGTCCTAAACAGGCTAAACCCAAGTAAGATGAAATTACTGTTTCATTCACCAGTTTTGTCTATTAATAGTGTGACAATGTCCTTGAAGCAGATCTTTTTTAATTTTTAATTTTACTTTTAATGTAATTTAATTTTTAAATTAAGAGTTTTCCTGGACTCCCAACTAGATTGGCAGGTTAAGGCTACTGCCCTTTGCAATCTTATATACAATGAAATGATCTTGCTAAAGTGTCTCATCCTCTCACCACCATCCATTTAGATGGCTTGTTACATATGCAACAGTACATATGTTGGTAGTACTTGGTATTATGACCATGTGACATCAGTGTGCTAGATCCCAGCTACATATTAGCTTTCTTGTACAATTCAAAGTTTTGTTTGTGACTGTTCAAGTCCTGCTTATTGCTGAGTTATCTCCAGGTTCGCCTTTCATCCAATTTTGACCTGCCTGCTATGAAGTTCCAAAGAAAATCTTCTAGTAATTACCTACTTTTGTGGAGTAAACTCCTAGACACTGTTTCTCTGTCATAGCATTGACACTTCCAAACACTTTTCATCTAAAATGCATGTTTTCAGGAATTATTAAAAACTGAAATGTGGAATGCAATGGTTCACCAACCAGCCTGCTGTTGAAGAGACAGTTCCTGAAACAATTTATTCAAATATAATTGAACAAAAAGGGACCAGCAAGGGGGGAAAACTGGAGAGAAAGTAGACGGAGAAAGTTAACCGGGAAAGCTTGGTGCATGAACTTCAGTTCTGAGTTTGCTCTACTATAAACCACTTGGCTTTTAGTAAAGAATACCATTCACTACAAATGGAGTAAAGAGTCTTTCTTGCCTAAAGAACCAAATCAGGGCAGATCTGACAGGCCTCATATGAGTTGCATGGTGCTACAGTGTGGTGCAAAGCCACAGCCAGCCATGGAAGTCTCACTTTGACACCTGGCCTGCCAATTCAAGCTGCTCAGGTCCATGAAGTTTCATCGCCTACCTGACATATCATTGCCAAGTGAAATGTCCCACTTATTTGCCATTTGTCCAACTGCTGACAGGATTTTTCAGCAGGAAAAGGTTTCATGAGGCCTTTTGGATTTTGACATGGAGCTTTTCTAATCAGTCCCCAGAAATGAGACAATTACCCCCTATATCTGAGGACTGATTTCAAATGCCCTGTACAGAAGGATTTCATGGAACTTTTTCAGCCAGCTTCCAGAGATGAGAGGGAGTCCTCTTATCTCAGGAGATTGGCTGAAATCATCCGTGCCAAAGTACTGCTTGGATTTCAGCATGGAACTTTTTTAACCAGTCCCAAGGAACACAAGGGAGTTCCCTCAGCAAGCAGCAGCAACTTGCAACCTTCCCTGCCAGTTTCCTCGCTGAACTTTTGGGGAAGCTGGCAGGGAAGACTACAAATGGTGATCACATAATCATGGGGCACTTGGCATCCAGTTAGCACTCAGATTGCAATCCCATGGGTACAGAAAGGCTATAACAATCATAACTTCAGGCAATGATATTAAGTCCCTTCGTTCAGCACTATTGTAACTTCAAATAGTTGCTAATCGAATGGTTGTTAAGTCAAGGATTACCTGTAGTACCACAGGCACACATGAAACAAGAATTTAGCTCAGTATAACAGCAAAAAATGTATAAACTAGATACAGGCCAAATTTACTGCATATATGATTAAAGGATGAATTACACAGAATTATGATGTAATAATTTGAACTGTTTAATCTCAAAGCATTCAATAAATAGATATCTGAAAGTACCATCAATAAAAACTGGCAAACTATTTAAAATACCTACAGGTGGTCCTCAACTTATAACTACAATTGGGATGCTGCAATTATAAATGCAAGCCAGCTATCAAGCACTCAAATTGCAATTGCATGACCGTGGAGGTAGTGCAACAGTCATAAGGTCAAGGATGGGTCATAAATAATTTTTTCCAAGGTTGTTGTAAATTTGAACCATTGTTAAGCAAACTATCATGGCCCCATTCGATCCAGGTACAGAGGAGGAAGAATTGGAACCCGGATCATCTGATGGGGATGGCATGTCTCCCCTGGAATGTCTGGAGAGTCCAGGAACTGAGGACGGTGGTGTCTAAGGTTTCTCCGGCTTGGGGAAGGCAATCGACTAGACAGGGAGCTGCTTGCCCTCACAAATGCAGGAGAGGATCAGCTGTAGGCAGACAGTGGTGATGAGAGGCAGCAGATTCCCTCTGATGAGGAACAGCTCTCCATCCCTGGATCCAAGGGCATGGAGAGCAGCTCATGGAAGGTCTGCAAGGCAGCTAGCAAGGAGGCTGCCCTGCCCCTCCTCACAAGTACACCAGCCTTGAGATGATTTATTGAGTCTGGGGGAGGATGTCTTTGTCAGGAACAATTGTTTTGCTTTGGCACCTATTTCCCCAGCCTTTGTAAATTCTGCTCCAGATCATGTTTCTGCCTTGTGGACTTAGACCTTCCTTGTGAACTTTGAATCTTGTTTTTAGACTACGGATTTCTTCCTTGCTTTGTGAATCAGCTCTGGTGACTGACAATTGGCTTTAGTTTGTGGCTTTTACTTTAGTATGTTGCATTGACTGTGGGTGGTGGCTGCCTTCAGGAAAGTCTGGGGTGAAGTTTTACTGGCTGCTGTAGGGCCATTTGTCCTGGGATAGTAGCTCAATCAAGAACTTTATTGAAGCCTGCATCTACTAGATGGCCCGGGTCATAAAAGGGACAGTCGTAATTCAAGGACTACATCAAAAAGTTCTGCTTAGATCCAAATTGTTATAAATCCACAGCAGATTTCCTCACAAAGCATTTTCTTCATTTCTTAAATAACGTTAATTTAAGCATTTTTATAATTCACATTTTTGGATTTGAATTTGATGAAATTATTATCCTGAATTATTTTAACTTAATATAACAATAATCATGATAAAGCAAAGTGTTAATTGCTTATCCATTGCTTCCTCCCAAAAGTTGTGAAAATATTTTTTCAAAATATGACACAAAATTCTGTACAATTAAAACACAATTGGAGTATGGTGGAATGCATGAGGAAAAAAGCAATAAATGTCAATGCAATTCAACTATAAACTATCGATTAAAGATTTTATAAATAATCTTGTATCCAAGTCAACATTAAAAATGTATATAGAGATCAAGAGCAAAACTTTTTAAGAAGCCAAAGCCATGTTTTTCTTTAATCACTGATTAAAAGCATTATATTCTTAAATTAACAGAAGGAAGATCAATTTTGGCTAGTTAAAAGAGATAACTATTATTAATAGGTGTTATTAATTCTTATTCTTTGCAAGTGGTACTTGTTTAGAAGCCACAACTTGGACTAGCAATTCAGTTATTAAATTAAGCAGTTGCTACATGCAACTGCAACTATACTTATGACCTTCAGTTTATAACATGCAAAAGTTGTAAATACGAGGATTGGTCACAAAATTACCTTTTAATCACCATATCTGTGAATGTTCACTAAAAGGAGCAGTTCCTATCCAAGATATGCTATCTTTATTATTTTTCAGTGCTTTTTATACATAACTCAAGGTGGCAATCATATCTAATATTCCTGCCTTCTACTTTCCCCATAACAACTATATGAGGTGGGCTTGGCTAAGACAGTTCATGACCCAAGTCATGCAGTTAGTGCAGAAAACCAGGAGTCTGATAGCACTTTTTCCAATTAATAAATTTTATTAAAGATGTTCATTTGTTACTTGGAAAAAATGTTATCAGAACCTTGATTTTTTTTTCTACCACTGACAAACCAAGTTTTTTTTGTATAATGTGAAAAGCTACAGGTTAACATCTTCCACATTATTTTATTGCACAGCTTGTTTTATAACAGCTTCCTGAATTAAAGCATAATAACTTAGTTTCTATAAAATGCTAAATGATAAACCACTGTTTACAACACATATGACTGAACCCAGTTAATTTGTAGCAAAATGTTATTTATTAAATTTGCTTTTTCAGCATATCTGATTTGTTATAAGAGTATAACAGGGTATCTAAATTTTTTTGTTTCTAATGCACATACAAATATTCAAATAAGGTTCATAATATTGGCTGACAACAGTAGTAACAGGACAAACTTCAATGTGTAACTGATACCTATTTGAGTTTTATGCTGCTGAACTTAAAGAGTTCAGTTTAGAGGATCACACACATTTGATTTCAAAATGTGTACAAACGTTTTTTTAAAATACCTAAATCAAGCTATTTTAAAATTTAAATACACGTGTTTCTTTAAAAAGTTAAGAAATTGAGCTATTTTAACAAAGTTTTGAATAAAAAACTACTAAAAGAGAATTAAGATCAATGATATTTACCCATCACAAAATTGAGTCACAAAAGGTTGTTGGACACTTGCTTACATTCCACTAAACCTTTCCATGCTATTTTCCTTAATCTATTGAATTCTTGAATCTATTGAATCTATGAATTCTTCTCAACCCATCTTGTTCAAATAATGCGAATGCATATCGGTTATGTTACACCTGTTTCCTAATAACATGGTTTCATTGCATCATCTCTTTTTATTTTCTTTCACTGCACTTCTTTGGGAAATGGGCAATCTGCAGCCCTTTCTTGTGGAATTATTTCCCTCATATTCTCCATTAATGAATATAGGTGGCTACAATCAATCTTATGTAGGTAGTCCCTCAAACTGAAGTCTGACAAGAGATTTGAAGGAAGGGAATGGTATCAAACACACATTTTGTAAAAGTACGAACCAGGGATAAAGCAGAATTATGTTAGACAATTTAATCCTGGCTTCCCAAATTGAAATTAACATGAAACCAGTAAATATTAGATATAAAAATAAATTTGCTATTAAATAGTAAGTTCTTCAAGAAAATGGGCTACCTCAATAAAAAATGATTTCTATTCAGAAAACTGTTCTTGAATCTATTTAGCTGTTAATATAAGGCTCTTATAACAATATCTGTACTGACTCAACTATCTGACATTCGGAGATAACTTTTTATTTCAATACTCCCAGATTAGGAGTATTCAAAGAAAAAGTAAAGGAGTTGTACTTGGCAGCCATATTCAGCATTTAGAAAATCTGAATATTGCAATTGGGAACAGGGAATTTAGTTACTAAGTGAGATGGTCACATTAACTGACCATCACACCTTACAAATCTAATGGCCAGGCTCTGCGATGGTCATAAGTCAAGGACTACCAGTAAAACTTTTAATTTTATCACAGCATAATTCCATGCAGCACATAAAAGATTTCTAGCAATGTCCTTCCTGTTGAAAATAATCTGTAGCTGTAATAAAGGCCCTGTACCATTATAAATATTTTACATGCAGAGACCACAAAGAAGGTGGCTATATTCAGTGAGAAAGTATGATACGTACACTTTTATTGCTTTCTGGTATAAAGAAAAAAAGGAGAAAATGACTGAATAGTCTTAAGTGAATCACTAATCGGGGCTGATGTGATGGGAGTCATTTTTATTATTTCATAAGACCTACTTTCATCAATTTGATAGTTTATGGAATATATTAAGGGCCACATTCCCAAAATGGGTAGATCTCACAGTTGGCTCAACTATAGCTTGGAGATTTTAAATGAGCAAATTGTATACTACAAGTCCTATAAGACTCATTTTGCCCTTAATATTCCCTTATACTTTAAAATCGGCCCATTTACCATGCTTTCCCATAGCATATAACTTGCCTTACTATATGAATACTATAAGCAAAAGGTAGTATAAAAGCAAGCATTGACCTAAGACCTATTTTGCATATTATCCAGAATCTCCAGTATTATGAAAATTTTCTTGTCCTTAACAAAGACAATCTAGAGACTTTTTAACGGAATATTACAGTTTCATGGAAGGAGGACTTCATTATGAAAAATTGGAATATGACATCTTATAAGAAATGTATTTTGGGGCATGAACATATTTCTGCATCAATGGTATGCTTCATAAAAGGGGAGCTCCTCATTTGGAACATGATTCCACTTTCACATAGCCAACAATAGCAAATGAGGAACTGGTGAACCTTGGAACTCCTCTCTGAATTGAGAAGATGACAAGGAATCACCCATGCCAAGAGATTGCAAATAGTGATCTCCAGATGTTTGACATCTCTGAGAACTGAGGGAAAATCATTGCCTAAGCTGCAATTCAGCACCTTTAAAGAGACATTGGGTTCACCTCTCCCTCTCCCTCTTTAACTACTTTAAGAAGCTACTTATGTTTTTTCTATATGTTTAGAACTTTTGGAAGGGCAAGATTTTTTGTACTGGTAGAATCTCCTATCTTAGAAGAAATAAGTTTTATGTAGGTTTAAGGATTAAAAAAGAAAAAAAAACTTTTGGAAAACAGCAAAAAGGAAGGTTACAATGTTGATTCTGAGGCTAAATGGACTTGATAGACCCTGTGGGAGTTTTAACACTTTTTAAGGAATATCTAAAGATTTTGAAATTAAAATGGTCCTGGTTCAGGTGACCGACTCAGACTGGATCCTGCAACATTCCACTAGTATGTGTATATTTGTCTTCATTTTGAAATTAGTTTTAAGAAATCTTACTGTGGGAAAATTTTGCTGATTGGATGATAAACAGTTGATGAAAGAGGACTTTGAAGGTTGATTAGAGGGAATCAGAGAGCACTAAGAATTATAATTAAAGGAAAATAAACCATACTATACTATACTATCTGACTACAGAAGAATTAAATCTGTTTGGGAAGAATGTCCTCAGAAATTACAACTTTGTCTGATACTGTAGCAGATAGAAGAACAACAGAGGTGAAGCTTATTTCAATATGGATTTGGATTTTTAAAAAATGCCAGATTAAAAAAGTGAAATGGAAAAAGATGCTGTGAATCTGAAAATGGATTTTAAAATACTAGAATATAAGACTGATGTGGGAAAAGATGGCACAATGAACAAAACCAGCAGATGTCTTAATAAATGGGATAGAATTAAAGGGGGCACATCAATAATAGAACAGAGAAGTGGGAAGGATGTGTTTTGTAAATCTGTTTTCGAGAGGAGTAAAAAGAAAAAATGATAAAAAATGATTGGGGGACACTATATGATGGGATAAAGAACAAAAAAGTAAGCAAAGAATTTGAGTCATTCTATCTTGGTTAATATGTTACGTTGTCTCATTTCTTTTGACCAGGACTGAATGACAAGGCTTTAAAATTTTGTTTATAAATGGGAAAATATTTCTTTTATTTCTTAAATAACGTGATAAATTGGATTTATTTTATTAGGGTTAAAATATATACAGTACTATTTCTGGGAGCTCTTAAAAGACTTTGGGTGATTAGGACTAGTTTTTAGAATGTCATTATTGACAACAAATGAGACTTATTTTTTTATTGAAATACTGGTGGTGGTGTTGAATTACTGAAATTATTCTTGTCTGTACGGAAGAGAGTGTTATCTTATGTACGTACTTATGTACGTATGTATGTAAGTATGTATGTATGTATCTATTAATAACTCTGCCAGGACAAAGAGAAGAAGAAATATTTTTCTGACTAATCAATATTTTGAGGCCTTGGCCAAGAGGCTGTGGTAATCCTACTTACTGATGAGAACACTGTTTTAATGGTCAAGACTTGAGACCAGCAGCCCCAATTCCTCAAAGAGTCCCCCAATTTATCAAGAAGAATGAAGAGTATACTGGACTATGAGGAACCATGATGACTTTCATATGGGTACACTAGGCACACGTTCCATTTCCAATGACAAGATAAAATCTCTTCCCCAAACTTCATGATATTCAAAATGGTTTTGTGCTAGAAAGGTTAGTCAGCAAACTGACAAGAGCAGTGATTCTGAATTTAATCGTTCATCAACTTTTGATCAATTGCTCAGTGATTTACCTGAAAATGGGGATTTATCATCTGGATCCGAAGTTCCGACAGTTCCCCTGTCATGTGACTACTTCAGGTGCTCAGCAACATGGGCACATTCATGGTCATTTGCAAGGTCTTGTGGTCACATGACTGCATTTTATTACAGTTTTGCAGAAAACTGGTAGTTCTGGTTTTCAAATACTTGAGTTCACTTAATGAATGCTGTGTTTGCACTTAAGATTGCAATGCTCATTTAACAACTGCCGCAAAAAACATTAAATTGGATTGGTCATATTACTGACCCATTTTATGATTTTTATGACTTACAACCATAATAAGTAGGCTCAATTATGGTTGTAACTCAAAGACTACTAGTAACAGAACAGAACAAAACCTAAAAATCCAAGGGATAAAAATCTCAACAATGAAGGTAACTCAAATCCACAGTAATAGCTCAGCAATAATGTATAGTTTAAGTGAGAAAAACTCTAACAAATCATTAGGATTAATAAGCCACCTCAAGAATGTTATAAAAATGAAAGCCTACTTTCATAAAATAGAAAATTTTCAGAAGAAATGTAGGAACCAGCTAATAAGGAATGCAATAAATAAAATATTTAAGGTCAATACCGCAAGAATATTAAGGTCAATACATTTTTAAATAAATAAATAAAAAAAAAATAAGGCACAGGTAAAAAGAGCATTGAAGAAGTGTGCATTATGAAAAAAAGCCAGAATTATTAAAAAAAAGCCACTAATACAAGTTAAAAATTGGAATTCACTAAATGCAGAAGAAATAAAAATGAATATTGCATAATGCAATAAAAACCCACAAAAAGAATGTTGGCAAGAAAACACACGACTGCACATAACCAATTTCTACAAAAAAATGAATGGAAAGTAGACAAATACAAAACCTGGCAATGGTTTACAACTATAACATTAAAAAATAAACTGAAGGTTTGATTTTAGGTGCTCGCAAGCAAAGTTTCAAACTAATGCAAAGTCAGAATTGAAAAACCATGTGCAAATTGTGCAAAGAAAGAGAAGTATATTAGATCATATGCTCAACTCTTACAAAATGGTTTCACAAACTGATTATAAACAAGTTAACTGATTATAAACAAGTAACACAGTCATCAAAATGATTCACTGGAACACAAGTAAAAAAAATTATGTCCCCTTAATGAAAATTGGTGGAAACATACAGTTGAAAATGTGATTTAGATATTGTGAACTTTCTAAATACAGATTGATAGTCTTAACTCATAAAACACCAGATATGCTTATGACTGAAAAGAAAAAATTAAGGATAATTGATATGGCAATACCAGGGGATAGCAGAATAGAATTGGAAAAGATCACAAAGTATTAAGATCTGAAAACTGAAATTGAAAGATTATGGATAAACCAGCCTTGATAATCCCAGTGATTATCAGCACACTGGGTACCACAGCAAAAACTATTGGATGGCACTTGGATAATCTGCACAAAATTTCCCCATCAATTATAAAAGCTGACACTGCTTGGATCCACATATATACTATACCAATACATTACAACATCCTAAGTTCTTGGAAAGAATGTGATGGGTATGAAGGACAATGCAAACTACTGGCAACTGTGACCTCACATTCTTGTGAGCAAATAATAATTACTATTATTCGTTTAAAGTCTTATCTGGTTCACTGGTGTTGTGATGCTAGGAGCAAGGAAAAATGACTGGAAAAAAATTAAAAAATATCAGGACTTTCAGGTCATAGTTGAATGTATGTGAGATAAAAATTGGTATACTAATTATTGGAGCCCTTGGAGTGATACCTAAAAGACTTTCTCGATATCTAGAAATATTGATTTATTGGACTTGAACATCTCAGTTTTGTTTTGTTTTTTAAACTAACTTGCCTGGAACTGCTTATATTTTTAGATGCTATCTTTATAATTCTTAAATACTTGGTTAGGAGTTAAATTATTAACTTTCCACCAGATTAACCCACACATAATAACAACGAATAGTTTACTGAATAATAAAGGAATAAAAAGGGACAAACACTAAATAATACAGATAATTGTTATGTTCTTTTTGATGGAAAGAAATAAAAACCATTGCCTAAATCATTATTTTGAGGGACGGAATCAGAACAGTTCATGCAAAAGTAATGACAACAGATGGAATTGTTTTTCTAATCCAAGTTCAATTAAAATTTTTCTGAAAGTTTTATAATACTAAAAAGAGACCACTGAAAATATTTTAAAGATTTAAGTCTTATTGAAGAAAAGCCAACATAAGTTTGGTAAATTAAATCATGGCATATTCTTTCCTATTCTTTTGAAAGGTTCAACAAGATATGGATGGGGTAATGATAGATATACAAAGGCTTTTGATAAAGCCAATCTAAACCAAATTCACCTGTTAATCGGACAAGAGATTGGACAAAAATTAGTGAATAGGAATAAATGGTCAGGTTTTATCAGAGTTTCATTGGGACTAGTACTTTTGAAGTTCTTTTTTTTTTTTTGGAGTTAAGGTTTTCTTATCACTAACAATAAACTGGTAAGGTTTTCTAATCTCATGTGATTGTGACTTGATATACTAATTATTGGATCCTCGCTTAATGATGGCAATTGGGAGTGCCAGAACTGCTATCACTAAGTGGCGCAGTCATGTGGGAGGTTTTTTTCCTTACAACGATGCTTAAGGGCAGAATTTCTGGTCCCAATCAGCATCATTAAGAAAGGAACTAAGAAAGGAACTAACTGTGCTGCTCAGAAAAAAAAACTTAGAACAGAATTCAATGAAACCATTTTCATGTAAGGAATTATGAATCCTCCATCTGTCAGTATCATAATACCTGCATTTTTTCCATTTTCCAAAATTATTCATTTGTTTAATGTTTTTTAATTTCATTTTTCAGTTATAAAACCTCCCAAATATGGAATGTAGCTTATTGTTAAAAAAAACCTGCAAAATTACCACTTAACAGATACAATAGTTTAAGAAAACTGATTAGAATAAACCCTATCATTAGGTGAAATCAATCAGCCACTTTGAAGACAAACCCAAAATAAACACTAATTGAGGCTAAAAGCTGACCCATTCACTGCCATCCTAATCCATCTCCTAAAACAGCTATTTTCATTTTATTTAGGTCACAGTTTTCTAGATTACCCACCCATCAGCAAGAATGTCAGTGCCTCTACTAATGCATGAAAGTGAGCAGCTGGGGGCAGTCATGGGTGAACAGACCATTTTTCCTACCTTCCATCACCTTCCAGCTGATTAAACTACTGCCAATCAAAGAAATAGGGAACAGCTCTTTCTAAAGTCATCCAGTGAAAAAGAACGGCCATAGATTTAGTACAAATAAAATGATTTTTTTTCTTTACATAGCACACAATATGCTACCATTTGATATCATAACATGTAGTAATGTCACCAAGTTATACATATCCTTTAAGAGGATTAATAAATTTTATGGAGAATAAAACTATCAATTGCTAGCCAGATAAAATAGCTATATA
Source organism: Laticauda colubrina (assembly GCA_015471245.1). Taxonomy (NCBI): domain Eukaryota; kingdom Metazoa; phylum Chordata; class Lepidosauria; order Squamata; family Elapidae; genus Laticauda; species Laticauda colubrina. The sequence goes on from BLBF01000031.1 coordinate 3,841,426, forward strand.
CTATCAGTAACAGAAGCAACACATCTTACAATATCCACTTCTGGATTGGGTTTACTCTTGTTTTGGAGTTTCATATTCATGTAAGTTGATTACTATGAGAAAACATGCTAATCAATGGGCATTTTGAATCTATTCAGCCCGGCTCCTCTGTGTTTGGGGGGGGGGGGGGGGGAGAGGGAGGGAGGAAGAGAGAAATCCTGTGCTTGTCTATTTAACTCTAGGGACTATTGCATGTTTGAGTCAAAATACCCTAATTTGAAGTGCTAGCCTGATGGGATAGCTATGGCAAATAGTGCAAAATGGGTAAGTAAATAATGCTCAAGTTCATTACCGAATATAACCTATTCTCATTCTCTCATTCACTTCCAAGTATCTTTGGTCTTTATCTTTAATTAGTGGACTAATACTTTTCAAAACTATTCCATCTTATGACTGAGCACATGTTTATGACATTCTACAACTACATAAAATAAATAAGTAATTACAGATTGAGTTCTATTGATATATAATTCAACTAAAAATTCCTCTGAATCAAACAATATCAACTATGTAGAGATTATGAAGAGAACCCCTACAAAGGAACAGATTCACCAAAATACTGTCTTCTCACAAATGTTGCCCGATCAACTAAATACGTATTTGCATAATTCTATAAACTGACATATTTTCTTGAAAATATTTCCATAGTAGTTATTATACCAGAAATGAAACCCCAATGGATCAATACAGTAAAAATCCAATAAAGCAAAACATTAGTATTTTGCTTTGGATTAAACAATCCAAAATATTGGATATAACTGAATGCCAACATTAAAATTAATAAAAACTGTAAAAACAATAAGGGAAAATTAGAAAACTTTGCGAAAGATAATGGGAACAAAAGAAACTAATAACACACATATTTATTCAAGAAAAGGTACATTTCTCAACCCACCTGCTATCAGGTCATCAAGAGTGTCGGTAAGCGTCTGTGCTGGCGAGGCAACCATTAATCCATCTGGTTCTTGAACTAATAGTCCCTGAACATGTCCAGCAATTGGTTGCTGCTGTCCTATAGTTTGCTGATTACCTAATACTTTCTGAAGTTCAAAAGAATCTGTCCCATTACAACCTATGTTATTTGAAAAGTTACACTGTGGTGTTGCAAGAGGCTGAAGAGGGGCAAACTCAGTTTGCTCAGGAGATGAAGGAGATTGTTGTTGCTCATCTTTATGCAGGACACTGTCAACCTGTGACAACCCTGAAAGGTTATCCCCAGGAAGGCCCTCATTTCCTTCCAGTTCTGGGAGGTCACCTGTATACGGACACTGCTGCTGCTGAGTAAGGGGAGCCTCTGTCTGACCTTTGGTCTCCAAATATTCTTTGGTAAATTGCTGCTGTGTTTTCATCTGCAACTGCCTTTCCACCTTTTGCAGCTCCTTCAATATTTTCTTTTTCTTTTGTACTTGTTCTTCTCTGTTCTTTTTGAGCTCTTCAATTTTATCTTTATTCAAAGGTTCACCTTGAATCAACTCCAATGATTTAAGTTGTGCTTTTTCAATTGCACTAATTCTCTGTCCAAGTTCATTGAGCTTGCCTTCAGTTTCTTCTACTATACATTCCAAAGGCTGGTATGGGTGAAAAGGTGATAGTAGTTCCTGATCTGCTACCTGAAGGGAAGTTGACTTCTGCTTGGATGTACCTAAGCACACGAAAAATGTTTGAAAAAGTGCCATGCTGCAGTTCACCCATATCTCCCACAACCTTTTCCCACCCAAACGTAACCATTTTAAGATAAAATAGATCAAAGCCGTTACTCAGAAACAGAAAAGACATTAAAACATTGAATGGGAGCTTAAATATGGACCCCTGCTTTACTTTTAACATTCAAAGGAAGATTCTGTCTGAAATATAGGTTACCAGGAAATCATTTATTATGCTTGGAAACCTAAACAGAACTTGCAAAACAGTTGCAATACTCAGATATTTACTCTCACACATCTTTTTTTTTTAGAGATGTGCTAAATAAATGCAATAAAAAGTAATCTAACAATTAGTGTCAATTCAACCTCCATGCAAATACAAGCCATTATAGGATAGGAGCTTTATTGTGCAAAAGTCCAAATTCTAAATATTTTTCACAAGCAAATACATTTGGGTAAATATCCAAAAAATTTAAAAATAGTAACAAATGAAATATTTTGTAGGGTAAACCAAGAATTTTAGGAGGACCTTTATAGATATTCAACAAATTATATTATTATACACAAGATATACAAAACAAATATATATTTTATTTGATTTCACTGCTCCAAGGTTATATAAAATTGTATCAATGTGTAGATACTGAGTTCCATGTTTCTAAAAAAATGAACAATTCATATTAAAAAATAATACTAATTATACAAAGTCAATAGAAACTTTGCCATTAGCCATGTTCTTACAGGAGTTTTGCTTTTTTTAAGTGTAAATATCAAAAACTAAGTAATCTTAAAACCTTCATTATATATAATTAAGACTATTAGATACTTCTGTGGTTCTTTCTATTATTATGTGGGGGAAAGTATCTAGTTGTCTTTTGTATGTACCTTTTTATGTAATATTCTTGATTTAGAAAGTCTATTACTTGATTTACTGCATAATTAAACTGAACGATTTTGTTCTCAAACTAGAACCTCACTGAATCAGGATATTTTTATATATGTCAGTTCTCACTTTTAATTTAACTGTTTCTTCCACTAAGACTTTGACAATGTAAAGAGATAAACTTAAATATAGACCTCTGCCTACAATGTAAACTACAGCTGAAGTTTCGAATATTAAATCTATACTACATATCTTTATGTGCATTTGTTTACAGATTCAAAAAGAAGGAAATGGTGATTAGAGCAATATAAATAATTTGGATAGCCTATCACACAGTTCTTTTTTTTTTTTTTTTTTTAAACTCTTTTGCAGTAGTAGAGTGGTGAGGTGACTCAGTGGTTAAGATACAGGGCTTGTCAGCTGGAAAGCTAGCAGCCCTAGGTTTGTGATCTGAGTGTCATGTGACGGAGTGAACTACAGTCCTCGGTCCAGCTCTTGCCAAACTAGCAGTTCAACAGCAAGCAAATATAAGTAGATAAATAGGGACTACCTTCTGTGGGAAGGTAACAGTGCTCCATGACATCATGCTGGCCACATGTACACAGAAATATCTTCGGACAGCGCTGGCTCAATGGCCTTGAAATGGAGATAAGCACTGTCCTCTATAGTCAGCAACAATTGGTGGAGTACAATCCATAGGGACCCCTTTATCTTTTTTTTTTTTACCTTGCAGTAGTAACAGCTTCTAAACATATCCTGTAGTCAGCCAAAACCCCTTTTTTATTCTTGGTTTTGGAACTGTTCTCATTCTTCAGTTGCAGAAATCTTCTAACTCAGAAAACTGAGCATTCTTAAGTCTCCTTCAACATACTGCATGTTTTGAGATTTCCCCACAGATTTTCAATAATATTCAAGTTCCAGGATTGTGAAGATTCCAAAACTTTTACCTTTTTATTTTTGTAAATGCCTCAAGGCTGATTTCAGATAGTAATCTTAAAGTAATACACAACCAATTTACAGTTTAAGGATTTTTCCCCGATTGTGGGACATTAACTTCTAGCCAACCTTAGCAATATTTCCCATGGCACTGGTTGTTGCACATCCTCAAAACAAAATAGACACATCCCCTTGTTTAAGTTAGCAAAGTGTACCCAACATGCTTCATCCTTTTTTTCTTCCAAATGTATACAGCTGAACAGTTCAATTTCGTTTCATACACTTTATGAATACTTCAGGAATATCAATATTTTCTTTTGAAAATATAGGTTTATGACTTTTATCATGAGGATGGAGCAAAGATATCCTTCTGAAAATTCTTTCATGCACATAACAATTCTCTAATAAAAGCCGCAATGTGGACAGCAACTTCAATATTAACTAACCTTTACAAACACTTTGTTTTTAATTATGTCTATAGTTCTCTTTTGAAAATCTGAACAATTTTCAGGCAAGTCTAGCAGAGTTTTGTTGTTGTTTTTTTCAAATTGTGGTTTTGTCTTTGATAATTCCATATCATTTCTATGTCTTAACAAGGATGAATTTATCTTCATTTCACACTTGCTTAGAGGAGATTTTGGCTGATGAAGGTTCAGATAATTTCCCCCCCCTGTGTTTTCTCTAATGCAGGAGTGTCAAACTCGCGGCCCAGATGCATCACGTGTTGGCCACACCACCCCCAGTTTTGCGAAGGGAGGAAAAGTTGTGATACATCACATGATGACAACATGACGCCAAGAATTTGATACCCTTGTTCTAATGGGTCAACCATCTTGTGAGAACTTAATAACTTTACAACAGTTTAAAAGTAGTAGCACTAAATCAACTAAAAGGCTGCCAAAAGTCTGCAAATTTCATATTTACTGCTCCTTTACCCTGAATCTGCAAACAACTGCACACAAAGCATTAGCATATATTCAAATTTGCAAAAGAATGTATTTCATTTTCTATCATGTATATATTGTGCCATTTTTGTTCATTTAAGGATCAACCAAAACACAATTTAACAAGGGCTGTCCAAACTTTTTAATTCAACTGGACATTTCAAGTCAAAATTATAAAAGTGCACATTTATTTCACAATCAGTAGTCTGTAGAAAAATCTACTGAAGCAAAATTAACTTCTCAGGAGGAATAAAGATCTCTAAAAATAGTACTATTCTTTGCATCCACCTGTTAAAAAAGGAAAAATATTTCCAATGAGAAATAACTGTCACTCACATCTCACCTTTTTAAAAAGCTAGTTTATAACTATCTAGAAATAATGCTATCTAGAGAAATAATTCAGTGTACAACCACTTCAAGTTTAATCCTTTGTTTATGAAACTTGAAAATGGGTAAATATTTTTGTTCCCTAAAATAGCAGTGGTTTCCAGGACATGGTTCACATGCACTAAATTTTCCTTCACATGCAGCTTGTATGCTGCATTCCCATTCAGCATTCTTTTAGAATGCTGAAAAAGTGTCACTGAGAAGGCCAAGGCAATGAGACCTCTTCTTTCCCTCCAACAACCTTACTTGCAAGACACTAATTTCCTACTAATGAAATCAGATTGTGTGCAGCTTCATTCTTCTCCCTTCCATAGAACCTCTTGTAGAGGTTTCCTGATGTTTCCTTATAAAAAAATACTGGGAAACCTAATACAGAAAGAGTGGAACTTTAGTAATAATTTAGTAACAATGTCTTCTCATTGACCAGGCAGCTATTTTTTTTTAAAAAAAATCACAGTACAGCATACTGAACTAATCAAAACAAAAAGGTGCTTTTCCTAAAGTTAATTTCACATCTGAAATTATATATAAATACTTCAAACGTTATTCTTTGACTAACCCAGGAGACTAATCAATACGGAGAATTATGGAATAAGCATCTAATTCTTCAATACAGATAAGGAGTACATGAGAAATTAACAAGCAGAAAGAAGATTTGCATAACTGGCACAAAATCCAAATACAGTATTGTACCAAAACTACAATCAACACCTGGCAGAAATCTAAAATGAAATCATGTAATAGGTAACTATAGCAATTTTGCTAGCTATTTGTTGCAGAAATCCTTGAATTACTAATCCAGTTATCTGGAATAGGCCAACATGATCAACTTTTTAAAAATGTATTATTTTGTTCCACTGAAAACTTATCGTAAGGAACATTTCCATGTTTTTTATATATACCTTTCTCTCATCATCCTCATTTCATCTTCTATCTTATGACCTTATTATTCTATTAATCACTTTATAACTTGTGGTCCTCTTACTTCATAAACATTAGTTAATTTTTCTAAGAACTGTGGAACATATCCATTGTATGTGGGTTTCTTTCTGTTAGAAGTATATTAAATATTTCTATTACACAACAGATTAGCAATTTTATTATATCATAGTTGACATCAGAAAAATCATTAAATGTAAAGCTCCTAGTAGCCAATTCCTCTCATGCTTCAATCATTTAATAAAAAATGATTTTGAGTCTACATATTTTATTAGTTCCTATTTCCAACACTGGTAATTATTATTTTTAAATGCATTATAATCATATATTTTTGTTTAAGATTCTGCTATCCTATATTCCGGTTCAGAGAACAAAAATGTATAGTCACAAACCCCTCATTAGTAGTCTAAGCAAATTATTTTTCGTAGTATAAATAATACTACAAAATAATATAACTATATCTTTATATTATAAGAATAATTAGCACTAATTAAAAAGTTGCAACCCACAATTCAATAAAAAAATTGCATTTTGATATCTTACTGAGCAACCAGTTAGCAAATATCACATCAGGCCTGGACAGCCCAGGCTTCTCCCGGGTTTTCTGATGAATTCTGATGGGGACTGTAAGGATGACATAGCTAGAATGCAAATGGTTCATGAGATATATACATATATAATCGACCCATTCATATGGCAACGAAGACCACAAAGGTAGCTTCTTCTGTGACCTCCACTGCTTTCTTAGTTGTTGTTCAACAGAACTCTTCAGAATAGTCAAAGGTTTATCATCTGCCCTGAATCTTGATCTCAATCGTGGGATCCTCAGCAACTGCTGTGACATATTTTAGAGGCATTTCAAAGTTTTTAAGAAGAGACTGGAGAACCATTTGTCTGAAATGGTATAGAGCTTCCTGCCTTCGCAAGATGTTGGACCAGAAGACCTCCAAGATCCCTTCTGTTATTCTGTTATTTTCTTGATGATTTGAGCACTATTGTACACTAATGTATATTGTATACTAATGTATAAATTTAGTGTATACTAAATTTTCAGTGAACCATTCTAAATGCATGTAATTACTTTCAGTTTAGTAGATTTGAGAACTTGGACCATATGCTCTCTTGGTCTCTATCCATTTGGATTAATACAAGTTAGCACATGGGAATTATCTGGGTAGATACAGACATCAACGAATACATCTTTGTGCAATGCAGATATAAGTCTAGCTTTATCCAAAATTAGCCAAACTCAATTAGGCAGTGCCACCTGCTGTGATCTTGATAGAGACACACAATACTCTTACTTGCTTGCAAGTGAAGATCTACTTTTTTAAAAAATCAACAATCATTTTGACAATTTTAAGCTGAAAACAAAATCCTCAAAAGTGGTTATTTAATTTTATGCCTTTTCCAATGTTGTAACATCTGCATTTGGCTTTTATGTTCTTTAAACTTTTCCAACAACTGAAAGTTTAGAATAAAATGATACACAAAGATTTTATCTCTGTAACAATTGACTGCATACTGTAACTAATTGAGGAGAGGAAATGGAAATGCATGGAAAATCATGAATCATATTCCAGAAATTAGAAATCGTTTTGGGCATAAGAAAAAACGCCAGCAATAATATGTCATTTTTGAATATTCTGAGACAGGCTGTTCTTCCCAGGCAGATTTCAAAATCAAATGTGCATTGCTACAGTGGATTGTGCATATAGGTGTTTTGCTGTTGAGTTTTCAGACTGCCAAATGCAAAAATCATATTGTTTTGCCTGCTTTTTGTCTTCCAAATATAAAATGATGCATTGGGTAAAAGAATCAAGACAACAGGCAAAGAAGTGGGTTTATTTGCCACTATTATATTATTTGTGTAAGTTCTTTTCAGGAACTCAGATCTTGGCTGTTTGTGTAAGCAGAGGTTGAAAATCTGTGCTTAACTATGATTTATCGAATTCAAATGACTGTCCATCTCTTACGAAATGATTTTGGGTGGCATACAGCAAAAATATTAGAATAATAAATATAATAATGAGACAAATTAAAATGTTAAAAAAATGTTAAAAAAGCATAAAATATGCATTCCATTGCTAAAGAAATATTTCAAAGTTTTTTAAAAATAATTCCCTTGGGCAATTTTTGGGTGGACTGCATGATGGGTAGCTTTCACCTTACTACTGAGATGAGGGAAAATATAATATATAATGACACTTTTGTTAGCTACAGAAATACAAGAAGGCATCTGGCTGAAAACCAAATATTTCAAAATCAAATTTGAAAGCACATTATCTCCCTCCAGAAAATATCTATTTACGATATATTCATGGGTCATTTACCCATAATATATCAAATAAAACTCTCTGACTTATGAAAATCTAAGCCACACAGAAGTGGATATTCTTTAAAAAAAAATTTTTTTTTTAATATTTGTATATTTTTTGAAGTATTAATTTAATTTTTTAAAATACTCTCACTGAAAATAGAAACCTTGGCTTAAATTTTGTTATCAAAGAGAAATGCCAGCCAATATACTTATTACATACAGGGTGGAAGAAATCTTGCTTCACTAAAACATAAAAGACCTTCAGACATAGGGACTGCTATCAATTCTAAAAGAGTATAAATTTCTTTAATCAAACCTTCCCAGCTTGTTGCTCTTCAGCCATTCTTTTCCTGAATTAGAGGTCTTAAGATCTGAAGGGGGGGAAAGGTTGTGCAGCGTGTGGTAATATAAATGTAGCATTTGCCTGGGCCTCCTTAAACCAAATATATGTTTGCCCAAAAAAGTCATAGCTGCTTTAAGATGCAACAGGTAGGTGCTTGTGCCATTTCACGTCACTGCAGTGCTTTATGGCACTATGTATTCATGCTGCAGTAATCAGTAGCAAATGAATTCAGTCCTCATTTGTCCAAATTATTGACAAACCTGCTAGAATAATTTTAATTTTTTTAAAAAAAAATCAGCAGCATAATGACTGAGATAGAAGTCAAGCAAGAAGCTCATTTAATTTTCTTAAATAACTTCTCGCGCAATATTAATTGCCCACAAACTAATCTTCAGATTGGGAATAACATCAGATGCGGTGTAAATTATAAATTTATATACAGAATAGGTGCACGCTGGTTGCAACCTTTCTATTTTAGGAAAGGATCACACTTCTTCACCAATTTCATTAGATTTCTAGAACTCATGTAAAAAAGTAATATTTAGATCATGAGTAGTATCTACTCATGTTTCTAAAGATAAATATTATTAATAGTTTATTACAGCTGCCCACCCACATGATTGTTAATAATGTATATACTCAAGTAATTGAGTATAGTGTCCCCCTTCCCAATTTGTGTTTGTATTACAATTGAAAAAGCATATAAAATTGATTTAATAAATAATTGAAATATGCTGGATTTGCATAATCCAAATATATTTTTTCTTTGAAAAAATGACTTCAGAATTCAAGCATAGAATATACAGGTATGGATATCGTGGCCAAATATTCTGAGCATTTAATAAAAACATTATATAAATCTAAATAATAGAGAAATAATTTTCCATATTTTATTAACGGCTTAAAAGATACTTCCAGATTATTCAACCCCATCCATTCATTATTAGTCCTGTACTCATAAAACCATGTCTGCACATCACGTCTTGTTTCTTAATGTTAAACATTCTAATTTTACTTTACCCTTGCAGAAAGTGATTTTATATATCCTGCCAGATCTCAGATTTTATTTCACTATTTACTAATACTTCATTTCATGTATACTGCATTATTTTGATCATTACGGATGGTAGAACAAATTCTTTAAACAAACCCTCTGAAATCTAAATCTATGCAGTGAAATATAGATTATTTTAGCAATGTCCCTAGCTAGTACAATTATGCCATTATGTTTTCAGCATATCCTATTATTAATGGTTAAGATAAATTTGTACAATATGGTTTCAAATAGAATTACACTCATCCCCTAAATGCCCAAATTAGAATGTTAAACCTGTCATAAAATGTAAGAAAGATAATTTACTAACCTTTCTGTAGAGTCAAAAGTGGAGGGGGGTTTTCTTGAGGAGCTCTGTCGGGTTCCTGGGGAGGTACAACCATGGCAAGTGCATGCATTGGTACACGTGGAACCTGTAAAATCAACTCAAGAGAAAACCAACGTGTCAATGGTAAATTGTAATCTATACATGTAATTTTAAACATGTTTAGAACAGTCTTAATCTTCCTTAAAGTTCTATGTTTACTTGTAGTATTCATGTAACCCTTGGTTTAGCTTTTAGCGGTACTAAAGTCATTCCATAAATTTACTTCTATCATAAAAGTTGCTCCATTTGAATTAAGTTTTTCTGTCTTTGTATTAGCTACCTCTCTATATTTTTTCTCATTATTTCTTATATAATAAAAACAATGCCTAACATATTATGAGAGAAACAGGATTTTAAAAAGGAAATTGTGAAGTAACATTAAAATGTTTTTTTATGTTTCTATCAGCCAGGGAAGGAGAATGCAATCATTGTTACATAAAAGAATAATTTAAGTAAAATGATGGCCATCACAATCCTAAATACAAAGATTTAAGTCAATATATTTTATTCATCTTTGATTTTCAAAGCACAGATGTGTCCCAATGTTTCTTTGTGATTTTACTTATCTTTCACTGTAACATCTATTATATATTAATATATGTTATTTGCTGCTAAATAACTTAACTTAATCCCAACGTTAGATGATCTTAATGCTAGAGCTCGCTTTTAAAGATTATGCAGCGATCATCTAAGCCAGGGATCACCAACCTTTTGGACCTCAGGGAGCACTAACTCATAATATTAAATCCCGGGGACAACTAATATGAATTTTGACTGATGGTGGCTTGCTGACGTTGGGGAGGGGGAGGGGAGAGAGATCTGATCTAACCCCCCTACACACACACATGCACACACAAGCACACAGAGGCAAGGATTAAAATGTTTTAACAATTGATTGTGGGCGTAGCCTAATTTGTGGTGTGGCTTGGTAGTCATGTGACTGGATGGGCATGGCTTGTATGTAAATATTATACATATTTATGTAAATATTGAATTTTTCAAAAAGAGCATCTTTTACCCAACATCAGGCAAAGCAGGCAAGCAGATTGAGTTGTTCACAGAATTATACATTCACTATTTTTCTGCCATTGGCTACCTGAGTCTGTCACATAAAATCTGCTTGCAAATTCACAAAATTAACGCACAAAAGAGCATGTATGTAAATATTGAATTTTTTATAATAAAAAGAAAAACTTTTACCCAAAATCAGGCAAAGCAGACAGGCAGATTGAGTTGCTCACAGAATCACAGATTCACTCAGAGATCTATCTTTCTGCCATCGGCTATCTGAGTCTACACTGAATCTGAGTCTGCACTGAATAATAGAAACTTCAGTCCTCAGGAAGGTTCAGCTCTGCTGAAAAGCAGAGCAGAAGATCTAAAGCTAGAAAGCAAGAAATCCAACCGTTTCCTGCTTTCCAGATAATCTAAATCTCCTGACACAGCAGAACAACTGATGGTCGGAGGGAAAAAAAGGAAAAATAGCAACTCAGCAGACAAGTTTGCCAAGTAAGGGGTGAGTGGGCGGGGAGGGTTCCTGAGGGTCATGTGGGCAGCGCAGCCTTGTATTCCTGCACAACCTAGATTAATTGCTTTGGGGGGGTGCTCTGGGGATGACATTTTTCTGTGGACCACCAAAATTTTCTTGTCAAGTACCAGTGGGCCGCCCACTGGTTGGCGACCGCTGATCTAGGCCAGGGTGGACAACTATGGCAACTTTACGACTTGTTGACTTCAACTCCCAGAATATCTGAGCTAGCTATGCCACAGGTTGTAAAATTGTAGTAGCTGCCCACTTCTGATCTAAACGATATGATCTATAATCAGCATGCAATTCCTGAACTCACATCACAAAAGAAGACAGCAAAGGAAAAGATTGAAGATCTTTGCATTTATTATCAATGGCTTCTGTTACCATTATAACAATCCTTCATTTTAATGTACCAATTGGAGAAAGGAACCTTCACGATTTGAAAGTCCATTATATTGAAACAGGATTCTATATATTCATAAAAACAGACATGGATGCATAAAATAGCACATAGATTTTGTCTGTTCAATCCAAAATCTGCTAAACTGATCTGTGCTAAATTGGGAGTTTATGATGTACAGCTGTATGAAAAAGTCCTGCATGCTTTCAGTTTTAAGCTGTATTTACATGTTTAATCAACTTTTCACTCATAGAAACCATGCAAAATTAGTACTTTGATGAAAATTTCTGTAGTCAGATTGAGATGTATTTTTTTATGAATATAAACTAAGTTTTTTAAGGTTTTGAGTGAGTTTATGTGCTAAAACACACACAACTTGCATTTTCAAGAATGTTAGGATCAAAAGTAGCCAATCAGCAGCAAGCTTTGGCTGACCAATCAAAATGCAGAGGCTAAATTATGAGCCAATCAATGTTGATTGGCTCACAGATTTCTGTTGCTAAGAGAGGTGGTTGTTAAGCGACAGGCAGATTGAGCTGCTCACAGCACCAAATTGCAAAAAGCTTGTGCTTGTCACTTAAAAACCACCAGTATTTAAATATAACAATATTTACATAGTAGTTAGCATAAAATATCATAAAATCAATGGCCTATCCAAAAAATGTCATAAACCATGAACTATGAAGGACTTTTTCACACAGCTGTAATACATATATGATATATTCCATTTGCAATTTATATTTTACTTTTACTTCTATGTTGGCTCTCCAATCTCCCTATAGTTAAAATATAGCAAACATGTGGAAGCATATACATGGCTGAAATTTTCCCAAGTCAATAGATATAAGAAATTGCAGATGTATTTTAAAATATCCAGAATTTAACTGAGTTCAATTTATCTAACTGATTTCTACTTAAAAAATCTCAGCCTGTAAAGGTGAAAGGTTGTTTTCATGTGACAAAGTTAAAAACTGACCTGAGACTGATCCTGAGATGGTGGTGTGAGTTGTGTCATATCTGTAGTTGGAACTGACAGAACATTATTTGGGTAATCCAATAAGTAGGAAACAACATTTGTGTGACCACCCTTGGCAGCTTCAATGAGCATAGTTGAGCCATCCTAAGATACAAATTTGAGAAGAAAATACAAAATAGTATTGAAGACTATGGTATCAGATTTTCGATATTATGTTATCAAACCAGTGCTAAAGTTGGAATATTTTAGGATTGGTTACTTCTTAGACAATTAATATTTAATAAATTTAATAATAAACTTATTTGAAGTACCTTAAGACGATGAGTAGGATCGGCACCATGAGCTAGTAATAGCTCAACAACAGCAAGATGTCCCCCAGCGCATGCCAATGATACCACTGTATGATCATTATTAGCTGTAGCCCGATTAACATTGGCACCTATAACAGAAGATACAATTAAAGGAAAGTTATAATTAACAAATTAGTGCAGGTAATCTTTACTTAGCATTCAGATTTAAAACTATTTCATTTACAAGAAATCATTACTTTTGTAATGAAAATAATAGGGAGGGAGGGAGGGAGGGAGTAAGGGAGTTTTACATATTTTAGAAGTTTTACACTGAGCAGGCTACATCCAAAGAAAAAAATATGAATAATTGGATTGCCTGTTCTCAGATTATTTCTTTTTGAAAAAAAAAATAATTTAAATAATCATTTTCTGATTTTAGCACCATAGTTAATATAATTTAATTAGATCTTCTGAACTAAAGTATTTTCAGAGCTACTTAGGAGAGAGCAAGGTTGTCATATAATTGCCAGATTAGAAAGGGCTTCTTTATGAATTTAACCTAGGTGGATATTTTGGAACAATTATTTCAATTATGAAATTGTTAGATTTTCAAAACCCTTACAAAACTCCTGTAACAATATGCATTCAGCCAATCTATTGTCTTAGGGCAGAGGGGAACCTTCAGGGCCTTCTACACCTTCAGAGAAGGCCTTAAAAAAATCTGGACCAAAAATATAAGTATTAAATTATTATATATAATCTATCTAATTTAATTTAATACAATACATTTAATACATTTTCTCTAATCTATGTTCTAAAGTTAAGTTTACTGTCAAGTTCACATCAGCAATGAAAGGGTTACTGTCCTGAAACATATTATCCAATCAGAATCGACTGTCTCTATCAAAGTCTGGTTAGCTGGCTCATTAATTGGTTAGGACTTCATGAATCCAGGGGAAGTCCAAGCTATGTGTTTTGGTTTGGAGAGTGATGGGAAAACTGACCAATCACGGTTTGATTTTAAGTGGGCGGGACAAAAACAAAAGATCATAGGCCTTCGTGAAGTCCTACCAGCAGCTGCACAGTGAAATCCTAGACAACATTCTCACTCAGCTGAGGAACAGGTTCAAGGATCATGAAAAACTGATGTTCCTTGCCCTTCTGGACCCCAAGAAGTTTGCCTCATACAGAGAAAACTTCCCCAGCTCTGCGTTTCAGAGTGAGGACTGAGGTGAAGGCCCAGCTGTAGTGCTCACAGTTCGCCACTGTCTTAGGGAAGTACTTTCTTTCAATCATATGCTATATTTACATAGCAAGACTAATATGTATTATTGATTTGTTAAGAGAAACATTGAGAAAATGCAGTTTGATATAATCAAATAACTATATATAATCAAATAACATTAATAAAATAGCAAGTTACACTTCTCAAATAAACACTAAAATTAGATAGTAACCTCATCTTTAAATATATAATAAGCATAATAAATATAACTTTACAAACTTCAAATATATTAAGCAATCCTTCAGTTAATATTAACTAATTATTAATTAACATATTAATTAATTCATACTAACCTTTACTAATAAGAAATTGTACAGTGCATAGATGACCAGCTCTTGCAGCCTTCATTAATGGTGTCCTTCCACCTTCAGATTCATGTTCCTATTTTTTGAAAAAAAATCAAAAAGTGTAACCAGACTAACAAACATTATTGCATCTCACTATGACTTTTAAAATATTTACTGTTTTCCTGTATGATCTCTAATCCTATTAAAAACCTCAATAATCACTTAATTTTGCCATAGCAAATCTCATTCTGAACAAAAGACTTAATTCAACAAAATGGTGTATGCACAAAATTGGTTCATGAGAACTTCTTTTTTAGAGATAATTCCTATTTTTTTCATTTTTTCAAAAGAAATCGGAAGCTGTTTACTCTATCCAGGAGCTATCTTTTAACTTGGACACTAACTAATCTAAAGGCTAGGTTTGGGAGAAGCATATTGTAGGAGGAAGAGAAGCTACGCTTGGAAAAATTATCCTTATTTATCTATTTTATGCCTCAAATCTAGTGAAACCAAACCTAAAAATTTTTGGATCCTCTTGAAATACACTCAGATTTCCTCAGCTGTCAGTCATCTCAATGTTTCATTTGTTTCAAGTGTTTTCAACCAGACTGATCTACCAAAAACTTACTTCCTAGTATGTGGAAGCAGAAGAAAAAATGTCATTAAGAAGCAAAAGGGAAGCTTTCCAATCCCTAAGCTAGGCTTTATTAAAAAAAATATTTTTGCCCTTTGAGCCACTTGATGGTTCCAAGAACAGTGAAGACTGCTATTTTGATTGAATCTTAACTATTGTTAAATCTATACCAACAATCTATACCAACAAAGAAAGTAACAACCTCAAGGAAAAGGGGATTTATCTAGACATGGATAAGAAGGGAACAAGACAAAACTATAATCATTAAAAGATATGCTGTTGATTTTTTTAGAGGCAATGCTTATGAGAAAATGAAAACAACTACTATAAATTTCATGTGCCTGAAGTAATACTATTTTGAAAATTGATACGATTACAAAATGATGCAATATTTGGTGGAATATTGTGGGACAAATTAAGCCATAGCAAAATATAGGCTGTTAATCTATGATTATATTTCATTTGTTCTTCTAGATAACAATGTAATTTATACACAATTTGTGTGCTATTTGCAAAGAAATGTGAGCAACAGCAGGGAATTACTGATAATATTTTGAAAACATGCTAAAATCTTACTAAATCTGCACCAGCTTGAAGTAGAACATCTGCAACATCAGTGTGTCCATTTTCACACGCATAGGTCAAAGCAGTGTCTCCTGTTGCAGTTGTAGCATGGACATTAGCACCTGATAAAAATCAATGAATTGCTTTCAGAATGGGTTTAGGAACCGTAAATAAAGATTGTTTGCCAATTGTTTCAGCTGGAATGTACTAAAATGACTCAGATACACATAAAATGTTCCACTTTTTAAAAAACCCATTTGTCAGATTATAAAAACATTTCAAGGTTATCACTAATAGGAGAGTGCATATTAAGTATTACTGCTGGATATTCTTGTAATGTATTATACAGTATATATATTCATTTTTCAATCCCACTAAGTATTATTGCAGAATTAAAAATATCAGAAAAAAATTGGAAATATTAAGCAGACAGATAAATAAATAGTAATACTTTCCAGTGGTTCTATCACTGTGATCTTTATAAACTCTATCATCTAATAAAAACATTTATTGTTAGACTGAAAAACCAGCAAGGTCAAAGTAAAGTTATTTAATATTAGTTTATCTAAGCACTCTTCTAACATTTTGTTAACATTTCATCCATTGTGTATTGCTTTTCTTGGACGAGTATTTTTCTTCAGAAGTATTAGTTGGATGAAAAGGTTTTATGTTGCTGTACCAGTTTACATAAATCTATGTGCATGCTGAGAGTTGAAAACAATTTGATTATACATACAGGTAATCCTTGATTTACAATCACAATTGTTAGAGGAATTTCTGTCAAACAAACATTAGTCATAAAGTTGAGTCATTATGTGACCATACCCAATTCTACAATAATTTTTACCATGATTATAAATTAAGCCATGAGATTTTAAGTCTAATAATGTGGTCCTAAGCTTAACCAATGGCATTTTTGCCACAAACTGGCAAAATCATAATCAGGTGACTGCAGGATGCTACAATGGATTATAAATACTAGTCGGATGCCAAGTGCCCAAATTGTGACTATGGCGATAGGGTGACACGCTTAAGTTCGAATTTAAGACCATAACTGATCTTTTTGGAAGCTATTGTTAAGCCACTGTTAAGTGAATATCCCTTTTAAATTCCAAGAATTCTTTCGGAGCAGGAAATAAAAAAAATCAGATTTTTTTATTTTTTAAGTGGTGAGATTAAAGAGAAGTAAAAATCTTAAAATGAAAATAATTACAATAATCACTTAAATTTCTCCATTTCCCATCAATGGATCCTAATCCAACTCTTTTGTAATTTACTGTGTGATCTTGAAGCAACTTTCAAGACAAAAACACGCATGTACGTATTGTTGTTGTTGCCACCAGCTTATTTAATCAAGCCCAAATTCTTATTTCCATAATAGGACAGCTATGATTTGATTTGATTTGTGTGCTGCCAATCTCATGCGTTATTATGTCTAAATGCCAGGAATAGTGCTAACCATAAAACTGAACTAGGCCATAAAGTCATTTTTCCCAAGACTTTGAATTATACCAACAAACATACCTGCTGCTAATAAGTATTTCACCAGCTCTAAATGGCCCTCTTGTGCTGCTTCCATCAAAGGTGTAGAACAACCAAGTTCTATGTCAGCTCCTGCCTTAATGAGAAAATCAGCTACTTCTGAAAATCCTCCACAGCATGCCAAGGTTAGAGCTGTTTCCTGTGTCTCTTCTGTCTGTGCATTTATGTTGGCACCTATGAAACAATACTTATAATTATTAAAAAATAATAAAAAAACACTTGCATTCCATTTCTTCTTTCTTCTTTAGCAGTGGTCATAAGTATTAGGCTGTGCATTTTGTGTATGTGTATAATACTTTAAACAAGGAGCAAAGTTTTTAATCTTAAAGCAGCAATCAAAGATATACTGGCCAAAGACTGCTTCCTCCTCCTCTGTTTTCCAGGCAGGAAGAGGGAAAGGAGGGAAATGAGCATGAAGAGATTATGAAAGGGGAAACTAGATGGAGGTGGGTTTCTGCCTTTTGCTTGGCGCCTATCTCCTCAGTTGAGTTGCACATTAAAAGTAACCACTAATGAACTGATGCAATTTCCTCTTCCTTCTCCACCTTAGAATCCACACTCATTAATCACAGCTAAATATCACTTTATTTTAATAACTAAATTAAAAAAATAAACAGATAAAGGACTTGTTGCTCTGTCCATGTTGAGGTAGTAGCCCTTCATTTTTAGGATCACAGTGGACAAGGTGGATATAATATTTCGTTTTTGGGACTACAACACTGATAACTTCAAGTAGCAGGTCAAATCTAGCTCACAGGCATAGGTTGTCAATCTTTATCTTAAATTGTTATCATCAACCTAGGTGCCAATTGTCTTACAATCCTTAAAACTCAGTTACGAAAGCAAGCAAAGAACGCTCTAGAGACCCTCCTCATTTGCTAATCCATAATTCCTTCAAACAGAACAGCACATGCAGCACTGATCAGACATATGCCACTCCATTCAGTGTAAACAAAGGCACAATGGGCAAGAATGGTATATCCAATTTTTGATGCATTTCCATTTCAGCTGAACAATTTACATTTTCTAGCCCACTTTTATGTAGAAATTGTTGCTACACAAATGTTTGTGCCCTCATATCTGACCATCCCTTATCTCTGTGCAAAGTTATTAGCTATTTTAATTCTAGCTTCTAGATGGTACTGAGATATAGTATTAGGCTTCAAACTACAAATGAAAGGTCAATATTTAGTCAATAAGTCAATATTAATGGCCCAAATTTGAACAGTTTAGAAATTAAATCACAGTATAACATTGCTTACGCTTGCATTCATTAGACTCACTGGTTAAGTTTAACTATAATTAACAAAACAAACCAATCTCAAATAACTGTCCATGCAATTAGATATTCAGTAATTACAATTATACTGTACCTATAATATAGTATACCTAGTATACCTATATAGTATACCTATATACCTATAGCTGGATTCAGACCATGCATTAAGCTATAATTTTACAAAAACAAAAACAAAAAACCGAACACTCTAATTGCATTGGAAAATTTAGGAAGGAATATTATATTCACCAACTTTAAGTTATTTGTAAAAACAATAAAAGGCAGGAGAAAAGAAAATTTAAAAATATTATGAAAGTTATATTCAAATGGAGCAAGTACATACAATAAGTATTAGCAACAAAAATATTATGCTAGCCATATTATTTCTTAAAAAACTGAAAACAGACAGAAAAATTATTAAGCTATACCTGAGATCACCTTCTCTTACCTTGTGCCAGTAACAGAGCCACCATCTCCTCATGACCTTCCCTTGCAGCTTCCATCAATGGTGTATACCCTTCATCATTAACTTCCTCAAGATTTGCTCCTCTTTCTATCAACAGAGCTGCTAATTCCACATGACCACCACAAGCAGCAAGTGTTAGTGGAGATTCAAATGAATCAGCAGGCATGTTTACTTGAGCACCACTGTCGAGCAACAGACGAGCTACTTCTACATGCCCATCCTATTAAAAAAAAATTAAAAATGACACAAATATCTTTTTAAGGAACTGCTCTATATAATCTGAATGAAAAAAGACTATACTCAATCATAATTGCAAACATAATTTGTGTACTACTTCTCCAGTAAAACAGTAGCACAATTTTGAATGAGTATTTAATGAAAATTTAAGATTTAGCAACAGTAACAAAATATTTTACTACTTCTTGCAGGAACTCAATTTTTCAGTTTGTGACATTATGCAATAATCTCCCTGACAAAATCCATTTTGGTGGCAAACTAGGCATTCATGTGTGCCAGAAAATATTATCAGGAACTATTGGAGTAATATTTCTGGAAAACAAACAAAAACAAAACTAACCCTCCCCAGCAAACAAATCATATTTAGTTAATAATCATAAATGTATTAATTTTTATTAGTGAAGAAAAACACAATGACATACCGTATATAAGCCGATCTCGCATATAAGCCGACCCTTAAAAAACTGCCCCAAAATGAGGAATTTTGCAAAAACTCGCATATAAGCCGACCCCCAAATACCATGCTGTTCAACCCCTGATAAAGGAAAATCTGGAGACCCATGAAAAAAAATCTGGAGATGGCATAATTACGATGGCGTAATTACTGACATTTTCCCAAGAGCTGGGAACAGGTAAATTATAACTATTTTCGAGTAGATCCCAGCACAGAAACACCCCTCCCCCAATTAACTTCGATCTGTCAGGCTATCCCGTTCTGAGCAACACGGTGGCGATCAACCGCCGAGCTCAACGCCCTGCGAAGATGGGCCAAGACCAAGGCTCACCGTCAGAAAGATTCTGGGAGGACAGGGCTTTGGGCGCGACTTCCCTGAACAGCAGAAGTGAAGCCCAGAGGGAAAAGGCAGCAGGGCAAAAGTTGCAGCTCATCGTCCATCCAGGGAGAAAAATGGCGCCCAACTTCACGCGCGTTTTACTTGAGGCGAGGGCTGCTAAGGGCCAGCTGACAGGGAGTGCGAGAGCCAAGACTCATTGCGGGAAGCCGCCTTGCTAAGTTGCTGCTCCGGCGCAAATCGAGGCACGGCCACCGAGAGGGAGGTGGTGGGGATTTTCCTTCCAAGCGGTCATTGAACCCACCGGACTGAAATAACCGCTGGCTGAACCAGGGGATTCCGGGCCCTCCTCACCACCATATAACGGTGGTTATAATAATGTGTATGGTAATATCGATATTGCGTGATCTGAGAAGTGGTGTCATATCGTCATGTCATTTGTGTCAGAAATCAGATTTATGCGCGTATAAGCCGACCCCCAAATTTGGAAAAAAAAAAAAAAAAGCGTTCTAATGTCGGTTTATATGCGAGTATATACGGTAATTTAAAAATATAGATGTTTTCACATATTAACTATTTTAAAGAGTATTTAAGAGTATTTAGAACTATTTCATAATAAGCTATTTTAACCCCCCCCCCCCCATTTTTTAAAAAAAGCCTCAAATACAAAATTATAATTTCTCCTAATTTTTCCATTCTCTCCCATCCCTGCTCCAGAAGCTAGGAGCTCTCCACTACTTTAGTAGCCCTAAGGACAACCCCCTCTCCCCCCAATATAGATTGCTTCTGATAGAGCCAATATTTAGGTCCCTTCATGCTGCCTCAAGGGCTTGGCACCTAGGAGGCCAAAGTTTGAGGATTTTTTTTTAAAGCAAAATTCTTTGATTTGTCCTTTGATAATGCTGGACATTCTTCAACCCCATATCCTATCTGCTGATTGGAAGGAAGTGAGAAAGCAGAACTTAGATTTATCCTTCATACAGTAAATGCTGGATTGCAGTTGTCACATTTGTGCCATTTCTTTTCATTTTCTAGGAACAATGAGATGAGCTTCATTATTACAACCTTTCAAATAAGAACAATCCTATTAACTGAGCCTGAAAACCACTATTTATATTACAAGTAGCCCCCGAGTTATGACAGTTTACTTAGTGACCATTTGAAGTTACAACCTAGCCCACCCCAAGTACTTATGACCCAGTCCCGAATTTATGAATGTTTCAGCAACATGGCCATCATTCACACTTATTACATCATTCAACAGCTGAGGCACTACAGCATTCACCCTATCTAATTTATTCCCCCACCATACCCCACCAGGACTTACGTTACAATGATCTAGCAAGCCATCGGTTCTTTTGCATGCTTTGGGGTGCATTTGCAGAAAACAGAGGCTTAAAATTGAGAGATCATGCAAGATTAGTAGCGTGAAATCTCATGCTACTGATCTTGCATGATCTTGCACCACAGTACTTTAGGCCTGTGTTCTCTGCAAGCCAAGGCCTATACGAGATCCTGGTCAAAAGGTTTTGCAAACAGAGGGAAGGCCTTTTTTTTCAAAGCCTTTGACCTGGATGTCACACAGGCATCAGTTC
This sequence comes from Laticauda colubrina, assembly GCA_015471245.1. Taxonomy (NCBI): domain Eukaryota; kingdom Metazoa; phylum Chordata; class Lepidosauria; order Squamata; family Elapidae; genus Laticauda; species Laticauda colubrina. Next base: position 3,863,158 of record BLBF01000031.1, read on the forward strand.
AAAGAGAACTGTGAGGTCTTTGCTACTGATCTTGCACTAAAGTAGTTTAGGCCTCTGACCTGTACCAGATCCAACCAAAGAGTGCTTGCAAGCCGACAAGACTTTGAGGCAGTGAAATCCCTTGCTTGAATCAGCTTCCCATTACCTTTCGCACCATCCCAGCCTTGGTGCAATGAGCATTTACAAGCTGATGGAATTTCACTATGCCAAAGTCTTGTAGGTTTACAAATGCTTTTCACATCAAGACTGCGAGCAGGCAAAGAAACTGTGGGAAAGACTAGAAAGGAGACAGATCTTCACAAGGTAAGTGACCTGGCGCAACAGGATGGGGGGGAGCAATTGTGGGAACCCCGAGAAAGCATGAGGTATCCTAGGGGATTGGGGCCTAGTGCTTCAGGCCACCTGCTTCAGATCACCCAAGGCCTTCCCCAACCCCCTAGGATACCTCTTGTGCACTTAACAACCCACACATTCGATTAGTGAATTTGTGGGCGAAAGCAGGGAATGATCGTGCTCAAGTTACACAATTCACTCCTCAGGTTACGAATGCAATTGGCAGGCTCCATTACATTTATAACTTGAGAACTACCCTGTATAAGTGACAGCATGACTATGCTTTTCATGTATCTATCTTTCTAAGAAAAATAGCAATTGTGTTAAGACCATATGCTATGAGAGATAGTAAAAGCATTTAGATTCATATACCCTTCACAGTGCTTTACACCCCTCTCTAAGTGGTTTAGAGAGTCAGCACATTGCCCCCAACAACCAGGGTCCTCATTTTACTGACCTTGGAAGGATGGAAGGCTGAATCAACCTTGAGCCGGTGAGGATCAAACTCCTGGCAGTGAGCTGACTTAGCCTGCAATACTGCATCCTAACCACTGCGCCACCACAGCTCCAATACAAAAGATAATACATATATATCTAAATGCATGTGATAAATGAACAATTCTGAAGAATTATCCTGCATAACATCTTTTCCAATCAGGTCTTCTTGGGTGGGGGTCAGAGAGGAAGAGAGAGAGAATAGATCCTTAACAAAATAATTTATTTCATTGGAGATTTACCATACAAGCCTCCATTAAAGCAGTGTGCATCTCATCTGTTTTGTGCTCTTGGTCAGCTCCTGCTTCAAGCAAAAAACGAACCATATCTAAGTGACCTTCAAAATACAAAATTAAAAAAATGAATCATTATCTGTAGAATATAATATCTTGTTAACATTTTGCATGAATTTTACTGTTTTCTAATTTGAAAACCAATTCCTTGAAGATATTTTCCACAGTGAATCTTGAAAACTGCTTATCAGTAGAGTTTGATAGCTGTATTTTTAGTTATAAAATATGTTATATGAAATGATTTCCTAACTATGCAGTCTTCCTTAAACAAATGACTGTTAAACAATTACTTGTTTAGGTACTTTTCTGATCATAATACTGCCAACTAGCCCAAACTGGGTTGTACTATTTCTGGAGGCCAACCCTACTTGTCTTCTGAAATACCCTAAAAACACTTTTCTACCATTGAGACTGGTGATCCTATAGAAGCATATAGTCCATATAGTGGTTGAATTATGTTTAAGTTCAGAATGTACTCCCTTCCCCTTTTTATTATAGTTTTGTTTTTAATTGTATTGTTTGGTTTTTGGTCCTTTTAAATGGGTGTGCTGCCTAGAATCATAAGCATGAGACGGCTAGGTTATTAAAGAAACATGCAAAGTATTTGTGTAACGATGTATGTTCAGGACTATGTATATTCTATAATAAATTCCATGCCAAAGAAATTCAATCATGCCATCTGAACAAATTCCTGAATCGCTAACCTGGTGCCTGTAGAGTCCTTCATTGTAATTTTACTATTATTTTATTTTTTATAAGAAAAAACTACTTTGATGCTAGGGCACCAATGTCATCCATTATTTTTATTACTGAAAATGCTTCTGAGATTTGCACCTACATATTGGCATTTTTAGAAAATATAAGTAACAATAAGTTGCAGCACAGAATACTGTTTGGCATTTAAAAACCTAAATAAGTAGTGGTGTAGAAAGCATCACTTTATGAAACACAGCTAATTTCCTTTTTGTAAACAATGTTTTTTTTAATGTGCTCATCATCATAGTGCAATAATGGGCTTTCTACATTCCTAATGTGCTCTTTTTCTTCATAAAGGTTGGAAATCTGTTATATATTCAACTAAAGTACATGTATCATTATAATATGTACAGCTCTTCAAAATTCCATACCTTTATAACAAGCAAGCGTAAGGGCACTTTCTTTGAATTCATTAGAATGAGTGTTGATTCCAGCACCGTATTCCAGAAGTACTCTTGCCACCTCAACATGACCTGCACTGGCAGCCTCCATTAAGGGAGTATGTCCATTTTCATTATGATCTTCAATATTTGCTCCTGCTTTCAACAAGACTTTGACAATGTCAACAAATCCACCAGCACAGGCATAAGTGAGTGCAGTGTTCCCTAAAAGAGAAAGAAACATCTAATAGTTATATCTAACTCTTAATGTATTTTATATACCTACAATTTTAAATCATGTATATTTAGCAACATTTGCATTATTTTACTGCCATAAATTATGTTTATTTCTATAAATCTATACCTACTTGTTTGATAGTATCCTCCCCATTAATATCAATATACTCCTGAGCTTATTTACTTCCAATGTTTGAAAGCTTTATTTTTTAAATTTATATTCTGTCGATCTTACTGTCCAGAGCCAACTCTGGGCATCTTACAATAAAATAATATAAAATTACTAGCAATGTTGTAGTGGTAGTATGGCAACCAATTTTGGAATAATAATTCCCAAAGTTATCTTGTAGCACGATAGTTTGCAACTACATAAATAAAATAGATATAAAAGATGTCAAACTATTAAATCAAGCTGAAATTTGAGAATTTTGGACAATTAATCCTATAATAATAATCGGCCTAGTGCATAAGAACAAATGTCTTCCAATGCCAAATATGCTGTGATACTGGTTGAGCAATTTTCAACCAGAAAAATTGAGATATAAAGTAACAAAATATTTTAGTCACAGAACTATGAATGTACAAAGTCTACTTTTTCAGATCTTCAGAAGATGATGTTTGTAGGTTGGGGAGGGGAACTGGGGGGGGGGGGAGAGGAGGTATTCTGGGGTTTCTTTCCAAAATGGGAAGATGAACTTCCAGAACATACTGGAAGATCACTTTCAGAACAGCTAGATCAGTATGATCTGGGCTGAAAGAAAAACAGAATGTTACATGATTTTTCTTTGAAGTTTCATTCCCAAAATGGGCCCTGCACACAACTAATGTGCTGTAAGACCAAACAACATGAATCTTTAGAGATTAGCATTTCCACAACTCTATAAATTGGAGGGAATGAAAAATTGCCACAAAACTGACTATTATAGTCACTATTCATATTTGAAAGGCAAGTCCTGCAACTGATGACGTTATTCAACTATAAAGAACACTCAAGCAAAAATGACATTCTGATAACTGAAAAAAATACTTTAAGTCAACTTTTATTAACTTGTAGAAGGAGGCAGTGTAGGATGTAATGCCCTCTTGTTTGTGACCTTGAAGACTAAAGTGTTATGTTCCAACAGTTTTGAAAATCCCATCTTTCATGAAGAAATGTTAATGAGTTAGAACATATAAAATAGTGTTTTTTTTTTGTTCAAATTCAGATGAGATTGAAAAATACTGCAAATTTTCTTACAGAAAAATGTATGGAAAATTTCTTATTATGTTAAGGTCTTGGTATTTAAGAGCTGACCAGCAGTGAAGCTGATGCAGGAGGAATGAATCAGCTTAGCATGGGTATTTCCATTTAAGACTGGGGATGAGTTCTACCCCCTTAAGAGGTGTTTATATAAAGGCAGCCATTAGAGGGTATGTCTTGTGTCAGGTATTCATTGCAGAGTTTTCTGTGTAGAGTTAAGAAGAAAGATTGCTTGTAAGGTATTTTGCCTACCACATATATGTCTGCGTATAACTATATATAAACTATAAATGTCTAAGTCTCTGTATGCTGTGTTTTACTTCTGGGTTGTCTCATAGTAGTAGTCACACTGCAAATGCTCTGACATAGAAAATGTGAAAATCAACATCTTACTCAGAGTCAGTCACAAATTTTTTACACTGGTAATTATTTTTTCTTTCTATCCAAAGACAGATTGAGTGAGAACAAATAATATTTATGCAGAATGAAGGACAGTATATTTGCCTGCTAATTCTTTCTTTCTATAGTATCAACAACTTAAATAAATCACCTTCTAAGAGGGTATTAAATTTTTGGAAGTATTTTAACATCAGTTAGAAACAAATAGCAATCTTGCTCCAAATACTACATGAAAAAAAAATTGTGGAGTCTATTTTAAATTAATAATATCCTGATAATACAAAGTAGCCTGCTATGTTTTGAAAAGTATATCAATTTTTTCACTGATATACTGTCCCTAATTTAGTTGGCAGAAATATTAAAATGAAGTTAATGCATTTTAATATGTCTATAATCCTCAGTTCCATGAGAACTATACCATGTCTAGACTTGAAAATTCTTTCTTAGATCTGGAAATTATTCGAATGTTTCATAATCAGACCAATTTAATATTGGATTTAACAAATGTCAATGTATCCCTTTATCTTTTCTCAAAATATGTAATGCTGTTTTTTTTAATATTTTAGATAATACTAACTTAATTTCTTCAACTTTTATCTGAAGTTATTTTTTAAAACAAGTTATTTCTCATGTGTAGCATTACTTTTTAAAATATGATTCTATTTGTAGCAGAAATCTAATATAAGCCTGTAAATAGGAAACTGGGACTTGCACCAAAAATTAACTGTTTCTCATTTATTTTATAAAACCTTACCTGTAGATGACTGGGCATTCACATCAGCACAATGAACAAGGAGCAGTTTTACAATGTCCACATAGCCTCCACTGGCTGCTGCCATGAGTGGAGTTATATCTCCTTTATTCCCTCTGTCTTCAACATTTGCATGCATGGCGAGCAACACCTGCACAAGTTAAACATGTTAGCCTTATTTCTTCCCTGCTATTCTCAAAGCTTTAGCTATTTTATCTACATGATTCAAAAGAATCAGAAGTTTAACTACAAAAAAAGTTGTAAGACATCAGCTCTGTGCTGATCATTTGCAGAATAGTCTTTGTCTGCTCAGATACCTTTCAGGTTACGATTTAGTTATTCATCTACATTACTTATAGCCCATTCAATCCCAAAGGACACTGGACAAAATGAAACAAAACAATAATGTAAAAATAATGTCATGATCAAAATCTCCAAATAGATCCCTTCAATCAGCAGGGGCTGAAGACTGAAATAATACAGATTCTACCATTTTCAGATTTCAAGAACTTCTGGAGAAGGAGCCATCCACAAAGTGGCAGGGCTTATCATCTTATCCATGCCCCATGTATTTCAAAATGATAGACCCTGAATAAGTCTTCTTTAAAATCAGAGTGGACAGGCAGGTTCAATTCTGGCAATTATTGTCCCATGTATTCCAGAACTGCACTTATATATAGTTTTAAAATTAATCACCAGATCTTTGTATGGTATTCAAAATGCTACTGGCAATCAACGCAGCCTTTAATATAGATGTTATTATGTATTCTGTACTTCTATGGCTGTCCCTTCAGCAATTTGGTGCAATTTACATTTGCACCAAAAAGTCTAGAAAATGTGTGGAAAATTCTACTTACTTGTGCCAATTCATAATATCCAGCTGAACAAGCCAAGCAAAGTAAACTCTCTCCTTCTTCTGTATGTTCATTTACACTTCTTCCTTCATCAAGCAGTTTTCGAACAGCATTTACATCGCCATCTGAACAAGCTTCTGCCAAACTGCGACTAGAAGATATATTTTTAATAAAATTGTGTAAAATTAGTCACTGTTAATCTTAATTTAAGAACAGCTGATATGTTTAAGAAATTGGTTAATGAAACAGTTTTAAAAGGCTTAGTAAACTAGCAACTATTAGCTTAGACAATGTTTTCCCAGCCAAAACAGAATTGTGCCTCGTTTCATACTATTTCAGAAAAAAATGAACTGGGGGAGAATAAGAACTTATCTTTAGACTATCCAACAATCATATACGTGAGATTTATATGTCTACACATCATTCAGAATGTTCTAGTTCAAAGGTATTTGAACAAAAAGCTTTATTTCTAGCTCATTCTGCTAAGTTCATGAAAGTAATTTACTGTTTTTTCACTCTCCTCTCAGGGGAAGAAAATATCTTGCAATGGAAGAATAGCACATAAGACAATTTAAAAAACAAATCTGACTAGTAAGCAGGTTAAATAAAATAAAGGTGTTGTTTATTAAGTCCTAAATTTAAATTTACACTTTTTCTTAAAATATTTTATAAAAAATGTATAAAATATAAAAAAAATACAGTTCTAAAGTACCTGCTAATTACAATTTATTATGATTCCTAAAATGGACAGAAGTTGACAGATTTTCCAGTTGACTCTTTCTAAAAGTGCAAAGTCAATATGAAGAATTTAAGCTGTGAGAGCTAATGTAGGTAAGGAGGATTTCTCAGCCCACCCCTCCTCACAGGATTGTGGTGGAGAAAATAGGAGAAAGGAGGCGTGTTATGTTCACTGCCTTAAATCATTTGTAAAAATAATGAAGGAGAGATACAAATAAATAAATGCAAAAGTTAGGAAGGGGAAATAGAAGCTACACCTAAGCAGAACAAAATTGAGCAATAGATTTCTTCTCCTGAAATGTACCTTCCTTCCTAAAACTTAATAATGGCAGCAAGAAATAAAAGATTTAATTTGGGAATATTTTAATCAATACTTGTATGGCTTGGAAGCACACAAAATATATGTGATATACCAAAAAAGATTAAGTTTGCGGGTCTTAATGAAGAATAAGAATTTCGAAAGTAAATATCAAATGCACAGGTACAGAAAAGAAGATAACTGATTTAATAAGATTACTTGTGAACAAAAGAATGGAACTAATTGTATCAATATTAATGTAATTCCAAAATCAAAGGAAATGATTATTCTATTTTAATTTCAGATTGGTCAGAAACTTTTCCATGCACAATTTAATTCTTTGTACAATTAAGACAAATTGTATAACAGGTTCAGAGGAAGGTAATAAAGATGATCAGCGGACTAGAAACAAACTCCTTATGAGGAGAAAAAGAAAGAATTTGAAATGTATAACGGTTAGAAAAAGGCTAAGAAAAATATGTTTTTTTAATAATCCTTCATATGATGTCTTATGATGATTAACACTATCACTCCAAGTTTCAAGATGTGGTTTACTAGTTGGCTTGAATTATTGAAAGGCGGTTTTCAATTAAATGTTAAAAACGTTTTCCAACAGTAAGATAAAGTACAGGTTGTCCTCAATTTACAACAGTTCATTTAGTGACAATTTAAAATTACAACAGCACTGAAAAGTGAATTATGACAATTTTTCACACTATTGCAGCATCTGCATGGTCATGTGATTTACATTCAGATGCTTGATAACTGACTCATATTTATGATGGTTGCATTGTCCCAGGGTCATGTGATCCCTTTTCAACCTTTTGACAAGCAAAGTCAATAAGGAAACCAGAATTACTGAACAACTGAGTTACTAATGTAACAACTTCAGTGATTCACCTAGCAAATGTGGCAAGAGAAATCATAAAAGGGAGCAAAACTCACTTAATTTTTTCACTCAACATCATAAATGTTGGGCTCAATTGTGGCTTTAAGTTGAGGACTATCTGTATAACCAATCTCCTAGGGAGCTGGAGAGCTTCCCTTTGCTAAATGTGTTCAACCAGAAGCTAAATAGCCACCTCGCTTTTAGATGAATTTCTCAAATTACTTAATTCTCTTATTTGAATGAAAGAAAGCTATTATATTATAGCAGCTTAATATAGTTAAACAAAATCAGCAGGTATTTAATCAGTGTATGCAGTCAGCAACAGTAAAAAAAAAAATTAACTACAGTAACTTCTTTTCCTTGGTGGAATTATCTTCAAAACACAAAATACTGATGACTATCCGCTTGCACAATTGTACTACCTACTGTATAATTTCAAGAGTTGTTTAATAGCAGTGTTCCTATCACATTATTGCAAAAAGAAAAATAAAGTTAAATTGTGTACATTTGTTTTAAAATTTATGTCAAAAACAAAAATGAATTCAAAAACCCTAAAACATTACACAGAAGAAATAACAACTAAAAAATTAGGAGGAAATAAATTAGGAAAGTAAAGATAACGTCTTTTTTTATAATTTCCACTGTGGCAGTGTAAGAACCTACATCTGTAATTATAACATAAACATAGTTCTGGAACAAATCTTCTGCACAGGCTGAAACCATAAACATGACCCAGAGACCCTTAAGTCAGTTTATACTATAATTCTAATTATACTATACTGAAATTCAAATCTAGTTATCTGCCTTAGTTCTTAGTTGCTGAACTCAAAACCATAAGTTTACAAGATATTCTAAACCTTGAGCTATTATATAACACAAATGCTTCTTTTCCACGTCAAACACATAAACAAATAAATAAATATGCATACTTGTCCACTTGTCCTGCATTGTGATTGTTCTCTGCTCTCATCCGTGTCAGTGCAGCAGCAGCTTCATCCAATGCACAGCTGACAGAAGAAGTCAATCTTCGGAGCACCTCAGGATCTGCGAAGGCTTTACCATCGGCAGTGGACAATTTACCAATCCCTTCAGCGTATGTGTGTGTTCATCAATCAGATTAGTATGAAAGCCACACAAAAAATGCAGAGACACTATTTTAGACTTCAACCACATGCATTATTAGTTAGCACCAATAGCAAACATGCCAAATAACTAAATGTTCAACTGTTTAAATATATTATTTAAAAAAACACTAAAGTTGGTAAGACAATCTTGATTGCATATAATTCTAGCTGCTACATTTATGCAAAATCTTGTCCTGAAGACCCACAGGAGCTTTTTCAAGAGGCAACTGGACTTTCTGGTAACCAGAAAGTCCAGCTGCCTCTTGAAAAAGCACTGTTGGGACCGTCATGACTTGGGTGACTGAGAATCTCCATAGACATCTATTCCTAAACAGTAAAATAAAATAAAAAAAAGGAAAAGGGCTCAGTGTCAGGGAATGAAAGACTTCAATTATTTTTTTCAACTACAGATTTCCCACATTTTCAGGTAATACAAAGACTGGTGAGGATTTAAATTAAAAGTTGTTTGCATGCACCTATATAAATTAATCCACTTCCTAGAAGTTTAAGATGATCAGAACTATTTTAGATCACTGAGTTGGATGCAAAATTAGCCATACTTACACTGAATGCTAGAAATTAATGTGATTTTATATAGTAATTAATTACAGAAACCTGAGGATAACTAACTCTGGATCCATATTTTTTTTTGCAGTACTACATGTTAGCTATTTTCCTTTATCCCTTTCCCCTTTTAATTGATACATTTATTTCATTCATACATGCATCACTATTAAAAGTTTTCCACTGTAGTGAAATATAGATTTTACATCTTTCAAATGCAAATTTATTTTATATTTAACAATTACAATTTCTTTTAAGATTTATTTAAAAATTAAATGTTTTAATTTCCCTTGGTCCCAGTAGATCAGAGGTGTCAAACTCATGTTGTCACAGCATATGACATATCGGGACTTTTTTCCCTCTGCTAAACCAGGCATGGCCAGTGCATGGTGCATCCAGCACATAGGCCGGGAGTTTAACAGCACTGCAGTAGATCATCTCATAATAAAAGGAACTTTTCAAGAAAGATACTACCACAGGAAAATAATTATGTAATCACTGAGATGTCTGAACTTGTATCTCACAAGGGATCCAGACCAAATTTTTATATAAGAATTGTACTAAATTTCAAGTTGCCCTAGAGGAAGAATATTTTTAAACATTCAAACAATGATATCAAGTATGCAATTGTTTATTTATATACAGTTGTTAGGATCAAAACTAGAATCTGTCTCGAGCAAATTGAAGTATATGGTGAGGAATGCATGCATGGCTCATGAAATAAAATGGTTGGAGTCAAAGTTAATATCCTTTTTATTTCGCACCTCATTCAGCCAATTGGCAAGCAATGGCAACCTAACCTGAATCCTAATACCCCACATTTCCTTCGAGTCCATACTTCAACTTGCCTATCAAATTTGGAAGAAATCCCAATTACATAGAAAATATCTAAGGTCTGCTTGTTGTGTTGTCTCTTTTTGTACAAAATGTGCTAAGCTTGAAAAATCAATTTTAAATGTCCTGAATTAGATCAATATATTTGATATTCATTCTACCTTGCTTCATTCATTCATTTAAATCTTGAAACTGGAGAGTGCATTAGCCAATAAAACAGTGGGTAAAGATTCTATCCTTGTTGCCATTGGCTGAAATCAACTATGTTAACCACGTCTGTTTTAGGTTCACATTCCTATTGTTTGCTAAAATCCATTTGTCCCTCATTCTTATTATTATGACTCATATTTACCACCTTCTCTTAATATGCAGGTGTATGCACATGACAAGGTTTTATCCATTCTTATATAGGCCCAAGCCTTTTAGAATCTTAAAAATAAGAACAACCAATTATAAAATGACACTTCACTTTTGCAGGCTTTCTTAGAGGACTCACATCTTGAGTAGTTGGTCCATTCAAGAAGCAGATTATGGCATTCTAAACAATTGAAACTAGAATTGTCTGTATATGACATTCTGGATGTTATTGAACTACAATTCTCTGCAGTTCCTATTAGTAAGGTTAATTCTGAATAATATTGGGAGGGGAAATTCAGCAGCATCAGGAGAACAACATATTTCTCAACTCTTCATTAGTTTCTAGAAAAGGCAGCTTATGTAAATAACACTTCAAAAGTACACTTTTGATATAATTAAAGCATGACAACCATAAATGAAAATGAATACTCTGTACCAGAGGTCTCCAACCTTGGCAACTTTAAGCATGGAGGACTTCAACTCCCAGAATTCCCCAGCCATTCTGGGAATTGAAGTCCGCCTGCTCTATACCATGGGTTCCCACCCTGTGTGTGGACTGGCACTGGTCCGCTGTATGCCAGAAACTGGACCATGCAAACAAGCAAAGCTCCTTTCACAGGATGTATACAGCATACGAAATCACACCCCTTCCGATCCATGGAAAAAACTGTCTCCACACAACCAGTCCGATGCCCAAAAGGTTGGGGGTTGCTGCTCTATACCAGTGGTCGCCAACCAGGGACCACTGGTGGTCTGCGAGAAAATTTTGATGGTCTGCAGAGAAATGTCACCCCAAAGCACTCCCAAAGCAATTAATCCAGGCTGTGCGGGAACACAAGGCTGCACCACCCACATGGCCCGTGGGAACACTTGTGTCACTTGCATTGCGAACACCATGAGGTAGTGAGGGGAGGTGGGAATGGGTAGAGGGCCTAACCACCAGGCTGCTTCTTTCCGCTTCTTTCTTCTTCTGCTTTTGGCTGCACGCAAGGAAAGCAGCAAAAGTCTTTCTTTCTCTCCCCCAAACTCTGCCAGAAATGAGTCTTTGGGATTCTGCAAGGCATCCTGTTCCAAGAGGCTGCACCAGCGCAACAAGTCTCACAAAGACTCATTTCTGGTGGAATTTGAAGGACTTTTGCATGAAGCCAAAAGTCTTTCTCTCTCTCTCTCTCTTTCCCCAAGAACGGAGCTGGAGACAGTATCCTGCAATCCCAAATAAATGATCGATCGGTAGGAAAACGGGGCAGGGAATTTTCCTGCAGACTTTTTTGGGCATTTTCCCAGGGTCTCTGGTCCACAGGATTTAAAATTATGAGTTTGGTGGTCCCTGAGGTCCAAAAGGTTGGCGACCCCTGCTCTATACAAATAGTTAACATATTAAGAAAGATGTGCTGTACAGGTAGTACTCTTTTAATAACTGGAATTTCTATTACTAACGAATGCTGTCATAAAGTGTGATGTCATAAGATGGCACCACTTAGTGACAATTCTGATGATTCCCTGTTACCATCATTAAGCAAAGAACTCACATAATCACAACTTCTGATTTGATGACTATGTTAATTTTATGTTATATTTTTCTAATAGAATTGTCAGTATTGTCACTAAGTGGTGACACCAGACTTTATATCAGCATAATTAAAATAAAGAGTAAAAGAATTGGAAAGGGAGCTTGGCGATCTTCTAACCCAGCCCCTTTCTCAACCAGGATATTACGCCATTACAGACAAATGGTTGTCCAATTTAGTCTTAAAAATTTCCAATGATGGAGGAGGAACTTTCCAATTCTTCCTTTGCAATACGAACAAATCCAATATCTCCATTTTTCATTATATATTTTATGGATGAAGTGAAACAATTGTTTCCTTATGCTATTTCTGTCTTTTTAATCAGTCCCCTATTTTCCATATTTCAAACTTCACCAATTACTAATGTCCAGTTTGCCAATAAATACTACAGGTATTCCCTAGATTACGAGTGTTCCCTTAGTGAAGGTTCAAAGTTATACATAAGCCGATCTCGCATATAAGCCGACCCTTAAAAAACTGCCCCCAAATGAGGAATTTTGCAAAAACTCGCATATAAGCCGACCCCCCAATACCATGCTGTTCAACCCCTGATAAAGGAAAATCTGGAGACCCATGAAAAAAAATCTGGAGATGGCGTAATTACCAACATTTCCCCAAGAGCTGGGAACAGGTAAATTATAACTATTTTCGAGTAGATCCCAGCACAGAAACACCCCTCCCCCAATTAACTTCGATCTGTCAGGCTATCCCGTTCTGAGCAACATGGTGGCGATCAACCGCCCAGCTCAACGCTCTGCGAAGATGGGCCAAGACCAAGGCTCACCGTCAGAAAGATTCTGGGAGGACAGGGCTTTGGGCGCGACTTCCCTGAACAGCAGAAGTGAAGCCCAGAGGGAAAAGGTGGCAGGGCAAAAGTTGCGGCTCATCGTCCATCCAGGGAGAAAAATGGCGCCCAACTTTGCGCACGTTTTACTTGACGCGAGGGCTGCTAAGGGCCAGCTGACAGGGAGTGCGAGAGCCAAGACTCTCATTGCGGGAAGCTGCCTTGCTAAGTCGCTGCTCCAGTGCAAATCGAGGCATGGCCACCGAGAGGGAGAAGGTGGGGATTTTCCTTCCAAGCGGTCATTGAACCCACGGGATTGAAATAACCGCTGGCTGAACCAGGGGATTCCGGGCCCTCCTCACCACCATATAACGGTGGTTATTAAAAAAAAAAAATCAGATTTATGTGCGTATAAGCCGACCCCCAAATTTGGAAAAAAAAAAAAAGCGTTCTAAAGTCGACTTATATGCGAGTATATACGGTACATGATTAGCAGCCCCTAGAGTTTATGAACAAGTCCCAAAATTATGAATATCACAGCACCATGACAGTTTTTCACACTTACGAATGACTGCAGAGCTTCTGCAACTTTCGTTCCATCTATTTCCCCCCTCCTGGCCGGGTCTTCACAGGGACTTTCCCTGTGGAGACTTACTTACCTAGGTGTCTGTCAAACTTTCTTTACCTGCTTCATTCTTCAGGCTTTCAGTGCATCTGCAAAGAACACAGGCCTAACATACCGCTAGATCATGCGAGATCAGTAGCATGAGATCTCATGTTGCTCATCTCATGTGATCTTGCACTTTAGGCCTCTGTTCTGTTCAAATTGAGGCCCAGATGTTTGGAAATAGATGGAACGCTTTGGTTCTTCAGGCCTTCCCTCCATTTGTCATTTCCTTGCCAAAGCCTGCAGGGAGATTGCGTTCCTGTAGGCTTTGACAGCTCTTTCAAAAAGATTTTGTTGGCACCAGTGGAGCTTGGGAGGAATGGGCGTGTCCCTCTGAAACTCTGTTCCTATAGGCAAAAGGCTTTCTGAAAAGGGCTGCTCAAGTCTAAAGGGATGCAATCCTCAAGCGCTTTGGCAACAAGAAAGTAGGCATGGAGGGCCAGATGCAGCCTTCTGCGGCTCCTTTTTCAACACCAGAAGCCTCATCAAATGGATCACTGGTGAGAAAGGAGACCCAGAAGGCTGCATATGTACTTCCAAACCTTCTTTTTCATCACCTGAGGCCTCGTCAAGCCCTTTGCTGATGAAAAAGGAGGGTAGAGAGAATGAAGCACCATACTTTTTGGTGTATAAGACGCACTCCCCCCTCCAAAGTGGGTGGAAATGTCTGTGCATCTGATACAATGAATGTTGCTGAAGCCCTGCCCATCCACTGGCCCCACCTTTGGCCTCTGCCTCCCAGCAATTTGCCTCCTTGCAGCAAACAGCTTGGTCAGCTTCAGCACAGCCTGATTGTCAGCTGTTCCAGGCTGCAGGGACTGTCATCACCTATTGCCACCTCCACATGTCCCGTTTTCAGCCTCCGCATGCCCCATTTTCGGTCCGGTCCAGGCAGCAGGGATTGGAACGGGAAGAAAATGGGGCACGTGGAGGCTGAAAACGGGACACACAGAGGTTTAAAACGGTAAGTGGAGGCCAAAAATGGGGCACGCAGAGGCAGCAATAGGCAATCCCTGCAGCCTGAAACAGCTGATCATTGGGAGGCCTATCTAACCAACGATCAGTTGCTTGTGCTAATCAGGCTGTGCTGAAGCTGACCAGGCTGTTTGCTGTAAGGAGGAAAATTGGTGGCAGGCAGAGGCAGATTTCTTTTCTTGTTTTCCTCCCCAAAAGCTAGGAGCATCTTATACTTCGGGGTATCTCATACTCCAAAAAATATGGTATCTGTGGTAGGGGAGGCCTTGAGTGGTCTGAAGTAGATGGCCTGTTACATCACTAGGCCCCCATGGCTTCTCCCACCCCAATACCTCATGTGCACTTAACGAGCCACACATTTGATAATTGAATGTGTGGGCGAAAGGAGGGAGTGATCCTGTTCAAGGTACGAGATTCACTCCCATGAATCCTCAGGTTATGAATGGAATGGGCAGGCTCCATTACATTCATGACTCGAGGCCTACCTATAGTATCAAAGATCTAGCACTTTTTTCCTGCTACAAATCTAAGTGACAATTTTTGTAGACAACACTTATCCAAACACAACAAAAACATTAGCAAGTGGTTGGACAGTAGTTTGCTATAATTGTATCTGGCAGACTAACTAACAGCTTACAACTTACCTAACAGATTTGTCTCTTCATTTTGCTTAATAAAGAGGGTGACAAAACCTACATTTTTAAAGGTTTTGAAAAATAGCAATAGCACTTCGACTTATATACCGCTTTACAGTGCTTTAAAGCCATCTCTAAGCAGTTCACAAAGTCAGCATATTGCCCCCAACTATTTGGGCCCTCATTTTATCCACCTCAGTAGGATGGAGGGCTCAGTCAACCTTGAGCCTAGTGAACTACCAAATAACAGGCAGCTGGCAGGCAGCAGAAATAGCCTGCAGTACTGCACTCTAACCACTGTGCACTATTGCTCAAATTAACAAATCAATAGTTAGTCCTTGATTTATGGCCATAATGGACCTGCCTATTAAGATGTAGGTTGTGGTGGTTGTTAAGTGAACATTTCGCTCAACAACCCCCAATTTTTTCCTTTTTCCTTATTGCTATGTTGAGATGTGTGTTTGACTCCCTCCTCCCCTTTTTCAAAGCACTGGAAGGAGAAGAGGAAGGCTTCTTTTGGGGACACACAAACACACCTCAAACACTGCAAAGAGGCAGAGTTCACCTTCCCCCTTCTCACCGTATTTGAGTCATGTCTCTACATTCCCCAAATAAACCTTTCTTGTCTCTTTCTGCTGCTTTATAGACTTACGTTTTTTAAGTTACAGACAGGTATTTTCTAATCAAATCTTAGAAAGGTTGCCAGAAGTTTTTAGAATTCAATAGTAGAAGCAGTTATAAGGAGAAGTAATGAGCTTCCTTTCACTAGATATTTTCAACCAGTTGCAGAAAGCCACTGGTCAATAATGTTTCCTTGCATTGAGAAAAGAATATTATTGGATTACTTAAATGTCTCTTTTATGGTCCTAGAATTTTCTACTATTTCAAACATGCTATCGGCATTTTAATTGAGATAGCTATATCGTCATGCCCTGTCGGAATCTGATTCCGAGTGGGAGGCCGAGCAGCTGACAGGAAGTGGGAGTGTGTCTCCATTGGCTGTGGAAGAAACTGGGGAAGGGCAAAGTCTGGCCGGGCGAAGCAGGGGAGAGGTAGAACAAGGCAGAGGGAATTCAAAGGAAGACTCGACCACCCCCTCTTCATCCTAGGGCACGCAAGGAGGAACGGAGAAGGCAGCAATGTTACTTGTGTGGCTTATGGGGGAGGAAAGGGCCCTGATTCCCTTCATGCTTAGCTGCAGCTGGGAACACAGTGTTTAAAAAGGGAAGCTACGCACAGCAAAGTTGTTGGAAGCAAATTGTGAGTTATTTGTTATTGTCAAGGATTATCTGGGTTCCTGGCATTTTCCCAACAGTGTGTGTTTTGTTGGGCTTTCAAGTCTGCAATTCCTTATCCTGCCCTGTCAAATTAATTGTTGCAGCATGGTTTGTGTGGATTTTTATTTAGTGTTTGTATGTACTTTGTTTTCGGACTGAATTTCCTCCACTTAAGACTGTTTTTGGGAGTTTTTTTCCCAACCGAAGGTAACCTGGACATTGGGGGCAAAGTTGGAGGTATTAAAGGGACTCTTCTTGCTTATTTGATTGTGTTGCCTTTGTGCCATGCCCTGCATATATCTTCTTTTTTAGAAAAATCTATTTTAAAAGTTAGTTGTTCCTACTTCTTGTGCTTCTTAAAAACACTTCTTTAAAAAAATTGCTTAATTACAAAAATTCAATTTCTCTTCCTAGCTTTAATTTCAAGTTGTTACATTGCTAAGTATTATGCCAATTTTTAAAAACTTACCTGCTGCTTCCAATAAAGCTTCTAATCTTGCTTGTGTTTCTGGATCCACTGTCCGTAGATCTGCTCCTTCAGCAGCGCTTGATAAAAATATCTCAGATGTTGTTTTAAGCACTGGGTTATCCAGATCTTCTTGGTCCAAAATAAATGATTCAACCTATTTAAAGAAAAAGAATATAAAATTGTTTCTAGCACATAATAAAACTGGGAGATATGTTACTAAAATATCCTATCTCATCTCTCATAAGAATTTTATTTTTCCAGACAAAATATTACCAGAAGCATGAAATTTCAGATAGAATACAGGTAGTCCTTGATTTATAATCACAATCAAGCCCAAAATTTATATTGCTAAGTGAGATAGTTATTAATTGAATAACTACAGTTATTCTACAGTTAATTAATTGAATAACTACAGTTATTCAGTTAATAACATGGTTGTTAAGTGAATCTGACTTCCCAATTGACTTTTGCTGGTCAGAAGGTTGCAAAAGGTAATCACATAACCCCAGGGCAGCTCAACCATCATAAATGTGAGTCAACTTGCTCAGTCCTGCCTTTGTTCTTTGCAAAAGGACTGCTTGAAGTTTGTTTTTGGGACCGGAAGCTCTTTGCATAGGAGCTGCTCTTTGCACCATCCTCATGATTGCCTGATTAACATTCAAACACTTGGCAAGTGGTTCATATTTATGGCCTATGTAAGATGAACTGCAGTGGTTAGAGTGGTTAGAGTGCAGCACTGCAGGTTACTTCTGCTGATGACCAGCTGCCAGTAGTTTGGCAGATCGAATCTCACCAGGCTCAAGGTTGTCTTAACCTTTCAAGGTCAGTAAAATGAGGACCAAGATTGCTGGGGGCAATATGCTAACTCTGTAAACCACTTAGAGTGGGCTGTAAAGCACTGTGAGTAAGTCTAAGTGCTATTGCTATGACTGTTGCTGTGTTCCAAGATCATGTGATCCCCTTTTGCGACCTTCTGAGAAGCAAAGTCAATGGGAAACCTAGATTCACTTAACAAGGTTTCTAACTCATTAACTGCAGCGATTCACATTAACAATGGCAAAAAAGATCCTAGAATGGGACAAAACTCACTTAACTTATATCTCACTTAACAACAGAAATTTTGGGGTCAATTATGTTGTAAATCGAGGACTACCTGTATTAAAAATACAAATGCATAACTAATTATCAGGTTTCCTACAGTGCTTTCAAATTATATATTTTAAACACATTTGTTTCCCAAGAGAAATAATGGTACAATTTCAGCCACTCAGAAAAAGTAGAAAAATAAAGATTTCTTGAAATGTTAAAACCTTACATTTTTCCTTGCAAAAAAAAAAAAAAATCAACTCATCCATTAAATTTGTTTAATCCTGGAAATATGCAGGACAATTCTAAAGATTCAACTGAGCAACCTCAAAATACAATGAACCAAATATGATGAATAAAAAGTAGTTAAATTCCTTCTTTCACTAACATCAAAGACTCTTAAAAAAAAAAAGGCTGAGACCAGGGTGGGGGACCTGTGAAGGTCATAAATGCAGGTATTAGTTACCAAATTACTTTTTTATCAATGTTGTTACTGTGCTGTCTGATTAAGACAAGACTCCTTCTCAGCTATCTGATGGAAGGAAGGGAAGAAACATTTTCAACAAGCTCATCCTTAAAATATCTTGCTATCTAAGCTTGTAAGGCTTTACAAGTAATGGCCAGAACTTTGAATTGGAATCACTGACTCCAGTAATCACAAAATAGCAATTATTCTGTAATGGAGGGGTTTGTCCATTGGGAGTTTGCCTGTTCCACTCGATACCAATTGTAACTTTTTAGCATCATTGAACAAATTACCATGCAGATCAAACTATAACAATCCACCTACATACATATCTCCAGCATCTCCCAGTTCTGGAAGGGCTATAACTCCCACACCGGCTGAAGTTAGGCAAAGGACCCTTACAAAAAGGAGGCGGTTGTACAATCAGACACTGTTACAGATTTATAAGAGTCTGTTATAATAATTAATTTCAATAAATGTACTTTCAATGGTGGAGTTGAATTTGCAATCTGACCCATTTAATGGGGATAACATCAATACAGTTCAATGGATTCGGGCAGCATCTGTCTGAGCCTCTTCCATATGTTATCTGGTTTAGAGAGTGCTCTAGTTCTTTGTTCCTAGGGAGCAATTCCTGTGTATTTCCATCAAGGTCATCTTTTTTACTTGGTACATCTGAGGATGCCTAACAGGGATCTCCTGTCCCAGTGCTTTAATGCATGTGATACAGAAAACACAAGTTCAATTGCTTTCCCTCCATTACTACCACCTGATAGTTGGCCACTAAGATAAAAGTGAGGCCCTTCTTCAGAAACAATGTTTCCAACCACCAAAACTGTCAGGTCATAATGGTTGAGGTCATCAAACAGAATTGAATAATCTAGTCAAACCATACTCTCACCATCCATTTAGATTATCAATTTCCTCTAATGATTATTTGCAACTGATGTTATGGTTCAACTGTAATTTTTTCCTGGAGTATGGAAATACAGACTTTCCAGACCCTAAGATGGAGAGGAAGAAAGCTTGAGGGATAAGATGGTGTAGGAATTAAACCAGTCATGAGACTTGTTATGAAAAACAGCCAGGTGCAAATTCAAGACTTGCCCCTTTTTGGAACAAAGGAAGGTGTTTTTAAACATCATATTTCTCTGCCCAAATGTGGAGGTACACTAGCTTTAAATGAGAAATTGTTCATTTAGTGACTGGAATTTCTGAACAACATCTTTCTTTTCAGTAAATATTGCTAAAAACAATTCTGCAATAATCATGCTAGGAAGGAATCACTTTTAGTTCAGGATAGTTGCAAGAGTCTGATAATTAACTCTTCACCACACCTTACAACTTACCTCAAAAACAAGAGATTCAAGACTAGGCAGACATTGTCCAAGTCTGGTTAGATCAAGAGATGATCGCATTAAAATGTCTTTCAACACTAATATAAAATCACTGTTCCTCAGAGAGGCATTAAATACTTCTCATATCCAGCTAACTATATCAATCCTAGCCATAGGTCCAGTGAATAGATGGCAGAGCTTTTGTAGTATAAGGATCTAACTTATTTATGCAAGTTCTACAAGCTCAGAAGAATCCTGAGATGCCACTCTATAAACTTCTAGTTATGCCCAATCGATATCTAAAGCCCATGTCACACTGGCCAACGGATGCAAAAAGGACACAGCGGACGAGCAAAATGTTCCATCCATTGTTATCCGCTCTCAAAAGAGGCAAAAATTTGCATAACCGGAGCGGATAACACAGACGCGGGGAGGACGCAGGGCGGATGCAAAGCGGATGCGGAACGGAAGCCTAGTGGATGGAAGCGGATGGGAGCGGATGGCGCAACCGCAGGGCTTCCGGGGGGCCTCAGCGAAGCGGAAGCGGAACGGATACAGCAGATGCAGAACGGATGCACAGCGGATGAAGCGGATGCACAGTGGAAGCCTAGCAGATGCCTGGCGTTAATTGCACATGTGGGGGGGATGCATTGCATCAGCCCCGCGGATATAACGGAAGCAGCTCGGAAGCAGGCCGCCATTCAGAGGAAAGACGTGCTGCCGGACGGATTGGCTGCCTTGCCAGCCCTGCCTGCATGTCTGCCTGCAAGCCTTGCTGCCAGCTTTGCTGCCAGCCTCCCTGCAAGCCTTGCTACCAGCCTCGCTGCCAGCCTGCCTGCAAGCCTCGCTGCCAGCCTGCCTGCAAGCCTTGCTGCCAGCCGGTCTGCCTGCAAGCCTTGCTGCCTGCCTTCCTGCCAGCCTTGGTTGATGTCTGCCTGCCAGCCTTGCTGCCTGCCTCCCTGCCAGCCTTGGTGCCTGCCTGCCTGCCAGCCTTGGTGCCTGCCTCCCTGCCAGCCTTGCTGCCAGCCTTGGTTCCTGCCAGCCTCCCTGCCAGCCAGCAAGCCAACAACCATGCAGAAGCACAGCAAGCCTCAGCCATCTGCTGCCAGCCCTGGCAAGAGGGACAGGGCTACCATCCCGCCCCCTGGCCCTCAATCTGGTTCTGCTGGGGCTTCTGCAGCACGTGCTTGCTCTTCTGGGGCTGGGGCTTCTGCTTCTGGAGGAGCTGATGACAAGCGCTCCAGCACCAGCCACCTGCACAGCACATGGACCCTTCACCCCTGAGACCGAGCGACCAAGAGGAGTGCCAGAGACTCATTTCTGTTTTATAGCTTCTTGTTAATAAAGTCTATTTATGATTCACACACTTGCTTCATTTCTTTTTTTTAATAAACTCTTGCTGGAAACTTTTAGAAATGGTTTAAGCCTTTGCATGCTTGTGGGATGGGTAAGGATAGCTTTGGGATGGGTTATAGCTGTGGGATGGGTTAGGATAGCAGTGGGATAGATAAACCTCCAGTGCAAGCATAGTGGGACTGTATGGTCCACCCTCCCAGGTGCCACACCTATGGCCCTTTATTATCAATAATAATGTAATAATTATCCACGCATGTCAACATAAACACAACTCTTTATTAAACGCCCTGTTCATTGTAGGCCAACCAAACATACATGGCACAATCTCATCCGTGTGATGAGACAGGCTGAAGGAAGCATCCATTAAGCATATACCATCCTGTCTTGCCACTCCACTGCTCCAGCTGGGGAGTTGCACCAGTGTTTCAGGAGGTTGCGCTGCTTCTTTGCTTCATGTGAGGCTCTGTTGGGGCCTTGCACATCCTCAATGTCGATCAGGTTTCACCCTTACCTCCATTCCCCAGGCTCCATGTCCCCATTGCCTTGCTGGAGGTCCACGAGCCTGTTCTGCAACACTGTGTAGCGGGTGCGCATGAGATTGTGCAGGATGCAGCAAGCTTCCATGATCCTCCTCACGGTCTCTGGGCAATGCTGCATGGTGGTGAGAAGTACCTGGAACCTGTTGGCCAGGATGCCAAAGGCGTTCTCCACCACCCGCCTTGCCCTGGACAGCCTGTAGTTGAAGATCCTCTCTTCACGGGGGAGGAGTCTGGAAGTGTAGGGCTTCATGAGGTAGGTTGTGAGGGAGAAGGCGTCATCCTTCACGATGAAGTAGGGCACATCTTGCGTGTCGTTGGGCAGGGGTTCTGGATCTGGAAAACCCACGATGAGGTTGCCTTCCAGCTCCTCCTTGAGGTGACTGGCATTGTATACCTGGGCATCTGAAGATGAGCCGTTGCCTGAAGCATCGATGTACATGAACTTGTAATCAGCATCGACCATGGCGAAGAGGATGATGCTGAAGAAGCCCTTGTAGTTGCAGGCCATGTGCTTGCCACCTATGGCTCCAACGGTGTGGGGGAAGTTCCACTTCTGATACCACTGCTCTGCAACTATCTTCCATCCTTCTTCAGTGGAGGGGCACTGGAGGAGCTTCTCCTTGTATTCTTCGATGATGGCCTGCACCACTTCTCTGACCACAATGCTGATGGTGTTGGATGGCACCCTCCAGCCGTACTGCATGCTCCTGTAGGAGGTCCCTGAGGCCAGGTGGTGCAGAGTGAGTGCCACCTTGAGCCCAGGTTCCAGGCTGGGCCGGAAGCTGGTGTTTGCCTTGGTCAACCTGGGTGTCAGGCGCTGCACAACTTCGTCAAACATGGCTGGAGGCATCCTCATGAAGTTCTGGAATGCACAAGATTCTTCGTTCCTGAGCTCCACCATCAGCTTGTTGTACAGTCCGTCCTCTGCTCTTCTGGCGAACCATCTTTGGATCCAGACTCTTTTTGAGTGGCTCCTTTTCTTCTCGCAGTAGAGTTCACAGAGCCTGTAGATGGCTTCGCACTGTTGCAGAACGATGGTGGCTGCCGAAAGGACTTTGTTACAATCCACAGTGGACATGACTGGATGCTGTGGAAGAGCAAGAGGCAGATGAAGGCTGCAGAGATCTGCACCGCTGGGCTGCTGTTCTGAAAGTGAGATGCAGATGAGTTGCTCCCCCTTTTTATAGGCAATATAGGTTTTCCGCTAGGCATTCTCTAGACATCCTTAATATCTGAGATAGGTCCCCTCTGCGAACGTTTTTTCCGTTTTAAACACCTTGTTTCCATTCTGCATCCGTTCCGCTTCCTCCCTGCGTCCGGGCGGATGGAGTTGCGCGGATGCGTAGTGGACGCCTAGCGGATATAACGGATGCGTAAAGGATGCATAGCGGATGCAGAACGGTCGAACTGGATACATTTTCCGCGCAAAAGTTTTGGGCAGCGTAAAACT
This sequence comes from Laticauda colubrina, assembly GCA_015471245.1. Taxonomy (NCBI): domain Eukaryota; kingdom Metazoa; phylum Chordata; class Lepidosauria; order Squamata; family Elapidae; genus Laticauda; species Laticauda colubrina. The sequence continues at coordinate 3,886,309 of BLBF01000031.1, forward strand.
TTTGGAGCGGATGAAACGTCAATAAACGGATGCTGGACGGATAGAGAGGAAGCAAAACGGAGGCAGTGAGTCCATCGCGTTTTTGAACGGATGGCAAGGTTTGTTGTCCGTTTTACATCCTCTTTGCATCCGTTGGTTCAGTGTGACATGGTCTTAATGCTGAGTATCTGTGAAGTGAACATAAATGAGTATATCTACAAAGAATCTGGGTTATCTGTAAAGGGCTATATGGAAGAAATCTGCAGATACAATACCACATACTTTGCTACTCTTATCATTACTGTTTAAGGCCAAAATTTGTCATACACCACCACCACCATTAATCACTTTTTTCCATTGAAGCTTCTCACTCAGTGAATTTTAATGTTATTACTTGAACAAAACATGCATCATTTATAACAGAATATAAAATAATTTTATCTGCTTATTTACATCATTAATTATATAAAGATAAGCTTAGACAAGTTTTTACAGTAAAAATTTAAGACAATTTATGCAAAATCATTCTATATACCGTGTTTCTAATAAGGCTGGGTCTTATTTTTTTTTGAGCCCCGAAAAAATGGCTAGGCCGTCTTTTCGGGGGTGACTTAATTCTCCCCCCTTTGCATCTTTGGACGGGCAGGGATGGCTTGGATGTTGACCTCGGCATTGGTGAGGCACTTAGTATCAGGGTCAGCGCAGGTAGCACCATATCTGGGTGTGCAACAAAAGTACTTCCTAACGGGAAGCCCTCCCACCATTCCCCCCCCCCATTTTGCATGTTTTAATATAGGCCTTAATTTAGGGGGAGGGGCTTAATTTCATTTCATGCCTATAAAACATGCTGGGTCTTCCTATTGGGGGAGGCTGTATTGTTGGAGAAACAGGGTAAGTTTACACAAAAGACCAATTTCATGAAGTAATGTTTTTTTGTCAAGTAAGCATATTTTGAATTGGAAAAAAATAATCTTTATTTTGTGGAAACAAAATAGTTAATGTACAATAAAGAACACTGTACTGTTCTATGGAATTTTAAAAATATTTTGGCTTTTGTAATTGAACAAATAAGGAAAAATATAAAAATCAGGAAACATCAAAATAGAAAACAAGTATTATGAAAAATTGGGAGAAGAGGAATTGAGTTAAATCATACAATTATAGGATCAAGATCAGCAACATATTTTTAACAATTAGGTTTATGATCATTCTTCATTAATATACATTCTAAAATAAAAAATATCTCACACTGGCTGAAAAAAACTTCATCTTTAAATGGCATTTTATCATTCCATTTCTATAAACACTTTACACGAGGCTCCTCTTGAAAAGACCCTGGATGACAATTGCAAACTATTGCTACAATATGCCTTACACATGAAAGCTCTAGTGTGAATCCTTTGAATTAATATATCTTTATATAACTACATGTTAAGAAGTGAAAGACAAAGATCTTATAACAAAAGAACTCTAGACTATTAATCCGGCATTTTGGTTTTTGTTATACCTATTTCATATATTATGAGAAGTTCAGAAAATCATACAATGCCTATACTAAAAGTGTTTTGTTAGTTGCCATTTGTTTACTTGGGAAAATTTAAGGCTCATTTGTTGACCTGTAAAACCCCAAACTGCTTAAGGCCTGTTTCTCTCAGGATGAACCTGTCTAGTTACTTAAGTCACCAGGAAAAGCCTGACATATGGAGAAAAAAACCCTTCTTACCTGTCTTGCAAAACTTATCGATTGTACTGCCCAAGTATTCAGGAAAATGGTCAAAAGAAAGATTTCTCCAAACATTTAATTTTTAATTTAATTTAGTTTAAGGATTTTTAATAGAGTCCAATAATTCCATAAATTAGAGCTGATATGAAACACAACTGGGAAGATATTAGAATAATGTCCTGCTTATGCCATTTTTCCAAGGCATTTGGTTGGCCAGTATGGGGGAAAATAGCCTTTTGTCCTCTGTAGTACAACTTTTCAAGTATATTCCATCTGTGAATGATAAATTCAATTTTCCTTGAGGAAAAACCCTATATACATATTCATCTTTCCCCATGATTTACGCCTCTAAACAACTGTACAAGTCAATGTAGAACAAACCTTTACTCATGTCTGCTATTCCATTAGAATTTATTTATACTTAGTTTATGGGGTTCTTCTGGTAAGGATAAATCTGCATTACCATACCATTTTGTGTTCTAGTTTTCAGTTGGTACTTGAGGGTGCCATAGTTATAACGCCAAACTTTGTCATCTTATATGAGGCCCATAGCCAGATCCCTGTCAAGACAGATTTTAAGTGGGCTGCAAGCTGGGATAAAGTTCATTAGTTCAGAAATCTAGAACCCACATTAAGCATACAAAAACCTCTTTTCTTTACCCAACTTTCGAATAACTACAAATGTGAACACAAGTATTTACATTTTTATGAAGAACAGAATTCACTATGAGTCCAGTAGTACTCTTATGTTCTGATTAGTTTACTATGTCTCTTTATTCTTTTTTCCTTATGTTTTATCATCAAGGGAAGACCAGATACTGAGTTAATTAGTATTTGTTTATGAATTACTTTAATTTAAAAATGTGATGTTTGAACTGGCATGGGAAGAATTCTAAGTACAATTTAGTGTTAACATTTGTGCCATTGGAGAACATATTTCATGTCCAAAACATGTATTATTTTATAAAATAGTAACAAAGACAATGTAAACATTTCTTTTTCATTTCAAAGCAATAACTATTACATTTAGTAAAATGGTACAATCAAATTGACAACTTCTGCATTTTTGATTACTGAAATAAGTAAAAAAGTGTTTTAGCATGAAATGGAGAAAAAAAGTTTAGCTGAGAAAAAAAACAGTTCTACTGGAGCATTCCATTTGTATGTTTCATGTAGGTTATGTTCACAGAAAAACCAAAATACTTTGAATGTTCTATGTTCAAATCAAACAATACTTGAAATGGTTCAAGTGTTCCATTATAGAGAACAATGGAGTTCAAGTCAAGCCCTTGATCCCTCATTTTACACAATATGGCCAATAAATTAAACAAGGGATTTGTACGTACTAAGAACTATCAACTGATGAAAAGAGGCCATGGAAATTAGTTTTATAAGTGTTGTAAACATTTTTTAAATTCCTATATCAAACGATTAGTTTTCTAACTTATTGCAAAACATTAACACCTATCAAAAACACAGCCTATCATTTCTGCATGATAGCTCTGCCTTTTCTTTTTTAACCTGTTAACAGTTTGTGATCTTCATTGAGAAAATACTTCTATAATACTGATTTTATTTTGAATATATTGTATATACTCGCGGTTAAGCTAAAAAAAATAGGTTCTAAAATACATCCCAAAATTGGATTCAGTTTAACTGTGATGGACTTATAAGCATATCCAGAAAAACTTTTAAAACACATGCAGATATTTTCTTGCTCCACCACCTGGCCATGAAATGGGACAAGCAAAATACAAAGACATCACTGAAACTGAGATAAAATTCATAATGGTGTCATGTCTTACTATTCATAAATATCTCATATAACTTTGCCACATGCAAGAAAGATATCACCAGCAACTGCATACAATACTGTTCTTGAAATTGCACTCTGGGCCCTTTACTACCATCTTGTTGTGAATCAAGCAAAGGAAACTTTTCCCTCTAATCCCTGAGTTATTATCAAAAAGTATGGATAAAAAGGTTTTTTCTTCTCTTATTAATACTCCCTATAATTCTTAATTAATTAAATATGCATTATTTATTTGAATTTTAGAATCATACCTTTATTACCTTATAAACAACTCAAGGCAGCAAACATACATATTTCTTTCTCCTCCTGTTTTTCCCACAGCAACAATCCTGTCAAGTGGGTATAGCTGAGAAAAAGAGACTTGCCCAAAATTTGCCAGCTGGTTTTTCATGTCTAAGGTAGGACTAAAACTCAGAGTTTCCTGGTTTCTACACCATCACTTTCACCTCTATACCAAATTGATTCTTTTATATCAAAACAATAACAAAAAATAACTTTCGCAAAACAGGAGGGAATGCCTGGGCAGATAACAGTTGACTCCATATTTGTAAAACTCAAGATTTTCAGCCCATCTTACATCTCTCTGCAAACAGTTCAAAATTATTCTCAAACTCAGAACACCTAGTTAACTAACTCTCGCTAATTCTCCTTGCCCACAAATAGCATTATTAAATAACACAAGATACAATCTGTGTTTGGTAACGCGCTGAACTCCAAGTCTCTATGATATGGATTTAAACAAATGATTTTGGGATATAAGAACAGTTTATGTTGCAGAGTTTCTCACTTTGTCCTGATGTTAGAACGTATCTTTGAACAACCTGTTTTGTTCCATGCTAGGAACGCTGAAAGGGCTAATCCAAGCTGAGAAAATTCTGTTAATCTACATTACGATATTTTAATATTTATAGTCCCAGAACAAGGATTATGCAGGTTTGGATGGGGAGGAACTGTCTCCAACTGAGTCCTACCAAGAGTAAGTGACTTGGTGTGTAGGCCATCCAGATAGGATACAGGTAGTCCTCATATAATGATTGTTTTGCTTAACAACTGTTTAAATTACAATAGTACTGAAAAACTTTATGACCAGTCCTTGCATTTAATGAGTGGCACAGTGTCTCTGCAGTCACATGAGCGAAATTTGTGTGCTTTGCCACTAATAGTCCACTGTTAATCTTTGTGCACTTGATTGCCAGCTTCTGATCAGCAGTGTCAGTAGAGAAGTCAGTAGTAAAATTGTAAGGTCACAGAATGTCTTGCTTAACAATCTTGGGTGATCTGCATGATGACAACCACTTAAGTGAGGTAATAATAGTCACATGACACCTTGTCATTTAGAAGACCTGTAAAAAATTGGCTTTTCACTCAGGCCTTTGAAGAGGTGGAGCCCTTTCGTACTGCCTGGGATGTTTTATTTTTATGTATTCTTCACTGACTTTTATTTCTTTGCTGGATTGTTGTGAACCATCCAGACTCAATGGCAGCATACAAGTTTAATATATTATTATAATTCTTCCCTATTTTCTGTTTGAACATTTTTAGGTTCTAATAAACTTTAAATTGATATTGCCAGACTATTTTAATCAATGTTTAATTTTTCAGCACCTATCTGGAAAATACATAATCTCACATATGGATTCATATATAGCGTGTGATAAATTTAAGAAATCTGGTTTTGTTTTCATATCTGGAGAAAAGCTAGAGAAAATTTGCATATCTTCCATAAAGAAATACCTGCTAGTTGTTCAACAGTTCTACAGTAACATCAGAAAGCTAAGTGTAGTTTTTAGAGCCAATGGAAGAAATCTGTCTAAAGCAATACCTACTCAAAAAAGAATGCATTTAATTTTTATACAACTGCATTGATCAAAAGATTTGCTGATGTAGAGCTTTGCTGGCAAACCAGTACACGTTGTGGCATAGGATGATGTAATCCTCTAGAAAAATCTGTTGGCTTGAGAAAAACTCCCTAGGTACTTGCCATTTAATGTAATTCTAAAAAACTATAAAAATCTAAAGTTATGGTTTTTTTAAAAAAAAATGGAAAAAGGATGGGAATTTTGTATATTATTGAAATACTTGGTGGTTACCTTCTGAACCTGGGAAGACATATACAAAACACTCTGTAGGAGGTACTCAGAAAATGTTTGTTTCTGAACCATGTCAGTATTGTTTTTGAAGTTAAAACAACAGCTACTTTACAGTATTTCCTGAAGAATTATGTGCATTAAAGAGGTGATTTAGTCCAATGTTCTATGGTCTATCCTTGTGGTATAATTTCAGTTGAGATTTTGGTTCATTTATCAATTCATGAATGAATCTTTCCTCCAGTAGAATTATTTTGTTAATTATGGTTTATATGTGTAAAAAGACACTGAAAAAAAGCACCTTCTGGCTTATCAGTTTTCCTCTGTATGTCTTTCCTTTTGCCTGAAAAAGTTAAATAGAAATACCTCATTGGAAATATTTGATTTCCAATCTCTCCTATGTAGAAGTGCCTAAGAAGAAATCTCTCCCTATCTCGAGTGCTATAGAGCTGAAAATAGGTGGGTCTTTACCCAAGTAAATGTTTTTCTTTCAGTACTATTAACAAGCTAATAGGGTATCTTTGGTGCCCTGTATGTATCTACCCTTCTGAGTAAAGTTGGAATGGGCAGCTTATATTTTATTGCCCTACCCCTTATGTATGAATATTTATATAGCTCTGATTACATCTTGCTAGGAAGTGAACTTGCCTTTGTCACTGATCAGAGCAATCCAAGCACCTGCAATACTGAAGCTAAGTTTCATAACATCATTTCCTCTGCACACTTATAGAAATATAAATTAACTTGTTTTGATTAGTTTGGCAGTAAACTCTTCTTTAGGATTTTAGAGACAAATCCTGAACAGTACAGATTTGTTAAAATTCTTGTTACATTTTTGTAAGGAATTGTACTATGCCCGTCTTATTGATATTTACAAGGAGATGGGCTAAGCAGTAATCTGTCATTTGATGCTGAAACTATATTAAACATGACTGTAAAAATAGTAATTTCACCTTTCAAATCCCTAGTATAGGTTGACTACAAAAAAAGCTAAAAATGATACTGTAAATTCAAATCCTATTTCTAGCCTTATTAAATTTCTGCCCAGGAATTCTGCAATTATTCTCATTTATGAAGAGACACAAAGTATTGTGCTTTATTTACATGGGCAGATTTTAAATTTGTGAAACTCTGTAATATGGAGTGCTTTCTTCCTACTCCAATAATGGCCTTTGTTGACAAAGAATAACATGACCACACTAATCCATTCAAAGCTCCAACACCAGATCAAGCTATTCCAGTAGTTATAGTTTACACCAAATATGCAAAGTCTATGCTCACCCATACCATACCAGTCATGTTGTACTAGTTCTAAAGGATTTCCATTAGTTAGCCACTACTTTAATTTCAGGATGATATACAAATACAATATTTAGGAAAATTTGATGAAGCACCTGCTCTCTGAGACTCATCACTTAAAAGATTTTATGATGATGCCTTTTTGAAAGAATCACATCTGACAATCAGTTTACTATGTTAGCAATATGAGAAAGGGCATCTCAGTAGGCATACCCAACTATGCAATTCCCTTCTTATTCAGTGTATCTGTTCACCTAAGCTTAATGAAATTCTACACTTTTTGTTGGCACTATTACCCTGTTTAATTTATTAACTTAATTTATGGGTAAAACATGTTTTAATGTTTTTACTGGATTTTTTTGAACTGTAGCTTTTAAAATATTTTCTTTTTAAAAAGTTAACTCCCTGCACTGTAATTATTTGTAAGGATAATATCACATATGCATACATTAAATCCAGAATCTGGCTTGATTTAATAAAATATGTAAGAGTTCTGAACCAAGGAATTTGATTTCTGTGCTAAAACATATCGTTCTTCTATGCAAAAAAAAAGCAGGTTGTGGTTAGTTTTGTTGTTGCCATTCATAAAAATGTGAAAGTCATAAAATACTGCAGGCCACTTCATATCACTGCTGGTAAATTCAGGTCCTTGGTTCTCCACTGCCTCATAAGTTAATACTGATCACTTTTCCATCTCTATTGTCATAAAAATTGAAAATTCTCAAATTCTCAGATACTGCCTTTACAACTTGCTGCAGTTTTCTTGCCAAGGTTCTTCTGAAGTGGTTTGCCATTTCCGCCTTCCTGGGGCTGAAAGAAAATTACTGGCCAAAGGTTAACTTCATGGCCAAAGCACGACTAGAACTCATGATCTTGAAGTTTTTAGCCTGGTGCCTTAGCCTGAGCTACCAAACTGGCTCTGATGCAGCTACTACCAAAGTGCAAATGGAAATATGGTTTATAACAAAACTATTTAATAATAGGTATTAAGAAAAAACAAGGAACTACCATAGTTGCATTTGTAAAGATCTACTGATTGTTTCAAAAAGAGATAAGATTTTACAAGTACTGATCACAGATTACATTTACATTCATTGTGTTTATGAAGAGTTTGGTTGTTTGGTATTTAGAATTTCAATTCATCTAACATAAATCCAATTATCCAATAATAATTTTGCTAAATCATGTTATTGAAAAAAGTGCACCAAATTGCTGAATTCAGATGAATGGTTTCTAAGTGCACTGAGAAACCCTGACATTTTGTGGGGAGGTCAACAGGATTTTTTCCTTGACATAATCACTAAAGATAGACCAGAGTTTAGAAATGCCAATTGTTAGTTTCATACTTTCAGTTACAAACAAGCAAACCACATTATAGATTAATGTTGCGTTTGAATCAAGCCTTTGCCTTGATGAATAAACTTTTCCTAGATCATCAGATTGAAGCTTTTAAGAATTTTCTAAAATACAAATATAATGGCGGCAAACCTAGAATAGGGAAATTTAAACAATTGTGTACAATTATATATTTAATACTGGGTCAAATTCATAGTGGTATGGTGAGTAAATCCTAGCCTCTCTCACACATAGTTCATTTACAGAGTTTGTTTTCTAAGCTTTTCCTTTTCCAGTTGGAATCTAGCTCTGAAATCAGATTTGGGGGATGGGGGGTGGGGACAGGTAGAGGGGAAAGAAGGGAGGTAATTGGCAGGAAAAAAAGTTATTTCTCCTTAGTATTCCCCTTAAAAAAAAAAACCTCCACATTATGATGTGGCAGATCCCAGTTTCAATCTTCTTTTAAACAGGGAACTATCCCATGAAATGCACGTGGAGAGATTTTAAAAATAGAAGGGGAACAGTAAGAATTCAATTAACTCTCTTCCTACATCCCTCACCCATGTCTCTTTGTCACTGTAGCATGAACAGCAATGTACTGCAGTTTGATATTTTAGGCTGCATCAAGAGGTATGACAAAATCATGAGAACTGATAGTATGACTATATGGCGCGCAGTCCCAGTCACTAGGACAAAAAGGATGCTGAGAGACTGGAGAGTGCAAAGAAAAGTAATGAAGATGGTAAGGAGCTTGGAGGCTAAATCCTATGAAAAATGATTAAAGAAATTTGATATGTTTAAATTAAAAAAGAGAAGGGTAATAGGGAATAAGACAGCAGTCTTCCTTCCAATATATATGAAAGGATTACACAGGGAAGTGTGTGTCAATGTATTCTTCAGAGCAACCAAGATAAGAACTTCCAATGGGTGACAGCTTTACAGTAAGATCCAAACCTGAAATGAGGAATTTCTTAATTGTGAGAGCCATTAAGCAATGGAACAGCCTCCCTTTGAAACTGTAGTGTTCCATCACTAGAGGTTTCCAAGAAAAGACTGAATACCCATTTGTCTGGAATGGTCAGAGTTCTACATTGGACAGGGGATTGGACCAGGTGACCTCTAAGGTCCCTTCCAATGCTAAGATTCTATGATTTCAGTGAATGTACAAGGTGAAAGACCAACCCAGGCTGATTCATCCAACTATAGGTAAAGTGGGTACTGTATCATCTAAATATCAAACTACAGACAGTTTACTAGTCAGTCATGTTGGTTGGTATATCAGCCACCTTTGCATGATCATTTGTTAGTATTTCACTTTTGCGCTGTATTAGATTAAGACTTGTAAACCCTGGTTTATTATAATAGCTGGGTTTGTACAAGAATTAAGTCAAAACTGAATCATTTTATGGTTTAGCATAGAGTAAACCAGTCTAAGTATCTGAAACAAGGTAAATTAAGTTTATATTAATCTCAGATGTGAAATGTGTCATCTAGACCTACAAAAATGAGTAAATTTCTACAAAATATATCTACAGCTTGTGATTTTAAATTCTGACTTGGCCATCATTTTAACTCAAATGTCTGACTAGCAAGCCTGAAAAGCTGCTTCCTCCCCCCAAGTAAGGTAATAATGAAACCCCCAGACCGAACAAAGATCTAATCATATATGTGTATGGACATTGTAAATGTCATTGCATATCTTCTGATCCTAAGAGAACATGAATGTTAAGGGATAAACATGAAAAATGAAGGTAAGGGTCTGAAACAATTAACAACTGAAATCGACATTTTTTGATACAGAAACTAAAGTTAGATTTTAATGCTCTTTTTCTGCAGACTGCTTCAAAATCTTACAGCCATAGCAACTTATTACTTCCATGTAAATTGAAGTACATACCCTATGTTTTAATAATCATTTTTAACTGTTGTATCAAATTGTATATTATAAAGACAAGGCTGCTGAGAAGATCCCCTTCAAAAGACAGCCGCTTAAATAAAATTGTTTTGCAGTAGCCCCTTATTATAAAAATCAGAGAATTTAAACCAAAATCTGGTTAGCTTTAATAATCCATTCATCAAATTAGCTTCAATCTCATATAAAAAATCAAGAATATTCTTGATTGTTCTATAACTATTTTTTGTTCCATATGGATGGAATTGAGAATTTGTACTCAATTATGCACAGTAGTACTGTGAGCTTATGCACAGGAGACAAATTCCTTATGTGTCCAATCACACATGGCCAATAAAGAATTATATTCTATCTTCTAAGCGCTAGCACCTTGCCCAATCTAATGCTACCCAAGTGTGCAAAAATTCCTAAAATCTATTAGGGGGCTTGATGAGTGTTTAATAATTCTGAAAAGCATTAGATTGGAGAATGGTGAATTATAGGGAATCCTCGATTTACAACCACAAATGAGCCCAAAATTTCTATTGCTAAGCGAGACAGATTAAGTGAATCATCCATTTTTTACAACCTTTCTTGCCATAGTTGTTAAGTGAATCACTGTATTTGTTTAGTAACACAGTTAAGTAAATCTGGCTTTTTCATTGACTTTGCTTGTTGGAAGGTGGCAAAAGGGAAATCACATGAATAAGACACCGCAAATGTCATAAATGTGAACCAGCTACCAAGCATCCAAATTTTGATCACATGATCATGGGAATACTGCAACAATTGTTAAGTGTAAAAAACAGTCATAAGTCACTTTTTTCAGTGCCTGTTAACTTTGAATGGTCATTAAATGAATGGTTGTAAATCAAGGATTACCTGTAATCTTTTTCTTTAAATGTATTAATGTTATCTAAATCCTTCTGGAAAAACATCTGAATTTTGCAACGAATATTTGCAATTAATTTTTAATTCTATTGGGATCCTCTTTACTACACATAAATGTTGTCAGAATGTCTATTAAGATCACTATTATTCTATGGTCTTTTAAAAGATTTTGTAATATGTCTATATAACGTGAAGCTACAAATTAAAAGTAAATAATACAAATTACAATAAAAAACATTACCAATTACCATAAATATACCTCCTTAAAAGTGATGTCCAAGGTGAAAATAGTACCTGCTGTTTCTCCCCCACATATCTGAATGCAATTATTCATTTCAGGATCACATGAATGATGCTCCTACATGTTCAATTAGGCACATTTATGCTTGATTGTGAGAAGCCATATGAATATCCAGATCAGACTATCATCTATTTGAATTTTCTGGCATTCTTAAAATAAATACATGCAGCTTAGACTGTTTTTTACTTATGAGATGAAGTTGAAGACTCGTACATTGAGAAGAAATCCTCAGCTGCATCTAAGCACACACAAAACTACCAAGCTGAAGTACAATTCCAGTCAAAGGGATCTGAAATAAATTTACACGTCAAAAATAACACAAAAAGGTCGGTTTTTTTACCCTCACAGATCTGTCCCCAGCCTCGAAAAAGCAATTAGCACAACTTTCCACAATAAAAACCCTCACAGGCGCGGGAAAGAAGATTCTGCAGAAAGCGAAGATCGCTTCCGCCATCATCGAGACCTGAACAGGTAAGGCGAGAGAGACGGGCGAATAGGAGCGTACAGGGCTCGTCTCCAGTTGCTCTCCCTTTACACAATGAATCAAGAAGAGGAGCAGGCCTCGGCCCTCCTATTAAAATCGGAGAGGCAACCGGGGGCCGATTTGGGTGTTGGGGCGGGTGGCTGGGTCTCCACCCTCCTTTATGCGACCTAGAAGGGCCTGCAGAAAGGATCCCGGAGCTTGACGGGCGGGGCTGGCACCTAGCGCGGCAGGGAGCACCACTCGAGACGGCGACCATCCTTCGCGGATAGCCTGGCCGGGAGCGAAGGCCTCTCTCACCTCAGACACTTCGTCCTCGTCGCTGCCAGATCCACCGCCGCCCCCACTTCTCAGGACAGCGGCCGCCAGTTTAAAGTCGAGGGCGGCAGCGGCGGCAGCAGCCCCGGCCTCTCCCGAAGTTGTTGCCGAACCTATCGGCCCACAGGGCCCAGCCTCTCCGAAGAGGCGCACGGCCCGCAACCCCAACGGGTTAGGCCCGGCCGTGGAGGCCTCAACGATGGCGGCCGGGGCAGCACGGGGCGTCACCGAGTCTATTTCCTCATCGCCGGTGGGAGTCGGGGCGGCTGTGCCGTCCGTAAGCATCGCGCGTTGATCCAAGCTTCAGCCGTGGGAGGGGGGGGGGGAACGCCGTCTCCGTCCCCTCACAGCAGCAGCGCCACTAACTTCTCACACCCTATCTAACCCACAGTCACCGTGCTGCCCTCGCCAGCCCAGTTCGCTTTTTCCATTGGTCACATTCGCTCGATGCTTCTAGTCCCATTGGATACAATCGTTGTCACTCGAGAGTCTCGTCACGCGCTCCTTCACCCTCCCATCAGCAAGATACTTTGAGAGTACACGCTGAGGCGGTTTAGACTGCCCGCCCACCACTTAAGTCTTGCAAGCCAGCTTCCTGAAACTGATTCGATATTATTAGATAGCTGCTATGTCAATCAATTCCTAGCGTCCCAATTTTGTCATCTGAGTGGCTGAGACAACGGGATTTCGAAATACCTTTCAGCTTGATTAAACAGAACAAACATCAATCATAGCCTTCTCTTCTTGGCGGTGTTCGATTGGTGTATGCTTTCTTTCTTTTCCAACTTCCTCTCTTTCCACGAACATTTTCGACTGGAGAAATCCAACTCCCCCGCTTTAAAAAAAAGCGTCAGGATAGGAAAGAACCCGTGTCTGTTAATTGTAGAATATACACGCCTGCCTTGCGTTCCACTTCAAACCCTTCCTTAGCAAAAGAGCGACCGGGCAAAAGTGATTTGGAAAGTGAACCCGAGCTCTGACTGGAGGGCTAACGCTCGAAACACTGTACTTGTTTTTCTTAACGAGCTATAATTAAGCAACCATGGTCTCGTGTGATACGCCAATTCAATCAGTAACTGTGTTAGCACAAAGCTAGAAAGGATTCCGTTTGACCTTTTCAAAGTTACCACCGTGCTCGCTTTTTGATGAGTTAGGTGAGAAGTCATTTGGTAACGTTTCATAATCTTCACAGCCTGAAGCTTCGTGTCAGTCAAAAAACCTAGATTCAGAAACCAGTATTGTGTCAGGGAAATAACTTCAGGTAGAAGAGCACAAAGCAGAGCTGTTCCCTGAGCAATGTTTGCTTTTAGGTTTTTTTCATCTCTGGCATGTGCCCAACGACTGAAATTCTGTAAACAGAGGAGCTTCGTTTCAGTGAGCACTTCAATTGGATCCTGGGCACCTTGTGTAAAGCAACATGCCAACTCGGTTGTAAAGGTGATGCACAGAACAGTATCTCTCCTGCTGCAAAAGCCGCAACATGCCAACTCGGTTGTAAAGGTGATGCACAGAACAGTATCTCTCCTGCTGCAAAAGCCAGAGAACGCACATCTTTGTTTCCATTCCACAAAGCATGGAGAAAGGAACAAAAAAAATGAATATTATTTTTTTAGGTGGAGAGGAAGAGCCTCTTTATCCAAACAAACATAAATGAAACCATGTCCTTCACAGGTTTCTCCATCATTTTTTCCACCTACATAAAATTATATTTTAATTGGCTACAGTTTTTAGTTTCATTGGTTTGGATTATGTTTTAATCTGACTAGAAAGTGCTTCAGAAACCTGTACATGGCCAAAAAGCAGATACTAAAAATAAACAGATCAGTGTGGTAGATCTGGATTTTCTTAAATGATACTTTTAGCTTCCTTACACTGGTTTTTGTTGTTGATTTCACCCAGTACAGTCAGGTGTCACACTTAGTCCCTAAGCATTATTTCTATTTATTTTTACTTTTGTAACTGAAGTTTCAAGGTTAACATGTTCAAACTTGAAATGGTTACCATTTTAGAGGTTGCTCTTAACCCAGATTCTCTTGGAAGCAGAATTTGTTTCAACTCCTTCTATGTCACAATTTACTAATGTGTTCCCATTGTGCTGGGCATTGATTGACTGCAAATCCATAATCCAGTTATTCACTAGAAGCAAGGAACAATTTCTTTCTAATTTCAAAGATGTCAACAACACAGTTTGCAAGCTTCTCCATCATCTTCTCTGTTCTCTGGATCCTCTTCTTTGCCAGAAAATTATGCAGCTTGCTAATGGAACCTGATTTGAAGATTCCAGCTAGGAAACAATATCCCATATTTCCTCAGGAATTCAGCACTTTAAAAGTTTCTGGTTGACAATTTGAGAAAAGGATTTATTTGCCCTTCCACCAGTCCACATCTACACATATTTTTCATATCCAAGAAATGTAATTCCTTGAAGACTGTTTGTGACTACATACTTCTGAACTGTATACTTCTGTATCAAGGATCACTACTTATTGCCTCTTATTTCAGATATGCTGACCATCTTCAGCAAATACTTTCATGAAACTACACTTGGCAGGCACCTACAACGTGACCAGAATGAAACACGGAAAAACATTTAACCACCTCTGATAACAATTTGAATACAGACATGCCTTTTGATTGTGTTAATTGTGACATGGTCTACTCCAGATTCATGAATGAAATATTCTAATATTTGGATATGTTGTGATGTACCCGGATGCTATATTGATTTTTTAGACCCAATTTTGCATGAGATTCACATCCAGGGTTCTTTGAGAAACTTTGCAAACATGAGCTTTTTGATAAAGTGATCTCCCCCAGTTGGACTATTTGGGTTACCAGATCTTTGCAAAAGGAATACAAATGGATCATATAAAGGTGAAATCTACATTCTTGTGATGGGCATCTAGAAATATGAACAATATCCTGCACACTCTGGGCTTTGCAAATCATTTTACAGATCATTGATCCCTAATTCTTCATAGTACTCAAGAAAACCACTTTCTCAACTTCCAAAGAAAGGGAGTGTGTGAATTTATATATTCTAAGTAGCCCTCCAGGACTTGAAAAGCATTTTTGTAGCTGCTATCAGACATCCATAAATGAACTTCATATATTCATATGAATATTCATATCTTCTTATATTCCGTGAAGATCTGTTTGTGAAAGCAGTGTTTGAGGAAGGAACATTTCTTGGAGGTAACCATCCATCCATGGTAGGAACCTGAATCCTTCATGTCTCATTAGGTTGGACTAGAGCTGTCAAATTTGCAGGCCATGGGAGGATGTGTCATGCACCAGTCTCGCTCACCCCCAATTTAGCAAAGGGAGAGAAAAGTCACAATATGTCACGTTATGATGAAATGACGACCCAGATCCTCTCAGATTAGGAACAGAGAGAAAACTAGGAAATTTGCTAGACTGTATTAGAATGCAGTAACATAATTCATTTGTCAGGGTTTGGATCGGTGACCTTTAGAGACCCCACAAGACTGTTCTTTTTTAAAATTATTATTATTATAAGTTTTATTGTTTTTTAAGACAAACATAGACAAACAAAACATAAGAGTGTTCTTCATCTTTGTCAAATATTTCATAACAAGAATTTATACTGTAACAGCACAATGATAGTAATTGTATTTTAGTAGTAGTAGGAAATCTGTAGTTGTCTACATCTTCATCTATAGTACAGAACACTGATTCTGATGGTTTGTGGTGAGGTCTAGAGAAGGCAAAGATAACTTTGGAAAGGAATGCAGGAATCATTACAAGAAAAAAAAAACAGTAAAATGACATCTCAGCTCTGGGAATGATGGGAGCATGAGAAACCCTCCCTCCCTAATCCTAACTACGTGGTTCCTTTACATTCCTCCCATTATCATCCTAAAAGTTGCTGACAATGTAGTTTATCTCTTTCCACATTTTTTTCATTTCCCAAGGAATGAAACAATAATAACTACCACATAGTCCCATGCAAAGTTTTTGTCTGAATCAGATCCACCATAGTCTTCAATTTTCCTATTTCCTCACTGTCCATCACTAATCTCCCTACTCTAAATCTGTTCTCTTTTGCCCTAGCCCATTCCCATCCAGCAAAACCTCTCTGAATTCAGTTTCTTTGCACCTCTTGTCTTATCATCTCCCTTCCCTGCACCTCTGAAATAGGTCCAAAACAAAAATAACTAGTAGAATTACTAACAACCATAATTAGGCAACCCTTTCTTTACATATGTATAAACATATGAACATATGTTAATTTACACACACTCTATTTTTGTCAACAAAAGCACTAATAAACTAAAAATTAAATATTTGGATAAAGCATGTTCAGGGGCATACAGTACTTAGAACCTCAAAGCAGGTAGATCTATTAGCGGTGAAAGGACTCATGTGCTACTCCATCCCCATGTCTAAAAATGTGCAACAAAAAGGGAATAGTCAATGTATTTAAACTGCAAAAATATGAAAGATGCCTGGTTGACAATAGTTTTCTGTATCTTTTTGCTGTCTTCTCCTGGTCATCTGGATTTTTTCAGGATGGAGGGAGGGACTCCCTTCCCTTCCCTCCCCTCCCTTCCTTCCTTTATCCTTTTTCTAAGGCTAAGCCAATCACCAAGCAATTATGACACAAGCACTGGGAGATTAAAAACAAGTAATATGAAGGAAGAAAGGTTAGGAGCAAATCTGAGCTTAACTATCCAGGAAAATAAGATAGGAATGGAAAATGTATAGTGAGTATTGGGGGGGATTCATTACAAAATTGAGGTTAAAGTCAATTGGGATTATCCAAGACAATTTAGATATAGTGATGAAATGCTGTGTGCCACTAAGAAGCATTTCCTCGCACTTTCCTGAAAATATTTGTATTACATTCCCAGTCCCAAAATCATTTTTGCAAGAAATTCGCCCTTTGGGTATTCCATTAATCAACCAAGGGAAATACAGGAGGCATAAATAGCACACAAAAGATTCAACAACTAGCCTGACTAGGATATCTCTCTGGGGCAATGATCCATCTTAGTATTGTGAAAGAGTCCCAAGTTCAAGAAATACCTCAACTTATCCTGGGAAAGCAAATACGTAAAGTATACCCTTGTCAAGGATAGAAAAACTATTTGTGAGACTGTAGATGGCAGTATACCTTCCCAAACAAAACATACGTTTGCACAATATGCTGAACAAAGTTTGATATTAAACATAAAGAAGCCATTTGCCCCTTTGATTCATCATCAGATGATCTCATAAGCTCTTTGAGGGCTATTCAAGTTTTGGAGTCTTGGTAGATCAGTTGGAGGAATCCCCCTTTGGCCAATCTATATGGACTACAATCTACATCTACATGTAGGGAAGTAGTGGGGTACCACAAGGGGAAACTCATCAAATTTGCAGATGCCACTAAATTGGCAGGAATAGCCAACAGGCAGGGGGGGGGATTCAACTGGCATTACTACCAATTCAGTAATTAAGTTTTGGGTGTGCGTGTAATACACCATAAGCTCTGCCATCCAGATAGCTGATAAGTGCTGCACGCAGGTGCACAGCATTTGAAAAAGCACTTTTTTACTGCTTTTTCAACCTCAGCTGTGCCGCGCAAAGCAGCTGAGGTTGAAAAAGCAGGAAATAAAAGTCAGCTAAGAGCCCAGACAGGCGGGTGGGCCAAACAGCAGCAGATAAAGAACTGGTTCTGTGTCTGCTGCTCTTTAGAGCTACCGGTTCTACAGAGCCAGGCAGAACCGGTAGCATCCCACCCCTGCCAACACCTCAGAAGATAGGTTCTTATTTCTTATTGTTACAAGAAAGGTTAATGTTTATTATATATATTGAAATGATTGAAATGAATTGTGAGGTTTAAAAATGAGATTAATATCAGTGACCAAGCAAAATGGATTAATTGTTTCTTTTTTATCTTTTTTATTTTATTTTATTTTTGATACCATAATCTGACTGAAAAGTACAATGTAAAGTAGTTTATTTTTCTAGGGATTGATTATTACTATAGCTAAGTAAAATAGTTGTTTAATTGGGAATTACAGATGAGGGAATTAAGGCATACTTAAACCACTGAGGTGACACCCCAAACTATGAAAAGGGGAGGGGAAATCTATGTTTTGTTTTATGTGAAAAACTTGTATTAATCTAGACTGTTTGGTATTTTTAAAATTATACACAATGAGCCCTGGGACTTCTACTCATGAGACCATCAGTGCAACATATCCTGCTTTACTGGGCAGCGTCATTTGTGAGTCACAGTCAGGGTTTGGAGATCTCTTTTCTGCTTTCTCTTCAGGAATTGCCTGAGGGAAATGCCCCTTCCTCCATGGAATTATCAGGGAGTTTTGCTTGGGCCTTAATGCCACAGAGCAGCAAAACAAAAAACAAAACAACACATTAAAATGAAGCTAGGAGCAGCTTTGTGTGGATGTAGGTGAAAGTGTAACCTCTATCTAATTCTGAATGGTGTGTCTCTGTGTATGTGCTTGGGCATATACAGTTTAGCAATAGATAATACAGACATGCTGGACAATTTTCCCTCCCACCAGACAGAAGTCCAAGATGTTCAGAACTTGCTGGGCCAGCCACTCTCAAATACAGTCCTTACATGAGTACATCAAACTGGTTACACTATAAATGATACAAGAAAAAAAACATTACAATGAATTTCACATTACAGTTAATTTCAATTACAATGAATTTCCACCCTTCCCCCATAATCTTTCTAACTATCTTCTGGGGATTGAAAAGAGTTTTTTGAATCTTTTACTGGTCCATCTCAGAGTCCTTTCCTTCATGTCTCTGGGTGGCATAGGCTTGGCCTGGTGGTATGGGTGGTCAGTCAGGCTTGGGAAGTTCTGCCCCACTCTGATTGCTATAATGACTTTCAGTGGAGGCTGGATCCAAACCCAATTATTTGGCTCCGATGGATGAAATGTCTATAGGGATGCTTCCACATGTGGCAGGGATGAAAGACAAAGAACAAAGATCCCCTCCCTCCTTCACTGGTAATTCTATCAGGAAAGGCTTTGTTAAAAGGATTAGAGATTTGGGGGAGTTGTAGATTGCTTGCAGGCATGGTTTGAGGAGGAAGAAAAATAACAGATCAATATTGCAGTTACTAAATAGATAAATCAATTTCAACAAAATGGAGACACAACAGATGAGAAAGGAAATAACTGGATTCACATGCTTCAGGAAAAGGATGAACAGGTAAAATCATTTAAACACACAGTAAATGCAAGGATGAAACTTTTCTTGTAAATGAACTTAGAACATTCGTTAATAATCTTGGGATTTTTTTAAAAGCACAGAGAGGAAAGAAAATTGAACTCTGTTCTTCATCCAGTCTAGTTGGCCAGACCAGATTGGGAGAAGACATTTTCTTTTCCCCTCAGTGTCTTTAATTCTTAACAATTTAAAATTCATATCTGAAGGGATCAGAGACACTTAACAGTTGCAACAGTTATCTCAAGAACACACAAAGATTTAAACACATACGCATGCATGCGCGCACACACACACAAACAAACAAGGACACAGAGGAAAACAAAACTCTGAGGTTTACACACACACTGTTCATCCCCACAATAAATCTCTCAGTTAAATTTGGGAAGGCATAAATCTTAAGGGAAAAAAACACATGGTTGCATAGAAACAAAGAGACCCAAAGAAACAAACAAAAAAATCCCATGTGATCCTGTTTTATATATTGCCCTTTTCTTTCATTTTTCTTTTCTTTTTCTAAGTACCTTTATTTAGCCACATTGGTCTTCCTGTATCCCTCAGCAAAGTCCATTCTCGACATACATTTTGCCTTTTTCTTGTTCATGCCGGCTAGGGTCGGCATCCATCACTTATCCCACAGCTCTTTCAGGGGGTTTCCACTCAGGACCCTCAAACTACCGCTTCCCATGTTTCCCCTTCTGATGTGGGGTTTCACACTAGTTGGGTCAGTCAGTGACCCAGTTTTCAGACACAAGAAATTCAAGAGCAAGAGAAAAAAAAGTTATCTGGGGGAAACTTTGGTTTAATTTACTTTTTTGTCACTGCACCTTGTACAACGAAATCAAACACTATCTTTAAAAAAAAAACTCTCTCTCCCTTTCCCAAAGTTTTCGGAATGGGGTTAAACCACATGGCCTGGAGCTCCAGAGTGAAAAAAGAAGGATGATCACAGGTTTCAAGGTTAAGGAAAAGAAAAAGAAAAAGGACTGAGGTGTTGAGAATGCCTGGGTTTGGGATTTGAATTGGAGCTTGTATTCTGATTGGTTGTCAGACTCCCATGAGGCCATGTAGGTTCAACTCTGTAGGATGCCCTGAGTTCCAGGCTTGGTTGAGCCTTGCTGGATGATGATGCACTGAAAAGAGCTTTTGAGCAATTGCTATAGCTTTACCTGGAGATTTTTGTTATGTAAAGTATTCTGGCCCAGGCCTTCATGGCCCACTTATTAAAAAAGGTGGGGGTGAGCTTCTGTGTCTGACATGAGTTTCTGCTTCTGAGTTTCTACTCTTTTTCGAGGAAATATTCTGCCTTTTTAATATTTCTCACGATATTTCATTTTTCTAGGTGGGTGCCACCTAGAAATATTAAAAAGGCAGAATATTTCCCCTAAAAGGAGTAGAAACTCAGAAGCAGAAACTCAGACCCCCCACTTTTGCTAATGGTCCATTACTCTGGTCTAGGCCAGTCTATTTTACATAACAAAGATCTACTCCAGGTGGAGCTATAATAGGAATTGCCCAAAGCTCTTTCATCATCATCCAGCAAGACTCAATGAAGCCTGGGACTCAGGACAGCCTATAGAATTGCTCCTGTATGTCCTCATGGGAGTCTGACAACCAATCAGAATACAAGCTCAAATTCAAATCCCAACAGAGGGTATAAAATCCAGGCACTCTCAGCATTTTGCCCTTTTCCTTCACCCAACATCTTGAAGCATGTGATCGTCCTTTTCACTTTCCAAGCCATGTGGTCCTGTCCACCATTAAACCATCTTTTCAAACGGCCTCCATGTTTCCAGTGCCTTTTTTCCCACTTGGAACTGAACCTAGAAGGATAATCCTTCCGACACTAGATATAATGGGCAATGGGGATGTTATATATTGTTCAGTTTCTTTCTTTAAATGTAAACTTTTGTGTATTTAATTTTTCACCAAGGTTGAGATAAATAAATTAAATGTATTGAATTTTTGTTTGTTTTTCCAGATTTAGCTAAACATATATGTAAGTTGATATATGTGGGCCCGGTCCTTTGCTGTTTCCTGGCTGGCCCCACAGGCCAGATCGAAGCACCCTGAAGGCCGGATCTAGCCCATGGACCTTGAGTTTGACACTCCCAATCTAGAGTGTTAACTATTCCTGCCAGGTTAGTATCATCTGCAAATTTGGTAAGTTCCCCTTCTATTCCCTCATCTAAGTTGATTATGAAGATATTGAAGAGTACTGGGCCTAAAATGGAACCTTATGATATCCCACTGCTTACTTACTTCCACAGGGAAGGAGATGTAGATGTGGATGTAGACCATTAAGGACTACTCGCTGAGTATGATTTGTCAGCCAGTTACGAATTCATCTGATGGCGATGCTATCTATCCCACTTTTTTTCTAGCTTACCAAGAAATAGGTTGTGGTCTATTTTGTCAAATGCCTTGCTGAAGTCTAAGTATATTATATCCACAGTATTTTGCTGGTCTACTAATTTAGTCACTATGTTGAAGAATGAAATAAGATTGGTTTGACATGATCTGTTTTTAACAAACCCATGTTGACTGCTAGTTACTACTTTACTCATTTCTAGATGTTGGCAGATCTGTTTTTTTATTATCTTTTCCAGTATCTACACAAGTATTGATGTTAGGCTGTCTATAGAACCTTAATTTTTGTTCTAGTCTCTGGGGTAATAGAGAAAAGGTGGTTCAGTCCATGTCCCAGAAAGTGGAATCTAACCAGTTTGCTCTTTTGGGATTGATTCAATTTGGATTCCTGAACTGATAAATGGAAATCAGACTTAACAACCCATCCAATTAACAGTATTTAAGGATTTCACAAATAGTTGGCTTTTTCCTAGTTTTGCTGTTACTATCAATAAATTGATCAGAGGGTCATTCTATCTTCTTCACACTTTCTTGGATTATTTACAAAAGTTTTTTAGGATTTTTAGAACATAAATATAGGTTATCCTCATTTACAACCATTCATTTGGCAAATGTTTGTGGTTATAGTAGCACTGAAAAAAGCAACTTACAACTGTTTTTCACACTTAGTGACCATTGCAGCATCCCCATGGTCACGTGATCAGAATTTGGATGCTTGGCAATTGGCTCATGTTTATGATGGTTGCAGTGTCCCAGGGTCATGGGCCCACCTTTTGTAGCCCTTTGATAAGCAAAGTCAATGGGAAAACAACATTCACTTAACCATGTTACTAACTTAACAACGGCAATGATTCAGTTAACAACTCTGGCAAGAAAGGTTTTAAAACGGGGTAAAACTCACTTAAATAAAATCTCACTCAGCAACAGAAATTTTGGGCTCAATTGTGATCATGAGTTGAGGTCCACCTGCATAACCCTACAATTAAGGGTTTCAGGGAGCCTGTTGCTAAAATAATGATTTTGGGTATTATTATTTTTTGTTCCTTGCAATATTAACTAGATATTGTGTTTTGAAGAATAAAAGAACCGAATTCAATGTATTATAATTATTCATGAGAGCTGACTCACTCAAATGGTGGGAGTGATCAGCGGAAAAGGAGATGGGGCCACCCTAGCGCCTGCTGGCTCGCCACTATAAAGGATGACACCAGGATGACTGTGGAGAATCTGAAGAAGGCAGTGTGAGACACAACGGCATGGAGAATGCCAATCCATAGAGTGTCCAGGAGTCAGGCACGACTGAATAGCTGATGATGATGAATTATTCATTAAAGTAAGCATCTTCAACATTGGTTTTTGTAAGAATAACTTTTAAGAGCTTTCACAATTTACTTTTTTTTTTTTCCCTGCAAAGTCATCCTTAATATACTGCAAAATAGAATTCAACCATGACTTCGTATAGGCCTTTCTTACTCAGTGCAAGAAACGTGTTGCTTGCATTTATCATCCATAGATGAAAGGTTTTCTGAAAAATCAAAGTTAATACTTTAAGCGGACAAATTTTTTGAAGGGACAGAACAAGCATTTCTGATAATCACCATGAATTTCTCCAAAAGAAAAAAAAATGAGGTAAACTAGGAAGAACTAGAATTCAAAATATACTAGTAAACAAATAAGAAATTTCGCAACAATATTTCTTTTGACAAATTTTATTTAGCATAACTTTACGGAGTTTTAAATACTGCAAGCAACCCAGACATGACCATTGTTTCATGAATAAATAAAGGCACTGCACAGCAAAATACAGCTGAAGGACATAGATTGGATTCAAACATTGATGCTGACTTAATGTGCTGTATGAATTATGTCCATCAACAGATTAACTCAGATTATATAATAAATTAGCAATAAAAACGTGATCCACACCTAACTAACTCATACTCAACTGAGTGTGCAAGCAATGTCACAGAATGAAAAGCAGTTTTCAGTTTGCGCTTATATTTCTTAAAACATTTAACTTTGCTTTACATCTTTATGAGACCCATCATGTATTGTGTAAATGAAAACAACTGAAAATGCTGCCGCCTCCTCCACCAACTACCCAGAAGCACAACTTAAATGCAACAGCTTGAAACTTTGTATGTAAAGAAGAAAAGTGATTTGATTGTTTCATTGCAAATTCAGTATTTGTTGTTTATATTCTGTATATAACCTCCAAACAACATATCAAGGACCTCACATTCTGTATTTATGATATGTGCTATGAACCAACCAACAATGAAAAATATCAGGGAATTAATATGCAATTGGATATGACTTCCTGAAAGTCATTTAATGCTACATGTACAGTGTAAGGACTGTAACCAAGAAAATACATGTGCATGCTATCATTATTATCCTCTTCAGTAGTTAGAAGATGACTTCCAGATCAAAGGTCTTCCAAGCAGCTTATAAAACAGATTAGGTAATATCCACAAGATGAAGGCATCTGTAAGAAGAATCGATTTTATATAATATCTTCAACATGTTCCCTCAGTTGTCTTTTGCTGTGCTTACTTAATTTATCACTCTGTTCCTATAACAGCAACTAATAGCAGAGTGAAAGACAGATTTTCAGCCTGTTGAACAATCTTTATGAGATACAAACGTGTCCAAGCTTCAGAAAGTGATGGTATCAACAGGAATTCCTTAACGACAATTGCTTGTATATGCATGATAGGGAGAAAATAAAACAATGATGTTCCTTGTTCTTTGGGCCAGAAATGGAGATCTGCCTTATCAGAGATATATGGGATGTATATGCCTTGGGGTTGTCACTATGTCTAAGTTGCTAAGTGCCATGAACTGAGAGCTTGGGTGTTCTGCCCTCAATCACAGTGACACAATATTGTCAGTGGCAACAGCATATTTTTAGGTAAGAAAAACCAATGTGATGAAGAGTAAAATGCAGGATGTTTAGTACCTGAATAAAACTAGGCTTTTAATGGCAGCCAGTTTTTTTTTCTTCCTGTGTATTTTTTCTTCACTTCCAAACTCTTGTGCAATTGCAAGAAATGGGAATTCTTAAGGATGAAGTTTCTTCCACCGGAATAATCCCATAATTGATTGATTTTCGTATTCATAGTAAACATCTTATTCTCTATTTTGTCTAAACTTCCCCATAGGTTATGCCTTCTTTAAAAAATATATTCTTACATACTGTCCATGTTCATCTTTGGCTTGTTAACTGATGGATATCTCTTTATCTAGTTCACAGAGATATTGATTTCTGGTCCTTTTTCTTGGTACATAAGTTCAGACTAAAAATGAACATAAATCAAAGAAACAATTATTAGAAGGAGAGAAGCAATATATGTACTCTCACTCATGCCTTTGATATATTCCCCCCCCCTTAGAAAATGATTTTATAACTTCTAAAGAGACAAAGATACAGTGGAAAAAAAGTCAACTTACAGAGGGATAGTTTCTGAAAAGAGGATCTTTTATCCCTCACTCTGTAGTATCTGGAAATTCTTAATCTCCATTCTAGACAATTGCTAGCTTTTCTTTAAGTGTGATTTGCAACAGTCCTACTTCGCTGAAAATTACAGTCTGCAGGCGCAGTGCTAGAAGAGAGACTGCTTGAGCAGAGAATTGGGTAGAAAACCTCCAAGATAATTTCCAACTCTGTTATTCTGTTACGGTATCTTGTCAATTGTAAGAAACAAAGGACATATCTTGTGAGTTGCTTGTGGAGCAAACAGTAAAGAGTACCTAGCAGCTGGAGCTAGTCATCAGCAGTTAGTATTATCCAGAAAAGGGGCATGACTATTACTCTAAGTCAAAATAATATTGCTAAGTCAAAATAATATTGGCCCTGAAAGGAAGGCTGATAAAAGTTAGGGTGATAAACATAAAAACACAATCCAAGCTGATAACCAGCCAAGCAAGTATATCTTCTGAGAGCTAAAACTGAAGGCTGCAAGAGGCTAGGTATAAAAGTGCCACTATTTTATCCCCCCAAAGGATGTGTACCCATGCTGTGAATGAGAACTTCTTACACATACAGCACATTACACACTTTTGAGTATTGTAAATGACAACAAAAATATAAAAGGAAATCTAGTCCCTGCAGTCCCACAACCATCAGTTTAATGATTGCCAATATTGATCAACTAATTTTCTCAGACCTCAAAATGAGGATTGAGCTAATGTGCTAATTCCAGATAATATGGATTACAGCTCCCATCATTCTGAAGATGACTTCTGAAGGATTTGCCTGGGAGTGGTAGGAACTGTCTGCCCATAAACAAGTTATACATCTTATTTCTTCAGTAGTTTACACTGGGATTTTGAAGTGATGGTGCAGAAAGAATGTCTAATTACTACCCAATTTAGCTCTTTCCCAATCTTGTTCATCCACCAAACTATAACCATGCTCACATCTTCACTGTCACTCTCATCCTGATCTTGTATCCTCTTCAGCTTTTCTTCTTCCTCTTTTTTTTCTTTTTCTGGCATAATATCATCTAACCAACTCAGATGTTGTAGAGAGAAGATATATTCCATTGCCTTCCGAATACCGACTAGAGCCAGCAACTGGAAGGTGAGATAATCATCACATAAAATTAGTCTGCTTGTAATTATTAATAATTTAAATAATGTTATTACTGCATATTCAACATCACAGCAGAATATAAAAATGTATTAAAATGTCCAAGAAGTTTACAGTTGAAATGTTGAAAAAGAGAACTGGAACAAAAAGAAAGACAAAGCTAATGAGGGATTAGTATGAGCAAATGGGGGTATTTGTCTTTACATTCTGGGTTGCTTTGGGGTGAGAACTAAGGGGCTGTGCCAAAGAGTTCACGCAAAATATGAATTTGAAGAGGTGTTTGAATGAGAACAAGAACTGCCAAATTTTGTTAAGGAATTGTAGATATAGAGATGTTCCTCCCATTCTCTTACATGAAGAGGTCCTGGTTATCAGTGCCAAAATTGGGCACTATCCGTTCTATGAGAGCATGCTTCACAAAGCTCTTCACAGTAAAAATATTTCTAAAATACTTTTAGAAAACTATTTTGGATTGCTTTGTACCGTAGGGTAACCAGACATGGAAGGACAGCCTTAGGGATGGCATTTATTCTGATTATTATTTGTATTTGTTGGGGAAATACATTTGTATTTCCTTCTTTTGCTATACAGTAAACTGCTTCGCATACTTTGAAATATGCAGTATATAAACATGTGTATGAATAATCAGACAAATAAATACAACATTTTAAAACATTAATAATTACATCAAGATTAAAATTCAGGTTTGAATTAAAAATCTGATAGAACCATTAAAAGCAACCAGATATTTTAAAACAATGGAATGTTTATTTCAAAATGTTGATGTAAAATATTAATGTATATTTAAAAAAAAACCAGTATATCTGATACATATTCAGAAAATAACTGACAATAAATGGGTATGGCTAGGTAGAATTAGTTTTTTTTTCCAGGTTGAGTAACTTAAGGATTGTATAGGTAGAGGTAGAATGCTGTGGACGATTAAAAGGTTTTTCTGTACATCGGAAAAGATCTTGAGCAGATTCACTCATTCCCTGCTATACTACAAGACATTCATGTCCAAGGGCTCTTACCATTAAAGGGAATATAATGGCAGCTGCAGTTGACTTAATGAGCCACAGGACAGCAAGGCAGAAGATCTGAATGAAGGTATAAAGATGCACTTGGCATAGTGGAACGTGGCGTAAATAAATGAAGTCTGGCTGGTGTTTAGCAGGCATCAACAAGAGTTGAAGTCTCTCTGTGAACTGGAAAAAATGAAAACAAAAAATACAGTGGAAGCTCCCCAGTAGGAATCAATGCCCTGCCCACTTCTCTCTCTGATATCAGATTGGCCTTGCCCAAGTTATTTCAGGGGGCTCCTCAGAGCTGAAGGAGTCCTTTGAGTCTCTTTTGATGTGAATGATTACAATGGTTCATCAAGAATGTGGAATATTACTTATTACACATTGGTTATTACTTATTATGTATTGTTATGTTTTAATGATATTACCATTTTGGGAGATCCATAAGCCACTCAGAGTGAGGCATAGGAAAATAAATGAATGAATATTCCATCTCTCCCTGGAATTAGGTTACTTAGATTAGCTCTAAGATGTTAAAAGAGAATTTCCAGTACATTTCAGAGTTGCTTGGCTAAGCATGGCTTGCTTCACATTTCACAATTGAAATTAGAGATCTGGAATAATAAGTGAATCAATGGCTGATCTGGCTCTCCTCCTTACACATTAGGAATGCTCTGACCTCCAGCTTTACTTTTAAAAGCACCTCTTGCATGCATTTATCTTCTTCTTTATTAGCACTGTGGACTTCTTTGTGGTGGTTAAATCAGCAGGCTAGAAGCAGAGACTGTGACTCTAATCTGGCCTTGGGCATATAGCCACCCATGTGACCTTGGGTTAGTCGCTCCCTCTCAGGCATAGAAAAAAGACAATGGCAAACTACTATTGAAAATCTTGCCAAGAAAAGTACAGGGACTAATCCAGAGAGTGGCCAGGAGTCAGATTACAGTTTACAGATTAACAGAGTTGGAAGGGACCTTGTAGGTCATCTAGTCCAACCCCTCCCCCCCCAAGTAGGAGACCCTACACCATTTCTGACAAATGGCAGTCCAATCTCTTCTTGAAAGCTTATAGTTGTGAAGCTCCCATAACTTCCAAAGGCAAGCTGTTCCATTGGTTGATTGTTCTCACTGTCAGAAAATTTCTCCTTATTTCTAGGTTGAATCTCTCCTTGATGAGCTTCCATCCATTATTTCTTGTCTGGTCTTCAGATGCTTTAGAAAATAGCTTGACCCCTTCCTCTCTGTAGCATCCCCTCAAATATTGGAAAACTGCTATCATATCTCTCCTGGTCCTTCTCTTCACTAGACTAGCCATGCCCAGTTCCTGTAACTGTTCTTTATATGTTTTAGTCTGCAGTTCCCTAATCATCCTGGTTGCTCGTCTCTGCACTTTTTCTAGAGTCTCAACATATTTTTATAGTCTAGTGACCAAAACTGGATGCGGTACTCTAGATGTGGTCTTGTTAATACTTTATAGAGTGGTATTAGTACCTCACTTGATCTTGATTGTATCCCTGTGTTAATGCAGTTTAGGATTGCATTGGCTTTTTTGGCTGCTGCTGCACATTGTTAGCTCATATTTAATTGGATGTCCCCTAAGACTCCAAGATCACTCTCACAGTTATTGCTATTAAGCCTGGTTTCACCCAGTCTATATATGTACTTTTGTTTTTCTTGCCTAAGTGTAGGACTTTACTTTTCTCTACATTGAATTTCATTTTGTTAGATAGGGCCCAGTGTTCAAGTCTATCAAGATCCACCTGCCAGCTTAGTATCATCCACAAATTTGATAAGTTCCCCTTCTATCCCCTCATCTAAGTCATTTATGAACATATTGAAGAGTACAGGGCCTAAGATGGAACCTTGTGGTACCCCACTGCTTACTTCCCTCCATGTAGATGTTGATCCATTAAGGACTACTCGTTGAGTATGGTTTGTCAGCCAGTTACGAATCCATCTGGTGGTGATGCTATCTATCCCACTTTTTTCTAGCTTACCAAGAAGTAGGTTGTGGTCTATTTTGTCAAATGCCTTGCTGAAGTCTCTAAGTATATTATGCCCACAGTACTTCACTGGTCTACAAATTTAGTTCACCATGTTGAAGAATGAAATAAGATTGGTTTGGCATGATCTATTTTTAAAATTGATTCAAAGGCACCAAACAAACAAGTAAACAAAACTCCCACAACTCACACAACTTCTTGAAAATGAGTACACAAACACCAAGGAGATCTTAATTATAGACAGAGTCCACATTATTCAGACTATATGTCTTGGAAAATACTATATACTCTGCTGATTGAATTAAACTTCATCAAAAGTCACACTACCACCCTCCCCAACCCTGCAGAATGTATTTCTACAATTTCTTTGCACTCACCTGAATACTGCTAAGTGCAGATATACCCATATAAAAGAAAATGCCATACAGCACAGGCATTGGGATAAACTTGGGATATGAAAGAAAGAAAAGTAATCACTTTTAAAGTATGAGTCACAAAATACTGTCTTTAAGGTCAGTAAAACATCACTTCAATGTTTGCTTTACAATGAATTGATTCAAGTCCTTCACTCTGGGGATACTAAACATTTTTGCCTTCTTTTTAGTGAATTACTTCAGGTAATTTTCCCTTCCCTGTGGTAATCTTTCTCTGTAATAATTTGGCTATCAAAATGGTCTATTCAGTCTACCTTCTCTTAATTGTTCAAAGCAGAGAGGGATAAAATGTTACATTATGTCACGACTTATCTTAAGGAAATCTACATGATTTCCAAGTCCCACACCCTCCCAGGGTACATCCTGTGTAGTATTTTCTGTTAATATCTGTAATATTGTATTTCCACGTTCCTGCTGATTTACATTGACCTTCTCTGCACCCAAAAGTACAGTGCTTGAAGAACAGGGTTCTGCTCAATGCAGCATACAGTGGAACCATTCCTCCAAAGAGAAATCAAACAGTCACAATCACACATCTGGGAGGTCTGTATTTTCCACAAAAATGAGAACAAATCCCATAGCCTTTCTGTTCTAATGTTTTTCAGCAATACATTAGACTGAAATTCAGATAGCTGAATTCAGTTTGCTACCAAAATATTTTAGATAACAAAATCAAAGCTTCACATGAACAGTGGGAAATGAAACAACAAATCTATGTATTACATAGTTATATGAATACTTTTTAAAAAATCACCTTGAGCACAGGAGCAAGAAACACAGACAATCCTGTGAGAATAAAGACCATCAATCCTGTAACTCTTTGTTCCCTGTAAGAAGAGTATTTCTAAGTTAGGCCTTCATATTTCAGCCATTCCCATGTCATAAATCAATCCCAATCTTCCTAAATTAGCCACACTCAAAGCATCAATCCATCATTTCCTACTATTTTATATAGTTTTCCCTAATTTGGTGTTCTTCAAATGTGCTGTGTTAAAACTTCAAATCCCAAAGTGAGCATAGCCTGCAGGAATATTGATTTTGAATGTTGTATATATTTCCATGTTGGAGAAGGCTCATGTAGATGAAAGAGAGTCAGTGACAGATAATAACGCTTCCATTTTTGAATCCTTAAAAGTGTGATCTGTTTCCAATACCTGATTCCAAGGAACTTCGGCTGTTCTCCTGGAGCACTAGTGGTGCTTTCTTTCTTAAGGCTGTCCATATGCGCCAGAGATATGACTGTGGCAGACACATACCAGGGCAAGCCCATAAACGATGTAACAATCATCAGTAGGGAAACACAGAGGAAATCTAGATGAAATCCTGCCCCTTTCTGGAAGAGAATATTGGAGATAGCACGAAGAGATGTGGGCTAGATAATGCATTGTAAAGTGTTCTATTTTAGACTATGTCTCCTTTAACTGATTGGAATAATAACATTTTAATAAGTTGTGTGACTTGCATAATTGAGTATGTTTCCAGAATTTCACTACCTGGGTTAAAGAATTTTATGTAAGATTTCATATATAAAACAGAAAATGTTGCAAATGGTACTAAGAAATTTTGTATGAACCCTGATGGCACAGTGGTTAGAATGCAGTACTGCAAGCTACTTCTGCTGACTGCTGGCTGCCTGCAGAATCTAACTGGCTCAAGGTAGACTCAGCCTTCCATCCTTCCAAGGTTGGTAAAATGAGGACCCAGGTTGCTGGGGGCAATATGCTGACGCTCTAACCTGCTTAGAGAGGGCTGTAAAGCAATGTGAAGTGGTATATAAATCTAAGTGATATTGCTAAATATTGTCTACTGAATTTGAAGAAGTATTTATTTGTGTTTCCTGCTTTGGTAACTAATGCTTTATCTTCTTCCTTTCTTCCAATATTTGCCTTTAGAAATAAGGGTTTCTTCACACCAGCAACTACCAGAGTGAAAAACAATATAAAGAGAGAAAAATGAACAATCTGCAATATGCCAAGTTTATTCCTCCTTTTAAGAATAAATCAGCTTGGAAGACAGAATGGATGAAGCATGCAGCTCCTTTTAAAACAATTTCCTATATGCTCTATAAAACCCTTTAAAGCTTGGGTCCAGATTATACAAAAACATACTGTATAAGCTTACTTGGCTTTTAAAAACTGCTTCTATTACATAATTATCTTTGAAACACAAGTTTAATTTCAACAATTATTCCAGTGTTCCTCAGTTTATGGTTTAATATATGTATGTTTAAGAGAGATTTTACAATAAACTAAAGCATTACTACATTATACAGCCCAAACAAATACTACCTGTAGTTTATATTCCTTGCGATTGAGAATGACAGCTGTTATCTGTTGATCCATGAAGATGAGGATGGTAACTAGAATGGCAGGTACTGAAGAAACTATGTATATCCACCAGGGATTTGCTCCAAATGGAAATACAAGCCAGTCTCGCTTGGGATTTGTAGGCTGCAGAGAGAATAATTGGAAAAGTTTAGTAAGCCATAGGATGAGTTGGGGGTAGATAGCAGATAGATAAGCACTGCCTCTTAAATAATTTGGCAAA
Organism: Laticauda colubrina; assembly: GCA_015471245.1. Taxonomy (NCBI): domain Eukaryota; kingdom Metazoa; phylum Chordata; class Lepidosauria; order Squamata; family Elapidae; genus Laticauda; species Laticauda colubrina. The sequence continues at coordinate 3,918,614 of BLBF01000031.1, forward strand.
GCATATTTTCATCTTAATTCTTGTCTAATCAAGAAAGAAACTATCAAGGCTGAATGATAGTTCCAGCTGAATAAATTGTAGAGAGATTGTTTCAATTTTATGGATAATTATTATGGTTACCTGATTTTTCAAAAATGGAATTGTTTGATAAATGCATTTGTTTTGTGTACATTTTATGTCCCCAGTAAATAACTTTCTGTACTTTATAATTAATCAAAATATACTTTGTATATAATAATATGCATACACTTTACATACAAAGTACAATGATATATCGATCATTTTGGTTCAGAATTAGGAAATCTCTCTTAATTTTAAGAGGAAAAAAGAAGAAATAGTTACTTATAAAATATATGGGCTGCATTTGTATTATTCTATTACCAAAGTTGTATATTTAAAAAGATCAAAAATCAGGTAAATGCATATATTAAACGATAAAGATAAAGGACATGTCAGCAAGAGTCACAGGGCATAAATTCAAACAGAATTAAGGTTGGGATAACAAATAATTACTTAGCTGATGTCAGCAGCTTATAAGACTTGGCACAAAATGTAATTATATGTAGGGCTATCATATTGGAGCTGATAACATTCAGGTGATTGCTGAATAACCACAGAAATTTTTATGAATCTAGAGGCTTTCTGGATTTTGCAGGCCAGATATGGTAGCCCAATTACTGACTTCTGACACTTTTACCATAGATACCTTCTTCATGGCTTCATCTGAGAAACATATCCAAGAGGACTAAATAGTTCAGGTGACTCTGGTCTCAAAACTTTTACTTTCATACAGTATATAAGCCTCCATTCCACATGAATAGCATCACTATCCATCAGGTTGAATATCAGATTGCAAAGTGGCCCCAATGGAGTGAAGATCTATACCTCAGTTTTTTTACATTTACATTAGTCTTGGATTAGTAATTACTTAATAGTTGAACTTGTCAACTCATTGTATCTAGATATCCCTTCAGTTAAGGCTTTAATAAGTATTAAAAAGGGGTTACAGGGAAATATCATATAAGGCATTAGAGATTAGTTAAAATCTAATTCAAAATAAGACAATGATATATTTAAATCCAAAGAAAGAAAACATCAGGCAAATAGATATGGTTGAGAACACTGCAAAAACAATACTAAAGAAAACTGTAAGATAAGAATATTTTATGGTCCAAAATGTTAAAAGCAGCAGATGCCTCATTAATACTAAACATCATATGATAGATCATCCTGGTCAACAAAACAGTAATTTAAAGTCAACTATGATTAAAAAGCCTAACCCTATGATTACAAGCCTAACCCTAATCCAATATATTTTACCTTAAGGAGCTGATATATCAGTATAGGAAGGAAAGATACATGGCCAGAACAAAGTTTGAAACTTGATATGTGTAGTAACAATCAGCATAGATTCCATGATTTATGAATAATATAATAGATAAAACATGGTGTTGAAATGTTGAATTACTCCCCTAAGGAGCTCTTGAAATCTTCCAACTCTCCTTTATCCACATGACTAGTAGAGGAGAAGGTCTTGGTCCCTTTCTCTCTCCCCCCCCTTTCATTTTTTGTAGCTATATTGTGTGCATGTGAATGGATGTGGCTTTGAATGTGCTTGGAAAATATTGCCATAACAAAGTAGATAGAAAACAGTTGCTTCCATTATTGAGTTATTTCTTGAGGCAAAAATCACTTAGCTATGCTCTGAGATTGAATATATGATCCTATAACAAAATCATCTCCCTGTTAAAAGCCAAATATAATGGGGCAAGTTAACACCATGCCCATATATCAATTTGTAATGGGCAGCATCCTGCCCACACGCTTTTATCTTTCTTGGTGACTTCAATCTACCTCATATTAACTGGACCCTTAACGAATGTACAGCTGAACCCACACATGCAACCTTCTACAACGCAGTAACAAATCTGGGACTAGAACAACTAGTAACCAACAACACTAGACTTAACAACTGCCTCAATCTCATCTTTTGCAATAGTTTGAATTCAATTTACAGAATACAAATTAAAGACCCTTTTCCAACAGTGACCACAACATGATTGACTTTTGTCTCAACATACGTCCACACAAAAATCATCACAATGACAGAATCCCCAATTATAACTTCAAAAAGGGCAATTATGATCTTATAAACAACAATCTCTCATCCCTTGATTGGCAATTTCTATTCTCTGGATGCAATATTGTAGAAGACCATTACAACATATTTTTACTTGAAGTCAAAAGAGCCATTAAACTATATGTACCATTAACAATTCCCAAAACCAGAAAAAACAAATTAACCATAAAAATAAGGAAGCCTCAATCCAAAAAGAAATCACTTTGTTGGAAAAACAAATCTGGTCATGTTGCCAACTTTAAAAGCCGATACAAATATTTATACTACCAGATAAAAACATTGTACCAATTATCACATTAAACAACAAGAAAACCTTCTATACATCAATTCCACCCACGCTTTCTACAATTTTATAAACAACAAACTAAAAGACTCAAGGTCCATCGCACCCCTGAAAGGACCTAATGTAAAGACTGCAATGACGACACCATTAAAGCCAACCTCTTTAACACATTCTTTGGCTCAGTATTTGTAAACAGCAATGGATCATGCACAGTATTTCCAAGTCGAACCACAGATAACTACATGATCAAAAAGGGAGACCCCAGCCTAGTTGAAAATTACAGACCAATCTCTTTATGCTGCGTCACCTGCAAAATCATGGAATCAATTATTAACCAATCCATCATCCTCCATTTAGAAACAAACAACCTACTCTCTACTAAACAATTTGTTTTAGGAAAAAAACTATCATGTCATCTGCAACTCTTACACTGCAAAAACATATGGACTACACAACTCGATCAGGGGAAAGCAAGAGGTGCAATCTACATAGACTTTTGTAAAGCCTTTGATTCAGTGGTATACGACAAACTACTCTGAAAACGGTATCTCAGGACACCTGCATTACTGGATAGAAGCATTCATGTCAAACAGACAACAAATGGTAAAAATTGGGAGTGTCCTATCAAATTCTGTACCTGTCAACAGTGGTGTCCCCCAAGGCAGTGTTCTAGGACCAACTTTCTTCATACTCTACATAAATGACCTCTGTGATCCTATTAAGAGCAACTGTGTTCTCTTTGCTGACGATGTAAATCTATTCAACACCACAGACAATATTGCTACCCTTCAAAAAGACCTCGACTATGTATCAGAATGGTCAAACAAATGGCAACTTCAAATCTCAACAAATAAATGCTTTGTCCTACATATTGGCAAAAAAACAACAACCCAGAAAATAAAGCCTGAATAGTTAAGACTTGTTGATGATCCAAACTCTGTCAAGGATGTTGGAGTACTCATCTCAAATGGCCTAAGTGCTAGAGCCCACTGTAACTACATAGCCAAAAAAGCGTTAAGAGTTGTTAACCTAATCTTACGTAGCTTCTTCCCTGGTAATATCACACTACTAACTAGAGCAGACAAAACATTTGCAAGACCAATACTCGAATACAACTCATCAGTCTGGAACCCACGTTACATATCTGATATTAACACAGTTGAGAAAGTCCAGAAATATTTCACAAGAAGAGTTCTCCATGCCACTTATCGTTGCAGAATACCTTATGCCACCAGATTCGAAATTCTAGACCTAGAAAACCTAGAACTACGCCACCTTCGGTCTGATATAGTATATAGATTTTATGATATAGATTTTATATAGTATATAAAATCATACATTGCAATTTCCTACCTGTCAATGAATAGTTCAGCTTCAACCATGACAGCACTAGAGCAAACGATACAAACTCAAGGTTAATCGCACCAAACTAGACAGCAGGAAATACGACTTCAGCAACAGAGTGGTCAATGTCTGGGATACTCAACCTGACTGTGGTTTTTTTCCCCCAAACCCCAAAAATTTTAACCTTAGACTGTCTACTATTGACCTCACTCCTTTCCTAAGAGGTCTGTAGGGGGCGTGCATAAGCGCACAAACATGCCTACCATCTCTGTCCTATTATTTCTTTTATTTTTCTTATATGTATCCATGTATTCATAACTATGTTTTTACTTATACCTATTATCTTGTAAGCAATTGACAAATAAAAATAAATAAAAATAAAATAACCTCATCAAGTTCTTAGAGAAACTTAGGGTTCCATACAACACACTTTGCAAAATGCTGCTCTGGGATATCTTGAGAAAATGCACTCTGCAAAATCATCTGGTCCTAATAGCATCCACTCTAGGATTCCTAAAGATTACAAATATGAAATTGCTGACTTAACAAGTAATAAGTTGGCTGTCAGCTGGATCTCCAGCCTGGGTTTTCCCTTTGATGTTTGCTTCCTATCAGCTGTCATAGTAATGGGGAGGGGAGGCATGGCAATGGGAAAGAGTGAGGAATAGCCATGTGAACTAAAAGGGAGGTTTGTTCTCAAGAATAGTTGTGCTGCTGAATGCAGTTGTTTACACCCAGTCAAGGCCAACCATCCTAGAACTCCAGATGGATGAAAACACCTGAAGATGTGCTCCCACATGACACTATGCGGGACGTGGATTGGACATTCAGGCTGTGTCCCTGGGTGGGAGGGATTTGGGGAAACTTTCAACATGTAACTTTCGTGCCTTTTGGCTCAGATCTTGCCTTGCTTTCGCTGCTGTCATTTCAAACTCAGTTTGAAATTCTCTACCTCAGTGGATTGGGGGTTTTTCAACAAGCAGGCCCAGTGCAAGGGAATGTCATTGTGGGATGTAGTTGATATGCCATCAATTTTAAAAAGGGGCCCAGGGGAGATATAGGAAGTTGGAGACCAATTAGTTTACTGTCTGCTCCAGTTAATATGTAGAAATTACTGTATAATAAAAAATAACAAGGCCCATAAAGGGAATATTCTTCTTGAAGAAAAATCATCATGTATTCCACAAAGATAAATCCTGCCTCAGTTTTTTGAGAGCATCAATTGAAATGTAAACAAATATGGCCCTGGCAACACAAGTACACTTGGATTTTCAAAAAGGTTTTGACAAAGTTCTTCTTCATAGCAAAAAGCAAATAAATAAACCATTTCTCAATGAAGGAAGTTAATACTGTAAAGTTAATACTGTAAACTTCAAGGATTAGTACAAGTGCTTTTTAACTTGTTTATAAATCATTTTGACATGGGGTAAGTAATGAGAAATTACACTTTTCACAGCTGATATATAATCAGTGAAGAGCAGTCAATATCTTCTCCAAGCCTCTCTTTCATGGTTATTTATTTTAGTCTCTATAATGGATTTGTTAACAAGGGTGGGTTACTTTACACTTACTTAAATTGAAGTACTTTTTTCTGCCCGAGTTCAATAAAATGATCATACAGAGTTGTTTTGTTGGATTACATAAGAAACAGCTGCATTGCCAACTGGTCTGTATAGACAACTGAACAAGTATGGAACATCGAGGCAGATTGTCTACATTTTATATAATCACAGCAAAATATTATCTGTTCACATTTCTAACATTCCATAGAAGCATGTACCTAAAATACTCTGAGCTGTAGGTTAAATTAGAACTAAGGAAGTGACTATGAAGTCATCAGGAGTTGAGATTAGCTTGAAGGAGGCTGGGCTAAGAGCTCTTTTGTCTTATATTGATATAACTGAACTTACCTGGAATGTGTTTGGCACAAGAAGCTTTGGTGTCTCTAATCCAAGAGCAGCATCAATTCCACAGAAGATGAGGATTGCCAGAATAATGGAGAAATCGCCCACTAGCTTCCTTACCTGTGAAGTGAAATAACAGAACAAAATAACACAGTTGGAAGGATCTTGGATATCCTCCAGTTTTCAATCTGGATAAATGGATGCCAAATCTCTTTAAAAAGCTCCAGTAATGGAACACCCACAACTTCTGGAGTCAAGTCACTGCAGTTCTTCTCACTGACATGATATTTCTCCTTAATTCTAGGCTGGATCTCTCCTTGATAAGTTTCTATCCATTACTTCTGTTCTATATGTAAAGTGGGTGACTCCAAATCTGCAAACCTGATTGGTCAAATAAACTAAGCATTGGATTGGTTCACTAGGAACCAATCCAAAGAGCTGCTGAAAGGCGGCAAATTTAAGCAACTGCCATTGGCTGCAAGCAGGCAAGCCAGCCTGTATAAAAGGCTGGCCTCGGCTTCAGCCAAGGGTTCCTATTTACTGACTAGTTAAAGAATAAAGTATTTGTTGTTGGAACCCGGTCTACCTCATGTGTTTTCCGAACAAAACACTGGCGACGAGGATGGGATGGTCCTAAACGAAAAAACCTGCATGCGGTAATAAGAAGTCCAGATGACAACCAAGATGCCTGGAAACAACGCACCGCCCGCACCCTTCAATCCCAACGAAGAGGATTGGGATTCCTATGCAGATCGCTTCCAAATGTATTTGGAGAGCAATGAAATGGAAGACATTTCAGAGCAACGCAAGAGAGCTATGCTCCTGACTCACTGCGGGCCAACGGTTTTCAAGATGGCAAAGGCCCTTGCGAAGCCCCGAGACGTTAAACAACTAACGTGACCAGAATTGCAAAGAATCCTCAAACGTTCTCATTCAATTTAGCATCACACTGCCCTTAAGAGTGACCTGCGACGCCTCCCCATTCGGAGTCGGTGCCATCCTAAGCCACCAACTACCGGATGGCAGAGAAGCGCCCGTCGCATATTATTCGAGGACTTTATCTAAAACCGAGCGGAATTACAGCCAATTGGACAGAGAGGCACTAGCAATTGTCGCAGGAGTGAAACGTTTCCACGAGTACCTATACGGGCGGACTTTTCAAATTATAACAGACCACAAACCGCTAATAGGAATTTTGGCGGGAAACAAACCTACACCAAATATCCTCTCCCCAAGAATGACTAGATGGTCAGAGTTCCTAGCAGCCTACTCATACACTCTGACACACCAACCGGGGAAACAGATTTCACACGCGGACGCTTTAAGCAGAGCATCCTTGCCAGCGACTGAAGAAGACCCGGCACCAGCGATGACAGCACTACAAATAGAGACTTGCCCCGATCTACCCATATCAGCATATGATGTTGCCAGAGCCACCGCAAAAGACTCTTTGACTGCCCATGTTCTTAACTGGGTAGGTAAAGGCTGGCCGGAAAATCAAAAAACTGAAAACTTTAAACCTTTCCGGACCAGACAAACCGAACTTTCTATTCAAAAAGGTTGTTTACTGTGGGGTGATCGGGTGGTTATTCCTAACAAACTACAACCTAGGGTACTTAATATGCTACACGAAGGTCACCCGGGGATTGTAAAAATGAAAAGCCTTGCTAGAAGTTATGTCTGGTGGCCAGGTATTGATAGGGACATAGAATACTGGGTAACCTCGTGTAACAAATGTCAAACAATTAGACCATCCCCACCCAAAGCACCCATTAGAGATTGGGAAATTCCACGGGGCCCCTGGTCACGAATCCACATCGATTTCGCTGGTCCAACTAAAGGACATACCTTTCTGATTGTTGTGGACAATCTAACTGGTTAGAAGTAAAAATTATGCCATCAACAACAACTGAATTAGTAATAAAACAACTGGACAGCCTTTTTGCCACCCATGCCATTCCGGACGTCCTCGTGTCCGATAATGGACCACAACTAACCAGCCGACACTTTGAACAATACCTAGCCTCCCTAGGTATTAGACATGCCCTAACCGCGCCGGCCCATCCGGCTGCAAACGGTAGGGCAGAGAGAATGGTCCGATTTACAAAGGAAGGGTTAGAAAAAATGGACACTGGAGATGTACAGCAAAAAATTAACCGATTGCTCACACTCCAGCACATAACACCCAGTACCACAACCAACAAGTCCCCAGCAGAGCTACTCATGGGGAGAAAACTAAGGTCACACCTTGATAGACTGCACCCAGAATTCATGCCAGAAAACCCCCCCGACTCCTCTACACGGTTTAGAAAATTTGGAATTGGCGATTTAGTCTACGCCAAAAACTTCACTGGGGACCCAGCATGGCTACCAGGACAAATTACCCAAATAACAGGCCCCAAATCCTTCCGGTTAACAGTAGATGATGACAGGGAATGGAAGCGGCACATAGACCAGCTTCGATCCCGAAATATAGAAAGAACCACAGACATACAACCATTCATCGAAAAAAACGATGAATTGCCAACTAAGGTGGGGGGGGAATCGCAAGAATTAAATAAAGAACCTTTAAAAAATAAAACCAATGAAACATATGAACAAAAAGAGCAAATAAAAGACTCACTGTTTGGAGAGACTTGCGTGAAGAGCCCATCGGAAGGGGCCAGCCAGGCCAGCTCGACCTGCCCGGAGGAAACGGGAGGGAGCGGCAAAACCGCCAGCCTAAGAAACTCAGGCAGCGGTAAAATGGCTGACTCGCCCTTCCAGACGGTTCCAGGGAGAAGAACGGACGACACAGCAGCCCCATCCGAACCGGTCGAAGTCTTCACTAAGAATGAACCGCGCAAGTCAAGTCGTGTCCAGAAAAGCCCCGCCTACCTGCGAGACTACGTCACCACGTAGGACTGAACTAAGAGGGGAGGGGTGTTCTATATGTAAAGTGGGTGACTCCAAATCTGCAAACCTGATTGGTCAAATAAACTAAGCATTGGATTGGTTCACTAGGAACCAATCCAAAGAGCTGCTGAAAGGCGGCAAATTTAAGCAACTGCCATTGGCTACAAGCAGGCAAGCCAGCCTGTATAACAGGCTGGCCTTGGCTTCAGCCAAGTGTTTCTATTTACTGACTAGTTAAAGAATAAAGTATTTGTTGTTGGAACCCGGTCTACCTCGTGTGTTTTCCGAACAAAACAACTTCTTATCTTGCTATCAGGTAGTTTTGAAAATAGGCTATCAAATCACCTATAGTCCTTTTTTGTGTTAAATTAGACATACCTACTTCCCATAACATTTGTGTGTTCTACCCTTTAGACCCTTTATCATCTTTGTTGCTCTTCTCTGCACTCTTTCTAAACTTTCCACATCGTTTTTGTATCATAGTGACCAAAACTGGGCACAATATTCCAAGTGTGATCTTACCAGTGCATGAAAGTTGTACTGGTTCTTAATGTGATCTTGATACTATTCCTCTGTTGATGAAGTCTAGTACTGCATAGTTGTTGTTGTTTTGGCAAATGAAGCCCAGTAGTGGCTCATACTGATTATCTGCTAGTACATCTAGATCCCTGTCATAGTTACTCCTGCTGAACTAGGTACTACTACCTATTCTATATCTGTGCATTTGGTTTTTCTTCCTTAAGCATAAGGCCTTACTTTTCTCACCACTGAACTACATTTTGTTGGACACGGTCCAGTGTTAAAGTTTGTCAAGATCCTTCTGGACTTTGAGCCTATTTTCTAAGGTGTTGGCTGTTTGCCTCAACTTGGTGTCATTTGCAAATTTGCAAATTTTCATTTCAAAAATGAAAAAGGCACAAGATTCACAAAAGAAATATAACAATTTAAGAGTTCATCTCAAGTAACTACTAGACTTTTAAAAATTATGCAGGATTAAAATATTTTACACTAAAAAGCCCCAAAGTGAGACATATTTCTTCTTTCTACAAATCATGGTGTGAATATATGTTGCATATGGCAAAGACTGAATGGCTTCAGAAGAAGTTTGCAGAGGCTTTATGGAGGTAAAACAACAACCCTGGGATTAAGTTTTATGAAGATATGTTTTTTCCCCTGATTAAATATGTAGGAAACTTCCTTTTAAGGTGATGGTGAGCATGTCACGTCTGAATGTTTAGCCATTGTGATTACTACTATTTTGTTTTTCCTGTGTGATTTTCAATGAATAATGAATAGATGTATAACAGAAGAAGATGATGATAAAGTTGGTTTTGATTCTGAGACTCTTATTTGTATGAAAGTTTAAAAACAGAGCTTTAAATCCATTTTAAATCTTATGCTCCTGGAAATAACATTAACTAAAATTCAACTGGTACTCCCAAATAACTGACAGCCCATCATCTGCCAGTTTAATGAGCTTGCTCCTGGGAATTGTTTGCCTTATGTATCTTGTAGTCCCTGAAAAAAACCCTGCTTGCCCAGTAGGAGGCAATCACAATCACTCACAATAGGCAATCGAACAGCTCTTCTCAGCAATCAGCAGCTATTCATCACATCAACTTTTCAATCCCGTAGGTCAATGCATACAACTTTTTTCTTGACTGTTCTCTACTCTCTTTTTACCCAAAGAGAAAACCAAGATAAGTAAGAATGGGAAATCAAAGAAGATATGAAAATCGGTGAGATGGAAAAAGGGCTTTGAGAAATAAAGGCAGAGGGGATGTGAATGAGGAAGAAGGAGGAAGAAGCCAATGATCTTTTTGTCTTTCTTCATTCTCTACCTCTTCCCCATTTCCTGCAAGTTTCTACTTTTTTACTTTGCAAGTAGGCCATCACTGTCCTGGTATTTTCCAATATGTTTAACTGTAGCTCCTGTCTACTGTCGGATAATTAGGTAACACTTGAACGTGTTGCAGGGTAGCCGTTACAGGAAGACAGAGTACACAACTTTATTCACAAGAAGGAAATATTAATTTATGTCATAAATTCAATCAACATGTAATTAGGATAGGATAGATAGCTACTTACACCAGTGGGAAAATAGCGACTTGATTTAAATTTTTTCAGGGCCATAGCACAGAACAACGTTCCCAGAAACAGGATGAAGGACATAAAAGTGATGTCAGGCACGTAGTTGCAACTGTTGCCCACTAGATGGCCCCCTAGTTGCATACACTGATCCTTGGTCAGGAGGGACCAGTTACTCCATTCCACATCTGATTGCTGTGAAAAAGAAAGGATTGTGCCTCAGAGGAAGATCCCTGTTTGTCCAAGTAATGAGTAAACCACCACTCTTAAGAAATTATTTGGACTGTTTTTCCAGCGGCCTAAACAAGCTGGGAACTCAAGAAATTGTAATTCAACCAGTCCACAAGAATTCAACCAGACTGGGTCAAATTGTGACTGAATATGAGAGAAAATGATATATGATTAGCTAAAAGTGGAAGAAGGATCATTGCTCATGCACAGGTTAATATGCTGCAATCTCCATTTGCTATGGGAATGTGGCTGGTATTTTGTCCTGTGTCATAACTGTTTTACATTTTAAGGCATTTGAGTTCTGTATTGGATTATTGCTTTCTCTGTTTTTAATCTACCCTCATTTTAAAAAGTATTCCCCATTTGGATTATTTTTTTAAGCAGGCAACCAACCAAACAAACGAAGTGCATACCTGCCTAACCTCCATAATATACAATATTACAGGTAGCCCTTGACTAATGACCACAACTGAGCCCAAAATTTCTGGTGCTAAGCAAAACAGTTGTTGAGTTTTGCCCCACTTTATGACTTCTCTTACCACAGTTGTTCAATGAATCACTGCAGTTGTTAAGTTAGTAACAAAGTTGTTAAGTGAATGTGGCCTCCCCATTCATTTTGCAAAAATGAAAGGTTGCAAAAAGTGATCACATGATCCCAGCACACTGCAACCTTCATAAATAAATGCCAGTTGCCAAGCATTCAAATTCATGTGGCCACGGAGGTGCTGCAAACTTGCAAGTGTGAAAACCAATCATAAGTCACATTTTTCAGTGCTGTTGTAATTGCGACTTTCTCAAGTGATACAGAATCAGCAGGAAATGGTGGAGAAGTCCTCAGCAGCAAAACAACAACCAAAAGAGCAACACATCCCAGCTATCAAGTGTAAAAAGGCTGTAGTACTCCAAGAGGTACCAAATCCCATCTGCACAAAACATGAGAATCACAACATGCTATGCCCTTCCTATATCTCAGTTTCCATTCTTTTCTAGGGGTAGTAGCAAAGTCTTGTATATTCCTTTGCTTCCATCTAGTGGTTGCCTGGTCTTTTGCAATACATACTGTATATGGCTTTGCCTCATCTTTCATTTCCATGTGCAGTATTAAAAATAAAAGTAAAGGTTTCCCCTGTGCAGTCATTTTAATTAATGAAAATAATCTTATTTGTTACCTGTTCAAAACTGCTGAGATTAGGGAATAGAGTCTTGTTCAGGACAGAGGAGTTGCCTGCAAGAAATCCAAGATATCAGCAGTTCATTCTGATTTGTGTAATGCAAGGACTGGAGAGGAAAGAAAAGTGAGAACTTGACAGAATTTTTGGATGTCTGTTTTGTAGCATCTTAAATATGTGTCCAAAAACAGGTTGGTAACATAACAGAGATACATATTGTTTCTTGCCATAACTCTAAAGACAGGTTTGCATTATGGTCAGCTGTAAGGTGGACATTATTATTTAAATATTTAAAAAAGAACAATGCAAGATAAACCAGAAAAGTTAGCAATATCACAGAGGATGAAACTGGTACTGCAATCTGGCTATATTTACAAACTATATTCTCCAGCCTCTACGCAGAACATCAAGGAAATACTGGATTTCCAAAAAGAAAATGACTGAAAGATGTAAAACAGAGGAACCTTTACTTACAAAGCTGGGCCCTATCTAAATGCAGGAGACTTAGATACTTGGACAGAAGTGGATCAGACTGTGGAGGTACCTGCTTTTCTGTGTGGATGATTTCAAGTCCAATTAGGCTGCTTAGGCCAATCAGAGCTTTCTTTGAAGTATGGGAGAACCCTTTTAGAACTTCCAGTTGGCATGTGTCAGCTGGGGGACTGGTTTAGGCTGCCTTGATCTACTAACAGGGACAAGGGCAAGACAGAGAAAACAAAAATAAACCACTGAAGATCAACCCAAAAGTATGTTGGTGACTACCTAAAACAGGGTATTACTGATTGCATCAAGTTTTGGGGGTGGGATGGGCTGATTTTTCAGCTATATTTGATAAATACCCATGTTGCATTTTTAATACCTACTTGTAAATATTTTTTTATTGTAAATATTTAGTTATTAAGATTTGTAATGCATGGTCATGCTACGTTGCTCCAAGCACTGGAGGTATCTTTAAATTCAGTTTGGTCTGTACTTAAACTACATTTCAATTTTTTACAGTTGTTTTATACTTTTCATGTTGCTAATTATCTTGAAGTTATTGTGTGTGCATGTGTGCGTGTGCGTGTGTGTGTGTTATCAGTAATCTTTGACTTATGACCACAATTGAGCCCAAAATTTATGTTGCTAAGCAAGATAGTTATAAAGTGAATTTTGCCCCATTTTACAACTTTTCTTGCCACAATTAAGTGCATTGCTTCAGTTTTTAAGTTAGTAACATGGTTGTTAAGCAAATCTGGCTTCTCCCTGAACTTTGCTTGTCAAAAGGTCACAAAAAGGTGATTACATGACCCCAGGACACTGCAGCTACCATAAATACGAGTCAGTTGCCATGCGTCTGAATTTAGATTATGTGACCATGGAGAAGCTGCAATGATCATAAGTCACCATTTTCAGCGTCATTGTCATTAATTCAATTGTTGTAAATCAAGGACTACCTGTATATTATAACTTATAAATATTTCCATGTATTTGTCAAGAATTATTGATGACTTGCCATCTAAAGATCACTATTATTAGCCCATCTTCTCATCATAATATCACTGGTTGCTCATCTTACCTGTCTCAGTCAGATTGCAAGTACAGCTATACAAGGTGATGTCACTGATTTTATACTCCCAATTGACAGGGTAATGTTCCACCAGGGACAGCATCTTCTTCATGGCATCATAGATGAAAATGAAGCTGATGAGGGCACAGAAGCCTTCCTCAGTGAAGCGTGTGAAATACTGTACCAAGTAACTAGCTTCAGTAGCCACCAGGATAAGGCCAAAGAAGGCCACCCATAAGCCAATCCAGAGGCGGAGTTCTAAATAGTCCAAGCTGTGGTCTCTGAGAGGAGGGAAGAGCCAAAACAGTCATATTCCTAAGTAGGTTAGCTTTTGAAAATGAAGCCTGAGCTCTTAGCCACATGGTTAGTCCATTTCTAGCAGGACTGCCTCCAAATCTCAAGTTAAGAGCCTTGTTGGTGCAGTGGTTAGAGTGCAAGCTACTTCTGCTGACTGCCGGCTGCAATTTGGCAGATCGAATCCCACTAGGCTCAAGGTTGACTCAGCCTTCCATCCTTCCCAGATGGGTAAAATGAGGACCCATATTGTTGGGGGCAATATAGTGACCCTGTAAACCGCTTTGAGAGGGCTGTAAAGCACTATAAAGCGGTATATAAGTCTAAGTGCTATTGCTATTGTTAAACTGAAGAATTTCCCTTAGAGTGGCTCTCTTTTGCCTATTAAGAGACCAGATTCAATCACCAATAATGAATTCCCATTAGTAACTGGCTTTTATTGCCTTGCAGCTTGACTCTCCTATTTGGGAAGTTAGCAAAAGAGGGTGAAATGAAGTGCCACTAACAATTTTTTATAGCAACCATCAAATTATTTCAGGGAATAAATTGAGGGCAGTGGAATGCCTCCATTAGGGAAGAACAGGTCCTTTCTTCAATGCTGGAGCTCAGGAGTCAGTGCTTCTCCTCAGTTACACTATCAGAATACATTGAATATACAGAACAATCAGGATATACTGACAATGTTTGCACAAAAGCATCCTTTCCTACAAGCCTATCTTTCCAAAGTGCTTGAATGCAATTCTTATGACACCCAACTAGTACATTCTTGGTCTTGCGGGATGGTATATAGCCCACTATAACAGGAAGATTCTATTTAAGGAAAGAATGAACTTGAAGTATGAGTAAGGCTTTGCTGTCATATTTAGTATCCTCCTTGCACTTGACCAGTTCAGAAGTAATTTGCACAATCATAGCACTAACACTTAGACTTATATCTGTTTCACAGTGCTTTGTAGTCCTCTCTAAGTGGTTTACACAGTCAGCATGTTTTTCCCAACAATCTGGGTCCTTATTTTACCGACCTCAGAAGGATGGAAGGCTGAATCAACCTTGAGCTGGTGATCATTGAATTGATGAACTGCCGGCAGCCAGCAGCCGGCAGAAGTAGCCTGCAGTATTATTGCATTCTGGCCACCACAATCATGTTGGAAAGAGAAGCTTGGCTGATTTTCTTGCTGCAAGATGATTGGCTAAACCAGCCTTGTTTAGCCAATATTCCACTTAACACTCTTGCAGAACAGCCTGGTTTGGCATACCTTAGTAAGATTTATCAAGTTGACCTGAATGCATATCAAATCTCTGAAAAGTTGTGTGAGGTATTAAATCTATTTTGACTTTACTATACTGCAATCGTATTTTATTCTAAATTACCAACAAGTAGTAATGTTCAAGGCAGAGGTAGAAAGACAGAATGACAGGTCCAGACTACAAGCATGAGTATTGGCTAGTCAACACGCACAGGCATTGCAAATCTTATATGATCCCTAATCATCTTGATAAGGCTCAAGGAAAGAGAGTTCATGAAGGCTTGCTCCCAGCATGCATACCAATACGAAGCACTACTTACTTGCTGAAGGAGAACAGAAGACGCTCAAAGACAAGGACAGGCCCAGTGCTACTCAGGATGGTGAGAGGCTGCCCAGCAAATAGGCAGAAAAATGCACCAGCGAAGGCAGTACCCAGGAAGCTTTCCAGGACACCCTAGATCATATGAGGAAGCACATGGCTTTGCTTGGTTGAACATTAGCAGCATACCAGCTCTCAAATAATGGATACAAGTCAGCCAAACAGCATAATCACATAGCAATATGAAACTGTTTGCCTACTACCATTGATAGGAACGTACATAAGACTAAAGAAATGCAGATTGATATGGTGAGGAAAAATAATTGAAGTTACAGAAGGATCCTAGTCTATCAACACAGACCTGCATGTTATCTGTAGCATCTCCTAGCATTCCTCCAAAGGTTATTGCATTGGTGACTGTAGCCAGGTAGATATAGAGAATGGCTGAGAGGCACTGGAGGCTGAGGCCATCAGAGAAGTCACTGCCATACCAAGGAGCTTTTCGTTGGATATCCTTTAATAACCCTCCAAATAGCCTGCAAGAAAAAGACTTTTGTTTTTTTTTAATTGGAGTAACTGCTGGAATCCTGACATACAGTATATGTGTACTTTGGATAACTTATATTTTTTCTAAACTTGTACCCTTGGGGAAAAAGAAATAAGAGAATTCAAATTGACTCTGTTTTCAAGAGACATCCATGCTTTAATTTCCCTGGCCAAACCTCTGTGAATTTTACCTTCCAGTCTTCTCCAGCTCTTCACTTATGAACTGGTGCCCATGAGCCTGTCGGTCATCCACAGCAGATTTGTTTCCACTAGCATGAGGACTCCAGTCACGGATGCGCATGGAGATCCTGAGGATGTAACAGGGATAGTATGCAGTACAGCCATTTTGTGTACACACGAGTCATATTGTAATGATGGTGATGGATTCTGAGCTAGATATCATATTTTGGTTCTTACAACCAAACTCCAACTATTTCTGTTATTTCCAATGCAACTCAATATGTAAGCAACATATCAAAACACAATATTAGAGAAAGCCAATATGGGATTCATATGTATTCTGAAGTGATACTGTAGACAGTAGTTGTACTATTGTCTTATCACAGTATATCCCATTTCAAAGCAAAACAACAGAGCCACATGCTTCCGCATATGATCTTGTTTCTAAGAAATAATCAAACTGTACAAGAAAACAGATTTCTCACAACAGATTCTCAACTTGCATATCATGAGTAACATAACATATTCTCTGAGAAGCAGAAACGGTGACATTTTCACAACCCCAGCCAACTAGGATTACAGAGATCATTTTGATAGGTGAAGGAACAACACTTTTTTCAGCAACAGGTACAAAGCTGGGAAAATGGAACATCTCAGCAATGCAGATTCTTATGGGGCTATGCTTGTGGATATCCAGATGAATACTTTCCACATAAATTTTAATTAGATTTGTTTAGATTTGTCAAACGTAAGATACATTTATCTCCATCTGCATCTCTTTTCAGTAAGATACCTTTTCTGTGGCGAGGGCAAACTTTTTGGGGGACAAATTCGAGTGGTTGGATCCCATTTGCCTGGTGGCAAGACAGTCAGCTCATCCAGAAATTCATCAATTCCTGCAACAAGGTCTTCAGTATCTTTTACTTTCCAAACAATTCTCTGAAAAAGCTGGAAGGCAATATCATTAGTTCTAGGTAATTCTTTTTAGCAGGAATGGCAGGCAGGGTAAGAGGAAACAACTTTGTGAAATGGCTTCCTTGGTTTAGCAAAGCAGACCACAACTCAGCTTAAGTAACTTGAGAGAAGATTGGAAAAAGGATTGCCATCTTTTAATCCATAGAATTATAAAACTATGCAACCAAGTAACAAATTTAGTAAGATTTTGTTCATTCATTCATTTGACTTAATCCGTCCTGTTTCCTCTTTCAGCAACGAAAGAAACAAGAACCAAATTTTGATGCATTTGTTCATTAAAACTATCAGTGGGATCCACAAAAAGATCTCATAACATTCAGTGGCAAAAATAAAAAAAATCAGAAAATCCAAAAGGTTTGAATGCTTCTTTCACAGAACCAGTGAAAATTAAAACATTTTGAATAGCTAGAATTAAATACAAATTGCTGTCTTAAGATGACATATAGTATTATATTTCACTGAAAGTCAAATAATAGAAGCAAGACAGATGTATTTCCTATATGTTTTAAAGCATCTATGACTTTTGAAATAATTGGAGTTTTAATTGTTAATTTAAATTCTTTCAAAGTGAGGGGAGTTGTTATCTACAGGAAACCTATGACAAATAAATTCATATTTTTTATCCCAGAAAAAAACCAATACAAACAGTTAAATATCACTGAGTATATGGGGAAAGATTCCTAGATAATTTTTACTTAAATTGCAGTTATGGTAATGGAAACTTTTACTTGCTAACTTTCATGCCTTTAACTTTTATTAGTAGATATACATATTTTTTTAATCTCTTTAAAGGAATGCAGATGCTTAACTAAAAATTGAGAAAAGTAAAGTCCTACAGAAAAAAGTAAAGTCCTACACTTAGGCAAGAAAAAGCAAAAGTACACATATAGACTGTGAAACCAGGCTCAATAGCAGTAACTGTGAGCGAGATCTTGGAGTCTTAGTGGACAACCAGCTAAATATGAGCCAGCAGTGTGCAGCAGCAGCCAAAAAAGCTAATGCAATCCTAAGTGGTATTAACAGAGGGATACAATCATGATCAAAGGAGGTACTAATACCACTCTATAAAGCCTTAATAAGACCACACCTGCAGTACTGCATCCAGTTTTGTTCACCACATTATAAAAAAGATGTTCAGGCTCTGGAAAAAGTGCAGAGAAAAGCAACCAGGATGATTAGGGGACTGGAGACTAAAACACAGGAAGAACGGTTACAGGAATTGGGCATGGCTAGTCTAGTAAAGAGAAGGACCAGGGGAAACATGATAGCGGTTTTCCAATATTTGAGGGGATGCCACAGAGAGGAAGGGGTCAAGCTATTTTCTAAAGCACCTGTAGGCCATATAAGGAATAATGGATGGAAACAAGGAGAGATTTAACCTGGAAATAAGTAGAAACTTTCTGACAGTGAGAACAATCAACCAATGAAACAAGAGTTGCCCTCGGAAGTTGTGGGAGCGCCATCACTTGAGACTTTCAAGAAGAGATTGGACTGCTATTTGTCAGAAATGGTGTAGGGTCTCCTGCTTGGGCTGGGGGTTGGACTAGATGACCTACAAGGTCCCTTCCAACTCTGATTATCTGTTATCTGTTAAATAGCATTATAGCTCCAATTAGAAAGTTATTAAATTTCCTTTTTATATCATGATATGATATATTTTATTATAGCTCTATTATATGTTGTATGTTCTACATTAAAAGCTGCAAGTCATATCTGGTAATTATTAAGATGGTTATAAAATTTTGACCCTTCTTCATGTGACTTTTTTATACTTTAGGATAATTTGTAAAATCCTACAGAAAGTTGGAAAGTAGCACATTTTTTTCTTTTGCACATAAGTCTAAATGTAGCACATGTTTTTCTTTTGCAGAAGTAATGGGAAATTAGGGTTATATACTACTAATCAAATTTTTAACCCATTTAAGGTTTTTTAAACTTTATTTATATCTCACCTTTATTATTTTTACAAATAACTCAAGGCAGTGAACACACCCTCCTCCTCCTATTGTCCTCACAACAGCAACCCTGTGAGGTAAATTGGGCTGAAAGACAGTAATTGGCTCAAGGTCACCCAGTCACTTTTCACGGCAAAGGCAGGAGTAGAACTCACAGGCTTTCTAGCTTTATGCCTTAACCACTAGACTAGACCAAAGTTTTTCAAAGTTATTGCAAAAAGAATCTGGGTTGTCCAAATTTGCAAAATAGCAGGTGAAACAGAACAGAGCAGCTGTGAACAATATTGATTGGACTGATTGTGTAAGTAATTGGCTTTGCCTAGATTATTGCAGCACATTCTAATGGGGTTACCTTTGAAGAATAATTGGAAATGGGAGCTAATGCAATCATTTGCATTACATGCTCATGTGACCTTGCTACTTCAAGAGGTACAAAGGGTTGCAGGTTAGCTTCTGGGTACAATTCAAGGTGCTGGTAGTTATTGCTAAAGTCCTATATAGCTCAGATCCTGAATATCTACAAGACTGCTACTCTCGGGTGTAGCAGTCCAAGAAGATTGGGTACAAGCAGGTCTTGTGAGTTGTTATTGCAATGTTGCTCCTTTGCTATTGGACATGAAGTGATGGTCTTCCTATTTATTTAGATTGATATATGTTCGGATTTTGATTTTATACTTTTATGTTTACAAACTGTAGATGCTCAGAGCCTGTTCTGACCAAGGCTTCCTGAGACAGTAACAATTACATGCTGTTCCCCAAAACCATTGTTTTAATTTCAACGACTATGAATTATATACATTCACAGCCCGTGAATGTCCCAAACAGTTTATGAATAGTCCAACAGAAGTCTGCCACAGTGTTTTAGGATAAGGCTGATAAGCACCCACTTTAATCTCCCTTGAAATGCTATCAACGACTAAATTGCCAATTAGCTGTACAAGGCCAAATGGAACACAAAGTCAACACGGAGCTTCAGATTTTAAACCAACCAGAATGAACAAAGTTGCTTCCTGCAAAGGCTCATGTCCCTTTGCTCCTCCTTTATGTCTTATGGGAGGGGCCAATCATCTCCAAACCTTACTCCTAAGTCACCCTTTTTGTCTTAACTGTTCTTGCCTTCTGGCAGCTTTGCGCAAGCGTGCACTGGGAACAGGCTCCCCCTGTTTCTCTGCCTCGCTGATGTCAGATTCTGGAGGCTCTGGAGTCAGCGCATAACTCTCAGATGGCCCTGGCCCCATCTCTGTATTGGACACAGATCCCTTGTCTGAGCCCTTCCCAGACTCCAGGACAAGCCCACATTCCTCCTCACTGTCTAACTCTGCTGCCAGCTGCACAGGCTGCTGGCGGACCACAACAGAGCCATTAGCCATTGGAATGACAAATGAGCATAATGAGTGTTTTTAATATCACATGATACTAGATTCATAACGGGAAGATTATTTTATGAAAAGCATTCTATGCATCTTTTCCTTTGCTTAATTTTATTATTTTGCCTGATTTTATACTAGTAAAAGATTTATATTTTTTTAATCACATACATGAAACATTTTGAAGAATCATTTCCAAGTCATAATACTACATTTTAAGAGAATTTCTCTAATTCTCATGTATGAAAGAATAAATTAAAGACAAGGCCTTTATGGCCAGATTTACTCTACTCCTTTTCTTGACAACTAGAAGCTTGGTCTTGGACATGTTGAACAATTGCTGTCTTCTCTTCTAAAGACCCGGTCCCACTTTATGCAAAACGTATGCATAAAGGACGAGCAAAATTTCAGGGGTGGCTCCATCCATTGTTATCCGCTCCAAAAAATGGTGAAAATTTGCATAAACAGAATGGAAAAGAACGGACGTGGGTAGTATGTAGTGGGGATGTTAAATGGATGTTCATAGGAAGCCTAGCGGATGAAAACAGACGGAAGCGGATGACATCTCTGAAGGGGTTCCGAGGGAGAATTTCAAAGCAGATGCATAGCGAAAGGGGCAGATGCATAGCGGATGAAGCGGATGCATCACGGATGCCTATAGGAAACAAAAGGGATGCCGCGTGGATGTATATCAGATGCAGAGCGTTCACTGAGCATGTGGGGAGTATGAATTGCATCAGCTCCATGGATATAAAAGGATGCAGCACGCACACAGTCAGCACACAGGGGAAAGACGTGCTGCCACATACATCTTGCAGGAACACCATGGTTCGTCAGTCAGGCAAGAAGAGGAAGCCCGTGCCTACTCGTTCAAGCCCTGGCAAGGTGAAGAAGGCCAGAACCAGCATCCCACCCCCTGGCACTGACTCTGAAGCTGCGACTGCTGCTGCTGCTGTGGTGGACCAGCCCCTGAAGGCCCTGCTGAAACCCCTGCCAGAGGGAGGAAGAGGTAAGGGAAGGAGAAGGGAGAGAGGAAACAGTACACCGTTTCTGAGGAGCATGAGGATGAGGTGCTGGAATGGCTGAGGGAGAACGAGTACCTCTGGAGAAAGGGCCACAGACTGTATCGGGACACCAAGAAGAAGCAGGCAGCTTGGAGAGACAAGGCGGAGATCCTAGGGTACACTGCAGAAGTACTCCTGGGATGGTGGAAGCATATGCACACCTGGTATGGCAAGCTACACTTCAAGAAATCCGGGCAGGCCGCTGTCAAACTCACTGACTGGGAGATGTACGTCATCGCCAAGTGCAGTTCCCTGGAGGGTGAGATCCGCCACCGAGGAGCAGCCCCTCTGACACCCCTCTCCCTCAGACAGCCCACAGACAGCCAGTCCTCTTCCAGCCAGGAGCCAGCTACCCTGTCCAGGCAGGTGTCTTCAGAGGGCCCCACAGCAGAGACCCCCCCCAACAGCTGCACTCCCCATGCCGGCGGACTTGGAGGATCCCGTGGAGGATGACGCCCTGCTGTCACAAATGGAGGAAGAAGCAGCAGCCACCAGAGGCCAACCCACTCCCACCCCCAGCTCCAGAGAATGCAGGCAGAGAGGCAGACTGGAGGGCCAGGACCACAGTGTGCTGTTGGAGATCAGGGGCACAATGAAGACCAGCACAGAACTTCTCTCTCTGCTGGTCCACTTGGACAGAGCATCCTCGGCCTGGAAGCCCTTCATCAACTACGTGAGCCAGACCCTAAGGGACCTGCCCGAGGCCGAGTACCAGGTGATGAAGGAGAAGATCACAGCACTTCTTCACAACCCTCAGCCCAGTTGAAGCTGGTCCTACCCAGTCCAGGTCTGCTCCTCCATCCCAGGCGACATCACATCCCTTCCACGAGTTTCAACAGCCACTCACCTACCAAGGCTATCACTACCAGGACTTCCCACAGCACAAGCAGAACTTCCCAGTCCAGGCCCAGGTTCATCAGATGCCACAGACGCCAGTCCTCACCCAGCTGCAGACCAGACAGCCCCACTACACTCCTCCTTCCTCCACCCCACAGCCAAGCCCGTCAACGGACAATCTGTCATCAGTATTGGGCCTGACATCTCAAGTCCTTGATGAAGGGCCTCTCAACCTCACGGGACTGAGTCAGCTCTCAGATAGCTTCCTGAACACACCACCACCTGTTGTGCCCTCGGGGCCAAGCACACCAATGGTGCCTCAGACTAGCACTCAAGCCACAGCCACCTCCACAGTCACTGCCCACTTAACAGCTAAGACCATGGACATGACTCAGAGTGACTGAGAATAGTGTCAGAGATTGAGTTGTTTACTTGTTAAGTTTATCTTTGCTTAAGACACTTTACTTGGTTCATTTTGCTTATTTAATACAGTCATAAAGTTTACCTAAGAAAGTTTATCTTTGCTTAAGACACTTAATACAGTTTACTTGGTTCATTTTGCTTGTTTAATAAAGTCATAAAGCTTACCTAAGAAAGTTAATAAAGTTTATCTTTGCTTAAGACACTTAGTTTACTTGGTTCATTTTTTTTACTTAATAAAGTTTTGGTGAAAACTTTGAAAAATGGTGAAGCCTGTGCATGCTTGTGGGATAGATAAGGATAGCTGTTGGACAGATAAACCTCCAGTGCAACCATAGTGGGACTGTATGGTCCACCATCCCAGCGATCCAGATGATTTTCTCCCCCTTTTTATAGAAAATATCGGTTGTCCGCTAGGTGTCCTTCTACATACTCTAGACATACTCCAGACATCCTAAATATACAATATACATCCCAGATACAAACGTTTTGTCCGTTTTTAATACTTTATATACGAGATGCATCCACTTACATCCTTTTTATTTCCGTGCTACTAACGCTGTGTAGACGTTCCATGTACCTTTTGTTTCCTCCCTCTTTCCATTTTCAGCTGCAGCGGATGTGAGTTGAGGGGATGGCCAGAGGATGCAGAGAGGATACAATGGAAGTTTAATGGATGATAACAGACATAGAACATTTGTTGTCCGTATATGCCGCGGATGTACATCATACGCGGTGAAAAGTTCATCCGTTCACAAAGTTTTGTGCAGCTCAAAACTTCTTGCGCGGATGAAATCGCAGTAGACGGATTCTTGACGGATAGAGCGTATGAAACACGTATGCAGTGAGTACACAATGGATGCATAAGGTTTTCCAATGGATGGCAAGCTTTTTTTAATGTTTTACATCCTCTTTGCATCCGTAAGTGCAGTGGGACCGGGCCTTAAGCATTAATGCCAACCTGCTCTATCCTAATTTGACAAGGGAAGTTCAGCAGCAACCAAACTTACTTCATCTGTTAAGAGAGTTGCCATTGCTCTGCCAATTTCATGGTAGGCCTTCAATCTGGCTCTGGGACCCAACAGGATAAAGAGGAATCTAAAAACAAGTACACAAAAGTCATAAATGGCACCACTATATGTAGAGCCTTTGAGAATGGTCAGTGTACAAGAAAGTAAGGGTGTCAGTAATAAATATAGCCCATGCTCATTTTCCTTGAACACAGAAACCAGAATACTACAGAACACAGAAACCAGCTAAATAGCTGTGAAAGGGCGGGGGTGGGGGCACTGGAAGACTTGGAATGAAAAATAGAGTTTAGATGTCTGGTTCCTGCACTGGTCCATTCTTAATCTGGAAGAACTTTTGAGTCGTTTTGTCTAAATTGTGCCATATAATCACAAGGGAGAACACAATTGCCCTTGAGCCTAGCTATAACAGAGAGCCTCAGATACCATAAAGGCTTGGCCTCTTTCCATAACTGTAGTTCTAGGCTTGTTCCTCCATTTGGTGAGAAATTACATCTATTATTTGGCCTTATTGAGTCTTCTCTCTGTAGTTCACAAACAATGGTTTGCTATTTGTATTACGTGTGAACTCAGGCTTGTCCAATAAGTTTTGTGTTGGGAACTCAGCCATCATCTGTTAGGCCTGGGATACGAACAGCAACTTAGCTTGTGCTTTCACACACTCAGAAGAACTTTTCAGATAGGCCAGAAATCGAAAAGGATCACTTAGTTGATAAAAATCAAATCCAGTCCAATGTCACAAGGCAAGAATTCAAATTAAGCATTCCTCATAGCTTCTTTCTGAACATACCTAACCACTCAGAGGATGGAAGACTGGGAAGCAGAGATGCATTGATGCAGATACATTTTAACTGGCTGATATATTAATTAATTTAGGCAACAACCAACTGCCACAACTGAATGTTTAAGTGTAGGAGTGAGCAAGCTGAAGTCCTCTAGCTATATATCAGAAGAAAGTTGGCTCTGTTAATTTCCAAAGGTAGCTTGATCTGAGATACTTGATGCTAATTGTATATTGCTCCATGCAAGCACACAGCATTGGCCTGAAATGTGCTATTCCACTAGAAGTTCTTAACAAAGATCATCTGACTCCCTTTTTTTTATTCTTTCTGATTACCTGCTAGGAAAAGCAACTTCAGTCAAGCTTCCAAGAAGCACTGAGTTTTGCAGACGCACAAAAGCAATGAAGGGCTTTTCTAGGAAAGAGACTTCTCCTACAAGAATGTTGGCCACTTCGGTTCCAGCTGGAATTTTCTTTTTAAACCGATTTTTTAGCTGCAGTGAAAGGAAATTAAGAGTAAGAAATCAAAAATCATTCTCGAATTTACAACTACTGTATCATCCTTACATTCATGTGGTCATAATTCAGGCACTTGGCAATTGACTCGCATTTATGATGGTTGCAATATTTTGCTATTGTAGGATCATCATGTAGAATCTTCCCAGATGTTTTCCAAAAGCAAAGACAATTTTGGGAAGCTAGAACTGCCACTTGAATCCTGAGTTTTACAGGTTTATATGGAATGTTGGAACATTACATTACCATCACAAATCTCTTATCATGATATGGCTTTCATGACATGAAAATTACTTGCACGATATGGTTACCTGCTTTCTGTGCAGGACCCTGTTTAGTTGTTCTATTGTACCCAACTCTTCTGGTCTTGATTTTTAATCTGTTCCCAAACTCCCACATAGAGAATCTTACATGTCTGACATTAGAATGCAGTGTTATTCTTATAAAAATAAAATTATATGCTAGTCTATTACCATAATTAAAATTATATTTTTGTAAAATAAAAGGGTGAGAAGTGTTTGTGGCTTCTTGTATGCTGGATAAAAGTAGAAAGCTTCAACTTTCTGAATGTGGTAGGCCTCAAACCAAATTGGACAGGTTGAGCAAACAGGGGAGAAAATAGGAGTTTGGCAAGAGAGTCAGAAGAGATAGAAGGAGAGGAAGAGCTCAAACCGATGGCTCCTACTCTGCTGATTGACAGCAGAAATCAACTTGAATGATTCTATCTCCAGAAGAACTAAGGCAGATGTGCACAGATCCAAAATAGTGTTGTAGAATACATGCTGCCTTCAGGTGCTGACATCCAATACTTGATAGAAAGCTATTAAAATTATTCAAAGCCATCAGCCATTATTCTTTCCTAATCTGGGGAGGCAAAATAAAAGTGCAAATATTTGGTTTGGTTGTACTTTATGTGGAAATGATATGGATGTCTTTGTCAATTACAAGTTAAATATGAGACAGATTGTGAATTGCTCAAAAAGCAAGTGCTACCTTAAATTCATTTACAGGACTACCAAGTCTGGATCAGAGGAAGTAATTTTTCCACTCTGCTCTGGTTAGACCACACTTGGACCATTATGTCTAATTTTGCTGTTTGGGTGTCTTATAGGAATATCCTTCACTTGATAGCTCCACCTTTGTATCATCCTTCCCCCCCATTTTTAACATTTAACAGATTTGCTTACCTGTTCCATTAACGGTACCTCTGAGACCTCACACTTTGCATCTGAATGTCTCTTAGCCCTATCTACAACATTAAAAAAAAAAAAGATCAATGATGCTTCATATAGCTTAAATATTATGAATTACTTCAACTGTAATTGCAATTTTAATTACAATGGATTATAACCTTCAAGTCTTTTTAACTATTTTAATCCCACCTATCACAATTTTAACAATATACTGAACCTTTGTACATGCTGTTGTTGCTGACTTCAATTTGTACTGCTTTCAGATTTACCACCTTCACATTCATCTGCCTTCAGAATTCTTGCCTAACTTTGCAAAAAGACCAGGTCGATATTAGCATTGTAAGAATATTGTATTCTCTTCTGAGAGTCCTTTCCATTCCATTCTGTCAATGCTTTAGAGGTATCTCTGTAATGCATGCTTGTTTCCTGCTGTTGTAATTACAGGGACAAGAAAGTATCCCTGACAATACTCTTTAGCATGCTTTTATTAATGGAAGAAGTAAACCCCATTTATGTAAGATAACAGGTTAGGCCTCAAAGAGGCAATGGGATGCATAGTTTAAAAATATGCTGACAAAAGCTGGATCAAATGCTGTACTGCTACCATTAACAGGCAAACATCAAGTGTTAAACTTTGTAGATTTTCCTGCTGCTTATGTCTGACACACGAGGGGGTAGCTACATAGAATCTAAGCTTCATATTTGAATTGGCTGTAAGAAAAAAATGCTAGTTACTTACCAGCACAAGGGGACACACCCATCTCAAACAGCAATTTCAGTTGAGATTTGTTTGCATGATGGTAAGGTTTGAGGAGTAAGACATAGGTAAGTTTTTTCAAAAGTTCCGGCTTGAAGGCCTGTTTCTCTATCTGAACCTCAATCACTTTCTCTTGAAGATAAAAAGAACATATCAATCCCTTTTCTGCAATCGTATATACCTTTTGAACTTTATTGAAAGGCATTTTATATCAATAATTCTCTATTAATTAGCAATAGTTTTAATAAAATAGAAATAAATCCATATACTGATTCAACTGGAGGTAAGGGAATCCAACAATTTAAATAACAATATTGATTCCCTGACTAAATTAAACCTGAAACCTTTAAGATTTAATGTAACAGGAAAAATACTCCCCAGTGAACACAGTAAGATGGAGTTTCTGGAATGTATCTAACTTTTCTGCACCATTTGTTCTTCTGTTGCCTCCAGAAGTTGTGAATGTTTCAACACTGGAAGTTTTTAAAAAGAGGGTTGAGGTAATTCCCCATTAGGAGAATGAGCGCATACAGGGAGATGTATTTGAGAGGAGTGTTTGAATAATAACACATACAGCACACAGATACACTGTACAGTAAATGTAGGTTTTTACTTCCAGAAACGTTAAGCAAAGTCCAAAATAGGCAATCCAAAGTCATTCACAGGTAAAATCAGTCAGTTTTAATCCTGGGATAATCCAAATATCAAATTCCAGGGTCAAAAACAGTTCAGTATCAGACTTACATTAAATCCAGTAATATCAGTCAATTAGAAGAAATGGAGGAACGGCAATACTTTCCAACAGAAGGAAACAGTGATACACTCACACGATCTTCTGAGACCAAGGCTAAGACAAACCAGGTTTCTGGCTCCATCTTAGGGCCGTTTGAGAAACCACACCTAATTACAGTTTTGCATTTTCTTAAAGATACAGTTTTAAAATGTTTATCCTGGTTTATATATTTCTAACCCAAATACCTGTTAGGTGATTTACATTCCTAACAAAGATGTTGGATAACCATTTGTCTGAAGTGGTGTAGCATTTTCTGCCTAAACAGGGGTTGGACTAGAAGACCTCCAAGGTCCCTCTGAACTCTGTTGTTCTATTCTGTTGTGTTCTGTTCTGTTGCCTGATTTACATGCTGTAGTACCTATTTTATACACAATGGACTAAGGCAAAGTATGGTTTAAAATCACATTGTTGAGGTTCATTTAACTTTCTAAGCCAAAGCCAAACAAACCTCACTCTGGCTCAATGTGATATGGAAACTATTATGTGGGTTTGGCATGCCATGGCTTTCCCTCAAATTTGATTAGAATAATAAACCACAGTAAAGCAAACTAGTTCTTGAGAGCTGATGGTATTTCTGTTTTTCCAAATCAAGTGTGGGTCTGGAGATACATTTGCATAGGTCTTCTTCTGGATTAATATAGAGCAGACTAAAAAAAAATGTAACTCTGATTTGGGACAGATTACATTGTCTTTCTAGACCCTGAGAATACCCTATAACTGCAGTTCAAGAAGCATCGATACTTTGGAGTCTTATGGTTTGAGCTTCTTCGGCGACAGACCGAAACCTCCTATCTCCAAGGCTTCGATCCATGCTCGCCACTGGAGCGCCCTGAGACAGCTGGTTTTGGGGCTAAGCCACCCCGTAGAGGTGGTGAAGAGGGGGGAGACTGCCTGCAGGTTTGAGGAGAGCCGCATCTCCCCTCCCCAGCTGGCCATAACTCCCTTTCCCAAGGGCGGTTGCAGCGGTGGTCAGAAGTGGCCACCACAAAGAAGAACTCAACCGGAAAAGAATGCAGGAAGAAGATAAGAAGAGAAAGTTTTGGTTGACCGGGTCAAACAGCAAAAGCAACAAATAAGGTACCCTGGAAGTTAAACTTAACAACATTGTTTCCAAAGAAGATTTTGAAGCTGTGAAGGAGAGAGAAAAGGGAAAGGATTAAGTTTTTTTTCCTTCCCTTTCTTATACTGACAGCAAAGAGACTTAAGCAAGAAATTGGGGGAAAAAATCCACTTTGACATTAATAGGTATCTAAGCTGAAAATAAAAGTCAAAGGGATAATAAAGATTTCTGGACATTTAAAAGCTTTTCAAAGCTGGAAAGGAGAAAAAAAGAATAGAAGGGCAGGATCTGGAAAAATGAAGGAGACTGCCTGGAATTAAGGAATGGAACTGCAATTAAAAGGTACTCACAGTGAAATTTTAACAAGATTCTCCAAAGATACATTTTAATGGAAACTTTGGTAACAAAATAATAGAACCCCAGGAAGAGAAAGTGGAAAAAAGAAGCAAGTAGAAACAGCTTTGGATTATTTGGATTACTTTGTGACTTGATTTTTTGCATCTAGATGACTAAAATTAACTGGGTGGTTGTTTAAAAGTTTTTAAAATGGTATCACTCTTAGAAGAACTGAAAACGGAACTTAAAAAATGGAAAAAAGATGCATAAGAAGGGGGAAGTTCTTTTGGCTTCGTGTTTCAATTCTTAGAAATGAAGATCTGGAACTATGAGAAGCAACAAAAACGCTTGCAGAACAAGAAGATTGGGACAAAGAAGGAGCCATCTTTAATGATCAAATAATTTTAAGTAGGGGGAAAAAAGAAAAGGGGGGAAAGAGAGTGAAAGGTTTAAGACTAAAAAAAATAACCAAAAAGAGGACAATTTGAAAGATAAGTATAATATTAGAAAGCAACAGAAGAGGGAATTACAGATGAGAGAGTTAGAAGTAGAGAGACGAGGGGGTAAAAAGGGGAGGGAGAAGAAGAGGGGGAAGAAGGCAAGGAAAAGAAGTTGTAAAAGACAGAAACAAGAAATGGAGAAACAGGGAGAAGATATAAGGATTGTAAGCAAAAGTTTGTTTTAGAGATAATGGGTGAAAATTTAATTGTAAAAGGGATTCTGCAAAGGTACATAAGATAGCATTGTTATATTACAAATAGAAATAATTTTAGAAAATATGATGATGGATAAAATATTTATTGTAATGTAGTGGGATGTTTGTTAATAAATAAATGAATTAAAATGATTGAGAGAATTAAAAGGGAACATTTTTAATTATTAGTAATGATTTTAAAAAATATAAGTAAGAAATATGGGAAAAAAAGAATTAACCATGGAAAGTTTATAAGTGTTCCCAAGGAAGTATGATAGTCAATTGAAAAGAAATGTTCAAGATGTTAAGATTTAACGCATATTAATGATAGAATTGAATTGGAATGGAATGTGTGTTTGATTTACACACACACACACACACACACACATATATGTATGTATGTATGTATGTATGTATGTATGTATGTATGTTTTCTTAGGCTTTCACGGGTACTTACATGTGTGCTGTTTAGCTTCCTTCGGGTATTATCCCACGTCATTGTAGTTCTGTTAAAGTTGTAGCAACGTTTCAGCAGAATCTCATCTGCCATCCTCAGGCTTCTGTATAGAGTTAGTTCCTGATTTCAAATTTGAGGCTGGTCCATTTTGATTGGTTGGGAGCCTGGATCTGTATTCATTGGACTTGGAGTTTGATTGATTGGTGTTTCTGGTTTCTTCTGTCTGTTTTGTGGCTTTGATTGGCTGGCAACACTCTGATCCTGTGTTGGAGGCTTTCAGTGCAGCTTGGCTCTTGGTGTGAAGGGACGGCTGCTCTTCATTAGCAAGCTGGGTTTCACCTGGGTGCCTGGTGGGGGTGTGTGTGGGTTGGAGCTATCAGAGGGAGTCTGTTTTTGCCCAGGTGTTTGTCTGGCTTGTGGCATGGAGATCTTTCTATTTGAGAGTGCAGGCTTCCAAATGATTGACAGTCTGGTGGAATCATCTCTTCTATTCATGCTGTCAGGTCTTTTTTCAATCTCTATGGCTTCTCTGATGATTCTGTGGCTGGGGTTTTCTATAGTGGCTAGGGTTTTAGTGCCATTGAAGTTGATGTTGTGACCTGCCTAGTACCCGCCTAGATGAACACCTAGTGTTCTGCCTAGTACCCGCCTAGATGAACACAAAAATGCAGTAAAAAAGCTGGAACACACCTCCTCACTAGTCCAACCAAGGCATATACGAAATTCCCTGTACATCATGCCCGGCCACATACATTGGACAGACCAATAGAAGAATAAGTACCCGCCTAGATGAACACAAAAATGCAGTAAAAAAAGCTGGAACACACCTCCTCACTAGTCCAAACACATGAAAACCACAGGTCACAACATCAACTTCAATGGCACTAAAACCAGACTGTCAATCATTTGGAAGCCTGCACTCTCAAATAGAAAGATCCCCACACCACAAGCCAGGCAAACACCTGGGCACAAACAGCCTCCCTCTGATAGCTCCAACTCAAACACCCCCCCACCAGGCACCCAGGTGAAACCCAGCTTGCTAATGAATAGCAGCTTGCTAATGAAGAGCAGCCGTCCCTTCACACGTTGCCAAGCTGCACTGAAAGCCTCCAACACAAGAACAGAGTGTTGCCAGCCAATCAAAGCCACAAAACAGACAGAAGAAACCAGAAACACCAATAAATCAAATTCCAAGTCCAATGAACACAGATCCAGGCTCCCAGCCAATCAGAATGGACCAGCCTCAAATTTGAAACCAGGAACTAACTCTATACAGAAGCCTGAGGATGGCAGATGAGATTCTGCTGAAACGTTGCTACAACTTTAACAGAACTACAATGACGTGGGATAATACCCGAAGGAAGCAATATTCTTTTTAAGAATATTGTGTCTATTTTAAGAATGTACCAAGCAGAATCCGATTGGAAGTTATGTATTATATTGAATGTTATAATCTTAAAGTTACACATTGAAGCTTAAATAAGAGTTTGAATGGATAAAATTTAAAGGATATAAAAGGCATCATACTCTAATTGGTAACTACAGGGAAAAAATGCTTAATAAGAAAAGATGATATGAAATTGTAACAGGACAGACAAAAGTATAAATATAATGATTTGAATTGAGATGAGATAATTAAAACAAAGTTGAAAAAATTAAAAGAGGGGAAAAACTATCTAGAAAATATTAAATGGTAATAAGATATGGTGTAGAACATAAAAATGAGCATGAAATTGAGTTTTGTGTCTGTATGAAGAAGTGATAACCTGGGACCATGCTATTTTCAAAAAAGATGTTTTATTTGTATTTTGTTTTTGTGAAAACCCAAATAATATTTTCAAAAAAAAAAAAGAAGCATAGATACTTTGCATATTTTATTTTACTTATGCTAGTGGCATTAGAAACAGAAATGGCAAGTAAGGGAAATCCTCAGGTTCTCTCCTAAAAGATATCCTGAAAGCAACAAAGACACCATAGCCCAGTGTGAAAAGTTTAGGATAATAATTGCCACAACTTTCTCTCTCTCTCCCTCCCTCCCTCTCTTTCTCTCTCTCTCTTTCTCTCTCTCTCTCTCTCCCCCCCTCCTCCCTGCCTCTGCCTCTGCTTCTGCCTTTGCCTCTCCTTTGTTTTCCCTTGACTGAAAGGTTTTAGCATACTTCCTACAAGAACAGTCCTTTTTTTCTTTTTTTCATCCCAACACAAGGAAGTATTTCCTTGGGGCTTTCTGAGCATAGTTGCTTTCTTGCAATCATTTCATTGTCAAAATAGAAAACATCATCAGTGCTAGAAGGGAGTGGGGCTTGCTATCATTTTATGTTCTAGTGCAATGATGGCTAACCTTTTTGGGCTCCTGTGCTGAAAATTGCGCTTATGCTCATGCACGTGCTTGCATGCCCACAAGGCACACATCCATGCCCCCTGTGCATGCACGCGCCCCGCTGTGTGCACCACAGCAGAGCACATCTGAACATATGCATGAGACCCTCCCCACATGCACCACATGTCTCTGTGCATATATACGCATCTCCTGCACACCTCCACCCCTCATGCATGCATGCCAGATCCCAACAATCAGCTGTTGGGGGCAGGTGGCATGCACACATACACAGTAGGGCTCTTCTGGGCAACATCTCACGTGCTGGCAGAAGTGGCTCTGCATGCCACTTCTGGCATGCGTGCCATAGGTTCACCATCATGGTTCTAGTGGCCTGCCCTGTCAGTGTTCATGGGAATGGTTTTGGTGGTTTCTTAATTAGGTTGTATTTACTGTTAGCTTGCTTGTTTTTTATAAGAAAATAATTTACACAATCTTATCTTTCATATCATGCATGTTTTTGAGGAAAGTACTTGTCCTTTTTAAAGCATCCATGGCTAGATATTTTAACAGGCTTTTTTATATACATACATTCTGCTAAATATTGCCCAAGTAAATGAAATGGAAGATTCCAACCAAGTTTATGTTTACTTTTGCTTAAAAATATGTGTCTCCATGCAAAAAAGTGAGAGAGCCATCGTCCCTTGCTTTTTTAGAAAAAGCAGTAGAAGGATTAACAGTTAACAGTGCACAAGAACAAGGAAGAAGGGGAACAAGAAGGTGTCTTGAGGTACAAGGCTATGGGAAGTGCAAGATTCTTTGAGGTTTGCATTTTGCCGTCATAATTAATAGGGAAGTTTGCAGGTGACAAGAAGAATAAAAAATTCTCAATTGTAATCTAACTCTCAGTGTTTCTTTCCTGTGTGCTTCTTTTCCATTATACCATTAAAATTTTGAAAATATTACATAAGTAAATTCAAAGCTTGAAATGGAACCTGTAGAAAAATGGACATCAAATGGACCCAACCAAAAGTAACTACTTGAATTAGTTAATGATACAGCACAAGATAATGACTGCTGATAGAGCGAAATGAAATTCCTACCCACTTCCCCAGTTCTCTAAGTGAAATATATACAAGTCGTGGATTTTCACTTTGGCAGAGCTGCATAATTGCTTATCTCCTCTTAATTTCTACATTGAGAGAAACCCTTTCAAGTGGTAAAGCTCCCTCAAAAGACCTGAGGAGAAACCATACTGAGATCCTCTCTGTCCTATTCAAATTTTCCTTAACTAATCAGGAAAAATGACCATGTTTAGCTGAATGGTTCATTGCATATTGCATACCAACTTATCTGAAATTAAGCAAAACATTTCGATTCTTTACTTCAGTCGAACTTCAATCAGTGCAGAAGCCCAGAAACAAACTATCTTCAATCCGTATAAACCATGCAATGCCAAAGCTTACAACTGAGAAAAACAGTAGTTAAGAAAGTAGTGTTTTCATTTAAAAAGTTGCTTTTGTTCAAGAATAGAAGATGCCTCATGAAGGACAGATTATTTTTTTCCATACTTCTACATACCAACTATTTGTTTAAAATTATGTGCTTCCAAGTCTAGAAGAACAGCTCCTTTTCTTATACAGGTCCTAAGTTCAAACAAACTATGAAGGGGCAGAGTTGTAACGTGAGGCTTGCTCCAACGTTCTCCTCCATCTTCTACTTTTTCTTCAAACTTTATCCACCTGCAATAAAATATCTTAATTAAAAAAGTAATGAAATCCCTTCTTCACAGTACAATTTGTGTTTCCATTTATGATTTATCCATCACTAGGAATTGACACCAATTTGATGGCACACAAGATCATGGATCATTAAAGTATTACTTTCCAAATAAATATACTGTATATCATTGTTTTTTCCTCTCTGAAGCTCAAGGAAGAGAAAGATTCTAAAGTGAGCATGGACATTTTTAGGACCCTTTCTTGTAATTACCAAAACACGGTCATTCTAAAGAAATCTGTCAGGAAATTGCTGAATTACTTGTAATTTTGTGAGAATGTCCTCCCTCGCAAATTACATACAACTTATTAATGGTAAAATAGCTGCCTCAAGTCCTCACAAACCTCAGGCAGCTATTTTACCATTGTTAAATTGGTGAAGAATCAGGATCTTCCTCTTCCAAAAACATTACCAACAATAAGGTCCCATCCTACCCTGGATGATTATATTCTGGCCCTGGGAAGGATATTATCACTGAGACTGGGGTAAGATCAATAGGAGATCTAACAGTGCAAAAACAGTGGCTGAGTGCAAAAATCTCTCAGCTGACATCAAGTCTGAACCTTTGTTGCACAGCTCAGCTAAGGTCACCAGCAGGCAGTTGATCCTCACCAAACAGCAGTGAGCCAGGCTGGTTTCTAAAAACAGTGGCTGAGGTGCTGAACTGCCAATGTTTGGCTGAGGGAAGGGGCTTCTTGGAGTGTCTGGCTGCACACTTCATAGATCAACTGGAGCTCCTCAAGGGCTATTTGCTGTTATGCAGTTTGTGTGAATATTGACAATTTGTACCAAAGGCATAGAAATGAGTCAAGGCTTCTTCTCACCAAAACTGCTGGGACATTTTTTAGTCAAAAACCTTCACATTTACCACAGGGCTGTGTATGTTACCCGTCATTTACTTCTGTACCTGTGTTATTGTTAGTTAGGGGCCAAAATGGCCATTAACTTCTTGTCCATCATCTTATCTAAAAGAAAAGGGAAATATTTAATACTAAAAAGAAAGCTGAGTGCATTACACACCAAAGCTAGTGAAGGATCTTCAAACCTAGAATTAGTTTTTCACCTGGATGAATCTATTCTACACAACATAACAAAGAACATTAATTGAATTCCATTTCTTTGTCTACTGTGACGACTTTCACATTAGAAAGCCAGTTATAGAAAAGATGGAGAAAAGGGTTTCACAGTATAGGTAGTCCTCAACTTAAAACAGTTTGTTCAGTGACTGTTCAAAGTTATAACAGCACTGAAAAATGTGACTCCCGATCGCTTTTCATACTTATATTTTGTAGCATCTCCATGATCATATGATCAAAATTAAGATGCTTGGCAACTGGTTCATATTTATAACCTCCCAAGATCATGTGGAGAAGCCAGATTCATTTAACAACCACATTACTAACTCATCAACTCACTTAACAATGACTGACTTAACAACTGTGGTAAGAAAGGTCATAAAACGAGGAAAAACTCACTTAACAAATGTTTCACTTAACATTTGGGCTCAATTTTGGTCGTTAAGTCAAGGACTACCTATACATAGAATATGAGGAAAGGAAGAAAACATGTAAGAATAACATAGCTTTAGAATAACTTAGAATGCTTAAAAGTTGATGGCATTTGTATGTATGCATTAGAATTCCAAAAACTGACAACATCCCCTGCAACTCCCCTTTTCCCATTGGTTTAGTGTCCACTTCATGTGAATTTGCTTCATGTGAGATTTTGGGGAATCTAATGTTCAATTTTGAAAAGTTACTTGCTTTCATTTATTAAACTATTAATGAAATATGACTCAACATGCGAAGAGATAAAACACTGCACGATTATAAATATATGTAAAAATTGAATGTCGTAACAGGGATGAAACAATGGGAATTTTAATGAAAGAAGGGCAAAAAATGGTACAGTATGTTCTGTTACTGGCACATTACTCCAGTTTTCATCATTAAAATGAAGAATTCATTTTCTAAAAACGTTGGAAATTCAATATCGACTGGATTTGTTTCCATATTTGGTGGCAAGGTGGCAAATTCAACAGTTTGGAAAATAATTCCTATTAGAATGAAACAAAATTTGAAAGCTGAATTCCATTTGCATTTTGTAATGTTCCAATTAAATTTTATTAAACAGGAATTCCTTCAAATTATACAGAATTACTTCTATGTAACCACCACAATAGTTTTATATGCTACTTATTCAAAAGAATATTCAATTCCTTTCTTGAAAGAATAGTTATCCAAGTTCTGGATGCATGCTTCAATGTGAAAATAATTTTATATTTAAAAATATATATTAAAAAAATAGATCTACAGAGGATGCTGTAGCCATCACTCTTCACACTGCTCTGACTTATCTGGAACAGTGGGGGGACTGTGTGAGGATGTTTTTTGTGGATTTTAACTCTGCGTTTAACACAATTCTTCCACATAGACTAGCATCTAAACTTCTGGACCTTGGGCTTTCTAATTCAATATGCATTTGGATTATGGATTTCCTGTCTGGCCGCTCACAGAGGGTCAGATTAGGTAATCATACCTCTTCAGATCTTATTCTTAACACCGATACATCACAGGGTTGCATGTTGAGTCCCTTCTCTATACTCTTTATGTGCATGACTGCATTCCCACTCCCGTTAGTAATATTACTGTTAAATTTGCAGATGATAAAACAGCGGTGGTAAAACAGCGGTTGCAGATGATAAAACATCTCCAGGGGGTATGAGTCTGCCTACTGAGATGAGGTGGACCAGTTGCTTTTGTGGTGTGGAGACAATAACTTGGTCCTCAACACCAATAAGACTAAGGAGCTTATAGTGGATTATAGAACAGATCAGAACATCCAGCCCTTGCTTAAGAATGGAGACCGAGTGGAGCAAGTGGCCAGTTTTAAGTTTCTGAGTGTTACCCTAAAAGAGGACCTGACCTGGGGTGCCCACATTGCAGCCCTGGTCAAAAGGGCCCAGCAGAAATTATACTACCTGACTTCTCAGAAAACAATTGAATGAAAAACTACTGGTGACCTTCTACTGCTGCACCATAGAGAGCATTTTAACATACTGCACCTCTGTATGGTTTGCCAATTTCACAGTGGCAGATAGGAAAGCATCCAGAGGGTTAATGTCATTGCCCAGAAGATCATTGGTTGCCCTCTCCCCTCTTTGGAAGAGCTTTATAGCTCCCGCTGCCTTAAGAAAGTTCAAAACATTTTCAAAGATCCATTTCATCCTGGGAACCCTTTTTTTGAACTATTACCATCTGGCAGACGGTATAGAATAATAAAAACAAGGACAAATAGATTGAAAAACAGCTTCTATCCCAGGGCAGTAGCACTTTTGAATTCTGCTTTATAGTACAGTGTTGGTGTGGTGTTGGGGGTTTCCAGTTCAATGTGTGAAAGGTGAAGGATGTGTGTTTGTGTTTATTGTCATGGTCATGGTCATGGTCATTGTCATGGTCATGATGTGCACTGAAGATGGTGTTAGATTTTGTTGTACGAGGTACAATAATAAAGTAAACTAATTAACTAAATGTGATGTAAAATAATTCTAACTAGAAATAATTTTTGGACTACAGTTTAATTAGGACTCAATTGTAGGGTTTTTCTATGTTTAAAGTTTCAATCTTATGGAAAATTGAATTTTTAGTCTTGTTCCAATTGATTATAGTTCACACTGTTGGTAATGATTTAAACTTTGTTAATCAGGCTTTCTTAGTTTTACAGTTAACAGCAATTTTAGTTTTCCTTTAAAAATGATATGTTTGTGAGCAGTTAATGATATGTTGAAAACAATATTGATGCCAAAATTTTAGATACATTTTTACTTATCTGCATCTTCCTGTGTTCTACTTTATATGTATTTCAATGGCTTGTGGTTTATATTCTTTTAAAGATGGTTTTAAAAAACCTTTAAGAAGAAGAAGGAGAATGGTTCAACTTAAGTTAATTATATACATTGATACAGAACTTTGATTCAGCCTGCAAGTTCCAAGAGGTGACAGTTCCTGACTGATTTAAATAAGCTCAGACCTTGAGAAGTTGTTTAAAAAGTTCCAGGAGGAAAGCAGTGGTAAATCAGTTCACAATCCTGTCTCTTACAGGCCACTTCACTGCTCTAAGGGAATTTCCTCATCACTGAGTTATAGTGCTCTCCACCCATACCTTAGCCAGCAGGTATCTAGTTTGACATGCAACTGGGTTCCCCCTTGCCAGTCCCTATCATGCTCCATACTGAAATGCAAGTGACAAAAGGTCTTCTATTCACACCTGTGCACGCTAAGAGAAAAAAGCAGGGAAAAATGGAGGGAGGCAACAGAATTTCCCACTAGTGAAGGAGATGGGTAATTGTAGGTTCTACATTAAAATGGCCTTATTGCTAACACTTTTTTTGTGTAACTTTAAAATGCAGTGAGTTAACTCGGTTTGTTTGGAATGGGGTCATGGTGTTCAGCTTCAGAGTTTTGTTCTGACAGCCCCACTCCTTTTTAGCACCCCTTCATCCTTGCAAGCTAAAAGCAACTAGGCAAGTGTCCTAGACTGAGTCCCAAGGGTGGGCTGCTGAGGATTTGCAGGGGTTCGGGAGAGTTCTGTGCAGTTTGGAGAACCCCCAAATCCCACTCCTGGCTGGCCCCGCCCACCCCTCACCTCTCCTCCCAGGAATACCTACATGGCCCATTTTGGATGCAGGTAAGTGCAGTCCATGCACAGAGGCTAGGGGAGGGGGAAAAACAGGCGTTCAGGAAGTTCAGGAAGGCCAGAAATGACCTTGTTTCCAGCTTCCAGAGAGCCTCTGGAGCCCGGGGAGGACGTTTTTGTCCTCCTGGAGGCTCAAGGAAAGCCTCTGGAGCCCGGGGAGAGCAAAAATGCCCTCCCCAGCCATGGTGCAGGAGGCCGACTAGGCCACATCTACCATGGCCACACCCACACAGCAACCGGGCAGAGAACCCTTTGTTAAAATTTCCAAAGTCCACCCCTGACCTCAGTAAAAGAGGGGTTGCTGCATGTAAAGGATGGGTTTTATCTCTACCTTTGTCTCTGGGGACTTACCTGGCAGTTTGCCTCCATTCCTGTCCTTCAGCTATACTGAAGAGTTCAGAGAGCTGTATAAATAGTATGGGACAGCTTGCTTCTTCATTCTTCTCCTCCTGTCTCAGGATCAAGCTAACCCTCTCAGCTGCTGAAGATGTGTTAGAGCTGAAGATACTTCTGCGAACTGCTTGGCAGATGACCACAGAATTTATGCTGGAGGGTGCCCGGTCTGCACTGCTGCAGTTGCTCTTCGTGTCAGACTGAGAAATTAAATCTCCTGTCATTGCTGTGAGACAGTCCCCTGTTGCACCCATTCGCCTTGTTTCAGACATTCTGAGATTTGGGCCGACAGCTCTTCCTTCAGCACACTATTTCTCGGCCTCCCACTACTCTCTTTGACAAGCTGTTTGGTCCCAGTAGAGCAGAAGCTGAACAGAGCCAACAAGTCATCCTGTCTTTATAAGGGACTGGAGCTTGTTCAGACCAGACCCACAAAAATAAATGGCAGCACCACCCCAAACAATATTGCAAGGGAGAGAAGTTCAGCCCTGAAGAAACCAGTCTGCGCTCACTTTAACAGCTTCATTCTGCCCATTTGATCAGAGCGTGCTCACCTCATATAGAGGAGGCTTGGGCTTGTTTACAACTGTGCACTATTTGAAGACTGCACAGGGCAAGCTGTCCTGCGAAGCAGAGAAATTTGAGACAAGAAAAGTGTTAAGATGGGGGGTAGGAAAAGAGTAGAAATCTGACGTATCTGACATGTGTAATGCAGGGAAAGTTGAAAGATTTCCAAAAAGTAGAGAAATTGGGGCTGTTTGAATAACAATGAATTGCCCATTGTGGAGAGATGTAAGCGACTGCCTGGGAATGTTTACCTGGCCATAAATGTATTTCTGGATGGCTGAACTAAGACCAGACTCCA
Organism: Laticauda colubrina; assembly: GCA_015471245.1. Lineage (NCBI taxonomy): Eukaryota > Metazoa > Chordata > Lepidosauria > Squamata > Elapidae > Laticauda > Laticauda colubrina. The sequence goes on from BLBF01000031.1 coordinate 3,959,082, forward strand.
TCCCCTCTAAATCCATGTAACAAGAGAAGCTGAGACTCCCTGCTCAAATCATGACCATGACATTTAAGTAAATAAGCAATAAAATTATAGCCTCATTAACACTGTTCATAGGTTTTTACAGGATTGTATGAAGTCTCCTAGGGACAACTGTTTGGGTCAATCAGGTCAACCCTGGCTCCTTAGGAATTCAGGAATAAACCCATGTTTTCTTGGCTCAACAGTACCTACTTTCTGGAGCAGAGTATGCATATCTGATCCAAAGTCATCCTGCTGGCTTTTGTGCTTAAGACAGGACTATAACTAAGAGTTTACCAATTTCTATTCCAGTGTCTTTAATCATTACACCAAACAACTATATGGGAATTGTTTTAAATAACAGAAAATACCTGTGGCTTGGGTTTTAAATTTTGGCAGTGGTTTTCTCTTGTTTCAATTTAGTTTCTGAACATTTCGTTATCAGACTAGGTAACATCATCATCAGGATTTTCTTGTCCTATTCTCCTTAGTTTATAAATGTCTTGTGTGCCAGTGTGGTCAGTTAGCTGTGTGATTAGTTAACAAACATTAACAAGCATATTGATCTAGATCCAGTTTATGAATATGTAAGAAACCAGACCATTTGAACAATCAATCACACAACCAACTGACCACACTGGCACACAAGACATTTATAAATTAAGGAGATTAGGACAAGAAAATCATGTTACCTAGTCTGGTCACAAAATGTTCAGAAACTAAATTGATGAAGTTTTGGAGAGCAAACCACTTCCAAAAACTATAGTTGTCATCAAACTTGTAAGAAGAGAAAACATGTGTCTTCTGGCATCTGAGAACTGTTCATTTAGCAGGTAGGGTAGGATCAAATTAGACCAAACTGATGTTGAATTTCTTATCATATTTATTTGTATTTCATATTTCTTAACATCCCATCTCCCTCTCTTTTAAGGTCATAAAAAGGGGAGGAGGTATTTAGGTTTTTCCTCTGTGCCATAATTCTAATGAAATAACCTACATTGGGCTGTATTTAGCATCTTAGTATTATGTAAGAAAACTCATCCTTCCCCATACCTGAGTATTGCAACCTGGAGAGGATGAATATTCTGGATTAAACATGGGGAAGCTGAGGGAAGAGAGGGAAGCTAGAAATTTTCTTCTGTTTATTCTATCATATTTACAAATCAGTCAAATCAACTGCAAATGAACTCTTACGGCATTTCCAGATCCCTTCATAAGTGGATTACTGCGTTCCTGTCAAACAGGCAACAAATAGTAAAAATAGGGAGTGCTACATCAAACCCTTCTCCAGTTAACAGCGGTGTCCCCCAAGGCAGCGTTCTAGGACCCACACTCTTTATACTCTATATAAATGACCTTTGCAATCACCTTATAAGCAACTGAGTCCTCTTTGCGGATGACGTAAAACTATTCAACACCATCGACAATGCTACTGTCCTTCAAAGCAACCTCGATTATGTGTCTGAATGGTCAAACAATTGGCAACTCCAAATCTCTGGATAGCCTTGAACTACGCCACCTACAGTTAGACCTAAGTGCAGCACACAAAATTTTCTGCTACAATGTCCTACTAACTAGTCCATGATTACTTCAGCTTCAACCAGAACAATACAAGAACACACAACAGATACAAGCGCAATGTAAACTGCTTCAAACTCTATTGTAGAAAGTATGACTTCAGCAATCGAGTGGTCAATGTCTGGAATTGCACTACCTGACTGTTGTTACATCCTCTAACCTCCACTCCTTTAACCTCAAACTAACCACTATTGACTTCACCCCATTCCTAAGAGGTCTGTAAGGGGTGTGCATAAGTGCACCATCATGCCTATCATCCCTGTCCTATTGTCCCTATTTATTCATACCTATTTCCTGTATTCTTACTCATATTTATACCTATTATCTTGTAAGGGATTGGCAAATCAAATAAAAATTAAAAACAAACAAACAAACAAACAAACAAATAAATAAATAAATCTAGGTGGCAAACAAAAAAGACGAAAAAGAAATAATCTACTGGTATGAAATAAAAGTAACACCATATTCACCTATGAGGAATGCTCAGAATCAGAACATTCAAGCTGAAGGTACGTTGGAATAATATGGCTGTAAGGGCCTTGTGGAATGCAAAAAGGAAAGAGGCCAAATGTATCTCTGAAAAGGTATTCTGTTTTATGAGAACTACAACAGAGAAGGCTTGCAGTCTTGTGCACACAATATACCACTCTGCCATTATTAATAGCAAGCCATGAACCTGATTAAAACGTGCCCATATCTTACTCAATTTTTCATAATATCACTACACAGAGAAGCTTTACCTCCACGTCCTCTATTATTTGGCTTACCAATTGCACTGAGAATAATCAATGCTTACCCAAACCACCTTAGCTAAATTTCCTACAAACCCAAGTGAATCACATTATGGCTTAACATATTTACCAACTCTGGGTTCACATATTGCGCAAAACTGTGATATACTTGGGTCTGAAATTAGTATGTTTGATGTGTGAAACCAAAAGGAGAGTCTGGGATCAGCAGCACAAGGGAAGAAACAATACAACACATATACAACCTTTGGGGAGGGGAATTCCCCATCGTATCTTGAGATGTTCAGACAAGATGAGCAAGTTCAAATCTGCCAGGGTGGTGCATGTTATGATCTGGTTCTACCTGATAAACCAGAATTCTGAATTAAGCCAGAGAGCCTCCTGGGATCCAAGACAGCAACTTAAGGATAAATGTTATCCCGAAATGGCAGGTTGTCCAATCAGCAGGATGGTTGCTACATTCTGTACCAGCTGCAATTTAAGTCATCTACGAGGGCAACCCCATTGTGAGCTCCAGTGAAGTAATGCAATATATTAGCAATAGCACTTAGAACTCATATACTGCTATTGCCCCATAATGCTCTACAGAACTTTCTGGGTGGTTTACAAGATCAGAATATTTTCCCCAACAATCTGGGTCCTCAGTTTGCCAAGCTCGGAAGGCTGGAAGGTTGACTTATGTGGATAAAGTTAGCTTGCAATACTGCATTTTAACTACTGTGTCACCACAACTCCAACCAAGTGATCAGGACATAAGTCACCTTCATTAAGCCATCTGGGCTCGATAGGGTTTCAAATGGCATACTAGCCAAAATTGAGAGTGTGAAGTTACAATATACGGTTTGTATGTTTTGTGCATAAATATATGAAGGTCTGTTGATATATCCATATGAAAGTGCAAGTATTCCTATGCATTGACCACTTGAGTTCTTCCAAAATATTTTAATGAAATGAATTAAGTGATCAGTTGCATTTTGTGTCAACACTCTCTTGAGCCCTTCATATACATTTAGTTCATTATCCAGTTCATTATCTTCCAGTAAAAAAGGTTATTATCTGTATTCCTAAAGAATTTGGGAGAGATTGGAGGGGGAAAAAGAGAGATTTATTTTATTGACTCTTCCTGATTATTCACATTTTCAAAAGTTTCTTACTTTTCCAGACAAGCAGTCTTCTATAGTATATAAAATAGCTACATATTGTATGCCAGTTTATAAAATCCACTAAAAGTTTCTTACAGATTTACTTATTAAAAAGGCTTTTTCTTCTGTAGCTGCATTTCATACATTTTATGTATTGAAAATTATGTTGCTGATTTGGGACCAAAAATAAAATAACTTTCTTCTGTGTGCAATTACAACACACCTACAAAGGCAGACATAATAAACAGCTCTGGGCTAATGCGAAAGATTGCTACAAAGGGATAGTGGAAAGAAACCACAATATGTGTACAGTTCAAATATGTTTGCATGCACCAAAATATCAGGTGTTTTTACTGTAAACAATGTACATCTCGTGGAGTGGGGTGGGGCTAAGAATAAAACTGGAAAGTGTCCAGCAAGTGCAACAAACATGTTTCACTGAGAGATATAATGGCATTATTACGTGCCAAGCATGAGCACCTGAAAAAAGTACAATTAATAACCTACTAAGAACATTTCTACATTCCTATAAGAATTATTAATTTATTATTGTTTTTTTTAATAATTTTTATTGGTTTTTAAAAAACAAACATGAACAAACAAAACATAAAAACATCAAACTATCTTCCATAGGTATACAAACAGTGTGCCGGTTGGTTTACAAATTATTTTGTGTATCCATTTCGTAGTCTTCAATTATAGTTACATTACATAGAAGCTCATATTATCAATCAAGAATTAAGTACCATAGTATCATGATCAATCAATCATTTGACTATAATTTTATTCATTCATATTTTACGAGGTAACCATAACTGACTTAATTTATTTTATAATAGTTCATATTATCATCCCGAATCTATGCTAAAATCATTTTAGGTACAAAAAGAAGTACATTTTTATATATTTGTTATTTTCCAAAAATTTACATATTACATTACTGTATTTTATTATCTAACCATTGATAAAAAAGATCCCAAATTTCATAAAATTGTTTATCCTCTTGTTCTCTAATTTCAAATGTTAATCTACTCGTTTCAGCACATTCCAATATTTTCTTAATAATTTCCTCCTGCGATGGTATTTTCTCATTTTTCCAGTTTTTAGCAAATACAATCCTAGCCACTGTTAATACAGATATAATCAAGTATTTCAAGTCTTTGCTGTGTGTTTCAGGTAAAATTCCCAATCAAAATATCTCTGGTTTCAAATCTATATGTTTTTTTGTCATTTTTTCCAACCACGTGTGGATTTTAGTCCAGTATTTTTTAGCATCTGCACAAGTCCACCACATATGGTAATATGAGCCAGGTGTCTGATGACATTTCCAATATTTTTCAGATTTATTCTTGAACATTCTTGCTATTCTTGTCGGGGGGAAATGCCACCTGTAAAACTTCTTATACAAATTTTCTTTATAAGCCGTTGACATTGTCATTGAGACCACAATTTTTGCCATTTCTCTAAATCAATCCCATATCCAAAAGTCTTCCCCCAAGCAATCATAGTTTCTTTAACTTGTTCTTCTTCTAGTTTAATTTCTAATAAATATTCATACAATTTTTTAATCACCTTTTCATCAGTACCTGTCAAAATCTTATCTAAGTCAGTCAATTTATCATAGAAACCTTCTATTTTAGAATCTTCAACATACCTTGAATACATTTGCGCATATGAAAACCAATTCATCTTTATACTTTGTTCCTCTAGTTTTTGAATAGATTTAAGTTCACCCTTTTAATTCAGTATTTCACCATATCTAACTGTTTGTTCCTTTTTATATATTATAGGGTAAGAAAATGCTTCAATAGTCGATAATCAGACTGGAATTTTCAAATAATATTGTCTTTTAATCTTCTCCCAATTTAACCACAGAGACTCCCATATATAATGTCTTCTAAAATATCCCTGTGTTTTAGTTCCTTTATACCATTAAAAAGCATGCCACCCCAACAACAAATCATGTCCTTCTAATGTCAACAATCTAGAATTTCTTAGTGTTATCCATTCCTTGACCCACATCAAATTTGTAGCTTGGTAGTACAACTCCCAATTAGGCAAGCCAAATCCTCCTCTAATTCTAGCATCTTGCAACAGTTTTAACTTTATTCTCGCTTTCTTACCTTGCCATATATATTTTGACACAATTTTATTTAATTCTTCAAAACAGTCTTTTCCAAGCCTAATTGGAATTGTTTGAAACAAATATAAAATTCTGGGTAGTATATTCATCTTGATTGTTGAGATTCCCCCTATTAGTGACAATTGTAAATTTTCCCATTTCGCCAAATCTGATGCTATCTGCTGTTTAAGTTTGATATAATTATTCTCTTTTAATGTACTACATCTTGCTGTCAAATATATCCCCAGATACTTGATCTTATTCGTGACTTGAATTTTCAGTAGATCTGCCAATTCTTCCTTTTGTCTTAATAACATATTTTTTGTCAAAATCTTTGTCTTGTCTTTATTTATTCTTAAGCCAGCCACCTTGCCATATGTCTCTATCTTTTCCAACAATTTTGGTGCTATTTCTAAAGGGTCTTCTAAAATAAAAACCAAGTCATCTGCAAAAGCTTGCAGCTTAAATTCTTCCTTTTTAATTTTCATTCCTTTTATACTCTTTTCATCTCTAATAATTCTGTTTAGTACTTCCAAAATTAACACAAATAGCAAAAGTGATAGTGGGCACCCTTGTCTTGTTCCTTTTCTTATATTAAGGCCCGGTCCCACTGCACTTATGGATGCAAAGAGGATGTAAAATGTTAAAAAAAGCTTGCCATCCATTGGAAAATGCTATGCATCTGTTGTGTACTCACTGCATATGTGTTTCATACGCTCTATCCGTCGAGCATCCGCCCACTGCGATTTCATCCACGCAAGACGTTTTGAGCTGCACAAAACCTTGTGAACAGATGAACTTTCCACCACATACGATGTACATCCGCAACATATACGGGCAACAAACATTCTATGTCCGTTATCATCCATTAAACGTCCGCTGTATCCTCTCTGCATCCTCTGGCCATCCCCTCAACTCATATCCGCTGCAGCTGAAAACGGAAAGAGGGAGGAAACAAAAGGTACACGGAACGTCTACACAGCGTTAGTAGCACGGAAATAGATGGACAAAACGTTTGTATCTGGGATGTATCTCGTATATTTAGGTTGTCTGGAGTATGTCTAGAATATGTAGAAGGACACCTAGCGGACAACTGATATTTTCTATAAAAAGGGGGAGAAAATCATCTGGATCGCTGGGATGGTGGACCATACAGTCCCACTATGCTTGCACTGGAGGTTTATCTATCCCACAACTATCCTTACCTATCCCACAAGCATGCAAAGACTTATTTTTCAAAGTTTTCACCAACACTTTATTAAGTAAAAAAAATGAACCAAGTAAACTAAGTGTCTTAAGCAAAGATAAACTTTATTAACTTTCTTAGGTAAACTTTATCACTTTATTAAATAAGCAAAATGAACCAAGTAAACTGTATTAAGTGTCTTAAGCAAAGATAAACTTTATTAACTTTCTTAGGTAAACTTTATGACTTTATTAAATAAGCAAAATGAACCAAGTAAACTGTATTAACTGTATTAAGTGTATTAAGTGTCTTAAGCAAAGATAAACTTCATTAAACAAGTAAACAACTCAGTCTCTGAGACTATTCTGAGTCACACTGAGTCATGTCCATGGTCTCAGCTGTGAAGTGGGCAGTGACTGTGGATGTGGCTGTGGCTTGAGTGCTGGTCTGAGGCGCCATCGGGGTGTTTGGCCCCGAGTGTACAACAGGTGGTAGTGTGTTCAGGAAGCTATCTGAGAGCTGACCCAGTCCCGTGAGGTTGAGAGGCCCTTCATCAAGGACTTGAGATGTCAGGCCCAATATGGATGACAGATTATCCATTAACGGGCTTGGCTGTGGGGTGGAGGAAGGATTGGGAGGAGTGTAGTGGGGCTGTCTGGTCTGCAGCTGCTGAGGAGTGGCGTCTGTGGCATCCGATGAACCTGGGCCTGGACTGGGAAGTTCTGCTTGTGCTGTGGGAAGTCCTGGTATTGATAACCTTGGTAGGTGAGGGGCTGTTGAAACTCATGGAAGGGATGTGATGTCGCCTGGGATGGAGGAGCAGACCTGGACTGGGTAGGACCAGCTTCAACTGGGCCTTGAGGGTTGTGAAGAAGTGCTGTGATCTTCTCCTTCATCACCTGGTACTCGGCCTCAGGCAGGTCCCTTAGGGTCTGGCTCACGTAGTTGATGAAGGGCTTCCGGGCCGAGGATGCTCTGTTCAAGTGGACCAGCAGAGAGAGAACTTCTGTGCTGGCCTTCATTGTGTCCCTGATTTCCAACAGCTCACTGTGGTCCTGGCCCTCCAGTCTGCCTCTCTGCCTGCATCCTGTGGAGCTGGGGGTGGAGGTGGGGTTGGGTTGGCCTCTGGTGGCTGCTGCTTCTTCCTCCATTTGTGACAGCAGGGCGTCATCCTCCACGGGATCCTCCAAGTCTGCCGGCATGGGGAATGCAGCTGTCGGGGGGGTCTCTGCTGTGGGGCCCTCTGAAGACACCTGCCTGGACAGGGTAGCTGGCTCCCGGCTGGAAGAGGACTGGCTGTCTCTGGGCTGTCTGAGGGAGAGGGGTCTCAGAGGGGCTGCTCCTCAGTGGTGGATCTCACCCTCCAGGAAACTGCACTTGGCCATGACGTACATCTCCCAGTCAGTGAGCTTGACAGCAGCCTGTCCAGATTTCTTGAGGTGTAGCTTGCCATACCAGGTGTGCATGTGCTTCCACCATCCCAGGAGTACATCTGCAGTGTACCCCAGTCTCTCTGTCTTGTCTCTCCAAGCTGCCTGCTTCTTCTTGGTGTCCTGATACAGTCTGTGGCCCTTTCTCCAGAGGTACTCGTTCTCCCTCAGCCATTCCAGCACCTCATCCTCATGCTCCTCAGAAACGGTGTACTGTTTCCTCTCTCCCTTCTCCTTCCCTTGCTTCTTCCTCCCTCTGGCAGGGGCTTCAACAGGGCCTTCAGGGGCTTCAGCATCAGGGCCTTCTGGAGATTGTTCAGGCCCTTCAGGGCATTCAGGGCAGGGCGTTCAGGGGCTTGAGCAGCAGGGCCTTCAGCAGCAGAGCTTTGAGGGGCTTGAGGGCCTTGGGGCTGGTCCACCACAGCAGCAGCAGCAGCAGCATATTCAGAGTCAGTGCCAGGGGGTGGGATACTTGTTCTGCCCTTCTTCACCTTGCCAGGGCTTGAATGAGTAGGCACGGACTTCCTCTTCTTGCTTGACTGACAAAACATGGTGTTCCTGCAAGATGTATCTGGCAGCACATCTTTTCCCTGTATGCTGACTGCGTGCGTGCTGCATCCTTTTATATCTGCGGAGCGGATGCAATTCATACCCCCCCCCGCATGCGCAGTGCATCCGATATACATCATTTGTATACCGCATTTGCATCCGATATACATCCACGTGGCATCCCCTTTGTTTCCTATAGGCGTCCCTCTATCATTACCTTTGCCATTTGCTTGTAATGCTTCCATTATCAATGCTTCCATTGCTTGAATAAATTTTCTGGCAAAACCCATCTGTTCCAGCAATAATAACATGAATCACCAATTCACATTGTCAAATGCCTTTTGTGCATCTAAAAATATCAAAGCCATTTGTTTTTCAGGATATGCCTAATAGTATTCCAAAGTATCCAAAATTACTCTAATATTATCTTTAATTTGTCTCTTTGACAGAAATCCATTTTGGTCAGGATTTATAAAGTTATTTAAATATTTTTAAGTCTTTCTGCTAGGATTGAAGAAAAAAAAATTATAAATTGCGTTTAGTAGAGAAATAGGTCTATAATTCTAAATTTGTAATGGATCGGCCTCCTCTTTTGGAATAAGATATAATATAGGCTTCTGACCATGATTTGGGTATCCTCTTCTTTAACATAACATAAAGCCTGGGTTCCCCAACCAGGGTTAGGTAGGCAAGCTAAACAGAATGTGCAGCGTTAGTCAGATAGGCACACAGATAAATGAGTGAGCTAAGCTTGTATGTTTATTAACATACAGTAAAAATAACAGATACGCTTGTGCTATCAAGAATATATTTTATTCCAGTATAAGTTTATAGCATAGTCAAAAACAGTCCAATATTCATTTACCATGTAGTCAGTCCATTCAGGGATATTCAGTTAGCAAAGTCCATGTAGAATATCCTATTGTCAGTTCACATAAATCAGTCTGTTGTTGTCTCTCCCGTTCGAGCAATGCAGTCTTGCTTCCAAGCAGTAATCAGGGATCATCAAAGCCAGAGAGAGAGAGAGAGCAAGCTGTAGCCTTGCTACTTTTATATGGTTTTCATAACCACACCCACAGTTGCTATTTTACAGTTAAAGCTGCATACACTAACTATGATTCATAGTTATGATTTCACCTAAACCAGTTAGGGTGAACAATGTTATCCCTAACATTCTCCCCATTTAGGTTACAATAATAACTATGAAACATTTACAACTTTAAATTATATTTTTCGCAACTTTCTTTAAACTTAGTTGCTCTTTGAGCTTTTGTAAATTGGTCTGCTATGTTTTCCTCTGACATGCAGTATTCCAATCTTATCAATTCATTCTTCACTGCTTCTCTTACATTCAAATATCTTAAGTCAGTATGTTTTGATCTAGTTTTTACAGCAATACTAGTAGCTAACTTTATAGCTGATTGGTTATCCTCATATACCATAATGGGATCTTTTATAGTTATTCCCATGTCCAACAACAACTGTTTGTAGAAAATCAAATCAGTGCATAATAATGATAGACATGAAAATTCAGCTTCCATTGTAGATAAGCTAATATGCTGTTGTCTGATTGACCTCCATCCTATCAGTGTCTTACCAAATAATATAGCCATACCAGATGTTGATTTTCTAGTGTTTATATCAGTTGCAAAACTTGCATCTGCATAAGCACTAAGACTCAAATCACCCTTTGGCTCTATATATAATGCATGGTTTATAGTTCCCTTCAGATATCTCAATATTCGTTTTAAAGATTTCCAATGATATTCTTTTGGATCTGAATTAAAACGTGCCAGCTGATTTACACTATAAGCTATATCTGGCCTTGACCAATTGCTTATATATGATAAGCTACCAATCAAAGATTGATATATGGACTTATCAAACTTGGGACTTTGATCATTAATTTGGCAAACTTCTTGACTCATTGGAGTCTTTGCCGGTTTACAAAGTTCCATCTTATAATTTTTAAGTAATTGGCAAATTTTATCTTCTTGAGATATTTTAAAACCATGGTTTGTTTTATTTATTGTCAATCCTAGATATCTTTTAATTTCACCTAAATGCTTTATTTTTACTTTCTTGGCTAATAATGATATTATCTCATTAGCCTCATTATTAGTTTTAGTTATTAAAGCAATATCATCAGTGAATAACAATAATAATGACACCGTTCCATTATTTTCTCTTTTAAACACACACGGATCTGCTAAACCAGATTTAAAACCTATATTGTTTAACTCTTTCACAATATATTGGTTCCACTCAAACCCAGATTGTTTTAATCCATAAAGACTCTTTTTGAGTTTCCAACAATCACTGCAATTTACATTATTTTCTTTTATGCCAATTGGTTTTCTTAAATATATAGTGTGCTGCAATGGTGCATGTAGATAAGCAGTTTCTACATCAAGATGGTTAATAATATAGTTTTTCTTAGCTGCCCACACTAATGCTGTTCTTAAAGATGTAGCTTTAAGGCTTGGCGCAAAAACTTCATCGTAATCAGATGCAGTTTGATTAAATCCTTGAGCTACTAACCTAGCTTTATGGGTAACAGTCCCATCATTTCCAGTTTTTACTTTAAATATCCATTTGCACCCAATGGATTTTTCTCCTGGAGGTAATTTGGCATCTTCATACACTTTCATTACCTTTAATGAATTTAGTTCTTTTTCCATAGCCTTTTGCCAATTCTCCTGATCCTTAGCAGGATACATCCTAAGTTCATCTACACTAGTTGGAACTTTAGTTACTTGGCAAACTATACTTGCTTGATACCTATCAGGTGGTCTAGTTACACGTGTAGTACGTCTAGGTATAATAGGACTTGCAGGTGGACTTTCCTCTACTAATTGTTCTTGATCATGTAACTCTTCCTGATCAACTATTTCCTCTTGTTCTGGTCCTATTTGCTCTTCGTGGACTTCTTCTTTAATTGGACTCTTCTTACAGCTAATCTCATCTTTCTGACTTTTGTAGGGTTCAATAAATATTTCATTATTCAAATCTTGCTCTAATCTATTCCATCCTACATGTTCTAGGAATTTTGCACTAGCACTGGTGTAAACTCTAGATGTACCTGGTTCCCAGAATCTATAAGATCGATGATTAGAGGTGTAACCTACAAAAATCAATCTTTTTGCTCTATGCTGTCCTTTGTATCTAAGTTGTTTAGGGATATGCACCCATGCTGGTGCTCCAAATGTGTGCATGTAACTTAAATCAGGTTTTGTACCATGCCACAGTGTGAATGGTAATTCACCTGTTGTTGAATTAACAACATTATTTAATATATGATTACCACACATTATTGCTTCTCCCCATAAATTGTCAGGTAATCCTGAATCAGACATCATAGTTCGTGCCATTGATTGTAATGTTTGGCCTCTTCTTTCTATAAAGGCATTATGTTGTGGCCTATATGGTGCAGACATTTTATGTTGAATCCCCAATTGTTTTATTCTGTTTTTAAATTTATTATTTGTGAATTCTGTGCCATTATCAGTGATGAGAGTTACCAGTTTTCTTTTTGTTTTTCTCTCAGCGAATTTTAGCCAATTAAATATATTTTGATATGTTTCAGTTTTGCTCTTCATTAAATAGCAAAACCCATATCTAGAATAGTGATCCATTATACTAAGTATATGATGAGCTCCTCCTACACTTGGTTTTTTCGGACCTATTAAATCAGCAAATACTACTTCTAAAGGCTCTTTAGTAGTAAATCCATCAACTCTATTAGCTGGTATGACCCTGCTCTTATTTTGATTACAGGCATTACATTGCAAATACTTATCACAAGGTTTCAAACTTATTCCCTTAGACAATTCAACAGTTTTCTTAAGCATTTTAAAATTTAAATGCCCTAGCCTTCTATGTAACAAGTGAATACACTCGTCATGAGGTTTCTGGTTTTCATAAATTGTGTTAGCCACCTTTAAACCATCATCATTTAACACATATAATCCATCTCTTAAAGATGCAGTAATTTTCTTATCATCTTTTGTAATTAAGCAGTTATCTCCCCTAAATGTAACTACATATCCTAGTTTAACCAAAATTCTAACTGAAATTAAATTAAACTTAAGTTGTGGTACATATAACATTTTTACATTCTCTTTTATAAAAGAACAATATGCTATACCTTCACCTTTAGCTTTCAGTTTCCAGCCATTGGCTAACGATATCTGCTGTTTACTCTGGGTCATTTTTATAAACTTTTTGTTATCATTTGTTATACAATGGGATGCTCCACTGTCAACCACCCATAAATTATTTCTTACAGCTCCGTTCGTATACATGGCTAACTCTAAATGTGTATTTATCTTTTGATGATTTGTAGTATTCTGGCCAGCATTCTGGCGCTTTGCCTTTTTACAAAATCTTGCCAAATGTCCTCTTCCTCCACAATTAAAGCACTTTTTAATTGCGTATGCAGTAGGAGATTTATTATCTTCTTTTTGAGGTTGCTCCCTCCTTAATTCATCTCTTTCATGCCTTCTTCTGGCCTCTTCAATCAATCTGCCAGTTATATCAGTTAAAGTTAAATTTTCCTTTGGCAAAATTTCAAGTGAAGTTACGTAGTTATCATAACTTTCATCAAGGGAAGATAGAATTATATAAATTTGATGTTGTTCAGAGAAAATAAGTTCTTTTTCATTTAATTCCTGGAAAATGCTTTGCATAGTTTTTAAATGACTCTGCATATCACCATTTGTTTGGAGATGTGTCCTGAAAAGCTTCCGTGTTAGATTTATGTGAGAACCAACCTTATCTCGGACATAAATCCTCTTCAGCTTCTGCCAACAGCCAAAAGCCGTTTTCTCTCCGTGGATATAAACAAGCTGTTGATCAGTTAAGGTTAACGCAATTATGCAAATGGCTTGTTGATTTTTATGCTTAAATTCTTCTATCTTTAGTCTGTCTTCCTCATCCTCTGGATCCCATTCTTCTACGTTTGGTGGATTTTCAATTATGTTCCACAAACCTTCTCCTCGTAGAAGTAGACTACATTTTGTAGACCATGATACATAGTTTGTTCCATCCAGCTTGGATATAAGGGACAAACTTTGTAGATTGACTTGTGCCATGTTTTCTTATATGGATATAAAAATATAATTAATAAAACACAGCTGTCTGTTTACTGTAATGTATAACAACACAAACTCTCACTTTTTACATAAATCTGTTTAACCTAGTTAAACTGACTTTGCAGCCTCTGGGCCCATAACCAGTGTTAAGCCTGGGTTCCCCAACCAGGGTTAGGTAGACAAGCTAAACAGAATGTGCAGCGTTAGTCAGATAGGCACACAGATAAATGAGTGAGCTAAGCTTGTATGTTTATTAACATACAGTAAAAATAACAGATATGCTATCAAGAATATATTTTATTCCAGTATAAGTTTATAGCATAGTCAAAAACAGTCCAATATTCATTTACCATGTAGTCAGTCCATTCAGGGATATTCAGTTAGCAAAGTCCATGTAGAATATCCTATTGTCAGTTCACATAAATCAGTCCGTTGTTGTCTCTCCCGTTCGAGCAATGCAGTCTTGCTTCCAAGCAGTAATCAGGGATCATCAAAGCCAGAGAGAGAGAGAGCAAGCTGTAGCCTTGCTACTTTTATATGGTTTTCATAACCACACCCACAGTTGCTATTTTACAGTTAAAGCTGCATACACTAACTATGATTCATAGTTATGATTTCACCTAAACCAGTTAGGGTGAACAATGTTATCCCTAACAACTTCATTCATAACTTCTAACACTGAAAGATTCATCGATTCTTGTAATGTTTTTTAAAATTCTGCCGGAAGTCCATCTGGGCCTGGTGCCTTTCCATTGTTTTGCTTCTTAAGTGCTTCAGTTAGCTCCATCATGGTTATATTGCTTTCAAACATTTCAATGTTCTCTATTCTCCTTTCAATTTTCTCTGATCTTGCTTTAATATCTTGAATTCCTTGCATAATCATCTGCAGAGTCACTTTTTCTTGTTCCTTTTCTTGCTTTAACATTGTCTGTATTGAACGTTGTCCTCCAGATGGTGGAGAGGAAGGAGTAGAAGTTGAAGAACCAGGAGCTGCAAATTTCCTACTCATTTTAAACAATTCAAAATCTTCAGTTTCTTCTAAACCTTAATCCAATTGTGAAGTAGCCATTTATGATTCAAAGTAAAAATAAAGATGGTGAAGAGAAAAAAGCCCAATAATAATAATAATAATAATAATAATAATAATAATAATAATAATAATAATAATAATAAAAAAAAAAGGAGGCAAACAAGGTTTCTTCAGGTTCTTGTATACCTTTATCCAATCAGTAAAAAGAGGGACTTGAAAAAAAAACAAAAAGGAAATGAAAAATTCATCAGATTCTTCAACACCTTAATCCAATTGAAGGGTCTCAAATAGAAAAATACATAAAAATGAACCAAAAAAGTAAATAAAAACAAAAAACAAAAATGCCAGAAAAAAAAGAAAGAAAAAAGAAGGTTTAAGGCTTTCCCTTTAAAATAAAAAGCAAACGTGGAAGTTGGACTTCTAAAAAAACAAAAACAAAAAACAAAGACAATCTCCAAGAAGGCCAGTAGAAAAAAAAAAAAAAGAAATTCAATAAGGGTAGTAAGGAGGAATAGCACAGCTTAGAAAAAATAAAAAGGACACACTGCACTTTGTTTAATTATCCAAGGCTCTTATTATAACTCTTCTCCAAAAATTTATCACCTTTCTTTTCATAAGCGTCAACACCAGGCTTCAGCTGTTGATAGAAATCCAGAAGAGCACCTGAATAACACTCTCCTGTGCTCTTCCCTCTATCTTATCAAATAGCAATGTCCTTGAAAAAAAATCTCAATTCTTTCTTGCTTTCTCAGCTTTGTCTGATCACAGAAAATAAAGTATTTTCAAGCCTCTAGTTGGCAGTGTTACAAAGTTTCTTTTATTCTCAGTTTCCCCCTCCTTTCCCAACAAGATATAATAAAAATTAACCAAAAGAAAAAAGAAAAAAATTTTTTTAAAAAGAAACAACGAAATAACTAAAGGGAGCCTCTAGCGTAGAATATTACAAAATTAAAAGGGAGAGGAAAAAATAGATGTTAAAAAAAAGACCAGTCCAGTTTCAAAATACAAGATTGTATACAGAAAATCCAGCAATACAAAAATAAAAAATAAAAAAAAAATCTTACTTTGACACTTCCACTTAAAATCACCGCTTGATCATTTCTGTCAAAAACTTTTACAGATTCTTTCTTTCCTTTAGGAAGTCCTTTCAAGTCTTAGAATAAAGAAAGTTCTCACCTAACCGGCACACTTTCTCTTTCTGCTTCTTCTGTTTTGGAGCTGTCCCAACTTTAATGGTTGCCTCTTTACCACTGGCAAGAAGAGCTTCTCCTAGATCGACCAGGGACCTTGTGGTATCCCTGGGATCAGCAGGATGCGCTCTTCACTTTCACCGTCTCTTCGGGACGGCTTAGGTCTGATAGGACCATCCAGGGGCAAAGATATCAGCTGCGATCTCAGACCTCCAAGATCGCATGCCTTATCATCGCGATGCCAGCTCCACCCCCCTAAGAATTATTAATTTAGATGACAATTTCAAAACATTCAAATGTCACAAAGTTAACAAAAGCAAATTCTAAGATGACCTTAAGCTGCTGATAAATAATGTGCCATCTACACTGAATTCACATAGCATGAAACAGATCCTATAAAAAACAATGTGATTCTAAGATGAAGTGTGAGATAGGATAGTTTACAACAATTGTTCAGTGTCTGCTCTGGGTTTGCTGCACTCAGCTGAAGGACCGCCTTGGAGGGGGGGCACACAACAAGGCTCGTCCATCTTTCTGGCCCAGCCTTGGCTTCCATGGGACCTTCTGGATGGGAGTCCTGAGAGAAAATGCCTTCCCTGAGAGCCTCCCACTCGCCCATCCGCTGGCCAGGCTGGCCTAGAAACAGCATGTTCCCTTGTTGTAGTCTGGATGTGGAATCTAAGGGAAAGTAGAGATCAAGCAGGTGGCAGTCCAGAGCAGGGCCCAAAAAGCAGCCCAACCTCGCCTTGTCATCATCCCCCATTGAGAAGCTTGCAGCTGCCACCTCTTTGCCGATGAGAGCTGTTGCTTTTTGCCGGCACGAGAAACCTGCAGCCTCTGCTCTTTGCTGGCACAAGAACTCTCTAGCCACCACTGCCAGCTTGGTTCTGGATGGCAAAGAGGCAGTTGCTGCAGGTCCTTTGCGCTGGCAAAGAGCGGTGGCTGCAGGCTTTTCGTGCTGAAAAAGATGTGGCTGCGAGCTTCTTGCACCGAAATAGACAGCGGCTGCAGACCAATATCTCAGGGTGGGGTTGTGTGCCAAGCTGCACCAACAAAGGCTGGAAGTTGCTGCATTCCGTTGCATGCTGCAAAAACCTTTTTAAAAACCCTGACCATCAGGCAGTGACATCCAGCATGAGATGAAGCATTGGAGAACCACCATTGCTGTTGCTGCATAAAGGTAAATCTAAGGCTCTGGTCACTGCTGCTTTAGCCTGTCTGTGCTGCCCCACCTTGCTGTGAGTGACATCGAGTTGGACATGCCCACTCAGTCACATGACTCCATCCTCCAGCCATGCCCACCTAGTCTTTAGGATGAACCAGTTGTTTAATTAGTTGGATCCCACTACCAGTCTGAAATGCTGTAAGAGAATAAACAAACAAAAATATAAAGTGATTTGTAAAAATTTCCAAGAATTATCATCAAACAGCAATCCTATAAGCAAATTACAAATTATAGCAGATAAAATAAACAAATCCAGCATTTCAGGTTTGACATTTTGACTATTAAAGCAAAAGAGATGCTTTTGTTTGTTTTTTATTTAGTTTTTTGTAGCCATTATCTTATTGCACAGAAACCTTGTAAGAAAGAAGTATGTTCCACGGTAATGGATTATCCTGAGTAGGTATAGGACAGGCCTTGAAATATCTGAAAGTGCTTTCTCTAAAACAAATTTGAGAATGAATAATGGACATAATAATGGACCAGTGGTGGGATTCAATTTTTTTTACTACCGGTTCTGTGGGCATGGCTTGGTGGGTGTGGCAGGGGAAGGATACTGTAAAATCTCCAGTCAGAGGTGGTATTTGCCGGTTCTTTGAACTACACAAAATTTCCGCTACCGGTTCTCCAGAACTGATCAGAACCTGCTGAATACCACCTGCTATGTCTGCTATGGACAATATAGTGGTTTTAAAAGAAATGATAGAAACCTAGACTTTGAAAGAGGTATAATCAGAGATCTCGAGAGTGTTTGCTAGACATGTAAAGAAAAAAGAAAAAAACTTTACATTGGATGACCGAAGCAGCTACAGGTTAGGAGTATGATCAGATAGAAAGGGTAATATTATTGTTTACAAGCTTTATACAAAAGATGCACAAATCATATGAGCTTAATGAGACTTCTCATTAATGTTTAATATGATTAACATTTAATGTGTTGCATATTAAAAATATTAAATTTGAGATAAAGAGGTACTTGTAGCCCAATTTGCACATTATATTTAGAAAAGTTTTAACACAAGTCTTGACATTTACTGTATAGTTTATTTGTATTTTTAATCACAATTTTACATTAGCCACAAAATAACTGTGGGGGAAAAAGTAACATTTCTTACTTTTTGGAGTAGAATGGGAAAAAATTTGTTGGATTGAAAATATTTGTTGGATGAAAAAATTTATTGTGAATTTTTGTACACTGAAATTCCTTTATGATTGCTTATCATATGTTTTCCTTTCAAACTAAATGGTTTGTATCCTTGATCATTTATCTCTCTTAGCACACTTTAGTGAATCCTAGGTTATGTTATCTATTGGCATGTACCTTTTTCTACAGCCACAGAACATAATGAACACTGCGAAAGAGGGGGGGAAATGTCTTAACATTTGAGACCCTTGTGAAGTAGCAGTACTCCAATAATAGCAGCAGCAAGTATATGAGTTCAGTTCCAAATGAAATGATCTGAAGAGATTAAATAGAATATTGTGCTTTTTAGAAAGCATACAAACACAAAACAACAGATAGATATAATGTATGTAACATGGAAAGAACTGTGGAAAAATGGTACTGAAAAATATATCTCCAAAGGGTGGGAAACAGTTGTGGGATTCAAATATTTTTACTACTGGTTCTGTAGGCATGGTTTGGTGGGCATGGCAAGGGAATGATAATGTAAAATCTCCAGTCAGAGGTGGTATTCAGCAGGTTCTGACCAGTTCTGGAGAACCAGCAGCAGAAAATTTTAGTAGTTCGGAGAACCGGCAAATACCACCTCTAGTCGAAAACAAATTTAACACTCAAATTATAAACCTTCTGCATATATTTGAAGATGTCAGTCTTGGAGAAATTACTGTACCATGGGATATGGAGAACCAAAAAATCAGTGATCCAATAAGAAGCCTTCTGCAATAGTTTGAATTCAATTTATGGAATACAAATTAAAGAACCCTTTTCCAACAGTAACCACATTTTGTTTCAACATACGTCCACACAAAAATCATCACAACGATGGAATCCCCAATTATAACTTCAAAAAAGGCAACTATGATCTTATAAACAATGATCTCTCATCCCTTGATTGGCAATTTCTATTAACTGGATGCAATAATGTAGAAGACCATTACAACATATTTTTACTTGAAGTCAAAAGAGACATCAAACCATATAACAACTCCCAAAACCAGAAAAAACAAATTAACCATAACAATAAGGAAGCTTCAATCAAAAAAAAAAATCATTTTGGCGGAAAAACAAATCTAGTCACGTTGCCAACTTCAAAAGCCGATACAAAAATTTATGCCACAAGATAAAGACTGATTGACTGAATGCACCGATTATCACATTAAACTAGAAGAAAACCTTCTACATACCAATTCCACCCGTGCTTTCTACAATTTTGTAAACAACAAAGACTCAAGGTGAATCCCACCCTGAAAGGACCTAATGGTAAAGATTGCAACGACGACACTATTAAACCAACCTCTTTAACACATTCTTTGGCTCAGTATTTGTAAACAGCAATGGATCATGCCCAGTATTTCCTAGTCGAACCACAGATAACTACAATGATCTAATGCATATTGATTTTACAGAAGACAATGTTGAAAAAGCACTATGCAATCTAAAACGTTCTCTATCTATTGGACCGGACGGAATATGTGCCTACTTCTTTAAAAAGTTGTATAGCTGAATATAAAATATACAGCTATATATACACACTATATTCTTTTTAAAAAAGATTGTAAATGTATGTAATTATAAACCCTCATTCCATTCCAGTTCAGTTCTATCATTAATAATCATTAAAATTTTAACATCTTTAACACTTCTTTTCAATTAAATATCATACTTCCTTAAAAACACATATAACCTCCATAATTAATTTTCCCCTTATTTCTCTTCACATATGTTTTATAAATCATTAAATATACCTTTTATTACATTTATTTATTGACAAGCATTCCACTGAATTACTATAGCTATTTTATCAGACATTTTCATCATACATTGTTTAAAAACCTGAATAGTCGTATAGCACTGCCATAGCCAAACCTCTAAGCATAATCTTTGAAAAATCTTTTAGGACCAGCTCCTTGCCAAAACTATGGTCACAAGCCACGGTCATCCCCATCTTCAAAAAGGGAGACTCCAGCCTAGTTGAAAATTACAGACCAATCTCTTTATTGCTGCATCACTTTTAAAGTCATGGAATCAATTATTAACCAATCCATCATCCTCCACTTAGAAACAACCTACTCTCGAATAAACAATTTGATTTCAGGAAAAAAATATCTTGTAATCTGCAACTCTTACACTGCAAAAACATATGGACTACACAACTTGATCAGGACAAAGCAACAGACGCAATCTACATAGACTTCTGGAAATCCTTTGATTCAGTGGTACACGACAAACTACCCCTAAAACTAAAATCTTTTTTAAATAAAGTTTTATTTGGGTTTTCACACATACAAAATACAAATAAAACATCTTTTTTGAAAATAGCATGGTCTC
Organism: Laticauda colubrina; assembly: GCA_015471245.1. Lineage (NCBI taxonomy): Eukaryota > Metazoa > Chordata > Lepidosauria > Squamata > Elapidae > Laticauda > Laticauda colubrina. The sequence continues at coordinate 3,979,899 of BLBF01000031.1, forward strand.
GGGTTGAACTTCTTTATACAGACACAAAACTCAATTTCATGCTCCTTTTTGTATTCTATTCCATATCTTATACTATTTTACATTTTCTATACAGTTTTTCCCCTCTTTTAATTTTCTCCACTTTATTTTGATTATCTCATCTCATCTCAATTCAAATCATTATATTTATACTTTCATCTGTTCTGTTTCAATTTCATATCATCTTTTCTCATTAAACAAATTTTCTCCTGTAGTTACTAATTGGAGAATGATACCTTTATATCTTTTAATTACATCCATTCAATTCTTATTTAAACTTCAATATATACCTTAAGGTTATGACCTTCAATATAATACATAATACATAATTTCCAATCGAATTCTGTTTGGTACATTCTTATAATACACACTATATTCTTTTTAAAAAAAGATTGTAAATATATGTAATTATAAACCCTCATTCCATTCCAGTTCAGTTCTATCATTAATAATCATTAAAATCTTAATATCTTTAACACTTCTTTTCAATTAAATATCATACTTACTTAAAAACACACATAATCTCCACAATTAATTTTTCCCTTATTTCTCTTCACGTTTTATAAATCATTAAATATACCTTTTATTACATTTATTTATTGACAAACATTCCACTGAATTATTATAGCTATTTTATCAGACATTTTAATTATACATTGTTTCATATTTTCTAAAATTATTTCTGTTTCTAATATAACCATACTATCTTATGTACGTTTGCAGAATCCCTTTTTCCATTAAGTTTTCACCCATTATCTCTAAATAGGCCCTGTTTGTCTATATTTTGTTTCTGTCCCTTATGACTTCTTTTCCTTTCTTTCTTCCCTCTCATCTTCTCCCTCCCCTTTTTACCCCCTTGTCTCTCAAGTTCTAATTCTCTCTTCTGCATTTCCCTCTTCTGTTGCTTTCTGATTTTTTACTTATTTTTCACTCTATTTTGGGGGGGAGTTGTTTTTCCCAATCTTAAACTTTCCATTCTCTTTCCCCCCTTTCCTTTTTTTCCCCCATCTAAGATTACTTGTTCATTAAAGATGGCTTTTTCTTTGTCGCAATCTTTTTGTTCTTGCAGGCATTTCTTGTTGTTTCTCATAATTACAAATCTCCATTTCTAAAAACTGAAATACAAAGCTAAAAGAACCTCTCCCTTCTTGTGCATCTTCTTTGTACTTTTAAAGGTTCATTTTCAGTTCTTCTAAAAGTGGAGCCATTTTAAACAGTTTTAAACAACCACCCAATTGATTTTAGTCATTCAAAACAATAAACAGGAATCCAGAAATCATCAAGTAATCCAGATAGTCCCGAGTTATATCTTCTTATTTCTTTTTCAACTTTCTCTTCCTGGGGTTTTTGTTGTGATAGTTCAGTTAGAATGTATCTTTTGGAAGTCTTGTTGAGATTTTGCTATAAGTTCCATTTTAATTCCAGGCAGTCTCCTTCCTTCCAGATCCTGCCCTTTTATTCTTTTCCTCTCCTTTCCTGTTTTCAAAAGCTTTTAATTATCCAGAAATCTTTATTATCCCTTTGACTTTTTATTTTCAACATTAAATGCCTATTGATGTCTAAGTGTATTTTTTTCCTGATTTCTTACTGAAGTCTCTTAGCTGTCAGTATAGGAAAAGGAGAAAAAAAAAACCAAATCTTTTCCCTTTTCTCTCTCCTTCACAGCTTAAAAATCTTCTTAGGGAACAATGTTATTGTTTTTTAATAGTTTCAATTCCAGGGTACCTTATTTGTTGCTTTTGCTGTTTGACCCGGTCAACCAAAACTTTCTCCTCTTATCTTCCTCCTGCACATTCTTTTCCGGTCAAGTTCTTCTTTGTGGTGGCCATTTCTGACCACTGCTGCAACTGCCTTCAGGAAAGGGAGTAATGGCCAGCTGGGGAGGAGAGATGCGGCTCTCCTGAACCCTGCAGGCAGTCTCCCCCCTCTTCACCACCTCTACGGGGTGGCTTAGCCCCGAAACCAGCCGGCTCGGGGCACTCCAGCACCGAGCATGGATCAAAGCCTCGGAGAGACAAGGTTTTGGTCTGTTGCTGAAGCTCAAACCAGAAGTCATCACCTAAAACTAAAATCTGACAGTATCTCAGGACACCTGCATAACTGGATAGAAGCATTCATGTCAAACAGACAACAAATGGTCAAAATTGGGAGTGTCCTATCAAATTCTGTACCTGTCAACAGTGGTGTCCCCCAAAGCAGTGTTTGAGGACCAACTCTTTTCATACTCTACATAAATGACCTCTGTGATCACATTAAGAGCAACTGCGTTCTCTTCGCTGATGATGTAAAGCTATTCAACACCAAAGACAATTCTGCTACCCTTCAAAAAGACCCCAACTATGTATCAGAATGGTCAAACAAATGGCAACTTCAAATCTCAACAAATAAATGCTTTGTCCTACATATTGGCAAAAAAAAAAAAAAAACCCAGAAAATAAAATAAAGGCTGAATAGTCAAGACCTTGTTGATGATCCAAACTCTGTCAAGGATGTTGGAGTACTCATCTCTAATGATCTAAGTGCTAGAGCCCACTGTAACTACATAGCCAAAAAGGCATTAAGAGTTGTTAACCTAATCTTACGTAGCTTCTTCTCTGATAATATTACACTAATAACCAGAGTATACAAAATATTTGCTAGACCAATACTTAAATACAGCTCATCAGTCTGGAACCCACATTACATATCTGATATTAACACAGTTGAAAAAGTCCAGAAATATTTCACAAGAAGAGTTCTCCACTCCTCTACTCATTGCAGAATATGTTATCCCACCAGACTCGAAATTCTAGGCCTAGAAAACCTAGAACTACGCCGCCTTCGGTCCGATCTAAGTATAGTATATAAAATCATACATTGCAATGTCCTACCTGTCAATGAATACTTCAGCTTCAACCATAACAACACAAGAGCAAACAATAGATACAAACTCAAGGTTAATCGCACCAAACTTGATTGCAGGAAATAAGACTTCAGCAACAGAGTGGTCAATGTCTGGAATACTCTACCTGACTCTGTGGTTTCTTCCTAAACCCCAAAAACTTTAACTTTAGACTGTTTACTATTGACCTCACCCCTTTCCTAAGAGGTCTGTAGTGGGCATGCATAAGCGCACAAACGTGCCTACCATCCCTGTCCTATTGTTTCTTTTATTTTTCTTATATGTATCCATGTATTCAAAACTATGTTTTTACTGATACCTATTATCTTGTAAGCAATTGACAAAAATAAATAAATAAAAATAAATAAATATTTCAAAGCTTTGCAACCAATTACAACATCACAAGTTACCCAACACAGGGAAAGACTGAGAAACTATAAAACAAAAACGCATAATGAGACTGTTCCTGCTTTTGGTACCTAATACACTAATTGTTTAGGAATGGGGACAGAGTATCTGTATGTTTGTATGTTAGCTGTATAACTCCTCCACAATTTTATTGTGATTGTTTCATAAATTGTTTAAGAAAACTCTCTTCACTCCCAAAAGTGACTAATTATAGGATTTTTTAAAAATAGTTTGTTTAGAAATATAGATAAAGATACATTGTTTAGAAATCTTGCTGACTTCAAGAATTAGCTTCAGGTTAGCTCATTGTAGTGGAATTTTTTCCCCATAATTCAAGACTCTTCCTGAACAAAAGTTTTATTCTTACTGAGGGAACCTGTAAGTTCTTGGGTGATATTTACTAAAACACCAATTGTCAGAGAACTTGAAAATTTCTAAGGGCATTTCCTGGTGAGCTGGGTGAAAAGCTAAATTGTGCAGCTATCATATTACTCTACTTGAAAAGATTGTGCACAGTAATATAGACAGGTACTGTACTTATCTGAAAAAAACATGTAACCCTGATTTCAAAATGATAGCCCCAGGAGAAGGGTTTAAAAATTTAAAACAAATTTTATAAATCAATTTTAAATAAAAGTTTAATTAAAAAACACCCTATAATCTTCATAAATCTTAGACAGTCCTGTACTTTTAAAGATATTGGCAAAAGCAAATTAACAAAAAAAAATCTTATTTTTTCCAAGTAAATCCAACATTTTGAAAACTGGTTAATTACAGACAGCAATGGTTATCCTATCATAGTGCAGAATAAAGTGACAGATGAAAGAGTGTTGTCTTCTTTTGAGCTGCAGTTGCCATTTCAAAACAAACCTCTTTTATGAATACCACTATGAAAGGAATTTTTTTGAAAACATTAATAATATCAATTTACTCGAAACACACATATTTAACCTGAGGCTATTCTAAATGGAAAGCACTTAGCTCTCGATGGAACTTAACAAACAGAAAAGGACATAGAATAACAGAGTTAGAAGGGACCTTGGTAGTCTTAGTCCAACCCTAGAGTCCAGTTTTTTTACAAATAAAAAAGCAGAATAAACCCTTGGGTATTGCTCACAAATTGTTTATCAGAGGATGACTCTGTTTATGGTGGGATACAAGCCCAATTGCAGTATAACAGTGTTTTCAAACCAGCTTCACTAGGAATTATGGTAGAATCTTCCCTCCCTTCTTTCTCTCCCTCCCCCCTCCCTCTTTCTCTCCTTTCTGCAAAGGAAATGATGCACTATTTGTTCAATTTGTTATGTGACTGCCCTAGGGATTTGTCCTGATCTGAAGATGTGGCTTGCACATCTTGCTTTTGTAATTGAAGCTTGACACCAGGATAAGCTTGATAGAGAGGTAACAGGTATTGGCTTCCATATGAAAAAGGAAAGGAATGGTCTATTGTCCTAAACATTCCCATTGTCTTCAGTTTGGAAAGCTCTGCTTGGCTATCTTAGCACCTTGTGATACTTCAGAAATAGATTGAAAGTGAGGGAACAGCCAGATAACAAGATAAAGTACAATCTCTCATTTCAAGGATACAATTTTCCATCCCAAAGCCGGAGCCTGACTCTGCTTCATTAATGAGAGTGAGCTACTACTGCTGTGGGAAAGGTATTTGCCAATCACTTTTCCTTAATATGTACTGAGTGGGTAGGGTGATGATTTCAAAATCAGAATTACCCCTCTATCAAACCCCAGTAACACACCTGTGACTTGTGAGTTGGACTATTTCTGAACATAGGTCTAGTGCTCATTTGAAAGAGCATTAAGCCTCTGCCCAGAAATAGCCAGGCTAACAGTTCATAGCATAAAGAAGAAGAATGTAATGAAGTGTGAGGAAGCAAATGGTTTGTTCCTGGCTAGTGCTATGGGGCCAGAAGCACCACTAGCCTGTGGAGAGGGAAAATGGTATAGGCGAGAGGAAAGTGGGGCCACCCCACCCTACAAAAATAATAAAGGCAGAAAAAGTACAAAAAAACCCCACAAACCCTTGTTGCCAAAACCTCTGTAATGCATGTCTTAGTGACAGAAACAGTGAACACAGTTGGCAGAAGCTATCTGTTTCCCAGTTTAGACTAACCTTTTATGCCCCTTAGCCCTAGCACACTTTCAAAAAGGCATTAAAGCTGTGTGAATAAGAAGCCCAGGGAAAACCTTACTGGGGATTAGGTGGACTGATGTCTCTGTCAAAGCTAGGTATCTAGTCTCTCCTGCAGCCCGGGAGAGGGCAGTACTTAGCCACTAAAGACAGGAGGACATATTTGCACCAGCCAAGTGTGACCAAGGAGAGCTGGGCAGAATCTTGGGCCTGTCTCCATCAGCAGCAGCATCAATGAAACGTGTTGGATCATATCCACATTGTGCAGGAAGAGGGAGAATGCTATTTTTGGAAGAATTAAGGTGACTTCAAGCTGTCTCAGATTTAGGATGGGGATGAACTGAAAGCATGTCATAATTTAATGTTACATAAAGACACTGGGACATATCCATGCTGATGTTTGGGAGATTCAAGGAGGAATCCTGAGAGAAACAAATGTTTTTCATGGAAGCCAGGATCCTTTAGCTGTTTTAAGAGTGGCTAATTTGAAAAAAAAATGTATTAGTTTATTTTGTGATTAGAGAAGCATGGAATAATATCAAACTCTGATAATACAATCGGAATACATCAAACAATGTTGTTTTTCTTATATAACTGCTTGACTGGAAATGGCAAATTTGTAATTTCTAATTTGGTTTGTTGCCTGTATTTACATATGGCATTTCACAAATTTTCATCATTTTGGCAAGATACTGAAATCAGATAATTTGTAATAGCTGGAGGCTATCATTATATAGCCTGAAATTGTTGCCAAACTGTGGTAGTTACTATATATTCTACTCATCTTTTTCCATAGTGGAAATCTTCCTATGATTTGAATTTTTCATACATTCAATAATTTTCCCCATTTTCCTGTCTGCCAGAGCTGATGTTCATTCTTCTTTTGCTCAGTGTTTTCATCTCTTTCATTATAACTATTTGACTGAGAAGTTAATAAAAATTGATGTTGCTCTTCAAAAATTTATTTGGTTTTCTTTATTTTCATTGTTGCCTATTCTATTAGCATTCTCAGGTGTTTTGTCTCATTCTTGCAATTCAAGGATTGAGCAATGAATGAGCAATCCATTATGGAATTTTTCTTGTGTGTGTTCTCTATTAAAAATAGATTGTGTAAAGAGTATACTTTTGGGCCTCTCCTCCAAGATCTGACTGGTATGGTTGAACCTGTTAGTAGCTAAATATCCACCAGCATAGCTCCTGGTGAGGGGGGTTATGATGATTGTATTATCTGTGATAATTATGACTTAGTGTTGCTCAGGGCTGTTTTTGAAACCTCCATTCTTTTAAAATGCATAATGTCACTGGGAGAAATTATGAAGAATGTGGGCTGAGCTATTAGTAACATGCAGATGATAGTTTTACCTGTTCTTCATTTAATAAAGGTGAGGAAGTCAGCATTTTAAACCAATGCCTGGGCAGTGTAATAAGGGACAAGAAATTGAGATCCAGTGTCCAGACAAGAAAATCAAATATATTATCTAAGGTTCATCTGTCTAGTCACGTGGGAGATCACCCTGGAAGGAACAGCACCTTCTCCAAAAGGGACCAAGTAGCCTCTATGATTTATTATTTATTAAATTTGCCAAGCCAACTCAGACTCTTATGCAGAAGGGTAGAAGTCAATCTCACCTTTGGAGGCAAGATGTTTCAAAGGGCAGGAGCTTTGGTAGAGAAGGCTGTTCTCTTGGATTTGGCCAGCCAGAATACCCTGACCAACAGGGTGTGCAGCATGCCTCCTCTGTCAGCATGGTTGGAGTAGGTCAGTCTGATTAGGATGGAATGGTTTTTCAGGTAACCTGGATCTGTGCCAGGCAGTTTTAAAGATGATAACAAACACCTTGAATTGTACCTGGAAGCAAACTGGCAGCCAGTGCAGCTCACAGAATAGTGGTATTACATGGACCACTCTCAGGGCCCCAAAAATTGCCTGCACTATCACACTCTGCACCAGTTGTAGCTTCCAAATGCTCTTCAAGGGTAGTCCATATAGAGCGCGTTGCAGTAGTCTGGAATGCCTTTTATCAGTTTTGACAAATACCCTATACAAATACCCTGGATACACAATCTTTCAACCTCTCGTTTATAAAACTTTTATCTTTTCAATATTTTGGGTGTTGAGAACCTTAGGTTGCTGGAATGAATGGGAATTTTATCATGCTGTTCTCTTTTCTATGTAAATTATACATAGCTTTTGCTGTTTTTCTGCTTTTATATCATTTCTGTATTGTTTTACGTTTTATAAATAAATATAAATACAATGCTAGCAATATTAACAGTAAGACTAAATAATTTATGTTATATCAACAAATATGACACACAGGAAAAGTACTGTTTTATTAATGTGTTCTCAAAAGCACTTCAAAGATACTTTATTTCCTGAGAAATACTTAATAATCAACATAAAAAGGACTTTCCCACACATTTTTTTATCTATGTGTCAATACCTGTAAGTGTGACGGAACATTCTTTCAGGGTAGGTATTGGGTGGAGCTTGCCAAGAACTTTCCCCAGATTTGGAAATACAAATGTTTTATAGCTATTTCTTTGTTCCTTGCTGCAAGTCATTTTAAGATGGCCTTTAGCCAAGTCGGTGACAAGCTCCGATCTTAGCAGTCATCTCAATCTTATTGCCAGAAAATCCAGTTGGAAGAAAAGAAGTATTTCTGGATCTGGCAAATAGGGGTTAAGAATTTATGGATTTCTTTAATCAAACTTTAAAGCACCACTGAAAGAAGTAAGGAATAGCATGAACCCCCAAATATTAAATTTTATTTCAGAGTTAAATTAATATATGTAATCATTTCTTACCAAGCATCAAAACTTTAGGACATTGCAAAAATATGTTTTTTTAAAACGAAGAACCTTTCTGGTTGTATCTTCAACAACACAATGATTGTGTTCATTCCTTTTTTATATAAACTAAATGGGATCCAATAATTCTGAAGTATGGTTTTTGTTATATAAGATCTAGTGAGATTGTTTGGTGATAGTATTTAAACATTTTTTCACTGTTTTGATGAAACTACTGTATACAACCGATGAGTTGGGTCCTCGTTTCAGAGATCTTTCCTTACCAGATTCCTCAGTGCCTTCACTGGGAGATTTTCTAACATACTTGAAAAATTCTTAAAAATTCAGGGAGATATTCATCTGCCTTGAAAATAGCCTGTGTTAAATTGCATAACCGTCAAACATCAGCAGCTGATCACGGGAAATGTTTTATAACCATTTGTATTATGTCATAACATACTTCATGGTAATTTTTGTATAATAAAATGTTTTATAAAATTTGCCAAATTTCAATTCTATGAGAGTCATGGGTTCCCAATTTTGGAAACATTCTGTCAGTTAGTCCATTTGAGATACCTTGCTTCAAAACATTTTGCCCTATGATGCACTTTTTTAACCCAGTTAAAGGTTACAGACAGTAATCTTTTAGTAGTATCTGCATATCAGATTTTATTGTTTTATTGGTAACAGATATTTATAAAAACTGACTAGGGTATTTTTAGTCTTTAGGATTTAATAATTTCCTCTAATATGTGGTAGGTATAAATTCTGCCACATAAAGGAGGGGAATGATAAATAATATTTATCTTTTAATATAAACAAGTCTAAAAACCAATAATCTGCTAGCTGATTTACAGTAATGATCTCAGTTTCTATCTGGCTCTTCTAGACTACTCTATATAATGTTTGAAAGCACTGTTTTCAAATTGATGTAATAAAGGAGGTACAGCAGCTCAATTATATTTTGAAGCAAAACTTGTCCAATTAACTGAGAAGTTTTACAGAAACATTCCAACATTTTTAGAATATGCTGATGAAGTGAGGTTCACATCATGAAAGTTTATGCCTTTTAATAAAATTGGTTAGTGGGGAAAGGAGCTACCCAACTTTTGGGTTTTTGTCATCAGATCTTCTAAAGAATTATTGGAAATAAGAAATCATGTAACAATCTAATTGGTTAATAAATATTGTAACCCACCATGGATAAAAAGTAAACATTGTCATCTTGGTTCATGAGGAAAGAAAAGTGAAAACCCAGAGCTGGACAAGACCATTATTAGAAGCTGCCTAAATTAAACTTGTTGCTGTCAAAATAAATGTTTTTCATAAAGATGAAAGGAACAAGTATTAGAAGAATGCTAAGGAAACAAAAACATGTCTGCATAGAAACAAGGCTGATCAAAGACCACATTTTTTCTGAATGACTCAGAGTTGGTAATTGGTGAAATGTTAGTAAAAGTTGCCCTTTCCAACTATTATCACTTAAGCATGGAAAGAAAAAAATGAATTCAGAGCATACCCATATGATGTGCCAGCCCTTACTCTTTTTGAAAAGTGGTACCTTATCCAATTAAACAGTGACTGAATTACTTTTTAGATAGTCAAATTCTTTGACATCTCCAGCTTGGATGTCAGGATGTCCCCCATCCATTCCTAGATTGCCTCAGACCACAGTTAATCACTTCCCCTGCTGTTTTAGGCTTGGGAGAGGTAATGTGTCATCCAGAGACTGATGAGCTAATAGTCCAAAACTCCAGCTTAAGTCATACATGGTTTCTCAGAGACAGCAAAGAAGTCCTCAGTCACCTTTCAGGCCAAAAGTCATCAGGTGAAACTGAAGCTCCCAGCAATGCCTTCTGAGAGTGACTCTTCAAAAAGGAATATCCACATACCATGATCTTATAAGTGAGAAATTATTATTATTATTATTTAATTCAATATTAACTCACTTTAAAAGGACCTCACTGTGACCTATTTATGAAGAGTAGAAACTAATATTTCTTTGAAAGAGGTGTTGAATTACTTCCTAGAGAATTCTAACTAGACTGCCTCATATGGCTACATTAAGAAGTTATGCTGCACAAGAATCATGTAAACCTGGTTTGCGAAGTCTCTGAATCTATTAAGCAAATAGTTGCTCAGAGGAATTGAAGCACTCCGAGCTATTCTACACTTGTGTCACAAAGTTGGGAGTACAAGCAGAAGTATGTTTGTGTGAGTTTGCTGGGCATGTGATTATGAAATCTGCAATATAATGCCAAGACACCTAAGTATCTAAGATGAAGTGAACAGAGGGATATTAATATACACTTGGCTGGCTAAAATCATGAAGTGGAGAAAGAAGATGTGTGATGACCCCAGCCCAGCACAAGCGGGGCTTGTATCTTAAGTAAAAAAAAAAGGGGACCAGAAATTAATCACTCCGTGTTTTCAAGCTCCTTCATTTTTCTGTTGAAGAATTGCCTTTTTTTTTTTTTTTTTTTGCAGAAATGACCCAATTCTGAATCTTCCCATGAGCCCATCAAATCCCACTCAGCTCAGCCCCACAACCCCACTTAATAGGAAGGGCAGAGGAGGTAGCAGCAGAAGCTATCTGTGACACAGGACCTGCCCTATAAGGTTACAGTAAAAGGGTTATAACTTTTGAGTCATTTTACCCTGGCTTAGCAGTTTAAAAGTCAATACAAAATACCAACTCCGGACTCGAGAGTCTGGAACCAACATTTTCTGATTGTCACTATCCTGAAAACATCCCGATAAGGTAGGACCATGACCGTTCCAGGTTTTGTGGATGATGTCCTTGAAGAGCATCATGTATTTTTAAACAACGAAAACCTCAGTGTGTCTTCGCAGTCGGAAAAGGGGATATACCCCACCACCCCACCACCCCCGCGAGGGACCTGAACTGTGTCGGTTTCTTGAAACTGCGCATGTCTCAGAATGCGAGCGGGCGCGGAGAGTTCCACCTGTAGCACCTACTATGCAGAGGATCGGCGCCCGAAGAGCGAAGGGGAGACTCTGGCCCTCTCAAAAGCGGCCAAAAGTCGGGGAAGCGCCATTTTCGCCGACGAAATGGAACCGGGCGAGGAAGCAGCCGCGCCCGAGGGCAGGGCGAGGGACTCCTCCCGGCGACCGCACCGCAGGAGGGCCCACGCTCGCGGGCGGGGAGGATGGGCGTGGCGTCCACTGACGAACCCTGCCGAGCCGAGGCCGGCCCCTCCAGCCGGGAGCTGCCTTCCTCGGGCCGCTGGGACGGATCAGGCAGGCGGTGGGCGGGACGCGCTGCAGGACGGGCGTCTGCTTTGTCCTGGTCCCGGGAAGGGTCGCCGCGACGTCGAGACCAGCCCGGCCGGGCCACTTGGCGCGCTCCGCCTGAAGAAGCGAGTCCGGGGAAAAGCCTGCCTCTCAAGCCCCTCCGCCGGGCCCGGTAGGAGCGAAGCGAGCGGCGGTGGGAAGCCTCGCCAGGAGCGGCGATGATTTCGAGCGTACTTCTTGCGGCAGGTAAGCGGGGCAGCCCCGACGGGAGGACTTTGCGCCCGAATGGACGCCAACACGAGTCCCGATCGCGAATGCTGGAGGACGCGGCTTGTCCTGGAAGGAGGGCGGCGGGAGGGGGGGGGGGTCGCTGCGTGGACGAAAGAGCCGGGGGCTCCAAGTTACGACGCTGCGTTGGTCGCAGTACAAATGCTCTCGCTTAAGCCAATACGACTTATTTCTGCCTGGTAATGGTACCGAAAATAAAACAAAACACGATTGGTAGTCCACTGACACAGTTGCTGAGACGGTTCTCTGCCTGCCGGGTGAGGGCTTCTTTTTCCACGACTGCCAAATTTAGCTTGTTTTGATCACTAATATAGGGCGACGGGATCGCATTGAATCGCTGGGATGGGTGCACTTTATTTATATAGTAAAGGGATGCGTTTGAGTCCCCTTACCGCTACTGAATTCCCTGGAACATTTGAGAGACAGCAAATGTCAATTTTAAATTATATGAAGTTTATAACAATGTCGATTCTCTGCTGGTTAAATTTATCCTAGTTTTTAAAAAGTGCTTGGAAGTATTTTCAGATCAGAATGTTTTTCCACTAGTTGCTATCTAATGTCCCTGAGTCTACTCGGCAAACTGTCGCTCAGAAGAATGGAAGCATCCCAGCCTTTGCTGCACTTGTGCTACAAAATTGGAGTAGGAGCAGAGTATGTTTGTGTCTGTGTATTTGCTGGGCATGGTGTTTGAAAATATGAGAACACTACTATATTTAGTGCATTTGTTTGCCATTCACATGTAAGTGAATCTGGCCTTCATTTATATCTTGTTTTGTTCATGCCTTTGTTTTTCTGTTGCACTGTGGTTCCATAAATAACTTTGCCCCTCCTGCAATGTAAGTTGATTTGTGCTAGTCTGTGAGAGAATTACATGACAAATGTCAGATTTGTTTAAATCATTTTGGATTTCGACTCCAACATTTGGTAATATTAGAATGTCTAGATTTTCTTTCTTTTTTGAGAGAGTACTGAAATGTCCTTAATTCTATTTGTAGCTTGTGCCATCCTGGTGACTGGAGAGGGGACTGACTTACTCCAGAATGAAACTCCCAGGAGAGAAAACAGAGACAACTTGACAAATCTCCATCTCCACCCATCCTCAAAAGCTTTGGAACATATAGGACAGAGAGACGTTTCGTTATCCAAAGGAGATACCTTTAGTGATCTCCCTCAAGGTATGGCTCAGAATGTTATTATTTCCCTATTACTGTACAAATGGTGGTAGCTGCAAGCAGCATATATATGAGTGCATGGATCATCACTGAGAGCAATCATTGGTAGAGACTGTTACCTTGCATGCTCTCTGGAGAAGGAGCATATCTATTATTTCTAGATTTTAGTTGTATAGGCTGACGGTTACTGATTTTACTAACCTATATCAGGTTAGTAACTTTTGAACAACTTTTGAACTCTTGCGGTTTTTGAATGACAGAAATTGGGATTGCTGATGCTGGTTGATGAATATCTTCAAAGACTTGGTATATTATTCCAATTTATGGAATACAATTTTACTATAAAGGACAACATTGGATCCTAATAACTTCATTCAGTTTTAAATAGTTGAAAAAGGAAGGGCAGACAGGATCTCAGCAGAGGCAACCTGAAATTCAAGAAATAAGTGAAAGATGTTACTGTGTTATTTTTTTGTGTGTGATGTCTTTGATCCTACCTCTGTTTAAAGAACTGGAAAAAAGCCAAGGAAATTCTAGGGAATGTTTAAATTGTAAACATAAGTAAATATATTTCGGGATGAACTATAAAGCAAGTCCACATGTTGTACTTTTATGATACAATAATAGAAATTAAAGCATCTGTATTTCAATGATAGCCATGCCACATATTTGTTGTACTGCTTTAAATGTTTAGGAATGATTCCTAAGAGCAAGCAAGGGAATTACAATGAAATGTTCCGTGGAAATTCTTGTCATATTTGCTTGATGTCAGAACAGATTGATAATGTAGTCATTTCTCATTTATATGTTCCAAACTGTTACCCTAGAGATCCTTGTTTCAGTCAGTCACACATTGTAATTCTTATCTGTTATTCGAACTGCTACCTCTCCCACTCACATGCTCTAGTGAAATATTGCCATTTTTTTGCCACAAATCCTGTCACTTATAGCATGTATGTTGTTCTACTTTTTGAGTAGCAGAGCAATACCAAACAGCTATATAATCTACTGCCAGTTGGTGCTCTCACTTTTATAGAGCTTTGGTGCTTATTTTTTCTCTTTCACTAATTTTCCTCTAAGGATCTGCAAACTTGGTGAGATCAGTATTTCCCTCTTTCCCCCTTTTTCCCCCTCCTCATCCTATTGACAAAACTTCCTTCATCTTAGGGAAACATTTTCTAGCATTGATATCCATGGCAACACTATTCTTAAATATAACAAAATAAGTAAGCCTCGTTGGCATTTTCACTATTATGTAGAGTTAAACTGGGAGATTTGAGAAAGGATAACTGGTGAATAATGGTCCTGGCCATATAGAATCTATTGCTTATCCCCACATGTTAATTATTTTATATGTGGGTCTGTCCAGACAGAAGTATAAATTTTCCAGTCAGTAAAAGCTGTCAATTGATGAAAGGATCCACAAATGACTCATAGTTCCTGTCCCACACAGTATGCCTCTTCTTACCTTACTGAGTTTAGTCATTAGGGCGAAGTTGTACCATCTGGGGGCGTCTAGCTTGGGTTTCCATTTCATCCTCTTTGCCTATTTATGTCTTGAGACCCGAGCATGCTTTCTGCCAAATATTGATGCCCATGAAATAGTCATAGCAAATGTGTGGGAAGAACACTGAGCTGCTCTTCTTAACTAAGTTGACTATTCAGCATATCTTTGGATAGCTAAGAATGTCTACTCAGATGACTTGTTTGTTTTAGTCATTGAGAATCCTTAATTGCTTGTGTGTGTGTGTGTGTGTGTGTGTGTGTGTGTGTGTGTACAGAGATAAATAACTCAAAGTGCTCCTGCTTTCCTTCTGATTTTTGAGGAATGTGCAATATATTTCATTTACATTTCTGGATATCTAATAGATATATAGTGGATAATAGAATAGTTCAATACTTCTACCTTTCCGTACCCTCTCCTAGTTGAACTAGGACCACAGAGGATCAGTGGTGGTATTGAGCAGGTTCTGACCAGTTCTGGAGAACCGGTAGTGGAAATTTTGAGTAGTTCAGAGAACCGGCAAAACCCACCTCTGACTGGCCCCGTCTCATCTCTTCTCCGCCTCCCATGTCCCAGCTGATCGGCTGGATCTTCTTTTGTTGCCCTGTACAGGAGAACAGAGCTGGAAAGCAGGTTAGTGGGGTGGGGAGGGAATGGGATTTTGCAGTAACCTTCCCCTGCCATGCCCACCAAACCACGCCCACAGAACTGGTAGTAAAAAAAATTGAATCCCACCACTGGTGAGGATCTGTAGCTGGTGTCCAGTATAATAAGCACTGATTTATCCAGGCCATGCCCACCCTGCAAAGGCAAAAAACATCACAATACATCATGATATGTCACGTGACACAGTCAAGTTTGATACCCATGATCTATATTGTAAAAGTGAAGCTCATCTACTCTTGATAACCCCATGGATATGCTTTGCTGTTGCTTTCTTCCTTGTTTTTTCAACTCTCTTTTCTGATCTACTATCCTAGGGTTTCCCAGTTGTCTTTCATCCAAATGCAAATCAGGTCTGACTCTGCTTAGTGTTTTTGAGATTAGGTAATCATGCCTCCTAACATTATTACCTAGTGGGAGTAATGAGCAATTGCAAGTTTGCTTAATAAGAATGATTTCTTTTTGTTGAAGTAAACAACTTAGCCATTTACTTTGCCACAGAGGTGGTATTCAGCAGGTTCTGACCAGTTCTGGAGAACTGGTAGTGGAAATTTTGAGTAGTTTGGAGAACTGGCAAATATAACAGCTCTGACTGGAGATTTTACAGTGTCCTTCCCCTGCCATGCCTACCAAGTCATCCACAGAACCGGTAGTAAAAAAATAAATAATTTAATCCCACCACTGCTTTGCCAATTATGTTGCTGAATGTGTTATGCCTATTCTGCCTCGAGCTTGGTTTCATGGAACTACTAAAGCACAACAACTACACAATGAAAATCAACAAATTTAATTATAATTTTACACAATGATACATTCTCTTTTGTTTTGCAGGAGGAACAATATAAATAGAGCTCTGAATCTTTTTTTTTCCCTTTGGATCTTGTCCTGCCATTTTCTTGATGCATGTTGTCCTTTTTTAATAACATGTTCTATGGGAAAACCAACTGCACTTTATGTATGACACCACTGTAAATTTAGCATGCCATAAATCAGCCATTGGTTAACTGGGTCCAGATCTACTTTAGCAGGACGGTGAACAGCATTTGGAAAAAAACCAGAAAAGTTAAAGGCAAAGTAGAAGAACAATCTCTTTCTTCTCTGCATTCTGGTGATCAGCATGAACAAAGCAAACTTTGGCATATGTAATTCCATATGCCTTTTCTGAATGCTCTGAATATGTGTATGAATCTTAAATGTATAACTGAACATTGCAATAATGCCAGAAAGCTCTTGAGGTTACACTCTGATTAGAAATAATAGGAATCAATGTGCTTATGTGAGTCTCAAATGGGTTCCTACGTGATTTCTTCAACATCATTCAGGCAATATAGGCTGTATCCAAAGGATAACATAGACTTTGGTCATTTTGCAAAATGTATTTGGGGAGAACACAAGGTTATAACTTGTTCATCTTACCATGAATATTTAGATGATACCTCATTTTTAGGGGAGAGATACATTTATTAAACCCCATTTTAAGGAGATAGGTCCATCATAATTTAATTTTCTAGAAAAAAAATGCAAGTGCTAATATTCCTGAGCCAATTTGACCTACAATGCCTGGGATATGCTTCAATATTCTAATACATAAAATTAGTGTTTTCCTTCTTTTTCCAGTTGCTTTCATGTCCAAGCTGCAAGAATCTGTTACTCCAAATAACGGAGGGAAGAAAAGGAGAAAAGGAAAGCGAAAGAAAAGAGATCCCTGCTTGGGGAAATACAAGGATTATTGTATTCATGGAAAATGCAAATATATTAAGGAACTTAAATCTCCATCTTGTATGTAAGTTACTTATACTATTTATATCCTGTAATTAATTGCATACAGAGAAAACCATGGCTGTATTGCAGATTTATTTTCCAGTGAAATGAATTAGAAGTTCATACTGATAATAAGAGAGGAGACTTGTATACTGAAACTCTCATTAAAAAAAGATTAAGAATAGCAGGAGCTGTTAAAATGTAATGGGAACAATTGGGTCTGTTTTGCCACTGCACCTCTATACCTAGAACCAAAAGGTGAAATAAAGCATTATTTAACTCTCATCAGAGCTGTATCTATGAAGCTTCTCAGTTATCCAGGTCGTAGTTGTATCAAAAGTGATTTTTACTTTGAAAAACTCATCAAGGAATCCCTCAAAACTTGTGGATATCCTAACTGGCCTTCATCAAATCCAAGAAAAGAACCAGCATGAGCTCCTCTACTCTGCACAAGAAAGAGAGTAACAAAGGAAGCAACATTGTCATTCCATATGTTGCTGGAATATCTGAAAATCTCAGGAAGAATTTCAATCAACATCACATACCGGTACATTTTACGCCCAAGAATACATAAAGGCAGAAACTTATCCACCCAAAGGATAAAACATCTAGACACAAAGTGAGCAATGTGTTATATGCAGTACAATGCAGTGAGGCATGTGCAGATCTGTACACTGGTGAAACAAAGCAATCACTTCACAAGTGCATGACAGAACATAAGAAATCTATCCCATCAGGACAAGAGTCAGCAGTCTATCTGCATTTGAAAGATGCAGATAGGTCACTCTTTTGAAGACAGCAAAGTCCACATTGTCTATAGAGAGGACCTTTGGTTTGAAGGAAGGGTAAAAGGGGCCATTTATGTTAACCTGGAGCGGCCCTCTCTCAACAGAAGAGGAAGGATAAGAAACCCTCAATTTATCCCAGGTCTACAATGCAGTCCTACTGGCTGTTCCAAGAAGATTCCACACCTCTGACTCAGGTGACCCTGAGATCACAGGTAAAACCCCAAGTAACCACAGTGGCTCTCAGAGAGTGTTAAGACCAGTTGACTGCAAAGAAAATACAATCATTCCATTCCCTCCCCACTTTCTGTCAGAACCTAACATTTCCCCCAACTAATCTCAATTGTCACTAATTGTCCTTCCATCTCCAACACCATCCAATACAGTTGATGAAGCTTCCAGGATAGGAAGAAAAACGTCTTGTTTTTCCTCAAAAATCAGTCCAGTTACTTTTCAAAATAAAAACCACTTTTGATATTATCATATCTCATATCCAGGTCCTGGAACAATAGAAAGCATGAGAAAGCATGTTAAAACTATCCTCACCTTGACTGTATCAGGTATATGTTGAAGTAGAGAAAGTTTTGACAGCTTTCAGGATTATATTACAATATCCTAATCATTATCCAAGACTCTTAATAGCTCCAGTTTCTTGACCTTGCCCTCTTTGAAAGGGTGGTAAGAATATACACAATGAAATTAAAACAGAAAAAAACTTATGCAATAGTTTTCTATATAAATGTACACCTTTCATTAGGACAAACATTGCTATGAAATTCACCAAGCAGCATTATGAATCATCCTACTATTGCTATTATATTACAATATGTAAATGCAAACTTACTTTCCAGTTGCAAATGTGAGTTTGATGTATGTGTCTGCTTATGTATGCATGCGCATAGAATTTAAAATGTTACAAGTATTTACATACATATTATTTGTGACTATGAAACTAAGCCTACTCTTAGTATGGTTTAGCATGTCATGCAAATACATTCTTTTCAGGAATATTTCTGTCTGAAAGAAATATTTTAACTTTTCTTACTATGGAAAGCAATAAAGTGAGAAATAATCAGTGAGAAAGTATGAATCAGCGAGTCAGAACTGGGAACCTATGAATAATCTTGCTAAGTCTATTCTTCGATCATTGAAGAATAAATGTTGAGGCCTTACAGCAGGGGAGATATGCAACAGGTGCAGTTGAACTCATGAGGTGGCCAATTACCCAAGAAACATATTTTTCAGAAAACCATGCGTGGCTAACCACACAGAAAAAAAGTCATTGGTGGGAAGGTAAATTAGTTTCATGGGGCATCTCCCAATTAACAAGATACGAGAGGCAAGTGGCCCAAGAGCTAATCAATAAATAAAATAAGTTACATGTCTACGTGGTATTCTTCATATTAAAATAATATTTGAAAAAGATTGGGAGGCGACGGGGTGTCTGGGGCACATTAATGTTCATGGGCATCACATCACATCACCTCTGCCTTATAAAGATACTTCCTGGTCTCCCTGTTGGGGCTGCAAGTTGGCATTTGTACTGTAATTTTAAAAATTCCTTGTACAATAACAGTTCTACAGAATTATAGATGCCACACATAAAATAAAGAAAACAATAATTCTAAATAACAATTATAACAAATTATAAGAGTCTTCTCTGCAGCTTGGCCTGGTTAAAACCTAAATAGATTTTCAGAAATCTTCTGAAAAAAACCTTTGTAGAATTAATTTGTGAGTGGGTGGGTGACTGTAAATATTTTTTCACTCTTGAATGAATGCTTAGGAAGTCAGTATATAAAATAATCTGAAAAGGGTGTGCTTTACAGTCAGAAATGAAAATCTCAACAAGAAAAAAGTAGAGACATGACTTGATGAATTGTACATTGGGAACAAAGTTTTTCCCCCTCATTAAACTTACAGTAGATGGAAGTAGCCAAGTGTATCACTTATAAATGTTATTACAGCCCTATGGAATAAGCTTCATGTATTGATTTTTAAAATTCTTAATTCCTAGATGCCAGGAAGACTACCATGGGGAGAGGTGCCATGCTCTGAGCCTTCCAGTGGAAAACCGCTTTAATGGTTATGATCGTACAACTATCCTGGCAGTTACAGCAGTGATTCTGTCATCCCTGTGTCTTATCATCATTGCAGTATTATTGATTCTGAGGCAAGTAGTTTAATAGGATTGAGATGTGTGGAGACATAGAATTGCCTTCAACTTATGATGATTTGGAAGTCTGGTCTCATGAAGGAAGAATGTATGCATTTATTTGTATAATCTCTGTTTTCCTAAGGCTCTCTGAGAGGTTTATATTTTATCCATAGCCTCTTATCCTAGCCTATAGCCCTTTGATAATAGAAATCCAGCACATGCTTTGTGACCATTTTCTGAATGTCTCTAAAGTAAATTAATTTTAGGATTTCTATGGAATCTAAAGGAGCATATTGGCTAAGCGGTTAAGACACTGAGCTTGTGACCAGAAGGCTGCCAGTTTGAGACCAAGTACCACATGACAAAGTGGGCTTCCATTACTTGTCCCAGCTCCTGCCAACTAGCAGTAAAAGTAAATGCAAGTAGATAAATAGATACCACTTTGATGGAAAGGTAACAGCATTCTTGTGCTCCTTTGGCATGCAGTCATGCTGGCCAAATGATCATGGAAGTGTCTTTGTACAATGCTAGCTCTTTGGCTGTAAATTGGAAATGAGTACTAGCCCTTAGAGTTCAGCATAACTGGCAGTGGAACCCGTTATCTTTATCTTATGAGATCTGAGCTTCAGAACAGATTGACAGATCCAGTAAGTTACATTGAATATGCACAAGGTTTTGTAACTCTTGCCTGCTTCAGCTTCCCACCAGCCTTCGGGATCTTTTCTGAATGGAAACTTAAACTGATATACTCTATTTGCCTAAGCCTTTCTACAGAGTAGACTAGTGTTTAACTGATTTTTTATTGTTATATTTTGCCTTAATTTGATTTTAATACAACTTCTGAGAAAGGCAGATTATATCTTTATGACAAATAGTTGATAAAACATGCAGAGAATTTGAATCCTGTTTTTGTTCTTCTGCTTTGACATATGACTTTAGAAATTACATTAAATTACTTTTTAAAAATTGAGTGGCAATCAGGACAGCTCACATGAACCATCTGGTAAAGGACTTCAAGTCCAGTTTTAGTGCAAAGAATTCAATATTTTGTGATGGTTCTATCCCAAAAATGCAGGATGGAATTTCCCATATTACATTTTCAAGATTAGTGATGGAACAACCGTAGGTCCTCTTTGAATATCTGTGTAAGTTTAGAATTGGTTTTCATCTTGGCTCCCCTTTTTCCAATTTTCTAGATGTCACAAACAAGGGGTATATGATGTAGAGAATGAAGAGAAGGTTAAATTGGGTATCACTGTCAATCAATGAACTGTCCAAGAACTGCAAGGTAACTCTTTCAGAATATAATATCTGGGTAAACATGGCCCTCTGTTTGTTGATTTGAGGAGAGACTATTTCAAGGTGTCAAACTTGATTTCATTGAGGGCTGCATCAGGATTGTGTTTGACCTCAGGGGGCTGGGGTGGGCATAGCCAGGTTGCATGTGACCAGCTCAATGTCACTCATGTCGGGGGTGCCTGTGGCGGCCTGAGCTACCTCCTAGAGAAAATGGGCTCCTGAGCTCCATTTTCTTGCAGCCCTCTGCCAGCAAAAATTGAGCATGGGAGGGTATGCGCAGGCCCCCCCCCCAGCTCCATTTTTGCTGGCAGAGGCATTGCGGGCCAGTCCTTTGCTGTTTCCAGGCTGGCTACGTGGGCTGGATCCACCCCCGAGCCTTGAGCTTGACACCTCTGGACCATTTCATGGGTTGGTTCTTTTTTCTCATGTGGCAGTTCAACATAAAAAAGAAATGCTTTTCATACTGGGTTAATCATAAGACTTTTTAAGAAACAATTTTGAGCATCCAGAGTAAATGTTACTGATTGTTTCTGCTGTTATATCACTGGAATCTATCTAGTTGTGATGAACTAGTTGTGAGGCATGGGAGAGGAAACAGAACTGTTACAAAAGAGACACCTCATTCAAGGGAGGGAAAAGTGTAAATCAGCCTTAATTATGCCATGTCCAAGATTATCTGGAGAGCTACAGGCTTTCTAGTTCTGTGCTTTACTCTACCAACAATATAGATCTTTCCAGAAATCTAAGTAATCTTGATTTCTGAGTTTGTCTGCCTCACAGTGCAGACTTTGCTATTGCAACCCAGGCACTTGTCCCAAAGGTGCTTTTTCCCAAGAGGCAACTGGACTCTCTTGATTTTCCTTTGAAGACATTTTGCTTCTCATCCAAGCTTCTTGAGCTCTGACTGGATGGTGAGGAATGAAATGATTTATAATCCTCGCAGACAGCAGGACATTTGTATTCTTTTAGTGGGTTAAGGTCATCTGTCCAGCTGTCTGAAAGGAGTATAAATTCTTCCATTTCCCACCACCCAGTCAGAGCTCAAGAGGTTTCTTGGAAGAGTCTTCAAAAAAACAAAAATAAAAACCAGAAAGTCGAGTTGCCTTTTGGAGAAAATTACCCTTGAGACAACCATGACCTGGATGACTGAGAATCTCCATAAATCCAGGCACTTATTACCATTTTTCCCTGAAAATTTCTGCACCTGGGGCATTTTTTTTCATATTCATTATTTACTCCTCTTTGCCATTCTATGGCAGCTGATTTTTCCCATTTCCATTTGCATTCCTTCAGCTGCTGTAGGCCACATTTTAGAGTATCAAAAGTAAACATTCTGTTTTTTCTTGGAGGCCATTTCCTTTAAGATGATCTTGGATTTTGAAGATAAACATAATCCTCTGATGAGATTCCCCTAATCAGATTAAATCCTTTAAGAGAATATAACCAGATCTGTTGTAAGAGGCTAGCAGGTTGAATGTTGTTAATTCTGCTGAACTCAATGAGAATGAGTCAATATAAGCCTCCAGCCAATTAGTCTGCATTAACCCTGAAATACCTCTAATTCATCCTAATTCTGTTTGGAGATAGCTGTACACATTATAGTATAGAGTCATTAAAAATTAGTACTATAAGTCAAATGTTGTGTAACTGATTTATTTTAACCTGAGGTATCCTTTTATTACAAATCCAGGTTTAAACAGTGAAACAAGTTCAACATTCACAATTGAATGGATAAAACCCTTTCTAGGACCTGCTAAAAGAGGAACTTATACAAATGAGAACAACTTTGTTTTCAAGGAGATAATGCTTTGTTAAAGAAGCAAATCATATCTCTAAATTGAAATAATTCTCTGTGAGAGAGAACCACATTCATTTGCAGAGGACTTGTTCACAATGTGGAGCTACAACCCAAGAAGATTTGAAATTTGTCTTCTTACCAGTGGAAAATGACTTTGGCATGAACCAAGCAAACAATGAAGCAGGCAACTGGATTCTTTACAAAACTGTTACTGGAATACTGCTCTGAAAAACTGTGAAAAACTCTCCTGAAGAGATCTAGTTTTTGAACTTTATTTAATCTGAAAAATATTTAACAAGATGCTTCATTTTAAGTTATATATTTATTTTAGATACAATATACATGTTATTTATTTAAGACTTAATCCTGTAGTCCTGAAATCAATAGGACAGACAGGATTATTGTGCGGTGTACCACTCTAATAAATAACCTTTCTTATGCTTGCTGGCACTTGAATCCTGATTTAGAGATTAAAAGTGAAAAGCAACTATTTTTATTGATACAATTTTATCATATCTAACAATTGATAAAATATATGCAGTCGGGACTAAAATTCTTATTGCAAATCTTTGATTCTTTAGTAAATTTGGCATTCTGAAAAAAACAGAATATTTCATTTCGAGCAGTTTTAAAAATGTTATCTAATCCTGTCTCTGTTGCAGTTGTATTACTGATGGTTTGACAATGAGGAATTCTGCATAGTTTTTCTAAAGACATTTTAGGTCAGCATGCAAAGCATTTGAATCTCAAAGCAGATGTTCTGCTTTCTTTGGTTTATTCTTATGTTTTATATGCTGTTGTGTGTTCTTGTTAGCTACCAAGAGTCCTGTGATTGTGACAGCATATGAAGGGATGGAGGGATGGAAGCTAGACATTCTGGAAAACATTCTTCAAAACATCTTTGTGTTGAGCTTTGAGCAGGTGCTTCAAGTTCAAAATGAGAGGGATGGAAACTAAACATTTTCAGAATGAACCAAAAATTATAAATGTGTTAAGCACACCTATATTCTTTTGCAAATGGTAACAATATAAATTGCCTATGATGGATTTACTACTAAAGAGATGAAGCTGAGTTTTGCTCATTCATTTCTGACCCCAAGTAAGAATCAAATAAGTAAGAATAACACAGAAGCTAGGGGAAAAGTTTTTCTTTAAGCTTCTTTCAGACATACATATATTGTATATTGCTGAAAATTATACTTTGGGGTAGTTTTTTGCATGGATGTGTACTATTTAGATACAACATTACTAAATTAGCAAGAGATTTGCCTTTTATCTCATGTAATTTAAGTAATGGGTATCTTACATACTAAACTATAAGTTAGATTAGCATGAAACCACCTGCCGTGATACATAAACCATTCTTTTATGAGTTAGCATATAGTATAGTTTTGCTTCTTTTATGATTTATGCTTAAGCTTTATGCTAAAGCATTGAACTGAATGTTCACATAACAGAGTGAAACATTTTTGTATAGTACATTTTGTATAATGGCACATTAAAAAGGAAATCTTAAATTTATGCATATTCTTTTCCAGATAATTTATAGTAGTAGCTGACAGAAAACAGGTGAGTGGCAGAAGGGTGAAAAGGAAAGAGGAATATTCCAGAATGTGGCTTTTGTTTTCCATTCCTACGTAGTGTACCTAATTTAGTTTGTTTATTCCTGAAGTCCATCAAATCTTCTCAACCAATAGGAGTTAATCATCTAAACTCACTTGAATTACATAATAATGAAGAGATTCTCCTATGTTTTTATATCATTAATATTTGCATAGGATATCACAAATCTCTGCAGTTATCATCCTACTCATCCCCTTCAGCAAATTAGCAACTTTTGTACTGTTGCCTTGACTGAAGTCTACAACTAACATGGCTTGAGAGTTTTTCTCCATTTATATCAGTTCCAGTTCCAGAGTGTAGAAGCCCAGCTGTTTCCCCTTTTTGTCTTGTAGGGTGTTCAAATCCTTTCAGTTGGCAGGATCATTATCCTGTTGAATATTCTTCATCCAAGATGTATTTGTTCTCTTCTATTTTTCAAAGAGGGTCGCTCAGGATCCTGTTGACAAAGGACTATATAAGGTAGGAAGTTGTTAGGGTGACTTAGCATCACACACAGGCTAAATATAAATAGCGATAGCACTTAGACTTATATACTGCAGTTTACAGAGTCGGCATATTGCCCCCAACAATCTGAGTTCTCATTTTACTGACCTTAGAAGGATAGAAGGTTGAGTCAACCTTCAGCTGCTGAGAATCGAACTGCCAAAATGCTGTCAGCCTGCAGTCAGTAGAATTAGCTGCAGTACTGCATTCTAACCGCTGTACCACCAGTGCAATCATCTTAGGATATTCCATTCCCAGAGCAGGGAGGGCTGCTATTTTCATTCAGAAACCTCCATTAGAATGGGTTTAAATTGCTTTTTCTGCTTGTTATCTTCGTTACTTTCTGTATTATAAAACTGTATCCAGACTGTAGAAAAGTTGCATACAGTTTGCTTTTCTGTATTCTTTTTGTTTTGTTCTTCCAAATGTCTTTTTCAAATCTTTTGTCCTAGTTGTACTGTGGGAAGCATTGAAGCTGCACATCTAACTCTGCTTTTCCCATTTCAAAAGGGCTTTTCACTGAATCTTAATTTGATGCATCTTTTTTTCTTTTTGTGATTCATTGTGTCCCCCCCCCCCACATTTTTAATGCAAGCACTTCAAAACATCTAACTACTTTGGAATTATACATTCACTAGTTTTAAATTGAATGGTGAACCCTTTCATTATTAAACTTATTATTCTACAAGCTTTCTCAAGTCTGAAACCTAGGAAACTTTCACAATGACAGGATAATAATGGCATTTCTCCAGGTACTACATTTCAAAATTTCTAGCATTTTCTGCTTTACTGCTATCAATAAAGTAAATCTTTCCTTCAGTATATAATTTTGTAGAATCCAGATCAATTAATCAAATATTGCTGTGTACTAAAAACACTACAGTACACCACATCTATATCACTATACCTTTATAGTAATTACTTCTCTAGTTCTGCGTAAATCCCTTTATGTCACTTTGCTTTCAATATTGAATTTGTTTCTTCCAATATCTGGCTTTCTTAGAATTAAAACACATTTTCTTTCTTTTTTATTCTGATTGTAATTTCATGTCAGCTTCCTTTCCCTGTAGGAATCCATTTCCCTCTCCTTAAGAAACACTATTGTTACAGAAGGTCTGCTTGGGGAATTTGTTACTAACACATTCATAAAAGTACAGCATATTTCAGGATAGCCATTGAGAAGTCAACCTTATATATTACTTTTTTTTTCTTTCATCAATAATATGCAGCACCTTTAAGCATTTATTTGTTCCTATTCTAAAGCTTCATCTCCCATATTTTTTCAGGAAAAATAACCCTTGCTTGTTCTTGTTCTTTCATACAGCTTCTATGAAGTTTCCAAATAACCTTTGCTCTGTTCTCATTTGTTTGCATTTACATCTTTTGCTAATAGATTTAACAGTAGTTTTGGACTTTCTGGTTTTTAAATCCCATTTTTCAGACTTTTCTGGTAAGCTTTCTTTAGTATCCCTTAATTATCATTGGATACAAGCATATAACAGATTTCCTTCACTTTCTGCTAAGATTATGTTCTCTCCAAACCTCACATAAAGCGAGGCACTGATGTTTTAGAAAAGGAATTAGATAAGTTGATGGTGGTTTTGGTTCCATAGTAACAATAGTAGTTACTGCAGTTATGGAAATAAGTAGAAAACAACACACAATAAAAGGGACACACAACACAACAGTAGATGTGTGAACAGGGGAGAAAGATGAAAAATGAAATAGTTTTTGGATGGGAATAAGTCCTGATATATTTTTACATTTTGGGGACTAATTGACTATGCTGGCATAAATTATGTAACAGTGATATATAGTTTTGCATAACACAAATTTTTGGATGAAAATGATAAAACACATAATACCAAAATTGTATAAAGCAAGGAAAAATTATACTTCATTTCCACAGTTGTTAATCTGATTTATTTATCTTTGCAGTTGTAAAATCTGTTCTACCAGTCATATTCGCTCGGTTCTAACATAAAATAACTCTTTGCCGAATATTCATATTTTACATATGTGTTTCATCCAGTCAACTCTTAATCATAACAATAAATTATCAGATAATCTGGGCTTGTTATATCTGCTGAAGTGTTTTCATTTCAGAATAATAGAATGGGAAGGGATTTTGGAGGTTTTCTAATCCAATCCCCTGCTCAAGTATGGGACCCTATACCATTTCAGAAGAATGGTGGTCTGAAATTAAAGGGATTTCATTAATGAAATTTATGCTTTATGAAAGGGATGGGCAACCCACTGTTAAGATGATTGCATTTGATCCACCATTAGTCAGAGATTGAGTTGATGAATTTCAGTGGCACTTTTGTTCATTTTTTTTTCAAAATGAAAAGGCTGGGAAAGGGAAGATTATGAAGGGAAAATCAATCCCATTCTTGCTCTTAAACCTAAAGATACCTTCCAAAATCAGCCTGAAATACACCTTTTCATTTCTATTACTAAGCTATAATTTATTCCCAGCAATAATAATTAAAAAAAACAGGCAATAAAATGGTGAATGATATAAAGAATTACATAGACAAGTACCAAAATTCCATATCTATACATACCAGAATGAAATTTCACTGCCAACTCTATCTTATTACTTATTTCAAACAATGTCAACCAAGCTTATTAAAGCTTATTCATGTCTTAAAATAATGTATAAACTCGTTGACATCTAAAGTAAATGGATAAGTTAGGACAAGCAAATGATTCCTCAGATAACAAGAACCAGGACAATTTAGCATAAGTCAAGATCAGCACTTCCCATTTGAGCCCAGAAATCAATGAATCATAATTACGTGTATGGTATCTGTCCTTAAAGACACCAAGTGGATTATTCCAAATTCTGAACTAGTTGAAGCTTGTGAATTATGTTTGCCAAACTCACTGAATGGTCCAGAAATCTCTGAAATTTGCTGACATCCTATACCAAGGGTGTCAAACTCAAGGCCCACGGGCCAGTTCCAACCCACAACTTGGACAGATCTGGCCATTGGGGCCTCCATGGAGACAGCGGACTGGCCCGCAGCACCTCGACTGCGGCCCAGGCTGGCCGGACACTGATCTACAACTTGGTAATAGCCATCCAGATCAGTGGGGCCACCCTGGAGCGTGGGGCTATCTATCCCTGCCCCACCCCCTGGGAATGTGCACAAGAGGTGATGAATGCATGGGGCCTGGTATCCCTGGAGACCATTTTGCCCCACAGGTTGACTGTTTTCTGAGTGCTTCTCTTGTACCCAGTATGCCAGCCCCAGCACGCTTGCTGCCTCTTCTGCACACAGATAAGGGATGGGGCAGAAGCAGTGGGGGTGGCCCCTCGCTGGCTCCAGGTTGGTCCTGTCGATCTAATGCTGACCACCTCTGTGGCCAGCTTGCCAGCCTGGCCTTGTAGCTCAGGAGCACTCCCCTTTCAATGCGCCACCCCTGCCCCCATGTGGGAAAGCCATGGCTGCTGATGGCAGGGCCACCAGTGGTGCTGCCAAACTCTCCCCCTCCACTTGTCCTTCTTGAGTGGGAAGGAAGGAAAGAACAACCGGTTCTGTGGGCATGGCTTAGTTGGTGGGTGTGGCTTGGTGGTCATGTGACTGGGTGGACATGGTTTGGTGGTCATGTTATTGGCTTGGCCAACTCAATATCACTCACATCGAGGCACACATCTCCTCGCCTGGCCTCTCATGACTGTGGGGATGCTGCAGTAGTTGTAAGTGAAAAATGGTCATAAGTCACTTTTTTCAGTGCCATTGTAACTTTGAATGGTCACTCCACACAAGCAAAGTACCAGCAAAGGAGGGGAAAAAAACTCCAGAGAAGTTCCTGAGACAGGAAGTCTAGTCCTACCAAGAATGTAATAAGGGTTAACAGAGAGGCAGGTTCTGTAAGAAACACCAGAATGCGTGTGAGTGTGCACACACGTGCAGGCACTTGGCTGCCAGGTAAGGAGCTTGTGGGGCACTGACATCGAGTTAGCTGGTGCAACCAGTGAGTGGCATCTCGCTGACCATGCCCACCCAGCCACAGCGACCTCGTCATAGCGACTCAGTACTGGCTGTTTCAGGGCAACCATAATGCTGATGTGGTCCTCAATGAAATTGAGTTTGACAACCCTGCTCTAATTGCTCTGTCTCCTGTTCATATACTCCAACAGTGATATATGAAGGGCAATATTTTGAGATCAAAGCGATCATTCCAGTATATAATAATACTGATCACTTCACAAACACTGAATGAAGGTGAAGGATCAGATGATGGAATGTATGTACAAAGGAGGCCCTGGGGATCAGAGGAAGGGTCATATGTGGAGATAGGTATGGATGGAATGGACATGAGAGTGAGGAATATGAATTTTGATAAAACATTTTCTCTTGTCTTCATTTATTTGCTTTAAGCAGCCTTGCTCCTTCCTATCTTCTGTATCTCTCAACAGAAGGAGGAGGGTCACAGGGGTGAGGGGGTGCTGCCTCAGACAAAGTTAAAATTGCTTTTACTTTTCTCTGCGGAAAGAGAGGGGTCGTGAGGAGTGGGGGTGTTGCTTTGAGCTGCTCTGCAATAGGAAAGAGGTTGGAACTGCACGTTCTTACCAAGGCAGAAATTAGCACCTTGCTTAAACCATTAGCAGGATATTAGGAATAAGAATAGCTTGTTTATAAGAAAAACCCCAAAGACCACATAAACCACATGAAACTAGGATACTTTGCAAGATACCTGTGACCTGAGGTGAAACACAGGTGATGCGACATTAAATTATTTAGGGGGCTGAGATCCAAAAACCAATCAAAATTATCTGTGATGCATGCATTATTAGGGGAGGGGCAAAGATTGAATGCAACCACCCCTTGACTATAAAAATTGCTGTAAGATTCTCATTGAGACCCTTGGTTAGCTTTTGAGCCAAGGTCCTTATATCTTGGTACCAAAATAAAAACATAATTTTGTACCACATCTTGTATTCGGTGACTTATAGGCTTCAACACCAAGCAAGAGCCCAGTTTTGCGGACAACAAAGGTAAAGCAGCCCAATCTGAAAATGCTATTCAAAGTAAAGGCTTGGTCCCACTGGCCAACGGATGCAAAACGTATGCATAAAGGACACAGCGGATGAGCAAAATTTCAGGGGTGGCTCCATCCGTTGTCATCCACTCCAAAAAGTGGCGAAAATTTGCATAAACAGAATGGAAAAGAATGGAAAAGAACGGACATGGGTAGTACGTAGCGGGAATGTTAAACAGATGTTCATAGAGGATGGAAGTGGATGACACATCCAAAGGGGTTCCGGGGGAGAATTGCGAAGCGGATGCATCACGGAAGGGGCGGATGCGTAGCGGATCACCCGGATGTATCACGGACGCCTATAGGAAGCAAAGCGGATGCCGCGTGGATGTATATCGGATGCAAAGCGTTCACTGTGCTTATGTATGTATGAATTGCGTCAGCTCCGCGGATATAAAAGGATGCAGCACGCCTGCAGTCAGCATTCAGAGGAAAGAGGTGCTGCCACATACATCTTGAAGGAACACCATGGTTCGTCAGTCAGGGAAGAAGAGGAAGCCCATGCCTACTCGTTCCAGCCCTGGCAAGAAGGACAGAACCAGCACCCCACCCCTTGGCACTGACTGTGAAGCTGCTGGTGCTGCTGGTGCTGCTAGTGCTGCTGGTGCTGCTGCTGCTACTGCTGCTGCTGTTATGGTGGACCAGCCCCAAGGTCCTCAAAGCCCTGCTGCTGAAGGCCCTGCTGTTCAAGCCCCTGAAGGCCCTGCTGCTGAAGGCCCTGCCAGAGGGAGGAAGAGGCAAGGGAAGGAGAAGGGAGAGAGGAAATAGTATACCGTTTCCAAGGACCATGAGGATGAGGTGCTGGGATGGCTGAGGGAGAACGAGTACCTGTGGAGAAAGGGCCACTGACTCTATCGCAACACCAAGAAGAAGCAGGCAGCTTGGAGAGACAAGGCAGAGAGCCTGGGGTACACTGAAGAAGTACTCCTGCGATGGTGGAAGCACATGCACACCTGGTATGGCAAGCTACACCTCAAAAAATCCAGGCAGATCGCTGTCAAGCTCACTGACCGGGAGATGTACGTCATGGCCAAGTGCAGTTTCCTGGAGGGTGAGATCCACCACCAAGGAGCAGCCCCTCTGACACCCCTCTCCCTCAGACAGCCCACAGACAGCCAGTCCTCTTCCAGCCAGGAGCTAGCTGCCCTGTCCAGGCAGGTGTCTTCAGAGGGCCCCATGGCAGAGACCCCCCCCACACCGGCTGCACTCCCCTTGCCGGTGGACATGGAGGATTCCCTGTCACAAATGGAGGAAAAAGCAGCAGCCACCAGAGACCAACCCACCCCCACTCCCACCCCCAGCGCCACAGGATGCAGGCAGAGAGGCAGACTGGAGGGCCAGAACCACAGTGTCCTGTTGGAGATCAGGGACACAATGAAGACCAGCACAGAACTTCTCTCTCAGCTGGTCCACTTGGACAGAGGATCCCCGGGCCGCCACACCTTCATCACCAACGTGAACCACACCCTCAGGGACTTGCCCGAGGCCCAGTACCAGGTGATGAAGGAGAAGATAACAGCACTTCTGCACAACCCTCAAGGCCCAGTTGAAGCTGCTCCTACCCAGTCCAGGTCTGCTCCTCCAACCCAGGCGATGTCACAGCCCTTCCACGGCTTTCAACAGCCTCTCGCCTACCAAGGCTACGACTACCAGGACTTCCCACAGCAAAAACAGACCTTCCCAGTCCAGGCCCAGGTTCATTGCACGCCACAGATGCCACACCTCACCCAGCTGCAGACCAGACAGCCCCACTACACTCCTCCTTCCTCCACCCCACAGCCAAGCCCGTCAACGGACAATCTGTCATCAGTCTTGTGCCTCAGGTATTTGATGAAGGGTCTCTCAACCTCACGGGACTGAGTCAGCTCTCGGAGAGCTTCCTGTTGTACTCTCGGAGCCAAGCACCCCAATGGCGCCTCAGACCAGCACTCAAGCCACAGCCACCTCCACAGTCCCTGCCCGCTTAACAGCTGAGACCATGGACATGACTCAGAGTGACTGAGAATAGTGCCAGAGACTGAGTTGTTTACTTGTTCATTTTATCTTTGCTTAAGACACTTTACTTGGTTCATTTTGCTTATTTAATACAGTCATAAAGTTTACCTCAGAAAGTTTATCTTTGCTTAAGATACTTAATAAAGTTTACTTGGTTCATTTTGCTTATTTAATAAAATCATAAAGGTTACCTAAGAAAGTTAATAAAGGTTATCTTTGCTTAAGACACTTGGTTCATTTTTTTACCTTGTTGAAGTGTTGGTAAAACTTTTAACAAATGGTTAAGCCTTTGCATGCTTGTGGGATAGATAAGGATAGTTGTGGGATAGATAAACCTCCAGTGCAAGCATAGTGGGACTGTGTGGTCCACCATCCTAGCTGCCACACATATGGACCTTTTTTATCAATAATTTATTCATTGATCAACACATTTCAAAATAAACAAAACTCTTTATTAATGCCCTATTCATTGTAGGACCACTCAACATACATGGCACAATCTCATCAGTGTTATGCGACAGGCTCAAGGAAGCATCCATTAATCATCTATCATCCTGTCTTACTACTCCAGCTGGGGAGTTGCATCAGTGTCTCAGTAGGTTGCGCTGCTTCTTCCCTTCACGTGAAGCTCTGTTGGGGCCTTGTACATCCACAGTGTCTGTCAGGTTTCGTCCTTGCCTCCATTCACCAGGCTCCATGTCCCCATTCCCTTGTTGATGGTCCACAAGTCTGTTCTGCAACACTGGGTAGGGGGTGCGCATGAGATTGTGCAGGATGCAGCAAGCTTCCATGATGCTCCTCATAGTATGTGCCTCATGCTGCATGGTGGTGAGAAGTATCTGGAACCTGTTGGCCAGGATGCCAAAGGCGTTCTCCACCACTCATCTTGCCCTGGACAGCCTGTAGTTGAAGATCCTCTCTTCACGGGTGAGGTATCTTGAACTGTACAGCTTCATGAGGTAGGTTCTGAGGGAGAAGGAGTCATCACCAATGATGAAGTAGGGCACATCTTGTGTGTCATTGGGTAGGGGGTCTGGATCTGAAAAACCCATGATGAGGTTGCGTTCCAGCCCATCCTTGAGGTCACCTGCGTTGTATACCTGGCCATCTGAAGCTGACCCGTTGCCTGAAGCATCGATGTAGATGAACTTGTAGTCAGCATCAACCATGGCAAAGAGGATGATACTGAAGAAGCCCTTGTAGTTGAAATAAGTGGACCCTGAGTTGGCTGGAGCTTTGCAGGCCACATGCTTCCCATCTATGGCTCCAACGGTGTGGGGAAAGTTCCACCTCTGATACCACTCTTTTGCAAGTTTCCTCCAGCCTTGTTCAGTGGTGGGGCACTTGAGGAGCTCCTCCACGTATTCTTTGATGATGGCCTGCACCACTTCTCTGACCACTTTGCTGATGCTGTTGTGTGGCACCCTCCACGCATACTGCATGTTTCTGTATGTGGTTCCAGAGGCCAGGTGGCGCAGAGTCAGTGCCACCTTCAGTCCAGGGTCCAGGTTGGCACAGAAGTTGGTGCTAGGCTTGGTCAACCTGGGTCTCAGACACTCTACAAGTTCGTCAAACATGGCTGGTGGCATCCTCATGAAGTGATGGAATGCACAAGGGTCTTCATTCCTCAGCTCCACCATCAACTGGTCATACAGTCCAAACTCCATTCTTCTCACGATCCATCCTCAAACCCACACAGCTCTTGGACGTCTCCTTCTTCTCCTTCTGTATAAAAGGTGAAACACTCTGAACAGATTTTGGTTCTGGTGATGAATGATTGCAGCTACCATACGGACTGTGTCATGATCCATGGTGGAGAACAATGGATGATGTGGAAGACCAAGACCAAGGGTGAAGAGGTCTGTACACCACGGCGGCTGGAGTCATACTGAGATCCAGATGATTTCCTCCCCCTTTTTATAAGAAATATCGGTTGTCTGCTAGGTGTCCTTCTACATACTCTAGACATACTCCAGACATCCTAAATATACGAGATACATCCCAGATACAAACGTTTTGTCCGTTTTAATCCTTTATGTACAAGATGCATACGCTTACATCCTTTCTATTTCTGTGCTACTAACGCTATGTAGATGTTCCGTGTACCTTTCGTTTCCTCCCTCTTTTCATTTTCAACTGCAGCGGATTTGAGTTCAGGGGATGGCCAGAGTATGCAGAGAGGATACAGCGGACGTTTAATGGATGATAACGGACATAGAATGTTTGTTGCCCATATATGCCGCAGATGTACATCGTACATGGCGAAAAGTTCATCTGCTCACAAAGTTTTGTGCAGCTCAAAACTTCTTGCGTGGATGAAATCTCAGTGGACCGATGCTTGAGGGATAGAGCGTATGAAACATGTATGCAGTGAGTACACAACGGATGCATCGCGTTTTCCAACGGATGGCAAGCTTTTTTTAACGTTTGACATCCTCTTTGCATCCGTTAGTGCAGTGGGACAGGGGCTTTAATAACAGATGCCAATTTTATAATACCGTATAAATAGAAATATAATGTATTAAGTAAATAATAGTAAATTAGCAGATTTATGGGTTTGATTTCATCAAGTTCAGTTCAAAGGTCCTATGTGCACATGTCCCCATAATCTCGGCAGAAGTGCTTTGTGAATTCCCAGTCTAGACTATAATATGGTATTCCTTGAAGGGATCCTATTCCAAGTTCTCATTAGACCTGATCCTGCTTAGCTTCTGAGGCCAGACAAGAACAGCAAGGAATAGTTGGGTGCAGGAACATAATGCCATCAATAATTTAAAAACAAATAGACTGAAGCAATTCAAAAGTCCCAGGCAGACTTACATAAAACTTCTTTAAAACTGCAAAAAAGTCTTGCTGTGCGCAATAATACACTTAACCATCCCAGTTAAACATCTAATCAATACATTCAGACATCACTAAACTCGGCTAGTGTTAATACTTGTCTGTTAATATTATGCAAACTCAATCCCCTTGATTAATATATGGTTCAATGTATTTTGTGAAGCCATTTTACAACTGACCATTTTAAGTGTGTTATGAGAATGTAGCAACTGTCTCTAGAAAATGGAAGTGCAATGCAAATACAAATTTGTTGGGAGAGGAAGGGGGAGGGGAGGGAAATCCAAGACTGATTTTAACTGGTGTTGGCTATCTCATTCTAAGCTGATTTTAAAAGCAGCTCATATAACTGTTAACTACTATAACTTTGATATATGCATTCTTTAAAAAAAAACACCACAATTGGTAAAAATTTCAGGTTGATAAAAAAAAAAAAAGCATGTCTAGTAACTACTACCCTTAGTTGTAGCCATCTGTGTGTGCAGTTACAATGGTTTGGGGAGATGACAGGAGATGGGGGTACTATTTCCATCTTAATGCCACTCTGCCATTTGAGACATAGGTTTGTATTACACTAATGATTTTGGCTTTCACATTCTCTAATGGACTATGTCAACTGAGAAATACATTTGATGATGAGCCCAGGTAGTGTGCTAAACCATAATGTGCTTTTGCTAATCATGATATCATGAACTCAACCATTGTGGCTTGTTGAGTATGGTTTAGCATGTTGTACATGGACCAGTCCATTATGATTTGTTCAACAAACTGGTTCAGAATGAACCATACTTTGATGTTGCATTTTAATCCAGCTAGTATTGATTGCAAACGTCAATTATTAGGAGGAAGATTGTGCTAAAAGCAGTATTATTATCTGGGAGATTAACAATCATCTTCATACACAAATTTAGAGGAGTAAAAGCATGGAAATGTTTTCTCAAAAAAACATCCCAGAAATCTCAGATTGAGTTGTCACTAGTGTACAGTATGTAATCTCACCCACTCACACATACCAATGTATTTTCCTCCTGTCCCTGAGATGGAAGGAAGGTACAGGTAGACTCAACCTATGACCATAATTGAGCCCAAAATTTATGTTGTTAAATGAGAAATTTGTTAAGTGAGTTTTGCCCCATTTTATGACCTTTCTTGCAACATTTTTTAAGTGAACCATTGTAGTTCTGAAATTAGAAACATCGTTGTTAAGTGAATCTGGTTTCTCCATTGACTTTGCTTATTAGAAGGTCACAAAAGGGGATCACATGACCCTGGGACACTGCAACTGTCATTAAAGTGAACCACTTGTCAAGCATTTGAAGGTAAATCACATGATCATGGGGCTACTGCAATGGTCATAAGTGTGAAAAATGGTCATAAGTTACTTGTTTCAGTGCTGTTGTAACTTTGAATGGAGATTAAATGAACCATTATAAGTCAAGGCCTATTTGTACATCATTTTGAAAACCAACATAGCTCCCACAGCTGTCTTTTTACTGCATCATGTCAATAAGGTTGGTAATGTAACTGCCCACATGGCATGAAAATAACTTAGGTTACTTTGAGGGTAGTAGCTGATTAATCAACTTTCCCACTGACTTTCCCTTGCACTGTAGCTATGTGCTGTAGTCTGGCTTAGAGGAAGCCCTTCCCATTCTTCTCTTGGTTACTTGCTGCTCTTGCCCAGATATCTTCAAGCAGCCAGCATTTTTGACAATGTATTTCCAAAGTAACTGGATTGGCAAAACATCTGGCTGGTTGATGGCAGTAGAACTGAGGAACAGAATCAATCAGCCTGCATCACAAAAGGTGTGTGGGGTTGTCTAAATTCCTCTTTCAACCTAACCTCAGCTTGAGCAAGCAAACAAGCCATTCTCTAGAGGCCAGTTCTATTCACAGCCTGTCAAGTCTTAACAGAGGAGAAATCAAATCCTCTAAGTTGGTATATCGAACGAATATCAGCCTCATGGAATATTAGCCTCATGGAACATCTGCATTGGTTTTGTTGTTGATATTCCAGTGACCAAAATAAGAAAGCTATTGGATGAAGCTCTGTACTCTAGCAGCTAAGGGAAAAATGGTCACAGAGGCACAGAATCTCATGGCCAGATAAGAGGGGGCAACCCCACAGTTGGCCAGTTGGAGCCCTGCTGGAAAATAAGCCTTTGAAGGTTTCCATGTGATATAGAGTGCTTGCATTTTCTTGTGTTTTCCAATAGAAAACATACTTTTCCTGATAGATCACCTTGATTCAGATCCAGCCTGCTTTAGTAGCTGGATCTGACACCAAGATATAGGCTCCATTGTCAGGAAATGTCCCCAATAACTATACGTGGGCTATCAATTTTAAAAGCCCTTAAAATCAAATGAAGTGTCTACAAGTAAATTAAACAGTTGAATCCATACCTCATTTTATCATTCAACTGCAAATTGATTTGGACAGAAAATTAAATCTGAGCTGGCAAGAACTGTGGGACGAGCTATTACTAGAAGTTTACTCTGTGGAACAAATCATCAGAAAACCCGGAAGCAAAAAGACACAAAGAGCAGAAAAGTCAAGTCTTGGTTTGAAGTTAACATCTGGTGAACCCTGGGTTCAGGAGAGACAATACAAAGAAACTTGTCGTTTAGCAGTTAAAAGGTTAAATCTGGATAAATCTGTTCTACTGTTCCTGTGAAGTAATAGTCCTATTCTATCAAGAAGTCTGAATATAGTTTATCAACCTTTGGTAGTAAGGAAATGTGGGAAAAATTACAAAGAAACAATGTGTATTTGAAATTTGATGGGAAAAAAATCTATAGACTTTAAAAGAGGAATGTAGGACTGGCAAATGCCCAACCATGTCTCTCACACTGCCAACATTCTTTAACAGTAACTAAGTAAGCATCACTGACATTTTAATTCATCTTTTATTTATCTTGTAATTCAATTTCTTTGTCAAATCTATGTCCCAATAACACACTATCTAAATTAAAAGTGTGTGTGTGAGAAATGCATTACTTTTATTGGGTTCATTTCATTTTTAATTATCAATTAAACTTTTCAGATTGTGTTTTTAATTTCATTCTGGTTGATTTTCTGCTCCACTTCAGCATTTTGTTAACATCTAATCTGACAAAGACCTCAGAAAACTGCTCACTGCGAAGTGACCTTTTTGTTGGTAACAACATTGCAGTGCTCATTTAGCCTTTCTCCCTTTGTGTGCCTTTAATCATCATCATTAAGACCTCCTTCTCCTTCAGTGTCTGCCACAAATTCCTTATTTAATGGCTTTGGTGATATCATTCTTTTAGCTAATGGTAAATTTTTTTTTTTGAAATCATGTTTTTTCATTAATGTTGATGGTGGGTGATTAACAATGACCACCAGATAAGTAATAGGCCATGAAACTTTCCTCTGTTTCTAACCAGTGAAGATAACAATAGTCAAACTGTTTATAAGCCAAAGCTTTTTCATAAGCATGTGGGAAAATATGATAATAATTTCAATCCAACAACTAGCGGTACTGAATTCATAACACTGTTCTCTCCCAGGCATTGTCAGCATCAACACAAAGAGCCTTTTCCTACCCTGCTTCTTCCACATAGGAAAATGGAAGATGGTTTCAAACATGCATGTACAAATAACTTGGATCAGGCATGAGTCCAAGATAATTTTTCCAATTTCAGAGTGAGTGGTTCATTCTGGTCTCATGTAACCCGGGACAAAGCAGGTTGGTTTTTGTTGTGTATAGAACTTGGTAGACTACGAATACCTTAAACTGATTGGCCGAGAAGGCCGTTCTTGGATTGGTTACTTAGGAACCATTCTGATTGGCCCACCAGATGACAGGAAGACTTAAACTACTGTCATTGGCCACAAGCCGCAAGCAAGCCACTATAAGAAGGGCTGCCGCGGCTTGGGCTGTTGTTCCATTACTAGTTGCTTTACTTGTAAATAAAAGAGCTGTTTGTGGGAATCCGGTCTCGTGCACCTTATTTCCATACGGAACACTGGCGACGAAGGTGGGATTGTCATAGAAGAGCGAGACCGAAGCACGTGGCAATCAGAACCAAGCGAGAGAGATGGCTGGTAACAATGCGCCACCTGCACCATTCAACCCTGATGAGGAGGATTGGGAGTCGTATATCGATTGCTTTCTAATGTTTTTAGAAAGCAATGAACTGCAGGAGATATCTGACCAGAGGAAGAGGTCTGTCTTCCTCACACACTGCGGACCAGCCATTTTTACAATGGCAAAGGCACTAGCCAAACCAAGAGATGTTAAACAGATGACTTGGCCCGAGCTGAACAGAATGCTCTGAGCACATTACGCACCTGTGGTCTCCAACTTGATAAAAAGGCACAAGTTCTACAAAAGAGACCAAAAAGAAGATGAGACTGTCAGAGATTTTGTAGCAGCCCTGAGACACATTGGAGGAGCCTGCGAGTTCCAGACAAGGATGAGGCCATGAGGGACCGTGTGGTCCTCGGATTGAGGGACGCTACACTCCAGAGTAAGCTGCTAAATAGACCAAACATCACTGTGGCCGAGGCCATCGCAGAAGCCACTGCCGCCAAAGCAGCAAAGAAATCCACAGCCACTATGCACCAGATGAACTCAATTCCAGATCTGCCGAATCAACCCAGAGAAAAGAAGGCAGAGGGAAGCAAGAAACAGCCCACAGCGACCACCCACTATGAAGATCTCGACTCCCTGAGCAACACTGATGACAACAATGAAGATGTCCATAGACTCCATTCAGACAAAAAATGGTGGGAAAAGAGAAGAAGCAGGTGAGAATTCCAGAGTGCTGGATGCGGAGGCAACCACCCGCGATCTGAATGCAGGTTCCTAGATGCAATCTGCAGAGCTTATAACAAACGGGGGCACATCGAAAGGGTCTGCCAAAACAAAAAGAGCTATAGTTCTAAAAGATGCGGTAGCACACACACACACACACCCAGAAATGAAGAGAGACAAGCCGGAAGCAGATGGAACTGAGATAGTAGAAATAAAAGAACGAGTGACAGAGAGGAAATACACCAGACGGTAACAATCGGAAATGCCAGGGCAGCAAACGTAAAAAAGGTCTGGATAGAGGTGAACATCAAAGAGAAGCCCTGTGAGATGGAAGTCGACTCTGGATCCTTTTTGTCCATGGTATCTTGGAACACCATCCGACGCCTGATACCGAACATCAAACAAAAAGAACTTGAAAAACAGAAGCTGATTTTAAAGGACTACCGGGGAAATCGAATCCCGGTAGTGGGCCTTGGACATTTCCTTGTCGAGTTTAAAAATCATGCTGAAATTTTGCCTCTGACAATCGTCGACCGTGATCGCCCTAGCCTGCTGGGAATTGAATGGTTTGTGCCCCTGAGAATCGGGATGACTGGGATCAACAGCATTGTTGCGGCTGACTGGGAAGAAAGCCTGTTGCAAGAGTTCTGGGATGTATTCGACGGGACCCTAGGTAAGTACAAGGGGACCGCAATATTGTTTAGCCTAGACCCAAAAATAGCACCCATCCAGCTCAAAGCCAGACATGTCCCTTTTGCCTTAAAACAAAAAATTGATGAACAACTAAACAAACTGATAGAACAAGAGGTATTAGAGCCAATCGATCATGCCAGGTGGAAAACACCCATCATGACTCCTGTCAAACCAGATGGGTCAATGCACATCTGTGGAGACTATAAGGCAACCCTAAATCATGCGCTTCAACAAACGCATACCCAGTATCAGTAGTGCAACACTTATTACACTCCCTAGGGGGAGGAAAATTTTTGCGGAGCTTGATCTCGCACAAGCATACCAACAGCTACCCGTTGACCCTGCAACTGCAGAGGCACAGACTATAGTGACACACAGAGGGGCATTCAAGTGCAACCGACTTCAATTCGGCATTAGCGTTGCCCCAGGCGTTTTTCAAAGCCTCATGGAGCGCCTTCTAAATGGAATCAGGGGAGTCATCCCTTATTTTGATGATGTACTAGTGTCAGCAAAAAACACAAACCAACTAGAAAGTAGTTTAAAAGAAGTATTACAAAGATTCAGAGACGCAGGCCTTAAAATAAAGCGAGAAAAATGTAACCTAGCCACCAACCAGGTCAAATTTCTAGGCTGTCTCATAGATGAGCAAGGGATACACCCCACCGAAAAAAGATAAAGGCAATCAAAGACGCACCTAGACCTAGGAACAAAACTAGGAAGCATTCCTAGGTCTCATAAATTTCTACAATGTGTTCCTCCCCCCAAAAGCAAACGTAGCAGAACCCTTACATCGGTTGTTAGACAAAAAAACTATCTGGAAATGGGACCACCGGGAACAAACAGCATTTCAAAATATCAAGGATTTATTAACATCTAACACTGTTTTGATCCAGTATAGCAATACCCTGCCTTTGACGGTCACCTGTGATGCATCGCCTTTTGGAATCAGCACCATCCTGA
This sequence comes from Laticauda colubrina, assembly GCA_015471245.1. NCBI lineage: Eukaryota > Metazoa > Chordata > Lepidosauria > Squamata > Elapidae > Laticauda > Laticauda colubrina. The sequence goes on from BLBF01000031.1 coordinate 4,021,250, forward strand.
GCCATAAGCTACCAGACAGCAGAGAGGCACCAATCGCCTTCTATTCAAAAACACTGTCTAAATCGGAGAGAAATTACAGCCAACTCGACCAAGAAGCCCTCACAATCATAGCCGGAGTCAAAAAATTCCATGAGTACCTTTATGGTAGGACTTTTTCGATCATCACTGACCACAAACCCCTGCTAGGAATTCTGGCAGGAAACAAACCAACCCTGAACATTCTATCACCAAGAATGATGAAGTGGTCTGAATTCCTTGCTGCATACAACTACACGCTCACCCATCGCCCGGGGAAGGCCATCACCCATGCAGACGCCTTGAGCCATTCCCTGCTACCCATCACAGAAGACGACCCAGCTCCCACTGTCTCCACCCTCCAAATTGAGTCCTGGCCGAACCTGCCACTAACCGCTGCAGACGTCGCTAAAGCCCCCGTGAAAGACTCGCTGAAAGCTCTCATTCTACATTGGATAGGTAAGGGCTGGCCGGACGAAAACAAAACTGAGACTTTTAAATCGTTTTGCACTCAGCAGACTGAACTGTCTATTGAAAAAGGCTGTATTTTGTGGGGTGACAGGGTGGTAATCCCAAAAAAATTACAGGAAGAAGTGCTGTGCATGTTGCACAAGGGGCACCCGGGCATAATTAAGATGAAAGCCCTGGCCAGGAGTTACGTCTGGTGGCCAGGGCTGGACAAAGACATTGAACATTGGGTGGCTACATGCCATGACTGCCAAAAATCGAGGCCTACCCCCCCCACTGGCACCAGTCATGGAATGGGAAACTCCCAGAGGCCCATGGTCGAGACTGCATATTGACTTTTCTGGGCCACCTGTTTGGTTATCGTGGACACCTACTTGAACTGGTTGGAAGTCATACTTATGGCATCCACTACCACCGAGGTAGTCATGAAACAGTTAAACAAACTTTTCGCCACGCATGGACTACCTGATATTATCGTATCGGACAATGGGCCCCAGTTTACTGCTTTGGCATTTGAGCAGTACTTGGCTGCACAGGGCATCTGACATGCCCTGACTGTGCCGGCTCATCCGGCTGCTAATGGATGGGCTGAACGCATGGTTCGGTTACTAAGGAGGACCTAGAAAAAATGGACATGGGGGGCATGCAAGAAAAGCTTAACAGATTGTTAACCATGCAACCCATTACCCCTAGCACAACCACTAACAAGAGCCCAGCAGAACTCCTCAAGGGTAGGAAATTGCCCTCCTACCTAGATAGACTGCACCCCACATATACTTGGGACAAACCCCCTGACTCCTCCAGCAAGTATCACTCATTTGAAATAGGCAATCTGGTGTATGCTAAAAACCTTACCGGGGACCCGTTATGGCTTCCAGCCACAATCACCCAAATCACAGGCCCCCGGTCTTCCCGACTTGTGCTGGACGACAGGAGAGCATGGAAGCGGCACATCGACCAGCTTCGCTCTCGCACACTAGAACGCAACACCACACCATCACCACAAATAAATGAACCAAAAACAACTGAGGGGGGGGGAAAACACAAAATAACAGAAAAAGGGAAGACGAACCTCCAATAACACAACAACAAACACTTCACAAAGACACCCAAATAAAACAAAAAGAGCACTCACCGTTAGACGACCTCCAAAGAAGAAGTCCGGGAGCAGGAGAATGAGGCGAGGCCTTCCTGGAAGGAGACAGCCAGGCCAACTCGACCAACCTGGACAAACCAGGAGGGAGCGGCGGAGCCATCTCAACCAGCCCGAGAAACTCAGGCAGGAGCGGCAAGGCTGACTCACCCTTCCAGGAGGTTCCATGGAGAAGACGCAGAGAGAAAGCAATCCCGTCTGAACCGTTTGAGGACCACACTGAGACTGAGCTGCGCAGGTCAAATAGGACCCGAAAAAGCCCCACCTACCTGCGTGACTATGTGACGCATGTTGGACAAAACCAAGGGGGGAGGGGTGTTGTGTATAGAACTTGGTAGACTCCAAATACCTTAAACTGATTGGCCGAGAAGGCCGTTCTCGGATTGGTTACTTAGGAACCATTCTGATTGGCCCGCCAGATGGCGGGAAGACTTAAACTACTGTCATTGGCCACAAGCCGCGAGCAAGTCGCTATAAGAAGGACTGCCACGGCTTGGGCTGTTGTTCCGTTACTAGTTGCTTTACTTGTAAATAAAAGAGCTGTTTGTGGGAACCCGGTCTCGCGCACCTTATTTCCGAATGGAACAGTCTTGAAGCTACGGACCAACTCTGAAGGGTATATTTATTTTTGTAGGCCTAATTTGATTTATTCTTGTCCCTCCCATCATCTCTATGTTAAAGGGTAGGAAGGTTAGGGTTAAGGTTAGGAAGCTGAACACTTGGTCTTTATGGTCCTGGTACTTTTCAGAGTCATAAAGCCATTCATTCTTTTATATTTGATCAGCATGAATGGTTCATGGGTAATAGTAGCCACTATTACCATGTCAGTGTAACTTCTATAAACAAAGTGTCAAGGTTCTGATTGACTAACCCAGTCAAAGCAAGCAAAATTGAGACAATCCAATCTCCTTATGCAAAACTTTATTGAGTATATCATTTTGGCACATTTGAAGCAAAACCAGATCTAGAGCCTTCCTGTGCTAACCCCTATAATTAAAGTTCACATTCCAGCAGCAGATGATCACTTTAGTGACAAATAGTATGACATACTGCATGGGAGAAAGTAATAACAGTTAACCATTCCTGTACTTTAACAATGAAAATCACATGGATAAATAAGATTACATAATTGACAATAGAGTGCCAGGTGATGGATCCATCAGGTTGTATGGCACTCAATATGATACCAAAGAGGGATCATTTGCAATATCAATGGTATTTATGATATAGGTATATTGAAGCCTTCTGAATGTCTAATTGTTGATATGACATACAATAAAAAAAAATCTGAAGCCCCAAAAAAAGAATTACAGTAGGGCCATGGAATGTAAGAAACATTGAAATGAGAAAAATTGCCATTTAAAGATTACATAACTAAACATTATGTTTTATGTAAAACATAAAACATTATGTAAACATTAAACTAAACATCTTAGCATCAGCAAATAGAAATGGGAATGAATTAATATTTTTAGTCAAAAACTCATGCTACTTCAGCAGTGAAGGTAATGAATAAAAAAAGATCTCAAGAAAAAAGGAGAGACTTTGAGAAAGTTGAAGAGAATTTGAAATGTTTCTACATAGCCACAATAATTTATTTGGTCATATTTACTAATTCTTATTCTAACTTGAAGAACAAATTCAGAATTTCATGATAAAGTGGATGCAAAATTTCAAAGAAGCAATCAGAGGGTAACAATGCAAAGAGCTAGAGAAAATCAATAAATTCCTTCTCAGCTATATTGATATAAAATTGCTATATATAAAATATCTATAGATGGTGTATAACTCCATTGATGACAATCAAGATGGATAAATCAGATAACAATAAAAAGTTGAAGATGCTGGAACAAAAAAGGTACAAAAAAGCAACATATATGCTGGAAAAGTGGACAGTCACTTAAATATGAACCAGCCGTGTGTGGCAGTAGCCAAAAAAGCTAATACAATCCTTGATTGTATAAACAGAGGCATAGAATCAAAATCACGTGAAGCATTAGTTACTAGAATTGAGAGAATAGAAATAGAATAGAATAGAATAGAATAGAATAGAATAGAACAGAACAGAACAGAACAGAACAGAACAGAACAGAACAGAATAGAATTCTTTATTGACCAAGTGTGACTGGACACACATGAAATTTGTCTTGATGCATATGCTGTCAATGTACATAAAAGAAAAGATACATTTGCCAAGAATCATAAGGTTAATAATTGTCATATTGTACAATAAGCAATCAAATCATAGTAGGAAACAGTCAATAAAAAATCATAAGGATACAAGCAACAAAATTACAGTCATACCATCATAAATGGGAGGAGATGGGTGAAAGGAAGGATGGGAAGATTAATAGTAACAGTAACGCAGACTTAGTAAACAGTTTGACAGTGTTGAGGGAATTATTTGTTTAGCAGAGTGATGGCGTTCAGGAAAAAACTGTTCTTGTGTCTAGTTGTTCTGGTGTGTTTGGTTGTTCTGGTATAGTGTTGTTTTGAGGGTAGGAGTTGAAACAGTTTATGTCCAGAATGTGAGGGTATTGAATATCCAAGTGAACAACAGGAAAAAAAATAGTTAAGGATGTAATCAAACATGTTAGAAAATCTGGAGAAAGATACAGTTGGGTTGGAAGAAATCAGTCTATATGAATACTAAAGAAAGGAGACTTAACAATATTGTGTGAAAATTACCACAAAATATTGTTAATTTAAATGCTAGCAAAATAATGCTTACGATCATCCAACATCCCAGCATGGAAAGAATAATGACAAATATTCAAGGTTATGCACAGACCTCATGTGCACATGTATCACCTCTCCTCTTCTATTATTTTTTTCTTTCATATTATGTTTTTATCTTCTGTGAGCTACCTTGAGTTACCATGTGTGAGTCGGCAACAATATTATTTTTTCTAAAATAAATAAATAATTGAGTTGGAATTGGAAAATCCAAGGAGCAAGAGAATTGTTAATATATTCTGGATAATTGAAAAATTAAGGAATACCAAAAAGAATGTTTGATTGTATTGACCTTGCCATGCCTCAAGAACCATAGTCCAGCACATGATTTTTAAGAAATGTCTTAGCCTTGGACCAGAAATCTCCAAGTAAGATAAGAGGAATCTCAAAGGTTATCATCACCAGGTATTATGGAATATAGATTTGTTCTTAGAAATGGGGAAAAACTGGGGGGAGGTGCAGAAAAGGTTATGCGATCTGAGAAAGATTACAAGAGTGAGGAAAGCCTAAGAAGAGAAACTCAAAATGATCTTCCCTTAGTTTTATTTGGCTCAAGGTGGTGCAGAGAAACTGAAAAGTTTATGTCAATTAGCCTTCCATCAATCAAGTGCATTTCTGCAATCTTTTCTGTGCCTGTTTCTTGATCTTTTCTATCTCAAAGGGTGGACATACAGTACTTAATTGGATCAATGATCACTGAGTGGCTAAGTTCACACATTATATTACATTATTACTTGTTTTAATTATCAGTTGCTTAATAAGCTTCAATACAGTGGAAACTTGGGTCATGACAGTAATTTCCACGACTATGATCGCAACCTGATTTGGTTGTGACCAGAAACACAACCAACTGTGCTTGTGCAGACAGATTGCACATGCGTGGATCTGCCCGGCTGGGTTTGTTCACCACCCAATTTTTGAATCGTGACCCAATTAAAAAATTGGGTGGATTTTTTGGTTGGAACCCGATTTGGTTACGAACATGTAATTGTATTTGTATGCTTTTCTCAATCAGAGAGGGGTTTACAGAGCATCCTATCTCAATATGAAAGAAACTATAATATTATATAGCCTGATCTATAAACTCAATAAATTTGATCAAAATGATTTAGTGAGTCAGTCAATTAATTAAATTGAAGTTCATGTATGTGAATATAGACTTGATTGTTTTTTGGTTTTTCCATTGGAATCAAGAAAATGGTGTGATTTCACAAACATCTCTATAACATTGCATGAATGTTCAGAGTCTTAAAAACACATTCAGTTTCCAAAATAGATGATTTAGTCCTAGACAACTGCAGTAAACAGCCTGAAAGAATGACAGGCACTAGTCTTGTTGCTATCTATCCCTGTCACTCATATAATCTCATTTCTGAGGTGATGCCTATGCACATAATCCTAAATTGCTGAAACTCCACAGGCATTATCCCATTTCCAAGCCAAGAAAATGAGCAGCTCATTGAAAATAGTGGACTATATGATTAAATAGAAATGCAAGGCCTTTCCTCCTACCATCAGCAGCAAAGACTATTACTAGTTGGGAGACAGACAGCATCAGTTTTCATGTTGCACTTAACTTGAAAAACAACATACTACCTGCTACTGGGACAGAGTCAAACAAGGTAGCTCAGATATAGACACAAATAATCTTCCATAGCCATGCTTATTTCTCTGATTGAAGGTGTGCTGATTTTCTAGCATGTAAAGTAGGCATCAGCAGCAACCACAGCAAAGTAAGATAATAACAACAGCCAAATCTTCCCTGTAATCTCCTCTGTGTGAGTTTGTAGGAGTGCATGAAAAATGCCAAAATGTTCCAGATTTTTACATGCAACTATATTCAACACAGCTTCCTTCCCACCCACTTTTGCATCCTCTTCCAACTTAACATTGAATTTTGTTATGGTTTTAGTAATGGCTTAGATGAGAATGTAAAAAAAAAAAAAATCCATGTTAGTTCAGGGTGTTCAAAAGATCAATCTGAGGGACCTGAATTCAACTAAAGTTGAATTTTGTCGGTATAGGACTACCGTCACATCAAATTCAAGTTAGAATTAGAATTAGAATTAGAATTCTTTATTGGCTAAGTGTGATTGGACACACAGGGAATTTGTCTTGGTGCAAATGCTCTCAGTGTACATAAAAGAAAGATACATTCATCAAGAGTCAAGAATCAAAAGATACAACACTTAATAATAGTCATAGGGTACAATAAGCAATCAAATCATACTTGGAAACAGTCAATATAAATCATAAGGATACAAGTGACAAAGTTACAGTCATGCAGTCACAAGTGGGAGGGGATGGGTGATAAGGAGTGATGAGAAGATTATTACTAATAGCAGAGGTGGTATTCAGCAGGTTCTGACCAGTTCTGGAGAACCAGTAGCGGAAATTTTGAGTAGTTCGGAGAACCGGCAAATGCCACCTCTGACTGGAGATTTTAAGTATCCTTCCCCTGCCATGCCCACCAAGCCACGCCCACAGAACCGGTAGTAAAAAAAATTGAATCCCACCACTGAGTAATAGTAGTGCAGATTTTGTAAACAGTTGGACAGTGTTGAGGGAATTATTTGTTTAGCAGAGAGATGGCATTCAGGGAAAAACTGTCCTTGTGTCTAGTTGTTCCAGTGTGTTCGTTTTAAGGGTAGGAGTTAAAAACGTTTATATCTGGGATGTGAGGGGTCTGTAAATATTTTCACAGCCCTCTTTTTGACTCGTGCAGTATACAGGTCCTCAATGGAAGGCAGGTTGGTAGTAATTGTTTTTTCTGCAGTCATAATTATCCTCTGAAGTCTGCGTCTGTCCTGTTAGGTTGCAGAACCAAACCAGACAATTATAGAGGTGCAGATGATAGATTCAATAATACCTCTGTAGAACTGAACAGCAGCTCCTTGGGCAGTTTGAGCTTTTTGAGTTGGTGCAAAAAGAACATTCTTTGTTGTGCTTTTTTGATGACGTTTTTGATGTTAGGTGTCCATTTTAAGTCTTTTGATATGATAGAATCTAGAAATGTGAAGGTCTCTACTGTTGAAACTGTGTTGTCTAGTATTGTAAGAGGTGGTAGTATGGGAGGGTTTCTCCTAAAATTTACCACCATTTTTAAGGTTTTGAGTGTGTTCAATTCCAGATTGTTCCAGTTACACCATGAGGCACGTTGTAAAACCTCCTGACTGTATGCAGATTCATCGTTGTTTCGAATGAGACCAATTACTGTTGTATCATCTGAAAACTTCAGTATTTTAACAGATTGTTTGAAATGCAGTCATTGGTATATAGGAAGAAGAGAAGTGGAGAAAGCACACAACCTGGAGGGGGGGGGGCTGTGCTAATTGTACAGGTATCAGATGTGATTCTGCCTAGCTTCACCTACTGCTCCTGTCTGTTAGGAAGCTTATGATCCACTTACAGATGTGTTCAGGTACCACTAGCTGGTTTAGTTTAGTTAGAAGAATGTCTGGAATGGTAGTATTGAATGCTGAACTGAAATCTACAAAGAGAACCCTTGTGTAGGTACTTGGAGATTCAAGGTGCTGTAGGAAGTAGTGCAGAGCCATATTAACAGCATCATCTGTCAATCTATTTGCTTGGTATGCAAACTGCATGGGATCTAAGAGCGGATCCCTGATGGTTTTCATGTGGGACAGTGTTGAGGTAATTCCCCGTTAGGAGAATGAGCGCATACAGGGAAACGTATTTGAGAGAAGTGTTTGAATAATACACACAGAGCATACAGATACACTGTACAGTAAATGTAGGTTTTTTACTTCCAGAAAGGTTTAAGCAAAGTCCAAAATAAGCAGTCCAAAGTCATTCACAGGTAAAATTTTCAGTTTTCATCCAGGGATAATCCAAATATCAAATTCCAGTGTCAAAAACAGTTCAGTATCATACTTACATTAAATCCAGAAAATATCAGTCAATTAGGAGAAATGGAGCAACGGCAATACTTTCCAACAGAAGGAAACAAAGATACACTCACACTCTCTTCTGAGACTCAGACTAAACAACCCAGGTTTCTGGCTCTATCTTATGGCCATTTGAAAAACCACACCCAACTGCAGTTTTTGCAATCTCTTAAAGACATAGTACTAAAATGTTTATCCTGGTTTATATATTTCTAACCCAAATACCTATTAGGTGACTCATATTCCTAACAGACAGCATTAGCCTTTCAAAGGTTTTCATAACTACAGAAGTTAGAGCAACTAGTCTGTAGTCATTCAGTTCCCTGATGGAGAGCTTCTTTGCCACTGGGATGATAGTAGAGTGTTTGAAGCAAGAAGGAACATAGCACATCTCTAGTGATTTATTGAAGATTTGGGTGAAGATGGGGGCCAATTGGTCAGCACAGATTTTTAAGCAAGAAGGAGTTATCTTGTCTGGCATGGGTGTTTTTCCTGGCTTTTGTCTGTGAAATAGATCTTGAACTTCTTTTTCTGTGATCATCATAGGTTGTGAACCCAATGGGTTGGGGTCAGCTGTGTGAGGCTTGGCTGTTGTTGGTGTGTTTGAGATAGGGGTTGTGGAGATAGATGGCTGTAGTTTCCTTTCAAACCTGCAGTAAAATACATTCAGGTCATCTGCTAGTTGTTGATTTCCTTCTGTCTGTGAAGGAGATTTGCTGAAGCCAGTGATGTTTTTAAGAGTTTTCCACATGTTTGCTGGTTCATTTGTTGAGAATTGATTCCTTAACTTTTCAGAGTAGCTTCCTTTTGCTGCTCTGATCTCTCTTGTTAATATGTTTCTGGCCTGATTGTACAGCATTCTGTCACCTTTTCTGTAGGCTTCCTGTTTGGAATGTCGTAGATGCTTAAGTTTAGCTGTGAACCAATATTTATTGTTACTATATATTCGCAGGTTTCTTGGTACACATAAGTCTTCGCAGAAGCTGACATATGATGTTACAGTATCTGTGAGCTCATCTAGGTCTGCAAAGGTATCTTCAAAAACATTCCAATCAGTGCAATCAAGGCAAGCCTGGAGCTTCAGCTTTGTCTCATGAGACTAAGTCCTCACTGATTTAATTGTTGGTTTCATGGTTTTAAGTCTTTGTCTGTAGGCAGATGAATCATGCAGTGATCAGAGTGTCCCACATCTGGTCATGGTAAAGACCTATAAGCATCTTTTACTGTTGTGTAGAAGTGGTCTAAAGCAGGAGTCGCCAACCTTTTGGACCTCAGGGACCACCAAACTCATAATTTTAAACCCTGGGGACCACTAATATGAATTTTGACTGACAGTGGCTTGCCGATGTTGGTGGGAGAGAGAGAGAGAGAGAGAGAGAGAGAGATCTGATCTAACTTCTCTCTCTCTCTCTCTCTCTCTCTCTCTCATACACAGACACATATAGACACACAGAGGCAGGGATGGGATTCAAATTTCTTTTTTTGGGGGGGTAAGTTTTATTGATTTTTAAAAACAAAGACAAACAAAACATAAAAACATCCAACTTTCTTCCATAAGTATACAAGCAGTGTGTCGGTTGGTTTTCAAATTTTTTGTGCATCGATTTCATAGTCTCAATTACAGTTACATTCCAGAATAACTCATATTATCAATCCAAAAATTGAACACTCTAGTATTATTATTATTAATCAATCATTTGACTGTAATTTTGTTCATTCATACTTTGCAAGATAACTATACTTTACTTAGTTTATTTTATAACAATTCATATAGTCCTCCCAAATCTATCCTAAACACATTTTATATATATAATAATAAAAAAAGAAAAGAAATACATCTTTATATATTCATTATTTTCCAGAATTCTACATATTCTATTATTATATTTTGTTATCTAGCCATTGATAGAAAAGGTCCCAAATTTTATAAATTTGTTTATCCTCTTGTTCTCTAATTTCAAATGTCAATCTCCTCATTTCAGCACATTCCAATATTTTTTTAACAGTTTCATCCTCCTATGGTATTTTCTCATTTTTCCAGTTTTTAGCAAATACAATCCTAGCCGCTGTTAATACATTTACAATGAAATATTTTAAATCTTTGCTATATGTATCAGGTAGAATTCCCAATAAAAATATCTCTGGTTTTAAATCTATATGCTTTTTTGTCATTTTTTCCAACCACGTGTGGATTTTAGTCCAGTATTTTTTAGCCTCCGCACAAGTTCACCACATATGGTAATATGAGCCAGGTGTCTGATGACATTTCCAACATTTTTTGGATTTATTCTTGAACATTCTTGCTATTCTTGTCGGGGGGAAAAGCCACCTGTAAAACATCTTACACAAATTTTCTTTATATGCTGTTGACATTGCCATTTTATAATTTTGAAACCACAGTTTTTGCCATTTCTCGAAATCAATCCCATATCCAAAATTCTTCTCCCAAGCAATCATAGTTTCTTTAACTTGTTCTTCTTCTAGTTTAATTTCCAGCAAATATCCATATAATCTTTTAATCACCTTTTCATCAGTACCTGCCAAAATCTTATCCAAATCAGTCAATTTATCATAAAAAACCTTCTGTTTTAAAATCTTTATCATACCTTGAATGTATTTGTGCATAAGAAAACCAATTCATCTTTATACCTTGTTCCTCTAATTTTTGCATAGATTTAAGTTCACCCTTTTCATTCAAAATTTCCCCATATCTAACTGTTTGTTCCTTCTTGTATGTTATAGGATAGGAAAATGCTTCAATGGTCGATAACCAGACTGGAATTTTCAACTAGCATTGTCTTTTAATCTTCTCCCAATTTAACCACAAAGACTCCCGTATATGATGTCTTCTAAAATAACCCTGTGTTTTAGTTCCCTTATACCATAAAAAAGCATGCCACCCCAACAACAAATCATGTCCTTTTAGTGTCAACAATCTAGTATTTCTTAATGTTATCCATTCCTTAGCCCATGCCAAGTTTGTAGCTTGGTAGTACAACCCCCAATTAGGCAAACCAAATCCTCCTCTAATTCTAGCATCTTGCAACAGTTTTAACTTGATTCTCGCTTTCTTACCTTGCCATATATATTTCAACACAATTTTATTTAAATCTTCAAAGTAGTCCTTTCCAAGTCTAATTGGTATTGTTTGAAACAAATATAAAATTCTGGGTAAAATATGCATCTTGATTGTTGAAATCCTCCCTATTAATGACAGTTGTAGGTTCTCCCATTTCGTCAAGTCTATCTGTTGTTTAAGTCCATCTGTTGTTTAAGTTTAATGTAATTGTTCTCTTTTAATGTCCTGCTGTCAAGTTTCCCCAAATAATTAACCTTGTTCGTGACTTGAATTTTCAATACATCTGTCAATTCTTCTTTTTGTCTTAATAGCATATTCTTTGTCAAAATCTTTGTCTTATTTTTGTTTATTTTCAAGCCAGCCACCTTGCCATTTGCCTCTATCTTTTCCAATAGTTTGGGTGCTGTTTCGAAAGGGTCTTCTAAAATGAAGGCCAAGTCATCCACAAAAACTTGCAATTTAAATTCTTCCTTTTTAATTTTCATTCCTTTTATACTCTTTTCGTCTCTAATGTTTTTATTTAACACTTCCAAAGTTAATACAAATAGCAGAGGTAATAGTGGGCAACCTTGTCTTGTACCTTTTCTTATATTGATGGAATCTGTCAATTCTCCCTCTATCATTACCTTTGCCGTTTGCTTATAATATATGGCTTGTATTGCTTGAATAAATTTTCTGGCAAAACCCATCTGTTCCAATAATAATAACATGAATCTCCAATTCACATTATCAAATGCTTTTTGTGTATCTAAAAATATCAAAGCCATTTGTTTTTCGGGGTGTGCCTCATAATATTCCAAAGTGTCCAAAATTACTCTCATATTATCTTTGATTTGTCTCTTTGGCAGAAATCAATTTTGGTCAGGCTGAATAAAATTATTTAAATATTTTTTAAGTCTTTCTGCCAATATTGAAATGAAAATTTTATAATCTGCATTTAATAAAGAAATAGGTCTATAATTCTTAACTTGCAATGGATCAGCTTCTTCTTTTGGAATAAGTGTAATATAGGCTTCTGACCATGTTTTAGGTATCTTCTTCTTTGACATAACTTCATTCATGACTTCTAGCAATGGAAAGTTCAGCGATTCTTGTAGTGTTTTATAAAATTCTGCCGGAAGTCCATCTGGTCCTGGTGCTTTCCCATTATTTTGTTTCTTAAGTGCTTCAGTTAACTCCATCATTGTTATATTGCTTTCCAACATTTTGGAAAGTCTCTTTAGGTATCTTAGGTAGATTAGCATTCTGTAAATACTGTTTGACTCTTTCCTCATCAATATTCTCTTGCTTATATAATTTCCCATAAAAGTCTCGAATAATTTCCTTCTCTCTATTGCCGTAACAAACATGACCTTGATCATCTATTAACTGCGATATTTTCCTTGATTCTTTCTCCTTTCTCAATTAATATGCTAACCATTTACCTGGTTTATTTGCATCCTCAAAATAATTATGTTTAGCACCTCTAATTTTCTGTACTAATTCTTCTTTTTCTATTTGACCCATTTTGTGTTTAATTATGTCAAATTTTAGCTTAATGTTTTTTTTCTGTGGCGTTTTCTGTGGCTCTTTTTCAAGTTTTTTATGCTCATCTTCTAAAGCTTCCATGGCTTGCCTTTTCCTGATGTTCTTTTTCCTTGTATAATCTATTATCAAGCCTCTAGTGTATGCCTTCATTGTGTCCCATACATTCTGGGTTGAAGTATCTTCTTTCTTATTTTCTCTAAAGAAAAAAGCCAATTCTTTCTCCATCCGCTGTATAAAGTCCTTTTCCTTTAAAATAGTATTATTTAACGTCCATCTCGATCTTCTTTTTTCTCCTTTCCATTTAATTGTCATTGGATTGTGGTCTGCCCAAGTACTTGTTTTGAGATTTAGTTCTTGAATATTAGATATTAGTTCCGTTGAAATCCAAATTATATCTATTCTGGACCATGATAAATGTCTATTTGAGTAGAAAGTGTATTGTTTGGTTTTGGAATTTCTTTCTTTCCATATATCTTTTAAATTTATTTCATCTATCATTTTAAAAAAAGATTTAGGGAGAGTCTTTCTATTTTGCTTTGTTGTTGTTGCTGTATAGTCCAATTTATTGTCTACAATTCCATTGAAATCTCCCATGGTGTGGATTCAAATTTCTTAACAACCAGTTCTTGGGAGTGGCCTAATTTGTGGGTGTGGCTGGTGGTCATGTGACTGGCTGGGCATGGCTTGTATGTAAATATTATAAATATTTATGTAAATATTGATTTTTTTATTAAAAAAGAGCAACTTTTACCCAAAAGCAGGCAAAGCAGATAGGCAGATTGAGTTGCTCACAGAATCACAGATTCAGAGTTATATCTTTCTGCCATTGGCTATCTGAGTCTGTCACATAAAATTTGCTTGCAAGCAAACTCACAAAATTAACTCGCAGCACATCATGTATGCAAATTTTGAATTTTTTATTTAAAAAAAAGAGCAACTTTTACCCAAAATCAGGCAAAGCAGGCAGGCAGATTGAGTTGCTCACAGAATCACAGATTCACTTAGAGGTATGTGTTTCTGCCATCAGCTATCTGAGTCTGCAACTGAATAATAGAACCTTTAGTCCTCAGGGAGGTTTGTCTCTGCTTAAAAGCAGAGCCAAAGATCTAAAGATTAGCTGAAGGCAAGAAATCCAACAATTTCCTGCTTTCTAGCTAATCTAAATCTCCCAGTCCAGCAGAATATCTGATGGTCGGGGGAAAAAAAGGAAAAATAGCAACTTAACAGGCAAGTTTGCCAGGTAAGGAGTGAGTGGGCGGGGACGGTTACCGTGGGCCATGTGGGTGGTGCAGCCTTGTGTTCCCATGCAACCTGGATTAATTGGGGAGTGCTCTGCTTTGGGGAGTGCTCTGAGGGTGACATTTCTCAGTGGACCACCCAAATTTTCTCGTGGACCATCAGTGGACCGTGGCCCACCAGTTGGCAACCCCTGGTCTAAAGCAAGGGTCTTCAAACTTGGCAAGTTTAAGACTTGTGGACTTCAACTCCCAGAATTCCTTAGCTAACATGACTGGAGTAGGAGTTCTGGGAGTTGAAGTTCACAAATCTTAAAGCTGTCAAGTTTGAAGACTCCTGGTCTAAAGTATTTTTTGCCTCTGGTGGGACAATTTACATGCTGGAAATATTTTGAAAGCTCTTTCCTGAAGTTTGCTTAATTGAAATTTCCGAAAATGATGGGAAGGGAATCTGGGTGTTTAGCTTCAGCCTCCATAATTTGATCAGCTGGAGTTCATAATGCCTTGTTTACACAAGCTTGTGGAATTAGCACAGCTATTAGGAGAAATGAGGAGAACTCACGTGGAGAATAAAATGGCTTGCAGTTGATATGTAAAGACTCAAAATTTTCATCACAGAATTTATACATTATAGTATATCCTGAGACCAGCTGTTGTTGATATATAAACATAATCCTCCACCCTTCATTTTACTCAATGTCTCCTCAATTCTGTCTGATTTAAATATTTGAAATCCTGGGATATATATGCTGTTGTTGAGATAGAACAGTTTCTTAACCACAGCAATTTCAAAAGAGGTAATTTCAACTCCCAAAATTCCACAGCTAGGAAGTCCACACAAACTCACCCAGTTTGATAAACATTGAGTTAGAATCTTTAAATTCTTCATGGTTCTTGGATTTATGAGCTAAATGATGGCAAAAGCATAATCACTTTTAGGGAAATTAGTGTTATTTTCAGTATGTCTACAAATTGTTTTGAAATGACAACCCATTGCACAGGAAGTTTGTGTCATTAAGATCCTCTTGGTACTGAGGACACATGGTTCTCATAGCATAGCACCAGGTATGGGATTTAACCGGTGTTACTACTGGTTCGGTGACTACATTTTGCGCAAAGCAGCTGAGGTTGAAAAATCAGGAAATAAAGGACAGGTAAGAGCCCAGACTGGCAGGTGGGCCAAACAGCAGCAAACACAGAACCAGTTCTATAGAGCCAGGCAGAATCAGTAGCATCCCACCCCTGCATAGCATCTCTTTTCTAATTTGTCTTTGTAAATGTCTATATATTAGATTTATACATATAAAGCTGACCTGACTTCTGCAGCAGAACTAAAATTGGGAGAAATCAAGTACTTAAAAAAAACCATTGCTGTTGACATATCTTTTAATACAGGGGTCCCCAACCACCGGGTCCTGGACTGGTACCAGTCCGTGGATCATTTTGTACCAGGCCGCAAAGAATGAATAATCGTGATTAAAATATATATAAAAATATGTTTTTAGTAAAGAAATAGTAAAGAAGCCCTTTACTATTGGGGAAGAATTGATTTTGCCGGTCTTTGAAAAAGTGTTTCTGCGTGAAACTGGTCCCTGGTACAAAAAAGGTTGGGGACCACTGTTTTAATATATTTATTACAAATACATTAAAGAGAAAGCCTTTGGATTTTGGAGGTCCTCCTTGCATCCTTTTATCACAATTCCAATCAGAAAGGTAATGTTCGAATATGTAATTAAAATATATTAAAATTTAATAAGATTCTATATGAATTGGAAGTAACAATTTCTGGATAAAATTATTATTTTGTGTAGTAAGTGGTTTAAAATACTGGTAGTTCTACAAATATCAAGAAGAGCTTTTCTTCCAGTACTAATTCCTTCAGATAAGGTATTTGGTAAGTCTTTTTTTTTTTAGCTTAAATCTTAAAAGCTATTACTGCTATGAAGACATTAGCAGATCTCACAATTTAAAACCACGGATAATTCTGGGATGATGACATTACAATGAAAATGTATTGTAGGAAATTAATGCAAGTGATTCATTTGTTGGCAGCATTCCCTTTTAGTCATTGTTAATTTGAAATCCTGCATGGAAGCTCTTAATGGCTCCAGCTATCAGATGATATCAAAGTAAGATGCTGGTTTTTACTATCTAGACACTAATTGGAGAAAAAATAAGTCAGGAAATCACATCATCCAATTTTTCAAATACCTTCTATGTTGTAAATGTATGTTAAAAAAGAAAACAAAAATAGGCAAACAGCTTCTAACCAGGCTTAATCTTGGTTCTCTGGGCAAATTCCTTTCAATGTATTTGTCCCCTCCAAGTTCAGCTTATATTTGAAGAAGCCCTAAAAGGTCAAGCTCTCACAAACATTCCTTTCAGAGAACTGAATATACATAGATCAACCATTCAAAACCCTCCTACATGGCTTTTCTGGCACATAGAAAATAATTGTCACTTGGTGTCTCCAAGTTTAATAGCTAACAAGAGTTTTATAGGTCAAAACATGCATCATCAGTTACATTCTTTGTATACTGATGAGTGGAGAAGTTGGCAAATTTTAATTCTGCCAGCTAAAGACTATCCTAGTTTTTCTTCCCAATTTTTATATCGCTCTCTTTGCAGCAAGGAGAAGAATGCTTATAAGCTAGTTGCTGGGATCATACTTCACACTAAATTTCATGTGATTTGGTTGGTTTTGGAACAGCAGGGTACATCAACCAATGAAATGGGAAGTATTCAGCAAACTATGGACAAACAAATTATGACTGAAGGGCAGTAGCTGGGTTCTGTGAACCTAATTGCAGAACATTCATTGCAAAGGCATGAAACATTAAGCAATATATGATGCTAATCATAGCAAAAGAGTATATGCCTTGGTTTTCTAGGTCATTTTTATCTTTTGGGTTTCTTCGGATGGCTTCTATTTTTTGTCTGTTTTGAAGGCAGTCTTGATGTGATGCCTGTGTAGTATCTTCCTGATTTTGTCTGTAGTACCTCTTATGTAGGGCAGGACAGCTGTTCCATAGGTCTGTTCATCTTCTAGGTCTCCATTATGTCTCAGTGTGTTTTTGTGGATCAAGCCAATGATTTTACTTTTGTGGAAGCCATTGGATTTCAGTACTTTTGTCAGGGTGCATAGTTCAGTCTTTATGTGTGTCATGTCTGCCAGGAGTTTGTTTCTGGCAATTAGTGTTTTGGCTATGGAGTTTATCTGTGCTGGGTGGTGGTGGGATTGGGCATTGAAGTTGTGGTTGGTCTGTGTTTTCTTCTGGTATATGGTGTGTCCTAGTGTGCCATCTGTTTTTTTGTAGATTAGTACATCTAGGAATAGTAGTTGTTTGTTTGTTTCCGTTTCCATGGTGAACTTGATTTTGGGGTGTTTGCTGTTTAGGTATGTTGGCAAATTGTTTTCTTTTCGGTGGGGCCAAATAACAAACGTGTCATTGATGTATCTTAGCCATAGTTTGGGTTTGTGGGTCGCATTGGCTAGGGCTCTGGATTTGAATTCTTCCATGAACAGGTTTGCAATGACAGGTGACAGTGGTGATCCTATAGGAGATTCTTCAATTTGCTTGTATCTTTGTCCTTTGTATATGAAATATGTGTTGGTTAAGCAGTGTTCTGTTAGTTCCATGGGGTGTTTGGGTGGGTGGTATTTATTTTTGATGATTTTGAGAGCTTCTTTTATCGGGACTTGAGTGAATAGTGAAACCATGTCAAAACTTACAAGCAGATCTTCTTGTTCCACGTGTAGATCTTTTATCATTTCCAAGAGGTGGTATGAGTTTTGTACCTGTGAAGCTGCTGCTGGATCTGTTTTGGAGGATGTTTGCAGAGCTATCTGCTACTCACCAGCTGTGGTGGTGGCCAAAGCCAAGGAAGCAGAGGCTGAACCCCGGAGGGGCACCAGACCCAAGGAACTAGCTCTATAGCAGACCCCGCCAGCCGGACCAGCTGCACAGTTAGAGTTAGAGCCAGTGATGGTGGTCCCCAGACCTCCAGGAGCATCAGGGTAACCTGAACCAGTGGCTGCCTCTCAGTGGAGACTTCTGAGATCCCTGGAGACTGACGAGTTCAGGGAATGGAGGCTCCAACCATGGTCACATAGTTAGTCACTTGCTGGGCTACCCAAGAAGTTCGATCTATGAGTGTGGGACCTACTGACTGCTCTTATGTGTCCAAAAAACTGACCGACGTTGAGAGATGATAGGCCACCTGAGAGAAGGAGGCCTTCAAAGTCAGCCCTCCTCTCCTGGAGGCAGTTCTTGGAGGGCAGCAAAGTCTGGACTGATCACTAGAGACACTGAAGACTCCTTGTCAAACCTATGGTCACAAGCCATGGTCATCCCCATCTTCAAAAAGCGAGACCCCAGCCTAATTGAAAATTACAGACTGATCTTTATGCTGCATCAGCTGTAAAGTCATGGAATCAATTATTAACCAATCCATTATCTTCCACTTAGAGACAAATAACCTACTCTCTAACAAACAATTTGGTTTCAGAAAAAAAACATCATGTAATCTGCAACTCTTACACTGCAAAAACATATGGACTACACAACTCGATCAGGGGAAAGCAATAGATGCAATCTACATAGACTTCTGCAAAGCCTTTGATTCAGTGGTACACGACAAACTACCCCTAAAAATAAAATCTTACTGTATCTCAGGACACCTGCATAACTGGATAGAAGCATTCCTGTCAAACAGACAACAAATGGTCAAATTGGGAATGTCCTATCAAATTCTGTACCTGTCAACAGTGGTGTCCCTCAAGGCAGTGTTCTAGGACTAACTCTCTTCATACTCTACATAAATGATCTCTATGATTATATTAAGAGCAACTGCGTTCTCTTCGCCGATGATGTAAAATTATTCAACACCACCGACAATACCGCTACCCTTCAAAAAGACCTTGACTATGTATCAGAATGGTCAAACGAATGGCAACTTCAAATTTCAATAAATAAATGCTCTGTCTTACATATTGGCAAAAAAAATCAGAAAATAAAATACAAGCTGAATAGTCAAGACTTGTTGAGGATCCAAACTCTGTCAAGGATCTTGAAGCACTCATCTCTAATGATCTAAGTGCTAGAGCCCACTGTAATTACATAGCCAAAAAGGCATTAAGAGTTGTTAACCTAATCCTATGTAGCTTTTTCTCTGGTAATATCACACTACTAACTTGAGCATACAAAATATTTGCTAGACCAATACTTGCATACAGCTCATCAGTCTGGAACATATCTGATATTAATACAGTTGAGAAAGTCCAGAAATATTTCACATGAAGAGTTCTCCACTCCTCTACTCATTGCAGAATGCCACCAGACTTGAAATTCTAGACCTAGAAAACCTAGGACTACACCGCTTTTTGTCTGATCTAAGTATCATATATAAAATTATACATTGCAATGTCCTACCTGTCAATGAATACTTCAGCTTCAACCATAACAATACAAGAGCATACAATAGATACAAACTCAGGGTAAACCGCACCAAACTTAATTGCAGGAAATATGACTTCAGCAACAGAGTGGTCAATGTCTGGAATACTCTGCCTGACTCTGTGGTTTCTTCCCCAAACCTTAAAAGCTTTAACCTTAGACTGTCTACTATTGACCTCACCTCTTTCCTAGGAGGTCTGTAAGGGGCATGCATAAGCGCACCAATGTGCCAGTCTTTTCTGTTGTTCTGGCTAAGGCAATTAAAAAGTAATACTCTGAAAAAGCAACTTCCAGTCAAAGCAAGTAAAGCAGAACACTGAGAATCCCTTTTACCCAGAACAATAGTATTTGGAATGATACGCAAAACAAAGAAACCCCAAGGAAGGCAGTTGACGTCACGGCGAAGCAATGCGGATAAGTGGCAGCTCCGTGAAGTCTCACCAATTTCTTCAATCCGGGTGCTCTATGAGGCTGAAAGTCATCCTGTAGGGGTGATGAAGGCAGAGGGGATGCTTTGGTGGTCACGAGGAGAGCTCAGTCTCCTTGACTGACTGGAAGAAAACCCCTTGAACTTGCAAAAGAGAAGACAGCCATTATGCCTGAACTGAATCTATGAAGACAGCTGAAATGGAAGAAAAGAAAGGAAAGATCCGATAAGTGTGTGCTCGGTCTGGGTAAGAATTCTTCTAACCTTTGTTGTGGAATTTTCCCTAAAGCACCCTCTTTGGAAAGTGGGACTCAACGGAGATAAATAGCGGTGGCCTGAAGGCCTGGAGCTACTGTCAGATTTGGAAAAGAAAGAAAAGGAAATGTAGTCAGAAGTAATTTTTAAAATAAAGGCCAGATGTATTGGTTAGCTTTTCAAAAATTAAATTGTTTCAAAATTCTGGATTATACTCTTACTGCCATTTTGATTTGAAGAACTTTGGGAAATTATTGAAAAATATTTTTTTTGGGAGACATTTTATTTGTAGTAAAAGTGGAGAGAAAAAAGTAACAGTGACACCTGCTGGCCAAAAAAGACAACATAGAGCTAGAAAAAGTGATGAAGTGAAAGTTGTTATGACTAGGTTAGATGGGCTAGAATACACTAAACACCTGCAAACTCATTATACTTGGTGCTTGGACACAGACTCTGAAAACATTCAACTTTTAGGACCTTGAGGATTATGAATAGGTTGGACAATGTGAGAGTGTGAAACTGCTTGGAGTTTTGAAACAAAGTGGAAATTGTTAAGGGACTAACAATGGAGTGATTTTGTGAATTGCTCTCATATTGGTGTGACATAACTGGGACATTTTGGATTTTGACAGATTATTGAATAAAAATTTAAATTTATTAAAATAAGGCAAAATGGGACTGCAAGGGGAAATAAATGTCTTACCAAAAGAAATATTATTGATGCTCCAAGGTACGGAGGAAATGATGATAAGGAACCATAGGAAGATAAAAGAATTGATACATGATGTAGTTGTGAGACCAGAAAATTATGACCCTAAGATAGAAAGAACAGAGGAAAGGACAGGGGAGGGAAAATGACAAATGATACAAAAAGATAAAAAAGAAGAGACAGTCAAAGCTGAAATAGAAATAGTGAATTACACTTTAAGACATCAAATGTTAGAAGGGATCCACATAAAGACACCCCTGAAGTGAGGAAAAGATCATTGAAAGGTGTATTGAAGGTTTTGTAGGAAGTTAACACCCACCCTTCTCCTAGAAAATTGAAATATTGTGGGAAACATTAAAAAGGCAGAATATTTCCTCTCAAAAGAGTAGAAACTCAGAAGCAGAAACTCACCTCATAAGCAGAAACTCACCCCCACCTTTGTTAATGGGTGGGCCATTTAGGCCTGGTCAGAATACTTTATATAACAAAAATCTCCAGATAAAGCTATAGCAATTGCTCAAAAGCCCTTTTAAGGACATAAATCATCCAGCAAGGCTCAACCAAGCCTGGAACTCAGGACAGCCTACAGAGTTGCCCTGCATGACCCCATGAATACAAGCTCCAATTCAAATCTCAACATAGGGTATAAAACCCAGACACTCTCAGCACCCCAGTCCTTTTTATTGATCTCTTCCTTTTCATTCTGGAGCTACAAGCTATGTGGTCCTGATATTAAACCTTCCAAACAGCCTCCATGTCTCCAGTGTCTTTTTCCCCACTTGGAACTGAACCCAGAAGGATATTTCTTCCAACAGTTCAAAAGTGTGAAGAAGTGGCAGAGAGAGAAGAAATACTTAGATCAAATACGAACGAGATAAGAAGATACAAGATCCCATGGGAGGAGTCTAGGAGATGTGCCAAGAAGTCAACAAGAGCTGAAATATGAAAACGGACAAGAGATGAGGGATAAATGCAGAGCACTGTCTAACACAGGAGTTCTACTTTTAAGAATTAGTACAAAGATAGAAGCTGGAAATGGGGAAAAGATTACTTTTTTAGTTTGGAAACTATTCTATTAAAGGGTAGAAAATAGCAGCAGAAATCTGGATATATAAACAAAGTTGAAATAATTTGTGTAATTGAATAATGAACATTGAATAATTAAGATAATTAAACCTTATGATTATATGGAGGTTAATGGTTATAAATATGTTTACTTGATGTTTATAATGTTTGATATTATTAATGGATTATAGATAAAATTGAATAGAGGACCTAATCATATAACACAAAATTTTTAAGAGGGATATTTCTTCCAACCATACAATGCACATTACTGTAATTCAAAATGTGATTTATGTAGCTTAATATGATGTTTGAGTTCATTTACTATGATTTATTAAATAAACAATGGTTAAGTGTGTTATTGTAAACCATGTGATTTGTTAAAGTATTGGCTTATCAAAATGTGTGACACAAACCATTGTGACTTAACAATGGTTTATGGCTTGATATTGTGAGCAGAACCAAAGCCATGTTGGATGGCCCATTGAATTAAATAAGGAAGTGTGTCTCAAACTCAGTAGCTCTGCTAAATAAGAAAGTGTTCCAGTTTGTGCACAAGAGAAAAAACA
>BLBF01000031.1:4043861-4181359 GCA_015471245.1 Laticauda colubrina
GATAAAAATGCTGCCTGAATTTTGCTCTGTGTTCCTTCAATGCCTGAGGGGACCCGTCTCTGCAGACACGTGAATAAAAACCTTGTTTTCCTTGGATCAACGAATCTTTTGGTGGTTTTTTAAGCCCATGTCACACTGAACCAACAGATGCAAAGAGGATGTAAAACGGACAAAAAACCTTGCCATCCGTTGGTTAACGCGATGTATCTGTTCTGTACTCGCTGTCTCCATTTGGCTTCCTCTCTATCCGTCCAGCATCCGTTTATGGATGTTTCATCCGCTCCAAAAGTTTTGGGCTGCCTAAAACTTTTGCGCGGAAAATGTATCCAGTTCATCCGTTCTGCATCCACTATGCATCTGCTACACATCCGTTCTGCATCCGTTATGCATCCTCTATATCCACTAGGCATCCGCTGCGCATCCGCGCAACGTGCATCCACCCGAACGCAGGAGGAAGCGGAACGGACACGGAACGGATGCAGAACGGATGCAGAACAGATGCCTAGCGGAAACAAAGCATTTAAAGCGGAAAAAACGTTCGCAGAGGGGACCTATCTTGGATATTAAGGATGTCTAGAGGATGCCTAGAGGATGCCTAGCGGAAAACCTATACTGCCTATAAAAAGGGGGAGCAACTTGCCTGCATCGCACTTTCAGAACAGCAGCCCAGCGGT
Organism: Laticauda colubrina; assembly: GCA_015471245.1. Lineage (NCBI taxonomy): Eukaryota > Metazoa > Chordata > Lepidosauria > Squamata > Elapidae > Laticauda > Laticauda colubrina. The sequence goes on from BLBF01000031.1 coordinate 4,044,536, forward strand.
GCAGACCTCTGCAGCCTTCATCTGGCTCTTCCTCTTCCACAGCATCCAGTCATGTCCACCGTGGATTGTAACAAAGTCCTTTCGGCAGCCACCATCGTTCTGCAACAGTGCGAAGCCATCTGCAGGCTCTGTGAACAATACTGCGAGAAGAAAAGGAGCCACCCAAAAAGAGTCTGGGTCCGAAGATGGTTCGCCAGTAGAGCGGAGGACGGACTGTACAACAAGCTGATGGTGGAGCTCAGGAGCGAAGACACTCGGGCATTCCAGAACTTCATGAGGATGCCTCCAGCCATGTTTGACAAAGTTGTGCAGCGCCTGACACCCAGGTTGACCAAGGCAAACACCAGCTTCCAGCCCAGCCTGGAACCTGGGCTCAAGGTGGCACTCACTCTGCACCACCTGGCCTCAGGGACCTCCTACAGGAGCATGCAGAACAGCTGGAGGGTGCCATCCAACACCATCAGCATTGTGGTCAGAGAATTGGTACAGGCCATCATTGAAGAATACAAGGAGGAGCTCCTCCAGTACCCCTCCACTGAAGAAGGATGGAAGAAAGTTGCAGAGCAGTGGTATCAGAAGTGGAACTTCCCCCACACCATCGGAGCCATAGATGGCAAGCACGTGGCCTGCAAAGCTCCAGCCAAGTTGGGGTCCACTTATTTCAACTCCAAGGGCTTCTTCAGCATCATCCTCTTTGTCATGGTCGATGTTGACTACAAGTTCATGTACATCGATGCTTCAGGCAGCGGCTCATGTTCAGATGCCCAGGTATACAACGCTAGTGACCTGAAGGAGGGGCTGGAAGGCAATCTCATCATGGGCTTTCCAGATCCAGACCCCCTGCCCAACGACACGCAAGATGTGCCCTACTTCATCGTGGGGGATGACGACTTCTCCCTCACAACCTACCTCATGAAGCCCTACACCTCCAGACTCCTCATCCGTGAAGAGAGGATCTTCAACTAAAGGCTGTCCAGGGCAAGGCGGGTGGTGGAGAACGCCTTTGGCATCCTGGCCAACAGGTTCCAGGTACTTCTCACCACCATGCAGTATTGCCCAGAGACCGTGAGGAGGATCATGGAAGCTTGCTGCATCCTGCACAATCTCATGCGCACCCGCTACCCAGTCTTGCAGAACAGGCTCGTGGACCTCCAACAAGCCAATGGGGTCATGGAGCCTGGGGAATGGAGGCAAGGGCGAAACCTGATCGACACTGAGGATGTGCTAGGCCCCAACAGAGCCTCAAATGAAGCGAAGAAGCAGCGCAACCTCCTGAGACACTGGTGCAACTCCCCAGCTGGAGCAGTGGAGTGGCAAGACAGGATGGTAGATGCTTAATGGATGCTTCCTTCAGCCTGTCTCATCACATGGATGAGATTGGGCCATGTATGTTTGGTTGGCCTACAATGAACAGGGTGTTTAATAAAGAGTTGTGTTTATGTTGACATGTGTGGATAATTGATTACATTATTATTGATAATAAAGGGCCATAGGTGTGGCACCTGGGAGGGTGGACCATACAGTCCCACTATGCTTACACTGGAGGTTTATCTATCCCCACAGCTATTACCCATCCCAAAGGTATCCCTGCCCATCCCACAGCTATCTTTACCCATCCCACAAGCATGCAAAGGCTTAAACCATTTCTAAAAGTTTCCAGCAAGACTTTATACAAAAAAAGAAATGAAGCAAGTGTGTGAATCAAAAATAGACTTTACTAACAACAAGCTATAAGACAAAAAAGAGTCTCTGGCACTCCTCTTGGTCGCTCAGTCTCAGGGGTGAAGGGTCCAGGTGCTGTGGAGGTGGCTGGTGCTGGAGTGCTTGTCATCAGCTCCTCCAGAAGCAGAAGCAGCAGAAGCGCCAGCCCCAGAAGAGCGAGCCCGTGCTGCAGAAGCCCCAGCAGAACCAGAGTGAGGGCCAGGGGGCGGGATGGTAGCCCTGTCCCTCTTGCCAGGGCTGCCAGCAGATGGCTGAGGCTTGCTGTGCTTCCGGCATGGTTGTGGGGTTGCTGGCTGGCAGGGAGGCTGGCAGGAACCAAGGCTGGCAGGGAGGCTGGCAGGCAGGCTGGCAGGCAGGCTGGCAGGCACCAAGGCTGGCAGGCAGACATGAACCAAGGCTGGCAGGAAGGCAGGCAGCAAGGCTTGCAGGCAGACTGGCTGGCAGCAAGGCTAGCAGGGAGGCTGGCAGCAAGGCTGGCAAGGAGGCTGGCAGGGAGGCTGGCAGCAAGGCTGGTAGCAGGGCTGGCAGGCAGACATGCAGGCAGGGCAGGCAAGGCAGTCGATGTGTCTGGCAGCAGGTCTTTCCTCTGAATGGCGACCTGCTTCCGAGCTGCTTCCATTATATCTGCGGGGCTGACGCAATGCATCCTCCCCGCATGCGCAGTGAACGCCAGGCATCCGTTAGGCTTCTGCTGTGCATCCTGTTCTATATGTAAAGTGGGTGACTCCAAATCTACAAACCTGATTGGTCAATAAAATGAACATTGGATTGGTTCACTAGGAACCAATCCAAAGAGCTGCTAAAAGGCGGCAAATCTAAACAACTGCCATTGGCTGCAAGCAGGCAAGCCAGCCTGTATAAAAGGCTGGCCTCAGCTTCAGCCAAGAGTTCCTATTTACTAACTAGTTGAAGAATAAAGTATTTGTTGTTGGAACCCGGTCTACCTCGTGTGTTTTCCGAACAAAACACTGGCGACGAGGATGGGATCGTCCTGAACGGAAAAACCTGCACGCGGTGATAAGAAGTCCAGATTACAACCAAGATGTCTAGAAACAACGCACCGCCCGCACCCTTCAATCCCAACGAAGAGGATTGGGATTCCTATGCTGATCGCTTCCAAATTTATTTGGAGAGCAATGAAATGGAAGGCATTTCAGAGCAACGCAAGAGAGTTGTGTTCCTGACGCACTGCGGGCCAACAGTTTTTAAGATGGCAAAGGCCCTTGCGAAGCCCCGGGACGTTAAACAACTAACGTGGACAGAATTGCAAAGACTCCTCAAAGCACACTACGCTCCGATGGTGTCTAACTTAATAAAGCGACATGAATTTTACCGCAGAGACCAGAGAGAGGGAGAGACCGTCGCCGATTTCATCGCTGCCCTCAGACAAATAGGGGGTGAGTGTGAAGTTTTGAACATAGACGAGGCAATGAGGGATCGTGTGGTGCTGGGCCTGAGAGACTCGACCGCACAGAGTAAATTGCTCAACAAACCCAACATCACCGTTACCGAAGCCATCGCGGAAGCCACAGCCGCTGAAGCCGCGAAAAAATCTGCCGTAGCCATTAAAAAGATGAACACACACAACGAAGAAACACCAACCAAAGACAGAAAGCACCCTACCACCACAACCCATTACGAAGAGTCGGGCGAAACAATTGAATCGAGCGAAGAGGACGACGAGGTCCACCGTTTGCTCACGAACAAAAAAGAGCGCGAAAGGAGAAATTGGCGGGAATGCGCTGGCTGAGGAGGAAACCATCCCCGAGCCGAATGCAGATTTCTCGATGCCATCTGCCGGCATTGCAAAAAACGAGGGCACATCGAGAAGGTCTGCAGGAACAAAAAATACTACAGCCCGACAAGACGCAGAAATTCCCCAACACGAGCCGAGCCTAAACGAGCCGAGAGAAAGTGGCAACAAGAGAAGCGAGCCAATACACACCAAACTGTCATTATACAGAGCGCTCAGACGGAAAGTGGAAAAAAAATTAAAGTCATCGTGAAAATCGAAGGAAAACACTGCAAGATGGAAGTGGACTCGGGGTCCTTCCTCTCCATGGTATCGTGGGACACAATAAAACAGCTAGTCCCAGGTATCAAACCCAAAGAATTGAAGAAGCAGCACCTTCTGTCGACCAAGACAGACCAAGCCTCCTGGGCATCGAATGGTTCGCGCCATTGGACATCGGGATGACCGGGGTCGATCGAGTGACTACAACCGGCTGGGAAGACGACCTCATCCGAGAATTCCAGGACGTTTTTGACGGCTCACTTGGCAAGTATCGGGGAAATCCCATTTCTTTCAATCTAAACCCCCAAATAGCCCCACGAAGAATAAAAGCCAGGCGAGTTCCTTTTGCACTAAAGGCAAAAATAGAGGAACAGCTGGACAAATTAATAGCCCAAGGGGTGTTAGAACCTGTGGACCATGCCAAGTGGGAAACGCCTATTGTCACACCCATTAAATCTGACGGGTCCATCAGAATCTGTGGTGACTATAAGGCTACCCTGAACCACGCATTACAACCAAGCGCATACCCGGTGCCAGTAGTCCAGCATTTGCTTCATTCCCTGGGAAAAGGCAAAGTTTTCGCCAAACTCGACTTGGCACAAGCCTATCAACAACTCCCAGTGGACCCAGAAACAGCAGAAGCACAGACTATAGTCACCCATAAGGGCGCATTCAAATGTCTCCGGCTCCAATTTGGAGTAAGCGTGGCACCTGGCGTCTTCCAGAGTCTGATGGAACGCCTTCTAAATGGCATACAAGGAGTCGTTCCCTATTTTGACGACGTCCTAATCTCGGCCAGAGATGAAACTCAATTAAGGAACAGACTCAAAGAAGTATTAACTAAGTTTAGGGAATCTGGCCTCAAGGTAAATAGAGAAAAGCGCTGTTTAATTAAGAACAGCGTCGAATTCCTGGGCTACTCAATAGACGGAGAGGGTATCCACCCCACAGACAAAAAAGTTAAAGCAATCAAAGACGCTCCTGAACCAAGAAATAAAACCGAACTACAAGCATTCTTAGGATTAATTAATTTTTATAACGTGTTCCTGCCAAACAAAGCCACTATAGCAGAACCGTTACACCGTCTGCTAGACAAAAAGGCAACTTGGACTTGGGGTTACAAAGAAAAAAAAGCCTTCCAAAATATTAAAAGCTTGCTAACATCAACAAACGTTCTCATCCAATTTAGCAACACTCTGCCATTAACAGTGACCTGCGACGCCTCACCATATGGAGTAGGTGCCATCCTGAGCCACCAACTACCTGATGGCAGAGAAGCACCCGTCGCATATTATTCTAGGACTCTATCAAAAACCGAGCGGAATTATAGCCAATTGGACAGGGAAGCTCTAGCAATTGTCGCTGGAGTAAAACACTTCCACGAATACTTATATGGGCGGACTTTTCAAATCATAACGGACCACAAACCGCTAATGGGGATTTTGGCGGGAAACAAGCCAACACCTAATATACTGTCCCCAAGAATGACGAGATGGTCAGAGTTCCTAGCAGCTTATTCCTACACTCTGACACATCGGCCAGGGAAACAAATTTCCCATGCGGACGCTTTGAGCAGAGCACCCTTACCAGCAACCGACGCAGACCCGGCACCAGCGATGACAACGCTACAAATCGAGACTTGCCCCGATCTACCCATATCAGCGTATGATGTCGCCAGAGCCACCGCGAAAGACTCATTGACTGCCTGCGTTCTTAGCTGGGTAGGTAAAGGCTGGCCGGAGAATCAAAAAACTGAAAACTTTAAACCTTTCCGGTCCAGACAGACTGAACTTTCAATCCAAAAGGGGTGTTTGTTGTGGGGTGATCGGGTAGTAATCCCTGCCAAATTACAGCCCAGGGTACTTAAGTTGTTACATGAAGGGCACCCGGGAATGGTTAAGATGAAAAGCCTTGCCAGAAGTTATGTTTGGTGGCCGGGTATTGATAAGGACATAGAGTATTGGGTAAGCTCATGCCACAAATGCCAGGCAATTAGACCATCCCCACCAAAAGCACCCGTTAAGGACTGGGAAAACCCTCGGGGACCTTGGTCAAGAATACACATTGATTTCGCGGGTCCTACCAAGGGGCATACCTTTCTGATTGTCGTTGATGCCTATTCAAATTGGCTTGAAGTAAAAGTTATGCCATCAACGACAACAGAAACTGTAATTAAAAAGCTGGACAACCTTTTTGCCACCCATGGCATACCGGACATTCTTGTCTCAGATAACGGGCCACAGCTAACCAGCATACCATTTGAGCAATACCTAGCCTCCTTAGGTATAAGACATTCCCTAACCGTGCCAGCTCACCCGGCTGCGAACGGCAGGGCTGAGAGAATGGTCCGGTTTACTAAAGAAGGTTTGGAACGAATGGACGCTGGAGATGTCCAACAGAAAGTAAACCGTTTGCTCACACTCCAGCACATAACGCCCAGTACCATAACCAATAAGTCCCCAGCAGAATTACTTATGGGGCGAAAATTAAGATCTCACCTTGATAGGTTACACCCAAATTTTACCCCAGAAAACCCCCCTGACTCCTCTACACGGTTCAGACAATTCGAAATAGGCGATTTGGTATACGCTAAAAACTTCACCGGGGACCCGGTATGGCTACCAGGACAGATTATCCAAATTACAGGCCCCAAATCCTACCGATTAAAATAAGATGATGGCAGAGAATGGAAGCGGCACATAGACCAGCTTCGATCTCGAATTATAGAGAGAACCACAGACTTACAAACATTCACCGAAAAAACCGGCGAATTGCAAACCAAGGTGGGGGGGGAAAGGCGAGAAATAAATAAAGAACTGTTTAAAACCAAACCCAATGAAACATACGAACAAAAAGAGCAAATAAAAGACTCACTGTTTGGAGAGACTTGCGTGAAGAGCCCATCGGAAGGGGCCAGCCAAGCCAGCTCGACCTGCCCAGAGGAAACGGGAGGGAGCGGCAAAACCGTCAGCCTAAGAAACTCAGGCGGCGGTAAAATGGCTGACTCACCCTTCCAGACGGTTCCAGGGAGAAGGACGGATGACACAGCAGCCCCATCCGAACCGGTCGAAGTCTGCACTAAGAATGAACCGCGCAAGTCAAGTCGAGTCCGGAAAAGCCCCGCCTACCTGCGAGACTACGTCACCACGTAGGACTGAACTAAGGGGGGAGGGGTGTTCTATATGTAAAGTGGATGACTCCAAATCTACAAACCTGATTGGTCAATAAAATGTACATTGGATTGGTTCACTAGGAACCAATCCAAAGAGCTGCTAAAAGGCGGCAAATCTAAACAACTGCCATTGGCTGCAAGCAGGCAAGCCAGCCTGTATAAAAGGCTCAGCTTCAGCCAAGAGTTCCTATTTACTAACTAGTTGAAGAATAAAGTATTTGTTGTTGGAACCCGGTCTACCTCGTGTGTTTTCCGAACAAAACACATCCGCTGTGCATCCGCTGTGCATCCGCTGTCTCCCTTCCGTGTCCGCTTTGCTGAGGCCCCCCGGAAGCCCTGCGGATGTGCCACCCACTCCCATCCGCTCCCATCCACTTCCATCCTCTGGGCTTCCGTTCCGCATTCGCTTTGCACCCGCCCTGCATCCTCCCCGCGTCCATGTTATCCGCTCCAGTTATGCAAATTTTTGCCCCTTTTGAGAGCAGATAACAACGGATGGAAAATTTTTCTCGTCCGTTGTGTCCGTTTTGCATCTGTTGGCCAGTGTGACATGGGCTTTATCTGCTTCCGCCTCACAATATGTATCTTATTTAATAAATGTCTGAATACAATGTATAAACCAAGACTCAGCATACTACAACACAAATTAGCTTAAATATGAGGTGAACCAGACTGAACTTCCAAACTGCATTCATTTACTGTCCATATAACTTGTTAGCTGCAAAATACAAGGAAAGCTGAGGAGTGAAACGGGTATAAGATTGCAGCAAGGCTTCGCGGTGTTATATTGATTGCATATACAATGTTTTTTATTTGGGAACCAAAAAGGAGCTGTTGTTTTGACAAAAAAGAAAAAAGCGCATGTACTTTTACTGAAGCCATTAAAATTGCCAACTGAATGATACAAGGCGAATTTGCGGACAAACCGAAAGCAAGACAACACCCGCACGCACCATCCTCTAAACCAGCCGTCACTTATCGATCCCTACTACGCATGTCCCGACTGAACGGGAACAAAGGACCGTTATGCCGTCAGTTAAAGCTGTTGCCTAAGACGCATGCGTAGCTGGTTTTGTGCTAGTTAAAATGGCGGCATCCGTGGATCTTGAGTTGAAAAAGGTAAAGAAAATGAAAATAGGTTTAGGAGTTGCCTGAAAGTGGGGGGTGGATGGGTGTTGGAAATTGGTGGTTGTTGCCCATTATCAAAGTTTGTCTGGGTTTTGGTAGTTGGTCTCTCTTCTAGAGGGGGGCTTCTAAGAATTTTAGGCATTTATGCATTAAGAATATCAAACTTCTTAGTATTTAGCAGATTATTCTTGGTTGATCCTTCGAGTCGAGTGCGATGCCTAGTGATTGCATAGAATATCAGCAAATTCTGTTTGGTGGGTTCATGTGATCCCTTTCCACTTCCCAAGTTAGCGAATAATCTCTACGAACTTTTCATATCTGTTTCCTTTCCCCCATCAATATATATTTGGAAGCGTTTTATCTATGAACGGAATTATAGCAACAATTTGTTTCTCATATGATTCATTTTCCATTTAAGCAAGTGTCATTATCTGTTTGAGACTGCTTAAGTATAATGTTTTGGAAGAAAACTTTTTTTTTTGCGATAAATTTAGTTTTGTATCAAATTCTGAAAATAAAAGGAGGGAAGTATTTTAAATGATGTAATTCTATTTCAAAACTAGTCAGATGATAGTCAAATTTCAATTAGGTTACTTTTTGTTTTGTATCTGTTTTACAAACTTATTTTGGGGAGGTGTTGAGATTTGTTTTAGCATTCACATTTATTCCTAGGGATTGTGTCAAAAATAAAAATACATTTAAAATCTGTAGTATTTCAACTCAAACCAAGCAAACTTGTCCCAAAATGCAATTCTGACAGTTTCAATATCAAACCAGGACACATTGATGGTACTGGTCACATAATGATTCTTTCAACCTGGATCAAACTCTCAAATTATTGTAATAATTTATAATATTTATCACCTTTCTGCAAAAAACTATAAGGTGATTATACTTCTGATTTCGTCTTGTCATTTAGGCTGCATGGAAGACAAGCATATTATTTGACTTACAAATCTTTCCATATCTCTTTAAATTTTAATATATCACCCAATTTGAATCTTCAGGATCTGCTTTTTTATGTGTAAGAAATAAATTAAGCTATCATAAGTAAGTAAAACTCTCCACAAAGTGATAAAGCTCATTGAGTCCATACATAACTGGAGGATATAAAGCTGTTCATACATTGCACTAAAAACATAGGTTTTGTTTGGTACATTATATGAATCAGTTATAAAGGAGTTTGTAGAATGTAGAACAAATGTACAGCAGAATGAATAGTACTCACCATTTACCTTGCAGAATTGTTTTTACAATTATATAATGCACGGTAAATATTTTTACCAGTAAAATACACTTCAAAGCTGTGATGCAGGCCCTGGTGGGCAATTCCCATTTTTTACAATGTTATCTGAATTATTTAATCTGATTAACAAAAGGGCTATTCCAGATTACTATTTGGTGATTGGAACATATTTGTGTCTTGCTGTTATGTATCATTAAAACACATGCATATTTTAAATATGTTTTGATATTTGATGCATATTTTACATGTTTCTTTAATTTATCTGATGTTTAAATATATAGTACATGCTGTTGGTAAGATATTGCAATAGGGAGAAAAGGAGGTCTGCTCTCTTACCATTTTTAACCATGGTGTCAGCCACTACCCATGCATTAGACTTTCTGAAGTTGACCTGGCTTTTCTCTTTCAATCAGTGACTAGTTAGATAGCTCCTAAAAAAATTAAAATGCATTATAGGTGGTCCTTGACTTATAGCAGTTCATTTAGTGACCATACAAAGTTATGAAAAAAGTGGGGGGGAAAAGCACTGAAAAAAGTGACTTATGATTGTTTTTCATATTTACAACCATTGCAGTAACCCCCTGTCACACAATCAAAATTCAGAGGCTTGGCAAGTGACTCATATTTATGACAGTTGCAGAGTCCTGGGTCATGTGATCACCTTTTGTGATCTTTTGACAAGCAAAGTAAATTTAACAATTTAACAACTGCAGTGGTTAACTTAACTGTGGTAAGCAAGGTCGTTAAAAAGGGACAAAACTCAACAAAGTAAGTTTCTCACTTAGCAACAGAAATTTTGGGCTCAATTGTGGTTGTAGGTCAAGGACAACCTGTATAAAGAGACTGAGAGGTTTTTGTGAAGACTTGTCACATATTTTTTTTAAGCTACATTTGTATTGTTCTCCATGTCAGGCATTTTCTGAACTTCAAGCTAAGGTCATTGAAACCCAGCAAAAGGTGAAACTGGCAGATATACAAATAGATCAGCTGAACAGAACAAAAAAGCATGCACATCTTACAGACACAGAGATCATGACTTTGGCTGAAGAAACAAGGATGTATGAAGGTATAGGGCGAATGTAAGTAATGCTTCTTGTTTGTCATTGATCTTATTTACATTCAATTTTCTTGTTTTCTCATTTTTTTCTGCAGCGTTTATACCAAATTTGTATGACACACTCATCCATACTGGAGTTGAGTTTAGCATATCATCTGTACCAAGGCTAGGGTTTAAACAAAATAATTAACCATAATTTGTAGCATCATTTATCCTTGCTTTATTTAGTATAATCATGGTTTTGCATGTCATATGAATCTAGCAAGTTTGTCTCATGGTTAAACAGTTATCAGTCTAAAACAGAAAATGAGGTGGGATGTCATATTATCTTGAGTGCTTCAAGACTGCTTTAAGCAGAACTTTCAGCTGACATCACGACAAGATCGGAAGCAGCAAACAGAGGTCTCTGTTCCTGCGCTGGCTTCTTGCTGTTTATAGGCTCTAAACAGAGCCGAAAGTGGAGGGGCGGCAAAGCTAAGGAGAGGTGTGCCCGGTGAGGTTCCGGGGGAGAATGTAACTTCCTATAGAAAAAACCCCAAGCTTGCTGTCTACGCAGCGACGGAGAGAAGAATGTGCCAAGATGGCCGCTACAAAGTTGGGACAGCCAAGAAAAATTTAAGCACAGCACTGGAGTGGAGATTGGGAACAGTGTTTGGAGAAAGGTGAGAAGAATTTATTTGATTTGTACTACCCCAAAAGATTATAACTGAGAATAAAGAGCTGTGCTAGTGGCAGATGGAAGACAGAAGAAATTGGGAATATAAAGAATTCTTCAAAAAAAAACTTTAAATTTGAAAAGGAATTAATTTGGAAGAATATTAATTTGGAATTTGGTGATCAGGCAGGATTTGGCAACTTTCAAGACATTAATTTGAATTCTGGAAATAATTGCTTTAAAGAGAAATAATATTTGACTTTTAAAATTGGTGAAGCTAAATAAAGAAATGGAAAAAGTGTGGCTGTGAAACTGGACTAAAAGCGCCACTTATTGATGAAAGAAGAATCCTGTAGATCCCTTCAAACTAGCGATTTGATCAAAGGAAGAAATTAAAAAAGGAGTAAAAGAAAAAGATTATAATAAGACCCTTGGAAGTTGAAGTATATTATAATCAAAAAGTAAGGATACTACCCCTGGAATTGTTGGTGACTTGGACTGATTAACATTTGGATATAAAGATTTGAAGACATTGACATTTTAAAAGAAAAAGGAGACACTGGTCCAAATAAAATAAAACTTACTGGTTACTGGACAATTGGAATAACAAGCAATATAAAGATGAGTGATATAAGCAAAGAAATAAATTTAAGCACATTTGAGCCATGAATGAGATGTAGGACAGAATGTTGGATTTATGCACTAAAATACAGAAAATAAAAGAAAATTCAGAAATGGTGATGGTAGCAGAAGGAGAAAGAACAAAGGAGGAGTCGGAGTCAGAAGAAAGAGGAACTAGTGAAACAGAACAAAAGGAACAACAAATAATACAAAAGAAGAAAGTTGAATGTGAGCTATTAATGATAGATATAATAAATAAGGGGAGGATATTGAAGTTGGAATGCTGATAAATGATTCGGGAAATACAGAGAGGAGATAAATAGAGGGTGGGGGCAAACTTTGTGAAATGGGAGAGAAAATATAAAAAAATGATGGATTAAATAGAGGAAGGATTAAAGGAAAAAGCCAAAAGATGATAGTAAATGGTAAGCAAGCAAAGAAACGAAGAATTAATATAAAAGAGACTTAGAGATAGTGGTTAGAAATGGAAAGGAGGGAGACTCCACATTAAGAAGTATATTTGTAGTAAAATATATTTATAATAGAGTTTGAGGAATTGGGATTAAGAATTAGAACAAGAAGGAATAATGTTAATGTAATAGTGATGAAAATAAGAATTTATAATAAATTAAGTCAGATAAAAATGTTTTATATAAGATGTAAGTGATTAATAGTTAAGACATGAAAAGAAATTTTATGTGGAGTCTAACAGAATAGATATAACTATATGTTAGATAATATTTTTAATGAATTATATATTTTGTTATTCATATATATAAGATAATGAGGTAATATAAGTTTGAATTTATTGGCTAAGAGAAAATATACTTGTATAAAAATGAGATGTTAGAGGGAAGGGAACATATAGAATATAAAATATAAGCAACTAGCAAATGTAATACTGGGGGAATATAATAGGGGATAATATAAATTAAGATGGAATTTTTAAATGCTTAAAGAATGGTATGAAATTGTAAACATGGTGAGCGTAAGAATAATGATTAAGGAAATTAGTGATTGATTAATATATTTATAATGAATTAAATATTTTGTTATCCATTTGTATAGGGTAATGAGGATATATTGTCACATTTACATTATATATTGTTACATTTACATTATATGTTGTTACATTTGAAAATATAAACATGATGATTACAAAATTATATGATGAGGGAAGTTAGAGAAGGGATAATCATAAATTAAGATGAAATTTTGGATGATTAATGAAATGATATGAACAGATTAAATTGTAAATGTAGAATATATGATTAAGGAAGATAGAGTATGAATAAAAATAAAGAGGCTGATACAAAGTAACTTATGAGAATATAAAGATGAAAAATGATAATAGATAATAAAGTGATGTTGGAAAGTATAATTAAATTTTATTATTCTATTTAGATAGCTTAAAATATTAAAAATAAAGGTCAGTTATCAAAAGTGGTAGGTAAGGAATTGGTTTTCTTGTCTAGCAAGTGTGACTACTTTGATTTTGATTGGTTACCATGCTCTTGTATTTAAAAAAAAAGTAACAGCTGACCAATTGCAAAGGTGGCTTGAGTCTTTTAGAGGTGGAAAGGCTGCTAAAAAATAGGGATTCTTAGATGGTTCCTGACAGCAGCACTTGATGAATAAGAGTTTTCCCCCATAATTAATATTACAAATGTCTAATGCATGCAGTGTTTTTCTGATTTCTATCAGGAGGCATATCTACTGTATTAACTGCTAAGACAAAGTTTATTTGCTTTGATTTTGTTTCTAATCTGGAAATTACTGTTTTGCTTTTATACACTTTCACAATACTTTTCCTCCAGTGTGATAGGACTATCTGTCAGCAGTGCCCCTTGTATTCTACATAGGACAAACTTTATACAAAAGAATGGATGCACATATGACATCCCTTGCAAAACTCAACTTTAGCTTCCCTCCTGCAATAGATCCATGCCACCAAGTTGGCCTTCATGAATGCCAAGGAGTAGTAAAATTCTTTTGTATTAGGGACAACCTAGACATTAGTAATGCTAAAACAAGGATCAAAGTTTTCACAGTTTTAAGATTTCCTATAATTATCAAAAGAATGATAAACCCATTGAGCAAACCAAGTAATTTACATGTTTTGATATTCATTTCTAATCATCTACTTTCTGAAGTAACCAAATAAGTCAGGGGTGTTCAACCTTTTGGACCTCAGGGACCACCAAATTCATAATTTTAAATCCCGGGGACCACTAATATCCAGCATGCTGCTTGCTGAAGCAGCTGGACTCCCACTGACGGGACAGGGTCTGTCAGGCACTTAGCTTGGCTGCCTGTTTTCCCAGAGAAAACAAAACAACAGGATCTCTCATCTCTCTCTCTCTCTCTCTCTTTTTCTTTCTCTTTCCCTCTCTCTTTCTCTCTTTCTCCCTCTGTGTGTGTGTGTGTGTTGTCTCTCTCTCTCTCTCTCTCTGTCTTTTCCTCTTCCCCTCTCTTTCTCCCCCTCTCTCTCTCTCTCTGTATGTGTGTCTTGTCTCTTTCTTCCTCTTTCTCTCTCTGTGTCTTGTCTCTCTTTCTCTCTCCCTACCCCCTCTCTTTCTCCCTTTCTCTAGCTGTGTCTTGTCTCTCTTTCTCTTGTCTCTCTTTCCCTCCCCCCCTCTCTTTCCCTCCCTCCTCTCTTTCCCTTTCTCTCTCTGTGTCTTGTCTCTCCCTCCCCCCACCTCTCTCTGTGGGAGTATGGTAAAGGAACCTCTGAACTGGTGCTGGGTGTTGGGAATCTGATGTCCGCAGGCCAACGAGCCATGTACTGAAGACCAGATGGCTGGCGGGGAGGTGGGGCAATCCTGCAGTCTCCCTAGCAAACTCGTGTCATGGCTCCTGTGTCTGCGCATCGAGGAGGCCGAGCAGCAATGGGAAGAGCGCGGACCTCCTGAGGAAGTGGCCGCCAGCGATGCCCTCAGGTGACGATGTTGTGAGGGGGAGGCTCAACCCTTCCCCTCAGGAGCCACAAAGCGCTCACCACCCCTCTGGCAGCCACCAAGCCGCCTCCTTCCCACTGGGCGTGTGAGCATTTAGAGAAGGAAAAAGAGAAGCACAGTGGGAGGAGCCTTGGTGGCTCCTGGGAAGGGCTCTGCCAAAAAAAATGAAGCCAGGGGGATGCAAGCAGCCCTCCCAGGCCCTGTTTTCACTGCAGAAGCACCATGGGCAGGTCATTCGCCATTTTCATGGTTGCCCCATAGGCCAGATCCAGCCTGGAATTCTCCACCCCTGCATTAGATATTCACATCAGCATCTGAAAGTCACTGGTGGGCAGAACTGTTTGGCAGGTTAAAAAGGAATGTGCTAGTCTATCTAACTGAAAGGCAAATAGAAACAGAAATTGAGGTGGCCTAGATGTGAAAATGCACAAGACAGTTTGGATAATTTTTTATTTAATTAAAATATTGTATCGTGCCCATTTTATGTATCATAATTCTGGGCAGCTTATAATAGTAATAAAACAATAAAACATCTAAAAGCAACATAAAATTTGTCTTGTACCTTCCAAACACACATCCCTCATATCCAAGAAGGACATGCTACTCTAATTTTTGTGGGAAAATCCAGTACTTCAGGACTTTTGGGAAGGCCAAACAAATAGTAGTCTGTTGAATCACGTGGAAGAATGTTACAGTTAAAAAGAATGTTACAAAGACTGCGACTGAGAAAGTATGTTGGCTTTGTCTTGCTAGATGACAACTTTTAAAAGAAAGGGCCTGGAGTATTCCCACTGTATCAGACCTAGTAAAATAGGTAGATACTTTTAGGGAAAATTGTTCTGGCCAATAATCTAGTCCAGGCAAATGTAAGATTTTTGTTGTGATTCGCTGGCAGCTGGTGCAGACGGCAGCGGAATCGGACAGTGGGAAAGAACGGGGATCAGTAAGGGAGTCCGGAGAGTACTTGGACAAGGATCCTGTGTCCGATGCAGAGATGGGGCCAGGACCATCTGGGAGTGGGGTGCTGCCTTTGGAGCCTTCAGAGTATGACAGCAGTGAGGCAGAGGATCCAGGGAAGCCTGTTCCCAGTGCATGTGTGCGCAGAACTGCTAGAAGGCAAGAGTAGCTGAAACAAAAGGGATGACCTGGGAGTAAGGCTGGGAGGTGATTACCCCTCCCATAAGATATAAAGGTTTGGCCAAGATGACAATATCTTTGCAGGAAGCGAAGTAGTTCGATTGGTTCAGAGTCATTCTGGAAGCTCTTTGTACTTCAGTTGGGTTTTTTTGTACTTCGGTTGGTTTCTTTTCCAGTTCATTTGATACATCTGTTTTTGGCAGCACTTCACAGAACTGAAAGGTGTGTGCTTATCTCAGGGAACTGTTTGAAATTAATTCTGGTTGGGAATGAAAACAATTCCCAGCATTGCAATAAAATAAGTTTTGTTTTTAAAAGACCTGTATGCACAATTACAGTTTGGAAATCTTGGTCAGAATAATTTTAAAGATAACCAACACCTCGTATTGCACCTGTAAAAGAACTGAAAGCCAACGCACATTGCAAATCACAGGAAGTCCAAAACTGTGCCATTGCATTACTAATTATAATTTCTGGATAGTTTTCAAGGGCAGCCTTATATAGAGCATATTGCAATAATCCAACCAGAAAGTGACCAGGGCATGAGTGACTATGAGCAATGGCCTCCCAGACCAGGTATGACCTCAATTGGTACACAAGATGGATTTATTCAAAGGCTCCTTGACACATCCAAATTTTGCATCACTTCTGTCTGGAGCAAGAATCAAAGATAATACCTCACCAGATTCATAGCATAGATAGGAGCTATTCTAAACATTCTTGTCATGACCTCTTCATGAGCAAATAGCCAAAACTAGCAAATAATTAATACAATCAGTATAGCTCATGGATAATACCAAGAATTCATTTTCCCAGGTGTTCAGTTGATGCTTTTTCTAAATGCATAAGGTTGCTTCTATAGTGCACATTTTGTACATTTGGTAATAACTTGTAAAACTCAGCAAAGTTATCCACTATCTCATCAACGGAATTCTAGAATTAGCTTCCCTTAATTGAACAATTAAATGAACTTTCAACAAAAAAATTTTTATTGTGATCTTTAATTTTTTACAATGTATATTTTAGAAAATTCATATACTGTATTACTACATTCCAAAATTATTTTTTGTTTACAATAATAATAACAAATTAAAAATATTAAATACAAGAAATACAAGCAGAAACTCCTACCTAACTGCAAACATCACTCCCATTTTCTCAGACAGCACTCTTTGCAGCTTTTTCACATTCTGTAGGCCATAGGTATTTTCATTATTTGGATGAATTCAAATGATTTCTGTTCATTATTCACATATTTCAGGAGCATATCAGAAACATCTCGAAGTATTCAGATACACATTTTACACATTCATCATAGTACTCAAATTAAAATGCTGATGTCAGTTCACAAATAGTCCAAGTAGCAAAACTCGACATTAATATATATGCTTATATCGGGCTACATAAGTCTTTCAAGAGAAATGAACTAACTGGATTAAAATGTACTGGCAAAAAGCCAAAATGCTGAACTGTCCTCTGAGTAACAGATATTGCTCGCATACAACATAGACTAATTATCTACTTTGTATTTCTGACTTTTTTATGAAGCTGCAAATACTATAGGTTTTGTTGAAAATATCCCTATCAAACCTAACTATTGGAAGGCAACACACAAAATTATATTACTGCTAGATTGGTGAATTGGTGATATATTAGGAAAATATTAATTTCTTTGAATCTATTTCTGAAACTTGTATCAAATTCAGTTATGAACCTCATGTTACATTGAAAATGCTTTGTTCCTATGTAAGTATGTATCTAAGTGCCCTGTATATTCTTGCCCTATAACATCTTTTTATGATGTTCAGAATCTAATCATACTAAACCTTTTCTGAAGATTGCCAATGCTGTGAGCTTTGGAATATTTGTGCAGTTTAATTTTTCTTTTTTTAAATTGATAGACCAAAGCAAATCTTTATACCTTAATATATAATATACTTTTTGTATATTTTTGTATATAAACAATAATAATATATATTCCATTTCAAACTTGTGCTATAGGAATATGGTGCTTAAGCAATAGCTTTGTTGTTTGTAAAGCTAAAGTTGTACTAAATGCTTCCTAAAATTTGACTCGATATAAAAAAAATCAACCTCCCTGTCTCTTTCCCTCACCATCGTCCCCAAACATAGATTTGGAACGGAACTAAACATCCAAAACAACAAAGCAACAACATAGCCAGTAAATGGTTTGTTAACTATGAGATACAGAGGAGTACTCCATGTTTACATTCAAAATGTTAATAAGTAACCATTGTTTAGTGATCAGAATTGGGACTGCAAAGAGGTTGCTAAGTGAAATTGCATTTTAGGATTTTACTTCAGTTTTCCTTTGCTGTACAGACCTACAAAGATCATAGATGCAAGGAATGGTCATAAAGTTATTTTTTTCATTACTGTTGTAACTGAGAATGGTCACTCAATGAGGACTACTTGTAAATGGAAGCTAGCATATTTTTCCTTAACAATAATTACAAATTTTCAGCTACAGCTGAGTATTTTGAAGTAAACTGATACAAATATGAAAGAAATATTCAACATCATAGCACTGAAAAGACCAATTACATCACTAATACAAACTCCTTCTTGCATTAATCCAAATTAAAGCACCCATTACAATTGTCCAGCTTCTGAATACAGTGGTAGTTTGGTACTCAACTACTTTGAAACTCAACGTATTTGGCATAAAAATGTTGTCCTGGTACTTATTGTTTGTGCACAAGTTAGAACTTGTTGGTGTCAGCTGCATTGTGACTTACTACAGTATTTCTTATAGCAGAGGTCTCCAACCGTGGCAACTTTAAGCTTGGTGGACTTCAATTTCCAGAATTCCCCAGCTAGCAAAGCTGGCTGGGGAATTCTGGGGGTTGAAGTCCACCAGGCTTAAAGTCACCAAGGTTGGAGACCCTTGTCTTATAGGAACCAATTTTTTTGGTACTAATTGTTTTTTGGCACTCATCCCACCTAGTATCAGTTAATGATGACTATTGAATGTCAGGACATATACTGGGTAATTTCTGGGTAGTTCAGACAATTCAGATTGTTCTAACTTTACATTAATGTCAGTAATTTATAAAGTTCAATGTATAGGTAGTCCTCTACTTAACAGTTCATTTCGTGACTATTTGAAGTTGCAATGGCACTGGAAAAGGTGACTTATTAATGTTTGTCATATTGATCAATGCAGCATACCTATGGTTATGTGATCAATATTCAGATGCTTGGCAACTAGCACATATTTATGATGGTTGCAATGTCCTGGGTCATGTGATTATCTTTTGCGATAGTCTGATAAGCAGATATAATGGGGAAGCCAGATTCACTTCACAACCTGTTATTAACAAGTGCATTGAATTGCTTAACAGCTGTAGTAAAATGGGTAGGTCATAAAATGGGTGAAACTCACTTAACAAATGTCTCACTTAGCAACATAATTTTTGGCTCAATTGTGGTCATAAGCCAAACACTACCTGTACATGTTTATACAAGTTTAATACATTATTATTAATATTAAATTGAAATCTGAGTACTTTGGGCTTCTAGTCATTATTGTAGGATGATAAAGAAATGCATTCTTTTGTGTGATGTCCTTAGGAATTTGAAAACAGTCTCATCTCCTTTCTTCCTATTACATTTTTAAAGAAGAGATTTATAGTAAAATGTCTTTAAATTCCTATCTGAGTCTTCATTTAACAGTGCCATTCTGTCTCAATCACTATTTTAAATCTATTCCAAATTTTTATAAAATATTGCAATACAAGCAGTGGTATAAATCTACCATCCAGTTAACCGTCTAGCTATGCAAAAAATACTAATTTGGAAGCCATATGGTTATTTCTGTTTTCTTAAGTCATGTAATTATATTAGAGTTGTAAACAGCTCCCATTTCCCAAGCAAGGTGGTTCAAATATTAGATATAGTAAGACAGTGTTATTAGGGTAAGTAGTGCTGATCTCTTTTGCTGTGTAAATGATATCTCATCATTGCATCTTTTTGCTAAGAATAAACTAGATTTCACTTGAAGAAGGCAAAGGATTAGATAAGTAAATAGGTATACTAAAGCAGGGGTTGCCAACCTTTTGGACCTCAGGGACCACCAAGCTCATAATTTTAAATCCTGCGGACCAGAGACCCTGGGAAATCTCCAGAAAAGTCTGCAGGAAAATTCTCCACCCTGTTTTCCTACCAATCGATTGTTCTTTATTTGGGATCGCAGGATACGGTTTCCAGCTCTGTTCTCGGGGGAGAGAGAGAGGGAGAGACTTTTGGCTTCATGCAAGGAAAGCAGCAGAAGCAGCAGAAATCTTTCTCTCCCCCAAACTCTGCCAGAAATGAGTCTCTGCCTCTTGGTGCAGAAGTCTTTGCAGGGTCCCAAAGTCTCATTTCTGGTGGAGTTTGGGGGAGAGAAAGACTTGTTGCTTTGCTTGCATGCAGCCAAAAGCAGGAGAAGAAAAAAGCGGAAAGCAGCAGCCCGGTGGCCAGGCCAGGTGCATGGGGCAAGTGGGCAAGTCCACCCCCTCTGCCCTTTCCTCCCTCCCCTCACTACTTAATGTTCGCAATGCAAGCCACAGAAGCCTTGTGTTCCCGCATGCCATGTGGGCATTGCAGCCTTGTGTTTCCAACACAGCCTGGATTAATTGCTTTGTGGGTGACATTTCTCTGCGGACCACCAAAGTTTTCTCACGGACCACCAGTGGTTCCCAGCCCACTGGTTGGTGACCACTGTACTAAAGCAAATCACAAGAGGAGTAACAAGTATCAGAGAAAGTAAGTCTTCAGGAAGTAGAGAATCAAAGAACCATTAAAATGTTTTTCTTCTCATTCAAGAAACTTCACTTGGATAATCACCTTGAACGTAATGCAATCATTACGAGAAGTTAGCATAAATTTTTTCATGAAGTCTTGCCAGATCAACCTCACCTCGTTTTTTTAAAATTTCCTGCTAGATTGTGGGAATGCTGGAGATATAAAATACCATGATTTCAATGCAGCATTGACAATTACCCAGTGACTTTTTGTTTAAGAAAGTGATCAAATGTGAGCTGGATGATATGACAAACTTTAATTGGTGGCTCCAAAGGTTAGTTGTTTTAATTGAGAAGCAGATAATTTATTTAGTTTCAATAAAAATTCTATGTCCAGTGTACTGTATAAGAGAATTCAATTCCAATTTAGTAGACATAAACATGATAACTCCAAAGATGATCATGAATATTTGCCTTAAAAGCAGCCTTGCTACCTATTAAATATAAATTCTTGGTGTCTATTTATACAGGCTTAAATGTGAGGTTTTGAATAAAATAAGTCAATAAAAATGTTTTTAAAAAATATGTTCTAGTAATGAATTCATTTCAAAACTATTAAACTTAAGAATTACAATATTTTCAGGTCTGTATGTATGTATGTGTGTTGCATATATGTAATCTGGATATTGTGATGTGATTTATGATCCATGGTTCCCTGCCAGTTTAAACATTATTATTGTATCCTTTATCCTTTTCTTTAATGAGCAAGTAGTAAATCCTTGATACCATTCTTAATTTATATTATTGCTGTTTGGTGGTAATTATGTACGGTATCTAAAATCAAAGGGAAAATAAAGTAGGAATCATCAGCCCTCCTCCGTTCTTCCATGCTGTGAAATGGTAAAAGGCCGAATTTATTCATAATCTGAAGAAATTTTAAAAGCTGAAATGAAATGAAGAAACATTCAAAGACAGAATAACAAGAGTTGGAAGGGACCTTGGAGATTTTAGTCCAATCTTCTGCTCAAGCAGGAGAACCTATACCATTCTGGACAAATGACAGTCCAATCGCTTCTTAAAAAAATCTCCAGTGATGGAGCACCCACAGCTTTTGAAGGCAGTCTGTTCTTTAGGTTGCCTTAAAAAGGTATAAGACACCCTGGATCAGAAACCACTCAAAAGCCTTAGTTATAAATTCACACATGAAAAAATAATTTTAAAAGTTATGATAAATACGCTACAGATTTGAAGCAGAACGGAGTGTCTTCAAATTGAACATATTAAATCTGAGATTATGCAGGTCTACTTCATAGAAATTCAGTGATTTTTTTAAACATTCTTGTTAAAACTGAGCAGACCATAGTTTTAAAGAAATTAGTTTAAAGAAATTCTAGATTTTGCTTAGATTCTGATATAGACAATGAATGTAAGGGTAATGATCTTTTCCAGATCTTTCTCCACTGTGCACAATTATTAGGCAAGTTGTACTTTAGTGGATTAATTGTATTATTGAACAACTACAGAACAATTACACAAATACACACCACTTGATATGCTTATATCCAATAAGCATTCAAGGTTATACTGCTTGAAGGTGGAAAATTTGCATACAAATAATAATATGGTCAAAATACTCACCTAATAATTGTGTACATAGTGTAGTTAAAAACACAACATATTTAATGGTGCAAGATGAAAAGGGAACTTTTAGTATTTTTTTTCCATTTGTTTCCAGACTGAACAAAATACTTTTTTTTTTTTATCAGGAGGCAATAGAAAAATTCATTGATCTGGAATTTGCTGCAGGTTTAGTTTTAAATTTCTGATATTTTTCATACTTGAATAAGAAAAATGCATCACATTGGTTTCAGGCGAAGTTCCTATATTGTGCTTTTAAAACTTCCCATTTCTATTTCCTAAAACTTTGGTCATTATTTTTGCTATATCCAATAATTGGTTTTTTTTTAACTAAATATTTTCTTTTTTATTATTTATAGTTTTTCATGTTTTTAGTTCTTTTTAAGTTTGTCTCAAATGAAATTTCTTTTCCCTTGACTTACAATTTTTTTTAATACACAGTTCTTATATCCATGTCATCTTTAATTATTTCCTACTACATCGAAGGTATTGCATATTCTTTCAAAGGAAGACAAAAACATTTTTTAAACAAAAACATCATATTCTAAAAAAGACTCTGGAAGATGGGAAGTCATATGCATATCAGTTTAATGTCTGCTAGAGGTGTTGTGAATTAAGTCTTCAAAATTTCTAGTGGAACAAAAAAATAATCCAGAAATATAATTTTAATTAGAGTAGTTAGTTGTAGTCCTATTAAGAATCTTTTAAGTGTTGTTCATATATGCTTTTCAGTCTTTACTGTAGCAGTGACTTATTTATATTTCAGGTTGAAAATGTTAATCAAGTTTTGAATTCTTACAATACTATTAATAGCTTTATTTTTTAAAAAAATCTTTGAGTCAGTCTTAAATCCTGGATGCTCCCTGGACAAGTCCATGAAATTGTTTTTCACTGTTTTCTTCATAGAGCTGAGAGAGAGGATGAGTAGTCCATTATTCAGCTGGCTTTTTGCCTAAAGCAGGATTAGGACTCACTTTCTTATGGTTTCCAGCCTGGTGCTTTTAACCATTACAAGGTTTTCAAGTCTGGGTATTGATAGACTCATGACAACAAACTTTTTTCCAGTTTGTTGCTGTAATATATTTAACTACTTAACAAAAACTGTCTTGAATAGCCAGAAACCTTATACAGTGAAACTCAGTAGCTTTACTATGAATTTAAATAAGTTCTGTCATTTTATGTATTTTGCTGCAAGAGCCAATGTACCAATATACAAAAAACCTTGAACTTTTTTTGGTAATTTACAGGACTGTATCTGTCAATGTTGAATAAAATGGATTGTTTTGTTTTCTTCTCCCTTCATACTTTTGTAGGTTTATCCTTCATCCCAAAGAAGTAATTCACAATCAACTGTTAGAAAAACAAAAAATGGCAGAAGAAAAAATTAAGGAACTGGAGGTAAGTTTGGAATATCTAAAATGATTGTATGTATGTATATGTATAAATGTATGTATTTTGCATTCTTTATTCTGATAATAGTTTATCTGTGTGAAATGCATTTGCAGAATGAATGTTTCAGTATGGGACAGCTAGTAATAATTCTTCTTTTACAAGTGTGCCTGGAAATTCCCTGTGAAGCCTGAGAAAAGACACAAAATATAAAAGCATAATTGGTCTGTGGTTAAAAAAAGAAGAGTGTTGCTTATTAGAAGATTGGAAAAGCTGATTGCATGACCTCGGAACACTGCAATCGTCATAAATATGAATTGTTACCAAATATCTGAATTTTGATCACATGAACATGGTAATACGACAATGGTCAAGTGTGAAAAATGGTCATAAGCAGGGGTGGGATTCTACCGGTTCGGATCAGTTCAGGTGAACCAGATGTTAGTTTTTCATCTGGTTCACTAAACCGGTATTTCAACCGACTGGCTGGCTCCGTCCCTCCCCTCCATGTGATTCAGGTAAGTTTAGGGTCCATGTGGAGGCTCTGGGAGGGGGAAAAATGGGCCCATCGGAAGTCCAGAAATGGGCCTGTTTCCAGCTTCCGGGGGCCTCCAGAGCCCAAGAGAGGCCATTTTCATCCTCCCAGAGCCCTGGGGGGAGGCCTCCAGTTCCTTGGGAGGGCAAAAAATAGCCCTCCCGGAAGTTACGGTAGGCCACGCCCACCCATGGCCATGCCCACCCAGCAACGGGGCAGCATACTGGTTGCTGGGATTGAAATCATAAACCACTTTTTTCAGTGATGTTATTAACTTTGAACGATCATTAAATGAACTGTGGTAAGTTGAGGGCTACCTGTATACATGTAGTCATTAACTTACATCAGTTCATTTAATGATTGTTCAAAGTTCTAACGGCACTGAAAAAAGTGACTTATAACTGTTTTTCACATTTATGATCATTGCAGCATCCCCATGGTCACGTGATCAAAATTCAGGTGCTTGGCAATTGATTTATATTAATGACCATCACTATGTCCCGGGGTCATGTGATCTCCTTTTGTGACCTTCTGACCAGCAAAGTCAATGAGGAAGCCAGATTCACTTAACAACCATGTTTCTAACTTTTCACTTAACCCTTGTGGCAAGAAAAGTTGTAAAATGGGACAAAACTCACTTTACAAATGTTTCACTTCACAATAGAAATTTTGGGTTCCATTGTGGGTATAAGTCGAGGATTATCTGTATTTTTTTATAGTCATCTATAGTATATTATCTACCTACAGATTGCTTATTGCTGAAAGGTGATAATAGTAATTTGGATGAATTTTGGAATAAAATGTTGGAATATTCTATGGAAATAATAAGGTATAAGTGATAGAAATAATAAGATATAAGTGATTAATAATCTTAAAGAAGTTAAGTTTTGTTCATATGATAAGATTAATCAAAAGAAAATATTTCGGATCCTCAGAGAAAGTTTTAAAAAACTCTTGTTATGCTGGTAATGTAAAACAATTTACATGTATGAGTTATATAAAAAACAAGTACCTCCCATGAATTTTTAAAATGCATCTGTCGACTTACTAATATTTTATCTTTATTCAAACAGTATGTAAAGATAAAGATGATGTAGTTTAACAAAAGAACGATGAAAATTAGCTCTTCAATAATTTAGTCAACAAAAAATTTAACATGTGTTAACGTAAATTTGTTACATGTGTAATAATGAAGCTGTTCCAGTTACCCTCCTTAATCTAAAACTTTAAAACCAATGTTATATGGTTTTGGAAAACATAATTTAATATGTTCTATCATATTGACTTTATTAATAGTTAAATAATTTTGGATTATAGAGCTCCAAAATGTATAACAAAGATCAGGTTTTCTAAATTCTTTGAGATACCTTATCTTATTAATTCAACTCTCATTTCATCAAGAAGTCCTTGGTCTCTCAAATCCAAATAATGCTACTTCACATCTTTGCTAAATAATTAAAACTTAGTATGGATGAAGAACACTTCAGTTACCTTGTTTCAGCTTGCAAATCTCTTAATTTGCTGTTGCTTTTCTGCCAAATCATCAAAAGCAGCTCTGAGACATTGCCTGAAATTTGGATCATCATTCAGTAATGGATCATTTCCTTCTCTGAGGTGCACAGTCAAATTGTCTGCCCTGTCAGGCCCCATCCATCTTTCTTTTTGATTTGGGCCTGCCACAAGGGAGGATGGGTAACAGTGGGAATGAAAGTAAAGTGAGGAGGGAAAATAGCCACAACGACATTCTTTCGGTGGAGTTGCTGGAATTTGGAGGGGAGTGACTGGACTTGGCAGGAGTTCAGAATAGAGGTGGATTGAAGAGTGTGACTTGAGGGTCATCAGTATGTAGGTTGGATGTGAGTTTAATTTAGCAGGGGAAAACACGGGATTTCAGATTTGGGTTTTCCCAGATGTGTCAATATAACTTCTCTAATAAATTCTTATTTGGATGGACTTTGTCTCTGAGTGCGGATTTGAGATGGAGAGTTTGGTTGGAATGCTGACATGCCCTTTCTTTTAGCAGACTCAGAACACAAGTAATTTTGATGTACTCTACAAGAAATTTTGCAAGTCAACCTGACATGTATAATTTACAGTGAGTTGTGAAAGTCAGAAATTGTTCCTGGTACCTCTAAACCCCTTTGGTAAAGCCCCTGTGAGAGTACAGAAATATTGACATGGCTACTATTTTCTAAATTGTTCTTTATTTAAACAAGCTGTGTCCCAAAACGCTATTAGTTCTGCCATTGCATTATGCAAGTTTATTTTGTGTAAATCCACTTCTTAGCGTTTGTAGTCTTGATCATTAGAAAAACAGCCAATGAACTTAGAATTTTTTAACATACAAATCATAAACATCATGATTAAAATACTAAAGAGAAACAGGTTTGTTTCGAGCAGCCTGAAAAGTAGTAGTTGTTAGGAGAAAAATATATTTTAAAATCTTTCATTTTAATAAACATAATTAACAAGTAAATAAAATATAGTTTGAAGACAGTGTTATCAATTTTATTTGGAATTTAAATTTAATATTTCAGGGGAAACAATGTGGGATGCTCTTAGGACATGGAAAACATCGATTCATCCTTATGAAAGGAAGCGATTAGGGCTGTGTGTTTTTATTGTTAGTGGAAGATAATTTCTCTGTTCTGTACTATTCTGAGCTTATTTAGTTGCTGGGTGTTGTCAGACTAGCTAGCTAAAAATAACAACAGGAGGTTGCTGTGAGATGGCTGCAACTTGCTGTATTGATTTTGTAATATGAAGGAGGTTCAAACCTTTGTCATTTTTGATAAATGGTTTTCCTGTTTTTTGAATTGCTTCCTGTTTGACAGACTCATTATTATTTATACTTCTAATGTACAGAAGTGACAAAGCTAAAAGTTGTTTTACTCTTTAATTCTTGCATTATGAAACAGTAGGAAAGATCGCATTCTTTCTATGCTGCTTTGAAACAGTTTTTGCTATGATACTGTTTCAACCTATGAATATAATGAATAGTATTTAATTGTTTTGTTCTAGATTTAAATTTGCTGCTTATGCTTTACCTTAAGATAGGCACCCCATTCTACTAAATGATTTGAAGTAATGAAAAGTCACATGCCCACATAATACCTTTGTTATTAGGTTTCTCTGTTACGGCTATAATTTCAATTAAAAGAAGAGCATGGAAAAGAAGAGAAATGGTAGGTGAATATAATTATTATAGGCAGCAATCTGAAATCACAACTGCCAGGTCTTTTATCTGTTTTTGGCCTTCATATGCACTGCGTTATTTCCAAGAATCTAGGATGTCATAATGTAAGTATATTTGCAGAGCCAAGCAGTATAGCCTTTTGTTATTGACAGATGAAAGTTTTCTCAGTGTGCAGATATTCTAAATGTTGACTGAGATTTTTTGGTATGACACCCAGTGGGACCACCTTAGCTGGTTTCTGTCATAATCTTTCAACTTTGATTTTCAGATCTTGATATTTTGTGATTTTTCTCCAATTCTTTGTCATCTATTATACTATCACTTGGTATTGCTACATCAGTTATCCACATTTTCTTCTTTTGAGACACAATAGCAGTCTTCCAATATTTGAGGGGCTGTCACAGATGAAAGAGATTCAACCTATTCTCCAAAGCACCTGAGGGCAGGCCAAGAAGTAGTAGATGGAAATTTATCAAGGAGACATGCAATCTAGAACTAAGGAGAAATTTTCTGACAGAATGATTAGTCAGTGGAACGGTTTGCCTCCAGAAATTGTTGGTGCTTCAACAGTGGAGATTTGAAAGAAGTAATTGGGCAGCTATTTGTCTGGAATAGTATACTTGAGCAGGGGATTGGACAAAAGACTTCCAAAGTCCCTTTCAATTCTGTTATTCTGTTCTGCATCATCTGTAGCTTTTGAATACTCTTCAAGCTCCATGTAGAATGCTTTGCAATAATACAACTGAGAGGTGACCAGGGTCTGTGCATAGGATCTTACGATCCAGATAAAGCCCCTGTCCCACTGCACCAACGAATGCAAAGAGGATGTCAAACGTTAAAAAAAGCTTGCCATCCATTGTAAAATGCAATGCATCCGTTGTGTACTCACTGCATACGTGTTTCATACGCTCTATCCCTCGAGCAACCATCCACTGAGATTTCATCCGCGCAAGAAGTTTTGAGCTGCACAAAACTTTTTGAACGGATGAACTTTCCGCTGCGTACAATGTACATCCGCGGCATATATGGGCAACAAACGTTCTATGTCCGTTATCATCCGTTAAACGTCCGCTGTATCCTCTCGGCATCCTCTGGCCATCCCCTCAACTCACATCCGCTGCAGCTGAAAACGGAAAGAGGGAGAAAATGAAAGGTACACAGAACGTTCACACAGCATTAGTAGCATGGAAATAGAAAGGATATAAGCAGATGAATCGCGTACATAAAGGATTAAAACGGACAAAACGTTTGTATTTGGGATGTATCTCGGATATTTAGGATGTCTAGAGTATGTAGAAGGAAACCTAGCAGACAAGCGATATTTCCTATAAAAAGGGGGAGGAAATCACCTAGATCTCAGTATGAGTCCAGCAGCCGTGGTGTACAGACCTCTTCACCCTTGGTCTTGGTCTTCCACATCATCCATTGTTCTCCACCATGGATCATGACACAGTCCGTATGGTAGCTGCAATCATTCATCACCAGAACCGAACCCTGTTCAGACTGTTTCACCTTTTATACACAAGGAGAAGAAGGAGATGTCCAAGAGCTGTGTGGGTCCGAGGATGAATCATGAGAAGAATGGAGTTTGGACTGTATGACCAGTTGATGGTGGAGCTGAGTAATGAAGACACTCGTGCTATTCCAGCACTTCATGAGGATGCCACCAGCCATGTTTGACGAATTTGTAGAGCGTCTGAGACCCAGGTTGACCAAGCCGAGCACCAACCTCCGTGCCAACCTGGACCCTGGACTGAAGGTGGCACTGACTCTGCGCCACCTGGCCTCTGGAACCACATACAAAAGCATGCAGTATGCCTAGAGGGTGCCACACAACACCATCAGCAAAGTGGTAAGAGAAGTGGTGCAGGCCATCATCGAAGAATATGTGGAGGAGCTCCTCAAGTGCCCCACCACTGAACAAGGCTGGAGGAAACTTGAAGAAGAGTGGTATCAGAGGTGGAATTTTCCCCACACCGTTGGAGCCATAGATGGGAAGCACGTGGCCTGCAAAGCTCCAGCCAACTCAGGGTCCACTTATTTCAACTACAAGGGCTTCTTCAGTATCATCCTCTTTGCCATGGTTGATGCTGACTACAAGTTCATCTACATCGATGCTTCAGGCAACGGGTCAGCTTCAGATAGCCAGGTATACAACAGTATGGGCTGGAACGCAACCTCATCATGGGTTTTCCAGATCCAGACCCCCTACCCAATGACACACAAGATGTGCCCTACTTCATCATTGGTGATGACTCCTTCTCCCTCAGAACCTACCTCATGAAGCCCTACAGTTCCAGATACCTCACCCGTGAAGAGAGGCTACAGGCTGTCCAGGGCAAGACGGGTGGTGGAGAACGCCTTTGGCATCCTGGCCAACAGGTTCCAGATACTTCTCACCACCATGCAGCATCACCCAGAGACTGTGAGGAGCATCGTGGAAGCTTGCTGCATCCTGCACAATCTCATGCGCACCCGCTACCCAGTGTTGCAGAACAGACTTGTGGACCGTCAACAAGGGAATGGGGACATGGAGCCTGGTGAATGGAGTTAAGGACGAAACCTGATAGACACTGTGGATGTACAAGGCCCCAACAGAGCTTCACGTGAAGGGAAGAAGCAGCGCAACCTACTGAGACACTGGTGCAACTCCCCAGCTGGAGCAGTGGAGTGGCAAGACAGGATGATAGATGATTAATGGATGCTTCCTTGAGCCTGTCGCATAACACTGATGAGATTGTGCCATGTATGTTGAGTGGTCCTTTAATGAATAGGGCATTAATAAGGAGCTTTGTTTATTTTGAAATGTGTTGATCAATGAATAAATTGTTATTGATAATAAAGGTCCATATGTGTGGCAGCTGGGAGGGTGGACCATACAGTCCCACTATGGTTGCACTGGAGGTTTATCTATCCCACAACTATCCTTATCTATCCCACAAGCATGCAAAGGCTTAACCATTTTTTCAAAGTTTTCACCAACACTTTATGAAGTAAAAAAAATGAACCAAGTATCTCAAGCAAAGATAACCTTTATTAACTGTCTTAAGTAAACTGTATGACTTTATTAAAAAAGCAAAATGAACCAAGTAAAGTGTCTTAAGCAAAGATAAAGTGAACAAGTAACAACTGAGTCTCTGGCACTATTCTCAGTCACTCTGAGTCATGTCCATGGTCTCAGCTGTTAAGCGGCCAGGGATTGTGGAGGTGGCTGTGGCTTGAGTGTGGTCTGAGGCGCCATTGGGGTGCCTGAGAGTACAACAGGGGATGGTGTGGTCAGGAAGTTCTCCGAGAGCTGACTCAGTCCCATGAGGTTGAGAGGCCCTTCATCAAGTACCTGGGATGTCAGGCACAAGACTGATGACAGATTGTCCATTGACGGACTTGGCTGTGGGATGGAGGAAGGAGGAGTGTAGTGGGGCTGTCTGGTCTGCAGCTGGGTGAGGACTGGCATCTGTGGTGTGCGATGAACCTGGGCTTGGACTGGGAAGGTCTGCTTCTGCTGTGGGAAGTCCTGGTAGTCATAGCCTTGGTAGGTGAGAGGCTGTTGAAAGCCGTGGAAGGGCTGTGACATCGCCTGGGTTGGAGGAGCAGACCTGGACTGGGTAGGAGCAGCTTCAGCTGGGCCTTGAGGGTTGTGCAGAAGTGCTGTTATCTTTTCCTTCATCACCTGGTACTGGGCCTCAGGGTGTGGCTCACGTAGGTGATAAAAGTGTGGTGGCTGGAGGATCCTCTGTCCAAGTGGACCAGTTGAGAGAGAAGTTCTGTGCTGGTCTTCATTGTGTCCCTGATCTCCAAGAGGACAATGTGGCTCTGGCCCTCCAGTCTGCCTCTCTGCCTGCATCCGGTGGGGGTGGGGGTGGGTTGGTCTCTGGTGGCTTCTGCTTCTTCCTCCATTTGTGACAGGGGATCCTCCAAGTCCGCCGGCATGGGGAGTGCAGCTGTCGGGGGGGTCTGCCGTGGGGCCCTCTGAAGACACCTGCCTGGACAGGCTAGCTGGCTCCTGACTGGAAGAGGACTGGCTGTCTGTGGGCTGCCTGAGGGAGAGGGGTGTCAGAGGGGCTGCTCCTCGGTGGCGGATCTCACCCTCCAGGAAGCTGCACTTGGCCATGACGTACATCTCCCAGTCAGTGAGCTTGACAGCGGCCTGCCCAGATTTTTTGAGGTGTAGCTTGCCATACCAGGTGTGCATGTGCTTCCACCATCCTAGGAGTACATCTGCAGTGTAGCCCAGGCTCTCTGCCTTGTCTCTCCAAGCTGCCTGTTTCTTCTTGGTGTCGTGATAGAGTCAGTGGAAGCACTGACCTTTCTCCACAGGTACTCGTTCTCCCTCAGCCATTCCAGCACCACCTCCTCATGGCCCTTGGAAACAGTGTACTGTTTCCTCTCTCCCTTCTCCCTTCTCCTTCCCTTGCCTCTTCCTCCCTCTGGCAGGGGCTTCAGCAGGGCCTTCAGGGGCTTTGGCAGCAGGGCCTTTAGCAGCAGGGCTTTGAGGGCCTTGGGGCTGGTCCACCACAGCAGCAGTAGCAGCACCAGCAGTAGCAGCACCAGCACCAGCAATAGCAGCAGCAGCAACAGCAGAATCAGTGCCAGAGGGTGGGATGCTGTTTCTGTCCTTCTTGCTAGGTCTCGCACGAGTAGGCACCGGCTTCCTCTTCTTCCCTGATTGACGAACCATGGTGTTCTTTAGAGATATATGTGGCAGCACGTCTTTCCTCTAAATGCTGACTGCGTGCAAGCTGCATCCTTTTATGTCCGCGGAGCTGGCGCAATTCATACTCCCCGCATGCGCAGTGAACGCTTTGCATCTGATATACATCCGCGCGGCATCTGCTTTGCTTCCTATAGACGTCCGTCATTCATCCACGTCATCCGCTATGCATCCGCCCCTTCCGCTATGTGCCCCGCTTCGCAATTCTCCCCCGGAACCCCTTTGGATGTGTCATCCGCTTGCATCCGCTAGGCTTCCTATGAGCATCCGTTTAACATCCCCGCTACGTACTACCCACGTCCGTTCTTTTCCATTCTGCTTATGCAAATTTTCACCACTTTTTGGAGCGGATGACAACGGATGGAGCCACTCCCAAAAATTTGCTCGTCCGCTGTGTCCTTTATGCATATGTTTTGCATCCGTCGGCCAGTTGGACCTAGCCTTAAGGGCTCAACTGTTGTACATGAAATTATGCAGAGGTCCTCTTTGCCATTACTGCCACCTGTTGTTTGAGCAGGAGTCATGAATCTAGGGAAACATTCAAATTGTGCACCAGGTCTATTTGGGGTAGTACAACCCCATCTTGGACTGCAGATGATAAACATTCAAATCCAGGGGCCTGTTGAATCCACAGTTATTCTCTTTTGCCAGGTTTTAGCTGATGCCTGTTTTCCTCCATCCAGACCTCCCAGCCTTCAGGCACTGTGAAAGGGCAGCCACAGCATCACTTAGATCACCAGGGATGAGATCTGAAGCTGAATATCATCTGCATACTGAGGGTATCTCATGCCATGGTGTTTGATGATTTTATTCAGCACTTTCATGCTGTTCCTTTCATGTTAAAGGAACGGGCAGAATACCAAGCCCTGCAGCACCCCACAGAAGAGTAGTTGTGGGCTGAACCTTTCATTCCTTGTTAATGCCGGCAAGGTCTAGCTTTGTAGAAAGAAAGCTGAATCAGCACAATATTGTGCCACTCACCTCTAGACTCTTTTGTTGACCCAAAAGGATACTGTGGTCAACAGTATCAAAAGCCACCAAGTGAACAAGGATGGATATACTATCCCTATCTCACTCATGCCAGAGATTATCCACAAAGGTGACTAATGTGGTTTCCTCCCCTCTTCCAGATAGTAAGGGAATTTAAGGGTTCCTGAAGCATAGATAACAGATTATCTTGAGTTCATGCCCTCAATGGACTTGTTTCAACTGATATCTGATTTGACTCATTCAGGCAGGCACACCTTGTATTGTCACACCTTGTATAGGGCAGTTAGTTTGTAAGAGTGGGGATTTGTTAGTATGATCTGCCCCAGTTGTCATATAATTCCATAAAGTTTCCTGCAAGCATTTCCCTAATAGTTTAATGGAGGAGGGGAAAACAGTTTGGTTATGCAGATGCAGTTATCAAATTAGCCTCCTGAAGATGACATCTCTTGGTTTGGTCTTATTGACAAACTTCTGCCTGGTCTTCAATATCTTCATAGGAAAGATTCTGGAGAAAGTGGTTGGGAAAATTGCAGAAAATCCTGGGTGAAGTGGTTTATCTGGATTCCTTCAGTTGGGTTTCATACCTAGTCATGGGATACAAATGATGGCTTGTGGTTGATCTTCATCATAACTTTGATGAAGGGAATGTGGCCCTCCTAATTCTGCTTAAACTTTCAGGAGCATTTTTTATTTTTATACATGCTATTGTGAACAATAGTCCACAAGGCGTGACACTAAGTATCAAGATCATGCATACAATGCTGTGCACTATACACGACAACCTCATGGCCTAATCAAGGGTTCACAGCAGCTTAAGAGAAGAATAATGACAAAAAGAAAAAAGTGGGGCCTAATAAATAATATACTATACAATCTGCAGAAGGTGGTTGTGGATGCGACTCTTGAATGACTGAGAGC
This sequence comes from Laticauda colubrina, assembly GCA_015471245.1. Lineage (NCBI taxonomy): Eukaryota > Metazoa > Chordata > Lepidosauria > Squamata > Elapidae > Laticauda > Laticauda colubrina. The sequence goes on from BLBF01000031.1 coordinate 4,078,367, forward strand.
CTCTGTCACTAATCATGCCTACAATGTCTTCTGGTAAGCTGTTCCAGACTCTGACTGCAGTGTGTACAAAACTCCTGCCAGTTGAGTGTGTTCTGGACTTGGGTTCCACAAGAGCATGTCTCGGAGTTGACACACTAGAGCGAGTTGTTCTTCTCATTGTATAAGGTGGGGGAACCAGCTTTTTCAGGTCTTGAGGGCAGAGGCCTGTCTGCATTTTGTACAGGGCAACTGCAGCTGCAACTTGACGTGTATGGTGAAGCGAAGGAATATTGAAGTTGGAGCGTGCCTCGTCCTCATTTATTCCGATTATGCGTAGGGCCTTCTTCTGTATACGATCAAGTAGCTGAAGTACTGTAGGAGATGCATTCAGCCAGCACAGAGAGGCGAATTCCATGATACTTCTTATCTGGGCCTTGTACACTGTGGCTCTCCCAGGGGCATCCAGTTTAGATGCTACCCTCCTAAGAGCACCAAGTCTCTGTCCAGCTCTGGATGAAATGTTCCTGATGTGCTTATTCCAGGTGAGCTTCTTGTCAACCGTGATGCCCAGTATCTCCAGTTCGTCTACCTCAGTGATTTTTGTGTTTCCAAAGTGCAAGTCTACCATCGATGGTTGTCTCTTTCTTGATATTGTTAAAGCCTTGCACTTGGCTGGCTCAAAAGACACCCTCCATTTATCAGCCCATTGCTTCATGTTTTCCAGGTCTCTGTTTAGGCTTGCATTAACTGGCTCCGCTTCTCCTGATGATCTAATTTCACAGAACAGGGTGGAGTCATCAGCATACAGATATAGGGCATTCTCACAGAGATCACCCAGGTCATCAATGAAGACTGAGAACAGCAGGGGACCTAGAACTGATCCCTGTGGTACTGAAGCATTGATGGATGTAGTTGTGGATAACTGGCCTGACAAGACAACCTTTATTGATCTATCAGACAGGTAGCTTTCAATCCAGCTGAGCAGTTTTCCTCTGATACCCTTCCCTTCCAGCTTGGAACAGAGGCCGTTGTGCCAGACCTTGTCAAAAGCTCCCTTAATGTCCAGCTTAATGTCCAACAGAAAGCACCATATCGGGGTGTGCAACAAAAGCAAGCCCCCCCCATCCCCCCCCATTTCACATGTTTTAATATCGGTCTTAATTTGGGGGAGGGGCTTAATTTCATTTCATACCTATAAAACATGCTGGGATTTCCTATTGGGGGAGGCCGTATTGTTGGAGAAACAGGGTACATTTTTATATTACATTCAAAGGCGAGTGTCCAACAGGCATATGAAAAATATTATTTTTTCAAATAATAGATATGCCTGAGATTATAGGATAAGAATGTAGGCAATACTCTTAGAGAAGCCTTTCTATCTATAGACAGTTGCAATTTTAATTCTGGGATTGTTTTCTTTTCAGTCTGATATTACTACTTATTTATTTTATTAAACTTATATGAACAATGGTGGGATTGGAATAACTTAACTGGTTCTCTGGCTGGGTAAGAGTGGCCATTTGATCACGTGACCAGGTGGATGATGTCACTCATCACATTCAGCCCCGCCTCCCAGCTGCTCACCTCAAAGGCAGAGGTAGGATTTAGCCAGTTGGGGCTAATCCCACCACTGGCTGCCGCCGCCGCCACCCTTGAATGTTTTTGGGCCATTTTCAGGTCCTTTTTGGGGCTGTTTTCAGGTCATTTTTGGGCCATTTTCAGGCCCAAACAACAGCTGGGAAAACAAGCCAAAAATGAGTGGGGGCAGGGCCAGCCATTGGTGAGATTTGCTGATTCACTGAACTGCACAGAATCTTAACTACCAGTTCACGTGAACCAGTGAGAACTGGTAGCAACCCACCTCTGTATATGGGTATGTCCTGCATAAATATAACTGAATAGTAACCCCAGTTTAAAACATCTATCTATGCTAATATGAAATAAAAATAAAAAATAGAATACATAATTTAGTGCAGGTACATGTTAGCATGTTATTTGCAAACTGATTTGGATGCTCTTTTAATCTAGTTCTTTGGGGAGGATGCATTGCGTCAGCCCCGCGGATATAAAAGGAGGCAGCTCACAAGCAGGTCACCATTCAGAGGAAAGACCTGCTGCCAGACACATCTCCAGCCAACAACTATGGGGAAGAAGAGGAAGCCTGTGCCATCTTCTGCCAGCCCTGGCAAGAAGGACAGGGCCACCATCCCACCCCCTGGCGCTGACTCTGCTTCTGCTGGTGCTTCTGCTGCTGGTGCTGACTCTGCTGGTGCTGGTGCTTCTGCTGGTGTTGCTCCTGGTGCTGGGGCTTCTGCTGGGGCTTACTCTGCTGGTGCTGCTCCTGGTGCTGGTGCTTCTGCTGGTGCTTACTCTGCTGGTGCTGCTCCTGGTGCTGCTGGTCCTGCTGTTGCTGTTGCTGCTGCTGCTGCTGCTGGTGGGGTGTGGTGGACCAGCCCCTAGAACTTCAAAGCCCTACTGATGAGGGCCCAGAAGGCCCTGCCAGAGGGAGGAAGAGGCAATCGTGCGATAGGGAGAGGAGACAGTACTCCATTGAAGAGGAACATGAGGATGAGGTGCTCGAATGGCTGAGGGAGAACGAGTACCTCTGGCGGAAGGGACACAGGCTCTATCTAGACACCAAGCGGAAGCAGGCGGCTTGGAGAGAGAAGGCAGAGAGCCTGGGCTACACTTCGGAGGTCCTCCTCGGGTGGTGGAAGCACATGCACACCTGGTACGGGAAGCTGCACCTCAAGAAGTCTGGCCAGGCCGCGGTCAAGCTCACCGACCGGGAGACCTACGTGATGGCCAAGTGCAGCTTCTTGGAGGGTGAGGTCCTCCACCGAGGAGCAGCCCCTCTGTCTACCCTCACTCTCAGGCAGCCCACAGAGACCCAGTCCTCTTCTGGCCAAGAGTCAGCTCCTGTGTCCAGGCAGGTATCTGTGGAGCGCCCCACGATGAAGACCCCCCCGACAGCTACACTCCCCGTGGCGGAGCGCGTGGAGGACCCCCTGACGCAGTTAGAGCGAGAGGAGGCCACTGCCACCAGAGACCAACCCATACCCACACCCAGCTCCACCTCCACAGAAAGCAGGCAGAAAGCCAGACCGGAGGGACAGAGCCACACTGTCCTGCTGGAGATCAGGGACACCATCAAAAGCAGCGTAGATCTCCTCTCTCAGCTGGTACACTCCGACATACCATCCTCTAACAGAAAGCCTTTCCTCACCTATGTCAACCAGACCCTCATGGACATGTCCGAATCACAGTACCAGGTGATCAAGGAGAAGATCACAGGTCTTCTGCACCACCCTCCAGGCCCAGCTGAACCTGCTCCCACCCAGTCCAGGTCTGCTCCTCCACCCCAGGTGCTATCACAGCCCTTCCAAGGCTTTCAACAGCCCCTCACTGACCAAGGCTACGGCTACCAGGAGTTCCAGCAGCACAGGCAGCCCTTCCCAGTCCAGGCACAGGTTCATCGCACGCCACAGGTGCCACCGATGCCACCGACGTCACAGATGCCACCGACGCCTCACCTCGCTCACCTGCAGACCAGACAGCCCACTACACTCCTCCTTCCTCCACTCCACAGCCAAGCCCAGCCTCAGAACATCTGTCATCGGTCTTGGGACTGACACCCCATGTCATGGAGGAAGGGGCTCTCAACATTACAGGACTGAGCCAGCTCTCTGAGAGCTTCCTCCACACACCATCCCCTGTTGACCTCTCGGGGCCAGGCACCCTAATGGCGCCTGAGACCAGCACTCCAGCCACTGCCACCTCCACAGCACCTGGACCCTTTCCCCGCTGAGACTATGGGCACGCCTCAGAGTGACTGAGAAGAGTGCCAGACACTGGGTTGCTACCTGTTGACTTTATCTTTGCTTGGGACACTTTACTTGGGTCATTTTGCTTTTACAGTTTGTTATTAATAAAGTTTATCTTTGCTTCACACACTTGGTTCAGTTCTTTTAGTAAATAAAGTCTTGGTGGAAACTTTTAGAAATGTTTTAAGCCTTTGCATGCTTGTGGGATGGGTAAGGATAGCAGTGGGATGGGCAGGGATACCTGTGGGATGGGTAATAGCTGTGGGATGGGTTAGGATAGCAGTGGGATGGGCAGGGATACCTGTGGGATGGGTAATAGCTGTGGGATGGGCAGGGATACCTGTGGGATGGGTAATAGCTGTGGGATAGATAAGCCTCCAGTGCAAGCATAGTGGGACTGTATGGTCCACCCTCCCAGGTGCCACACCTATGGCTCTTTATTATCAATAACAATTTAATCATTCATCAACACATTTCAACATAAACACAACTCTTTATTAAATGCCCTGTTCATTGTAGGGCCACTCAATATACATGGCACAGTCTCATCAGTGTGAGGAGACAGGCTGAAGGAAGCATCCATTAAGCATCTACCATCCTGTCTTGCCACTCCTCTGCTCCAGCTGGGGAGTTGTACCAGTGTCTCAGGAGGTTGCACTGCTTCTTCCCTTCACGTGAAGCTCTGTTGGGGCCTGGCACATCCACAGTGTCTATCAGGTTTAGTCCTTGCCTCCATTCACCAGGCTCCATGTCCCCATTGCCTTGTTGGCGGTCCACAAGCCTGTTCTGCAACACTGGGTAGCGGATGCGCATGAGATTGTGCAGGATGCAGCAAGCTTCCACGATGTTTCTCACGGTCTCTGGGCGATGCTGCATGGTGGTGAGAAGTACCTGGAACCTGTTGGCCAGGATGCCAAAGGCATTCACCACTCGTCTTGCCCTGGACAGCCTGTAGTTGAAGATCCTCTCTTCATGGGTGAGGCATCTGGAAGTGTAGGGCTTCATGAGGTAGGTTCTGAGGAAGAAGTCGTCATCCCCCACGATGAAGTAGGGCACATCTTCCGTGTCGTTGGGCAGGGGGTCTGGATCTGGAAAGCCCATGATGAGGTTGCGTTCCAGCCCCTCCTTGAGGTCACTGGCGTTGTATATCTGGGCATCTGAAGGTGACCCGTTGCCTGAAGCATCGATGTACATGAACTTGTAGTCAGCATCGACCATGGCGAAGAGGATGATGTTGAAGAAGCCCTTCTAGTTGAAATAAGTGGACCCTGAGTTGGCTGGAGCTTTGCAGGCCACGTGCTTCCCATCTATGGCTCCAACAGTGTGGGGGAAGTTCCACTTCTGATACCACTGCTCTGCAACTTTCTTCCAGCCTTCTTCAGTGGAGGGGCACTGGAGGAGCTCCTCCAGGTATTCTTCGATGATGGCCTGCACCACTTCTCTGACCACAATGCTGATGGTGTTGTGTGGCACCCTCCAGGCATACTGCATGTTCCTGTATGTGGTTCCAGAGGCCAGGTGGCGCAGAGTCAGTGCCACCTTCAGCCCAGGGTCCAGGCTGGGACCGAAGTTGGTGTTTGCCTTGGTCAACCTGTGTCTCAGCCGCTGCACAACTTTGTCAAACATGTCTGGCGGCATCCTCATGAAGTTTTGGAATGCACGAGGGTCTTCGTTCCTCAGCTCCACCATCAGCTTGTTATACAGTTTGTACTCGGCTCTTCTCGCGATCCATCTTCAGACCCATACCCATCTTGGACGCTCCACCATCAGCTTGTTATACAGTTTGTACTCGGCTCTTCTCACGATCCATCTTCAGACCCATACCCATCAGACCCAGACCCAGACCCATCTTGGACGCCTCTTTTTCTTCCTGTAGAACAGGTGAAAGAGCCTGTAGAGGGCTTCGCAGTGTTGTAGAATGATGGCGGCTACCAAAAGGAGTGTGCAACGATCCATGGTAGAGATGACTGGATGCTGTGGAAGAGCAAGAGCAAGATCAAGGCTGAAGAGGTCTGCACAGCAGGGCTGCTGGACTGAAAGTGAGATCCAGGTGATTTCTCCCCCTTTTTATAGGAAATATAGGTTTTCCACTAGGTGTCCTTCTGCATCCTCTAGACATCCTGCAGACATCCTAAATATCCGAGATACGTCCCTATACAAATGTTTTTTTCCGTTTTAATGCTTTATATATGAGCTGCATCCGCTTTCATCCTTTCTACGTCTATGCTACTAACTCTGCGTGTCCATTCCACGTCTGTTTCGCTTCCTCCCTGTGTCCGTTTTCTGCTGGAGCGGATGTGAGTTGCACGGATGCGCAGCGGATATAGCGGACGCGTAACATGACGACGGACGTATAACGGATGTTCCCCGTATGCGTAGCATGTATAACGGACACGTTGGATACTTTATCTGGACGCGTTGGATACTTTATCCGCTCAAAAAGTTTTGTGCAGCTCAAAACTTTTTGAGCGGATGAAATCTCAGTAGACGGATGCTAGATGGATAGAGAGTATGAAAAACGTATGCAGTGAGTACAGAACGGATGCATTGCGTTAACCAACGGATGGCAAGTGTTTCTCTCCGTTTTATATCCTCTTTCCATCCATTGGTGCAGTGTGACAGGGGCTTTAGCAGATAATCTTTGCTCCACCCACTCTTCTTGAGCTGCCTGAATAAGGCAGTTAGAACAGCTAAAGCTGACAAAGCTCTGATTCATAATAATCTTGCCTCAACTTTCAGGTATATGAATAATAAATTCCTGCTTGATTCATACCTTGCTTTTTAGTCTGGTTTATTTTGTTTGTAGTGATAAGAGGAAGAATATATTTATGTGCACAACAAGCGGAAAATATGTGGAAGAAGCTCAGATACTCACCTCTCTGATTTACATGAATATAAAAAAGGGTGGTGGTACAGCATTATTGCATTTGCAACTTTCTGTTACTATAATCCAGGCCTGTCAAACTGACAGCCTGCTCAGGCCATACCCACCCCAACTCCGCAAAGGGAAAAATATTGCGATACGTCATGATATGGCCTGCAATGCAAGCAAGTTTGACATCCCCGTCTATAATCTAATCTCAAATAAAAGTAGATTTGCCTTCCTGTACAGTTGATTCCTGATCTGTCTACTGGTGAGCTAACAAAATATAAGATGAGTGTACCAAAAAGATTTAGAGGGAGGGAGATAGGCAGTTGAGAAATATGAAATATAAATACGTTTTTATTGATTCATATTGGATTTTAATGGTTTGCCTTTCAGATGCATGATATATTTTATAAGGAGAAACAAAAAATAACTTTCGAAAATGTTGAAACCCATCTGTTTTTTATATTATTGAAATAAAAACCTTACATAACAATTTTGCAAGAGATCCAACATATTCTTTGTTATAATAGAAATGTTGGATTTATTATCAGAAATGTTTTCCAAAGATACCCAGCTTTTAATTAGATTTATGTCTGAGAAATAACATAACGCATAATGCAATATGAAGTTACATAGGTTAAAGATCCTTCTAATAAAAACCCCATGCTGATATATAGATGTACAGAAAGAATAATTGATCTGGGTGTGTATTCAGAATATTGAAGACTGATCTTATACTTATTGTTTATTAAATTTAAATCTGACCTTGGAGGGAATGATGTTCCAAAGGAAGAATGCCACCCCTGAAAAGGCTTTCCTTGTGGCTCCCACTAGATGAAATTCCTTGGAAAATAGAACCTGCAACATGCTCCTTGCAGAGCTGATATGATGGGTAAATGTAGCTGGGGAGAGCACCCCTGGTGCTGTGTAAGTCCTTTAAAAGGCATAATAAGCACTTTGAATTGGACCCAGAACCAGAATTTCAAACAGCGCAGTTTGTGGAACATCTTCACTGAGTGTGCTTCATGGGGCCAGAGCAGGTGGCCATACCCATATATGATTAGTATACCTACATTAATCATTCTTCAGTGTGTTTTTTTTGATGCAATTAAAGTCCATCATTATTTTAACAATTTTACAGAAGAAAATGTTTCACTCAGGAAATATACATCTATCCAGCCATACATACATACTACTACTGCTATTACATCTATTTTGTAAAGATTGGGAGAAAAGAGTATGATAAACATAATGTAATGATGTAAAATTGATTGAAATAATGCAATTAAATAAAGGAAACCAGTGGCAAAAAACACATCTGAATATCAGTGTTAATCTTTTAGGAACAACTGAATAGTAGACCTGATATACAAATTATTTCAGGACAAATCTGCACAGTTCAGTAAAATAGGCACCTTGGTTAATTGCCATCCAGTTGGCAGATTTATAGTGTTTTTAGTGAAAACTTGTTTCCAACTGCCCTGTCTTTAAATTTTCCCAGAAGATAGAAAATCCTTGTAAGAGCTATCACTAGAAATAACTGCCTTGACTAAGATATATTAGTGAAGCCACTGGATAAATAAATAATTTGGTTATATCAGTCTATCTAAGATTGCTTATTTATATGCCTTGTAACACAGACAACTTGGATAGAGTTTGGAGTATGAGGAAATGTGACTGGATTCTTCCCTGGTTTATTTTCATCTGATGTTTATTACATGTTCAGATCTTGGCCTGTCATATAGTCAACCTTTCTCTGAAGAAGATCATGAAGTAATTGGAGCATATAAGTTTCAGTAGCTTTAAAAGGAGAGAAATAGATATTTAAAAAACATAATATTACAGTGCATATTTGTTTCTTTATTCTTCACTAGATCCATACCCATGCTTTGCTACAAAACTATGTGATCGGGCCTAATTTTGGGGGAGGAAAATAAGAGTTAAAAATTGTGCCTTTGCCTACCATCGGTATTCATGTGGCGAGCAGCCAGTCAGTGAGTGAGAGAGGGCTGTTTGGAAAGTGAAACAGTATTTGCTGTGTGAGCAAGAAGGAGACAGAAAGGAGCCTGGGCGTGGCTTAGCTCAACAGTACTAAAGCTGCTTGGTACTCTGAAACTCCTCTCTGTGTGTGTTTTACATTTGGAACAGATTTCTTTTCAGGTGGAGAGGGGAAGTAGAACTCCTCAGCATCAGAGCGTGTTCATAATAATATACGAAATACAAATGCTCTGATGATCATTTCAAAAAATCCTTTCTAAATGAGCACCTAGAAGCCAAGAGGAACACATACATGCCAAATTTCAAGTTTGTAGAGTTTATGGTTCTGGAGATTTTGTGATGATGTGTGAGTGGTATTTCACGTTTATACAGATTTATTAACATGTATAAATTAGAGTATGCAATAGCATACTTTGTGTACTCAAAATTAACCTTTTAAGATAGTGTCATTTGAATTCAATTAAAAATAGCTTATGTAACATAGTTTTAATTTATGATGTAGATGTATTGGATTTATTATTGTTATAAATCTTTTGATTAAGTTTTGATTTGAAAGTAGGTTATGCATTTTCTAAATATGTAAATTAAATTTCACAATCTTTGTTTTTAAAAAGTCTAATAATGATTCTTTAGTTACTCTGGGACCAACGGGACATTTAAAAATCCTAATGCTAACAGCATCTATAGCAGCTCAGTTGAGGCCACAGTAATCTCATGGCTCCTGTCTGATATCTCATTTTGGGACACAAGTCATTTTCTCCTTCTTGAGGCCAAGGAGAGACATTTAAATAAACCAGTATGCTATCATAAGTCACAATATCATTTTCCTGAAGCTTGTCAGAGGAATTTAAAAAATGAGAAATGTTAACTTTAGAAATTTAGACATTCTAAGCCCGGTCTTTTTATTTGTTTATTTATTTTGAGTAAAAGTCACAAGACATTACATCAGAGGGTTTTATTCAAGGCAAGTGCATCAGATCTAAGCCTCCTTGTAGAAAGGCATCTGGTTCCAACACTTCATGTATAAATGAATCTGTTTGTAATTTCAGGCTAATCCAGTGTGAGCATCCTTAGAGATGCTGTCATCTCGCTATATATTCCTGTCAGATCTGGCCCAGCTTGGTCCCTGGTCACGTACTGATTTCACTTTGCAGCGAAAAGGTTACTTTTACTAAAAGCCAAGTGGTTACAGTGAGCATATCCAGAATTAACCATTTGTGCATAAAGACTCCTTAGTTAACTTTATCTTCTCTGGTTCACCTCCCTATTATCTTGTCATTGTCCAGTCATATTTGAAGAAGATGTTTTGGTAACGTCCTTGCAAAAGTTGGCCAGATGCAGAGGTGTTACATTCCATTTGCAGGTCCACAACCAACCACAGGATGGTTCATATTGCACAAAGATTGCTTTTGGTTTCCAACTGTCTTTCTTTCAGTCTCCCTCCCCCGTTGTCGCCCCACTGCTTCCCCCCCCCCCCATGTTTTATGCCAGATTGGCATCTAGCAAAGCATAGGTGTGAGTGAAGCATGGCAGCTCTGACACTTCTTTAGACAGTTCCATTCTGGTGGACCTTGTGAATCAAGCAGTTAAAAGTGGCAGTTGGGAAGTTTGTACTTCCAGACTAACAAGACTAGAGGTTCCCCTGCCAAACAGACTTGTTGATCAATCTGAATCTTCTAGATTCAGAATTTTTGTTCAAAGAGCAGGTGGCAGTTGTGGCTTGGAGATCTTTGCACAGCTTCATCTAATGCTCCAGTTACGCCCATTTCTGAAGGTTTGCTTGCAAGCAAATTCAGTGCAGACTCACGGCAAGCAAATTTGAGAGACTGAGCTAGCCGATGGCAGATAGATAGATCACTGAATGATTCTGTGAGCAACTCAATCTGCCTGCTTTTGAATAAAAGTTGCTTTTTTAAATAAAAAATTCAATATTTACATACATGGTGTGTTGTGAGTTAATTTTATGAGTTTGCTTGCAAGCAAATTTTATGTGACAGACTGAGCTAGCTGATGGCAAATAGATAGATTTCTGAATGAATCTGTGATTCTGTGAACAACTCAATCTGCCTGCCTGCTTTGCCTGATTTTGGGTAAAAGTTGCTCTTTTTTATATAAAAAAATCAATATTTATATAAATATTTATAATATTTACACACAAGCCATGCCCAGCCAGTCACATGACCAACAAGACTCACCCACAAATTAGGCTATGCCCACAGAACCAGTTAGTGGTTCCTGGAATCTAAAATTATGAGTTTGGTGGTCCCTGAGATCCAAAAGGTTGGAGACCCCTGGAATTGACAATGGTAACAGATCAGCCAGTGGGGACTGTTTGGTGACCTAGACAGCTCAGAGTCTGGGAGTGGCTTAGCTTGACTGATTTGTATATAAGAGTTGCTTTGTCTTTGCTGTATAGCCTTTGTATTATATAGCTTCTATGATTCTGTGCATATGTGATTCTTTGCTTATGGATTCTGAGTTCTGTTGCATGGGTATTGTATATTGTTTTATATTGTTGTATATAAAGTTTATTTTATAAATGAATCCTGCTGAATTCTTTACTTATGTGCTAGTTGGATTGCAGAAAACTCTTTAACAATTTTTTAGTATTCTATTTTTTAATAATGTTTTTATATTTTTATAATGATTTTTAGATATTGTTTTATTCAATTGTATACTGCTTTTGTGAGATGGCTGGCCATATAAATTTGAATAATTAAATAAATACAAAAAGTTATATAATGGTAAAATTCCCTGTGATAAGGCTTATTTTATATTTAAATAGGAATCCAAGGTCCACCGGTCTAATTTAATATTTGCCATAATAACTAGTTTTATATTTGGCATAATAAACTAGTTTAATATTTGGCCTAACAAACATATACAGTGGCCCTTAAATTAGAACAACTGGGACTGGGAATGGTGTCGCTAAGTGATTGGTAAAATGTGATGTCATATGACCACATCACGTACTGTAGTGGCAATCCAGGCAGTTCTGATTGCCTAATTCCAGATGTGTGGGCCATTAAGAAAGAAGCAGAAGGGTTCCAAGGCAAGAAGTATAAGGGTGATACAAAGGGTTCGGGGAGGGCCAACTTAAGCCCTGTATGAGAGGGAGGGGGTGCTCCATGGTGCAAGCTTAAAAAGGCTGGGGAATTTGGGTGCAGGGTGATTGCAGGGGGGCTATGGTGTGCAAAAGCAGGGATGCCAAGGAGAAGAGGTTTAGGGAGAGTTTCTCCCTGTGGGTAAGAGATCATGGGAAGGGCATGGGAGGTTTGTGAGTATGTAAGTGCAGGGAGGCTGTGGGAAGAGAGTGCAGGAACTCTCTGTGTGTGTCTCTGTCTGTCTTTGTGTGTGTGTGTGTGTGTGAGAGAGAGAGATCATAGAAGACCATGGGAAAAGGGCATGGGGTAGATATGTGTGTATGAGCACGGGGAAGCTATGGAAAGGGAATGTGGGGTGTATTGTATTGCAATCACCAGCAAGCCAAGGGAAGAGAGCATATAATGCAAGCTAGTTACCAAGCACCTGAATCTGACATTGCTAGCATTACAACACTTGTAACATTCCTTCATTCAGAGATATGAATGATTGAACAGTTGCTGCATGAATGATTGTAACTCAAGGACTACCTGTAAGACTCCTGTTAAAAAATTCGTTTTCAGAAATCTGACATTCTGAAGTCTGACTCATCAATACTTCCTGGGTGTGTGGAATTCCTGCAGAGTGACTGACTTGAATTCTTTCCTGTCTAAATGCAATTACTTATAGATTTTACTGTGTATTGAAATTTGATGTTCTTGTAGAAATGTACTGAAAGTAGTGTGATACCTGAGGTTGTGAGACACAAAACAAGTCATTATGTTATATCTGCCCTTTTAACCAGTTTTGTTGTGGACTTTACATTATCAGTAAATTATGAAGGTTTTTTTCCCTCATAAAAATAAATAAATAATAAACCAAAACCAGGAAAACAGCATTTTTGCTATGTGCTATATACAGTGTGTTGAATATCCCACTGGAAGTTGGGAAAATTGATATGGGGAAAAGGAGGAGGAAGAGGAAGAGGTGGTGGTAATGCAAAATATATTGTCAACCTTTTAATTTCCTAAACATTTAGTGCAATCTTGCTGAAGAATGAGCGTCTGTGCTTCTTGAATGTGTTCATTGATTTATATTCATCAAACTTGTCTTATTTTTGGCCTGTTATCTTACATTAAGTCATCATACACTGTAGCCATCTACATTCAGTTTCTAGCTGAGATTATGTTCTCCCAATAAGCTTATTTCATCAAGAATAGTACCTGTAAAATAATGTACAGTATCAGCATGATAATTGTGCAGTATCTTTGAATAATGAATTTTATTTCTTTGTTCTTGTGAATTATAATGTCATATTTAATAATTAATTCAAAATTTCCAGAAGATTTATGTGTATTATTTATGGGCTTAGTTATTTGTTCTCAGATGGAATTATTGAAACTAAAATTAGAAAATGTTACCTGCCTGATGATATGTTTAATATAGTCTATACAGGTAATCCTCGATTTATGACCACAATCGAGCCCAAAATTTCTGTTGTTGAGACATTTATTAAGTGAGTTAGTTGTTAAGTGAATCACTGCAGTTGATAAGTTAGTAACCTGGTTAAGTGAATCTGGCTTCCCCATTGATTTGGCTTGTCAGAAGGTCGCAAGAAGTGATCACATGATCCTAGGACAAAGTAAAATTCATAAATATGAAACAGTTGTCAAGCATCTGAATTTTGATCACATGATCGTGGGGATGCTGCAAAAGTCAGAACTGAAAAATGGTCATAATTCACATTTTTCAGTGCTGTTGTAATTTTGAAAGGTCACAAAATGAACTGTTGTAAATTGAAGACTACCCAATTAAAGAGGAAACTGTAAAAGTGGCTTATAGTAAAACCAGAATTCACTGGAGATAGAATAGCTTCAAAAAGTGGTCAGTTCAATATTATCATGCTTTTTTCCAAAGAGGAGAGGAAAGAAAACAGAGAAGTAGGAATAAGGAGGGATTAAGGTCTCCAAGGGCACATTTCTCTCACAGAAATCCAGGTTGCTCTGAGGAAAAAATGGAATAGTGTTTATTTATATGCTTATTGCTAAATGTAAGGCTCTTATCTTTAGTTATCTCTTGATTTTTTTTCTACTTGGGCTGCTAAGCAGCATTCATGTCCCTGCTGTTCCTGGCTTAGGCTAAGTGGGTTAACACAGAGTTACGTTGCAGTTTTGGAGCAAAACATCAGGCATTTTAGCAGCACTTGACACATTCTAGAATCTGACTACTTTTGAAGAACAATAAGAGAGGAGGGCTAGAATTGCTAAAGAATTGGCTTAGTTGGACTGACTTTATTTTGAATTTATTGTACGATATGTAAAAGAGTAAGAACTTTGTCTGCCAAGTATAATTAAACTGAGAAACAGCCAAGTACCATATTTTTCGGTGTATAAGAAGCACCCCCCCAAAAAAATGGGTGGAAATGTCTGTGTACTTTATAAAGTGAGCATTGCTGAAGCCCCACCTACCTGCCAGCCCCCACCTGTCAGCCTCTGCCTCCCAGCAATTTGCCTCTTTGCAGCCTGGTCCGCTTCATAGCCTGATTTAGCTCAAGCAGCTGATTGTTGGTTGGATCAGCTTCCCAATGATCAGCTGTTTCAGGCTGCAGGGATCACCATCACCTATTGCTGCCTACACATGCCCCATTTTCGGCCTCCATATGCCCCATTTTCCTATCCCCACTGCCTGGAATGGGACGAAAATGCAGCATGTGGAGGCCAAAAATGGGGCACACGGAAGCTGGAAACGGGATACGCAGGCCAAAAATGGGGTAAGCGTAGGCAGCAAAAGGCGATGACAGTCCCTGCAGCCTGAAACAGCTGATTGTCGGGAGGCTGATCCAACCAAAATCAACTGCTTGTGCTAATCAGGCTATGCTGAAGCTGACCAGGCTGTTTGTTACAAGGAGGCAAATTGCTGGGAGGCAGAGGCAGGTTTTTTTTCTTGTTTTCCTCTCCAAAAGCAAGATGTATCTCGTACTTCGGAGCATCTTATAGTCCGAAAAATACAGTACTCTTCATTTTTTTTTGTTAGTTAAATAACTGCGGGCCCCAGTTGATTTCTATAGAAAAGGGAGAATGTTAATGCTCCATACCAGAAATTAACTGGGCTTCAAAACAATTTACACCTGTTCCTCATGATATGCTGAAATCTTTATATTTTTCATTTCTTAAGATGAGAGAGAGATTTTTCTTTTTCTTTTTTCTTAATTATTTCTTTATAAATTTAATAAAATTATAAAATGTAACATTATTTCTCAAATATTTTGGGTCATTGTAAAATACTGTATACATTTTTCTTTACGAATATACATATACACACATATACATAAATACATACACATATACCGTGTTTCTCATATAATAAGGCCGGGTCTTTTTTTTTTTTTTGAGCCCCCCAAAAATGGCTAGGCTGTCTTTTTTGGGGTGACTTAATTCCCCTCCCTTGTATCTTTGAGCGGGCGGGTGGTGACAGCTTGGATATTGACCTCGGCGTTGATGGGGCACATCATATCGGGGTCAACGCAGGCAGCACCATATCCAGGTGTGCAACAAAAGTACTTCCTAACGGCAGGCCCCCCCCACTCCCTCCCCATTTCACATGTTTTAATATAGGCCTTAATTTGGGGGAGGGGCTTAATTTCATTTCATGCCTACAAAACATGCTGGGATTTCCTATTGGGGGAGGCCGTATTGTTGGAGAAACAGGGTATGTATATTAGATACTTCTGTGTCTGGTTTAGTCATTAATGTGACTGCTTCTCAAATGCCATGAAACAACATTTTATTAATTATGATTTTGGCAATTCTCATTTATCAGTGTGGAAAGTTCAAAGCAGAGTTTGATTTGCAGTGCTTACAAAGATTTTGCTAAGTGGATCTTAAAATGTTTTCTCGTTTTAATGGGATGGTCTGTTTTCATTGTTTCCAATGCCTAGGTCAGATCTCTCTTGTTATATGATTGCTACTGAATTTTTATTATTGTTATTGCTATTATTATATCTTTCAGCAAAGGAAATCATATTTGGAACGGAGTGTAAAAGAAGCCGAAGATAATATCCGGGAGATGCTCACGGCTAGAAGAGCACAATAAGTTTCTTGTGTTTGGACTGAATATTTGAAAGCAGAGATTTTGAACCCCTCTTGTTAAACATGCAAAGATGTGTAAGATATGAAGAACCTGGTTTATGTAACTAGCTGCATCATGTAGTTTGATGCACTAATAAACTATTTAATTTATATACCATGACTGCTAAATCTGCCCTGAATTTCTTTCTTGAGAGTAGAATACACTTTATTCTGGTGAAAACAGTTCTTCAGATAGAGTGGAACTTTAGATTGGTGTTTTGTTTTTCTGCAAAAAGACATGCAAACACCAGTGGATTTGGATTGTTGTGTTGGGAAAAGATTATGAGACTTCATCACCCATTAGAGACAGGTAAAGCAGTAAGGTTCTTGCTTTCATTTTGCTGCTTTCAGGGACTGGAAAGTTTGTAAAAATTGGTGAAAGAATATAGGAAGATGGAAAGAATTAGGAAAATCCTCTGAACAGATACTGTTTTCTAAGATGGGTAGATTTTGAGATGACAATGGTTGGAACATGAATGGTTTTTAAAATACAAGCCGTTTTGAATGGTCAGAAAGGTTCAAAGATGGCATAGAGTAGGCTTTTCAGTAAGGGAATATTTATGTAAGGTTGCTGCCATCTTGTGGATGAGAGTTTTATCACTCATGTCTGTGTTTAGATTCATAGAGCATGCTAAATCAGAGATAGGTAATCTGTAATGTTCCAGCTGTTCCTGAATTATATAATTGCTGGCATTCCTGATCATAATATAATCCCGTTGTCCTGGGAGTTGCATGCTTTGGCAATAGCTGGAGTCCCATAGTTTACCATGATGTGTGAGCCGAGTCATCTCATGTTTTCTCTAAAACAGAGTGGCGTTTTAGAGTTTTTTCATTTTTTGTTTTTAATGCAGGAATTGTAAAATAGATTAGAATGAGAATAAAATCTCTGAGTAATAGCATCAGAATGAAGACAAGAAAAACATAGCTCAGGAATTCTTCAAGAAACTACATTCAAGAAAAAAGATCAGAAGATGCAACTATACAGTATTTGGAAAAAGCCACATTATCTAACACAGTGGCACAAAGCCACATTATCAGACACAGTGAGAGTAATGCTGAATGAAAGGATAACGACAATAGAAATAATGGAAGCAATTAAAAGGCAAAAAAACCAATAAAACACCTGGGCTAGATGGACTTCCCGCAGAACTCTATAAAATCTTACAAAATAATACTAGGACCAATATTGTTGGAGGTTTACAACGCACTATTAAAGGACAAATTCCCCCAAATCTGGACAGAAGCATACATCACATTAATTTCAAGGGAATTTCTCAACAAAATAAAATATAATTATAAATTATAATCTACATTACTAAATGTAGATTTTAAAATATTTACCTCTATAATTGCGGAAAGACTAAACAGATTTTTAAATCAATTAATACATCCTGACCAGAATGGCTTCTTACCCAAAAGACAACTGAAAAACAACATGAGAGGATCATTATGAACATATTGGAATATGATGAAATCCACTCCAAAAAACAGTCAGCATAATTTTTTCTAGATGCACAAAAAGCCTTTGACAATGTGGATTGGTAGATTATGACAACTGAAAAATATGAACTTTCGTGTAAAGTTTGTAAAGATGATTCAAGCAATCTATTCCAACCAAACAGTGAAAGTGATAATAGAGAAATAACCAACAATTTTAATATAAATAAAAGTTCAAGACAAAGGTGCCCACTAAACCCACTTTTATTTATATTAACTCTGGAAGTTTTACTTAGACTGACCAGACAAGACCCAGAAATAAAAGGTTTGAAAATAAAAAAGAACAATACAAAGTACAAGCATTTGCAGATGATCTAGTTTTTATCTCGGAAGAACCTTTAGAAACAGGACCCAAATTAATAATAATAAAAAAAGTTTGGTGCAGTGGCAGGACTTAAAATAAACAAGGAAAAGACTAAAATATTGACAAAAAACTTTACAAATAAACAGAAAAATTGAATTGACAGAAAACATGGGCATGCAGATAACTAAAAAGGTTAAATTCTTGGGAATTTTGTAACAGCAAGATGCATATCCATCAAAAAGACAATTATACTAAACTAATACAGCAAGTAAAGATAGATCTGGATAAGTGGAAAAACTTACAGCTGTTACTGGTTGGAAGGATATCCACAATAAGAATGAACATTCTACTGAAATTGTTATATTTATTTCAAACAACTCCAATAGAATTAAGGAAAAAGTTTGAGGACCTAAATAGACTGATTTCTAAGTTCATTGGTAGGGCAAAAAAACCAAGAATTAAAATAAAAATGCAACAAGACACTAAGGGGTGGGTTCGTGCTCCCGGATTGGGATCTGTATTGGCTTCAATACTCACATGGGTGAAAGAGTGGATAAATGTTAAAAAACAAAAGAATATTGACGATAGACATGATTTACAATTGGGGTGGCACGCAATCATATGATATGGGAAAAATAAGCCACAGATATTTCCAAAGACACTGTATTAGAAACGCTCTGGTGTCAGTATGGGAAAAAAATCCAACAAAACCACTACATGAAAATACCGGTCTGGTTATCCATGACAGAAGCGTTAATATATCCTAATGTTTTGAGCCAGATAAGATACTAAGATATTAATGGGCAGGGGAGGGGCTTGAAATCTAAACAGGAATTTTAAAAACAGGGAATTGATCTGAACTGGTGGCCATTTACCCAAATTAAAACGAGATACAAGAAAGATTTAGAAATATATGGATTCTAAAAGGAACCACAAGTACTGGAACAGTAATGTTAGGAACAGATGAAAAATTAATAAAAGAAAATGTATAATTACCTATTGAATTTTTAAATGGAAGAAGGACATAAAAGAAACGATTGGGCAAAGAATTTTGGATACACCATAGAATTAGATAATTGGCAAAAATTGTGGGAGAGAAACTATAAATTAATATTGTCAATAGCGTACAAAGGAAACATACAAAATGTTTTATAGATGGCTATAGGACTAACACTTCATGTGATCTTGATACTATCCCTCTTGATATAGCCTAGGATTGAATTGGCTTTTTACGCAACTGCAGCATACTTTAGTGGTTGTCTGCTAGGACATCTAAATCTGTCTCACAGACTGTTGAGCCAGTTACCACCTATTCTACACCTGTGCATTTGATTTTTCAGGCTGCAGCCTTGAGCTTCCAGAAATACCAGAAGGGCCAAAACGGGCCCATTTTTTGGCCTCCAAAGACTGCAGAGACTTCCCTCGAGCCACTGGGAGGGCAAAAATGACCTCAACTGAGCTCCAGAGGCCCTTAGGAGCAGTGGTGAGATTCAAAATGTTCTGTGGGCGTGGCTTGGTGGGCGTGGCAGGGAAAGAATACAGTAAAATCTCCAGTCAGGGGTGGTACTTGCCGGTTTTCCAAACTACTCAAAATTTTTGCTACCGGTTCTCCAGAACTGGTCAAAACCTGCTGAATACCACCTCTGCTTTGGAGGCTGAAAATGGCCACTTCCAGTATTTCTGGAAGGCCTGTTTTTTGGCCTCCTGAGGCTGCAGAGGCTTCCCTCGAGCCTCCGGAAGGGCAAAAAAGTCTCAAACAGGCCAAAAATCAGCTGGGAGGCACGCACATGTACAGTACAAGTAAATTTGGCTGGGGCTCATGTACCCACAAAATGACTCCGTGTGCCACCTGTGGCACGCATGCCATAGGTTCACCATAATGGGTCTATGCTATCCTGCAGAAACTCCAATAGGCTATTGAGGCAGTAGTGGGAGTGATCCTGGTTTTGTTACACCACTGTCAGAAAATCTTCCAAGTGGCCTCACAAATGCGATTAGTGGGTCTCGTAGCTGCTAGAATCGTGAATGACCCTCTCTGATATGTTCTGTTGTTTCAGAGTGCTCACTCAATCGCCATGTGGTCAGTTGAAACCACTGAGTTTCTGGGTGTGTTATTACCCCCTGGTGTAATGAAATCTTGTGAGGAGGGATCCTCCATGGATTGGTGATAAAGAAATTCACCAGGTCTGCGAACCAAGGATATCTGGGCCAATAAGGCACTTAGAAGTATGACCTCCTCCAGCACCTTTCTGATGACCACTGGCAGAAGTGGAAGAGGTGGGAAGGCATACAGGAGACCCGGCGGCCACCTGTTCCTGAGGGCATTGGTCCCTTCTGCCCCCGGGGCCATGAACCTGGTAAAAAATCTGGATAATCTGGCATTGCTTGGAAAAACAAACAGGTCCACTACTGGTAGTCCAAATCTCTGTGTCAGCTCCTGAAATAGAAGAGGGTGAATACTCCACTCTGAATGGTCAATCCTGGCCCTACTAAGCCAGTCAGCCTGTACATTGTCCACACCAGATATATGTTCTGCCCTAATTGATAAGGGATTCTTCTCTGCCCACAGACCTAGGCATTCTACCTCCAACATTAAGGAGTTGGATCTGGTGCAACCTTGCCTGTTTATATGTGCCTTAGTGGTGACATCTGTCAAAAGCAATACATGCAAATTCTGTATAAGCGATTGAAATTTTTTGAGAGCCAATTTTACTGCTCTCAACTCCAAACAATTGATATTTTTGCTTGCCCCAAAGTAGATCACTGGCCCTGTGCCAATTGTGACTGCAGATGAGCGTCCCAACCAAAGAGACTGACATCTGTAGTGATGACAAGGTGAGGGGTCTCTTTAAATATATGACCTTCATTAATTGCGTGGGAAGCCCACCATCTTAAGGATTGTTTGATTGACCTGGGGACCCTGACTTTACATGAGGAATGGCTTTTGCCTGCCTTTTGATAGGGCAAGAGAAACCACTGTAATATTCTAGAATGTAACCTAGCCCATGGCACGATGGACACACATGACACCATCTTGCCCAGAAGTTATGATAGCAAGGCCAAGGGTGTTTTATCTGCCCTTCCAATATTTTGACCAGGCGCTTGAAGACTATCTTTGTGCTCCTGGGATAAAAACACTTTACAATCAATATTAGCCCCCAAATGTAATAAACACCTAGTGGGAGTGAAATGATTCTTCTTGTGATTAATTGAAAAGCCGTGGTCCTGCAGTAAGGAAGCCATCAGATGGAGGTCCCTCAAGGCACTGTTCTGCAAGGATGATTGTATTAAAATATCCAGATAGCATTGCACCCTTACCGGGATAGTTCTTAAACAAGCTGCCAATGTAGTCCGTATTTTAGTGAATACCCGAGAGGCAGAAGATGGACCAAAAGGCATAGCCCTGTATTGAAAGTGCCTCCCAGCATAGCTGAAGTGCAAGAAACACTCTGTGCTTGGCAAATCCTGATATGCAGGTATGCCTCTGTAAGATCAATTGAGGTGAGGAAGTCACTCTCCCAAACGTTCTCCAGAATGGATTGTAGTTCAAGAATGCATCTTGAACCGCTTGTAGAACAAATATTTATTGAGCCTTTTAAAATTAAGAATAGTTTGCCACCCCCTCCCTGAGGCTTTAGGAATGACAAATAGCTGAAAGTAGAATCCCTTACCCTGTTGACTCAAGGGAACTTTTTGGATGTCTCAAATATCCAGCAAATGCTGAATAGCCTGTTCCATGAGCTCCCTTCAAGATGCCTCCTGGAAACAGGAGAAGGCACATAGAACCTAGGTGGTTGTGATCTAAATTCTAAGAAAAGGCCATATCTTATTACCAGATGTTGTAGCTTCCCACTGGTTAACAAAACCAGATAATCTGCCCCCAATGGGAGAACTATCACCACAATTAATGGGAGCGACAAAAAAAGTGACTTCCTCCCCCACAAAAGGGCTGCTTGCCTGAGTCCTGTGACTGGTCCTTGGCAGCTCGTTCCTGCAGGTTAAAGGCCTGCTGTCTGCCAATTTTTTAGCCAGACCATTCTACAGGCTGCCGCTGATGTTGCTAAGGCTTTTGTTGCGAATCTGGTGCTCTTCAAGATGGCATCTGCTGTGAATTCTGCCACTGCCATTAGCTTGTTGATGTCCTGGTGTGCTGGGACATCCATGACAGGGATCCTGTCCTGCTGTTATTGCAGCCAAGGTGGGGAGGCTCTAGTGAAAAAAGAAGCCCAGACAGTCCTCCACTTTCAAGACTTCCTCTGGATCAGCTGGATTCGATGAAGAGGATACCAAGGAAGCAACTGGACTATCTATTGATGGTACTTGCAAGGATCTAGTAAGTTCAGGACTCATGGTAAAGTAACGATGTTCATAAGCAGACAACATGGCCGCTGTACCAGGGGAATTGGTCTGGAGGGGTTGTTGTCTCTCCTACTATCTCCCCAACATCTGTCTCTGGGCCATATTCCTAGCCTTGAACAACAAGGAATGGAACAGATTTGATTTAAATACACCAGAGAAGGCTGGTCTCTCAGGAATCATGACTTCATCTTCAGAGAGGCCTGTCTCTCATTTGTCCTCTTCAGGAGCCATAGAAGAATGGTTATGCAGGGATGAGCTAGGTGACCCTCTATCCCTCAAGATCTGCCTACTTCTGGAATGAATGGAAGGATCATTGGTCATTTATGGTGGAATATTCAGAAGCTACTGATTCAGGCTTTCTCATTATTTGAAGACTTTCTACAATCCCCCTTCTTTTTTTTTCTTTTTTTTGAAAATTTGTATTTGTTTTCACAAAGACAAAATACAAATAAAACATCTTTTTTGAAAATAGCACGGTCCCAGGTTATCACTTCTTCATACAGACACAAAACTCAATTTCATGCTCATTTTTATATTCTATTCCATATCTTATTACCATTTTATATTTTCTAAATAGTTTTTCCCCTCTTAATTTTATCAACTTTGTTTTAATTATCTCATTTCAATTCAAATCATTATTTTATACTTTTGTCTGTCCTGTTACAATTTCATATTATCTTTTCTTATTAAGCATTTTTCCCTGTAGTTACCAATTAGAGTATGATGCCTTTATATCCTTTAAATTTTATCCATTCAAACTCTTATTTAAGCTTCAATGTGTAACTTTAAGATTATAGCATTCAATATAATACATAACTTCTAATCGGATTCTGCTTGGTACATTCTTAAAATAGACACTATATTCTTAAAAAGAAAAAAATTATATGTAAATCAAACACACATTCCATTCCAATTCAATTCTATCATTAATATGCGTTAAAATCTTAACATCTTTAACATTTCTTTTCAATTGAATATCATACTTCCTTGGGAACAACTTACAAACTTTCCATGGTTAATTCTTTTTTTCCCATATTTCTTACTTATATTTTTTAAAATCATTACTAATAATTAAAAATGTTCCCTTTTAATTCTCTCAATCATTTTAATTCATTTATTTATTAACAAACATCCCACTACATTACAATATTTTATCCATCATCATATTTTCTGAAATTATTTCTATTTGTAATATAACAATGCTATCTTATGTACCTTTGCAGAATCCCCTTTACAATTAAATTTTCACCCATTATCTCTAAACAAACTTTTGCTTACAATTCTTATATCTTTTCCCTGTTTCTCCATTTCTTGTTTCTGTCTTTTACAACTTCTTTTCCTTGCCTTCTTCCCCCTCTTCTTCTCCCTCCCCTTTTTACCCCCTCGTCTCTCTACTTCCAACTCTCTCATCTGTAATCCCCTCTTCTGTTGCTTTCTAATATTATACTTATCTTTCAAATTGTCCTTCTTCTTTTTGGTTGTTTTTTTTAGTCTTAAACCTTTCACTCTCTTTCCCCCCTTTTCTTTTTTCCCCCCACTTAAAATTATTTGATCATTAAAGATGGCTTCTTCTTTGTCCCAATCTTTTTGTTCTGCAAGCGTTTTTTGTTGCTTCTCATAGTTCCAGATCTCCATTTCTAAGAATTGAAACACGAAGCCAAAAGAACTTCTCCCTTCTTGTGCATCTTCTTTTCATTTTTTAAGTTCCGTTTTCAGTTCTTCGAAGAGTGATACCATTTTAAAAACTTTTAAACAACCACCCAGTTAATTTTAGTCATCCAGATGCAAAAAACCAAAAATCACCAAGTAATCCAAATAATCCAAGGCTGTTTCTATTTGCTTCTTTTTTCCACTTTCTCTTCCTGGGGTTCTATTATTTTGTTGCCAAGTTTCCATTAAAATGTATCTTTGAGGAATATTGTTAAAATTTCACTGTGAGTACCTTTTAATTACAGTTCCATTCCTTAATTCCAGGCAGTCTCCTTCATTTTTCCAGATCTTGCCCTTCTATTCTTTTTTTCTCCTTTCCAGCTTTTAAAAACTTTTGTCCAGAAAACTTTATTATCCCTTTGACTTTTATTTTCAGCTTAGATGCCTATTAATGTCAAAGTGGATTTTTTTTTTTCAATTTCTTGCTTAAGTCTCTTCGCTGTCAGTATAAGGAAGGGAAGAAAACAACCTAATCCTTTCCTTCTCTCTCTCCTTCACAGCTTCAAAATCTTCTTCGGGAACAATGTTGTTAAGCTTAAATTCCAGGGTATCTTATTTGTTGCTTTTGCTGTTTGACCCGGTCAACCAAAGCTTTCTCTTCTTATCTTCCTCCTGCACATTCTTTTCCGGTCGAGTTCTTCTTTGTGGTGGCCATTTCTGACCACCGTTGCAATCGCCTTTGGGAAAGGGAGTTATGGCCATCTGGGGAGGAGAGATGCAGCTCTCCTGAACCCTGCAGGCAGTCTCCCCCCTCTTCACCACCTCTACGGGGTGGCTTAGCCCCGAAACCAGCCAGCTCGGGGTGCTCCAGCGACGAGCATGGATCAAAGCCTCGGAGAGATGAGGTTTCGGTCTGTCGGCGAAGAAGCTCAAACCAGAAGCCCCTACAATCCCCCTTCTGATGGCTTTGGATATAATTGCCTCCATGTGAGCAGGCAATTCTTGTTCTATCCCCTCAGTGTCACACAGACCTGCAGCAGTGGATGTAAATGTGGCCTCCACCTCTGGTCTAAGAACAGAGAACCTCTTAGGGGGTTGTTCTCATGATTCATCCTGGAAGGCTGCCTGAGGAGTTCTTTCATAATCTCTGCTGCCTTCTATTAACTGTAGATTTGTAGATTCCAATGTTTCATCAGGTGACCAGGCCTGTAAATGGGGCCGACATGCAGGGGCAGGCCCAGTCTCAATTTGTAAAAGTGGAGGTTGAGCAGATGAAGGTGACTCATCCAGGGTCGGCAATCTGAGGCTCCTCCCCCCAGCAGCACGCTAGCTCTTCTCCACCTGCTTCTCCAAAATTCTGTCTCCTCATGGCATTCTGCCCTGGATGGCTTTTGGGATTCAGGACCCTTTTCTGCCTGCCCCTTGATCTGCCCTTAGATGAGGAGGGACTGTGGCCACCTTCCTTCTATGCCTCCACCATCTTAGCCTGGAGGGTAGAGGCAGTTGAGCCATACAAGGGAGACTGGTTCTTGGGGAGGAGGAGATATGATGGGTTACTTCCACTTTCAAGCCCCTTAACTTCCTTCTAGGCCCCCCTTGTAGTTAACACAGTCTCTTACCTTTAATCCGGCTGAAGCAGGCTTCAGAGGCCTGTTCCTGGGCTGCAGTGATGCCCTGCTGGTCACACCCTATCTCCAGGCCATGGGTGGGCTCTTGGCCATATAGTGGCAACTTCCACACCTGAAGCAGCCACTCAATTCAAAGGGACCTGCGTGAAGATCTTCTGAACACACCATGTGAGGCAGCACTGTAACTGCTCTCCAGTGCTGGCAACGTGCTCGATTTCATGCCCCCAGCTGGACCTTGGGCCAATCTGCCTGCTGATTGCACTGACCACTGCCAAGCCGTTGCATCCACCTGTTGATATCGGGCTGATCTGCCCTATCACGCAGACTGCTGCTACTCCATCACGCCTCCCAACTGGTTCCTTATTGGGCCAATCGCCCGATCATGCAGGCTGCTGCTGTGCTGCTGTACCACCTAGTTGATTCTGTTATCGGGCCAATCACCTGATGCTGCTCCAACCACCTCCACGTGGCTGTGGCCTGCACGCTGGGCCTTCGCCCTAAGTGCTCATCACCTGGGTGGGAGTTGTTGAAAAAAAAACCTTCCCAGCGTCTTGCTGTCCTGAAGGACTTTGGCCTATGGCTTTCAGCTGGGATCAGTTCTTTTTAAAAAATATATATTCAGAAATGGCCTCCATTTCTCTGAAAAGTAGAGCTCCAGAACTCACGTCCATCCTGGCTAGGACTGAGTCAAAAACTTGGGCATGGCCTATAGCACAGGGCGGAGCTACAGTTACGCAGACTTAGTCCAATAGGCGAGGACTAGAGCCTACCCACTCTCTCTCTGGACTCTCACAGCCAGAGGAGAAGCCTTGAGTTATATGAGCTATTGTTCAATTTCTTAGTTAAATACTGAAGCCAAATTTTACAATTATGTTTCAGAAAGTATTATCTTCAATAAACTACTTCACATAGTTTGGTTTTATGAAAGGATGTCAACTCTTTAATATGGGAATTGATATTTATCATTGCCTGAGAAAAATGAAACCATTGTTTTGACATCACTAGATGCAAAAAAAAAAAAAGAAAAAAAAATTTGACATACCACAAATCAAGTTTCTGGGAAGAGGAAAATTGAATTTCCATCAACTATTTCTCAGCTAAATTATTGGATAAAAATTGATCTTGAAATATCTGCTTAAGTGACATAACACTTTCTGAATAATAATATGCAATAGGGCACATGCTAGGGATTTCATGAAATATTTAATTTAGTATTGGAACCTTAGGTGTGTTTTGTATGAAAATGTGGTCATTTCATCTGCAGTATGAAATAGAATATACATCTGTTGTATACAGATGATAGTTTTTTCAATGTTTTGAAATTATTTTACAATTTTGTAGAAATTCTACAGCACTGTGCCATGTATTCTGGATATATAATAATCTGGATAATTTTAATATTCCAATTAATAATGATTCCTGTTGATTACAAAAAAGGGGTTTTTATCCTTTTCATTTAAATATCTATGGATAATTTAATAGAAATATGTATTTCAAATTTTATTACAGAAATGAAAGATGTAAGAGATGGGTGAAAGTATTCCTGAATTTTTGGGAATTAATGAGGTAAAACAAGTAATATGTTGACAGTAAAAGCTATATTGTTTCCCCAAAAATATTTCTTTAATATCATAATAGTTTAGGTATATTTAGCTATTGGCTGAGTTTCACAATTCTTACTGAAAACTTGGATATCCTGGCATTTTCTTGATTCTAACTATAGCATCTTTTTCATAAGCTGGTAGGACTTTTTTGAGCTTTACTGGAAAATCTGACATTTTGGAATAATTTTTACTGTAAACAGGGAGGAGAAAAATTTGGAGGGGACTATGGATTAAATGAATTCGAATTTATCAAAGCTAGGTGAATTGCTATATAATCAAAAATTTGTTAATTCTTTAGCCCTGAAGCTTTCACAGCCTTTAGAAATTTTAAATGTATTGGAGGTTTCTACATGTATTAAAAATGACAAACATATACTTGGATACATTACAAGAAATTAATATTGGAGAAATATTTTATAACATTGGTGGTTTTAAGTTTAAAAAAATATTTCAAAATTATTTCTGATGATTTAAAAATCAGGTTAGTTCAGTAAATATTTATTTATAGAGTTTATTGGATGGTAACTGTTTTAAGAATTGTTGGCCATCATTTTTATATTCAAGATGTATTAAATTGAAGGAAAGTTATTACATGTTTTAGAGATATACTTTGCTATTTGATTAGATATTGTCATAGTAAACGAATTCCTTTCATGGACATTAAGAATGTTAATGAGTTACTAAATTCTCAAAGTTTGGAATTTGTCTATGAAGTTTTTGATATATTGAGCTTGGAGTGTTTAGGGGAAAAAGGTGATTTTGTACTTTGTGAGACTTTTGAATATGATAGAAGGATCTATTCTAATGTTGCTTAGTAACAATGCAGCTAGCTAAGTTCAGATGTCAAACAGCAACTGGAATATCTCCTCAACCAAGCATATACACTTCTGAGAAACCCAGGAAAACAGGCAGTTGATATGAATATGTGGGCAACTATTTGCCCTGAATCATCTTTTCCTATCGAATCCAGGAGGTCTTGGCCTTTAAGACATGTGGTTTTGATTCTGGAGGTAATTATTCTTCATGAATTTGACTATCCTAATAAAAGCAATGACCATTAGCTCATTGACAGCAATTAGTCCAGTAATGTTATATTCTTTCATTTTTCCTTGCAAGCATAAGCTAAGATGAGAGAGATTAACTGGCCAAAAATCACCCAGTGAACTTCTTTGGCTGAAGATTGATTTAGATTATGAAGAGGGAGATCCAGTTCATCCCATTGGTTCTTCTCTTAGATAATAATAGATGACACAAAAAGATTGCAATCATCTTTTATCCTATCTTTGAAAGCCAGTCTTCAAATAACTGGAATTTTTAGTGTTCTAAACATTTTGAGGAAAAAAACTGATTTGTGCCTTATCAATTTCTGGATCACATTTTATTGGACAAAGTTTATTAAAACAGAAAATTAAGCAAGTAAGAAAACCAAAAATGCCTTAAATTATTGCATTTTACTCCATTCCTAAGTATGTGTAAATTATGAATACATAATTTATAGTAAAAGCTTGTTAAACAAAATATAGTACATCATTTAAAGAACAATCAAGAAGAGGGGAGGGGGATTCTCCACTCAAATCAAAAAGGATGCATTCAGCTTCATGCATCCAACTCTGGCAGGCATGTTATGCTCGGACAAAGCATCTCATTTATTACAGTACTAAAAAGCTGCTGAAAAGAAAAGACAAGAGAAGCAGGAGGGGGAGAAGGAAGAGACTGCATAGCACTCCAAGAGAGAGGTATCAAAAGGCTTTGCTTCTCAGGAATCTCAGGTCAGCATGTCCCAAAGGCAGCAGCAGCACAATGCAGTCCAACATGCTGTCAGGCAGGTACTTTCACCAGAGGTGTCTCTTCGCCGTTCTTCCACAACATACACTGAGAAAAGAAAAGACACATCATCAAAACTTGAGGAACCATGTCTAACTCCAATTTTTTATGCAAATGCAGGCAACTGAATAATGGCTTAGGCTTTATACGCTCAATTGTTGCTACACTGCATTCTGGGCAGCGCCTTCTGGCTCAAGATAGTTAACTGGTACATGGATGGTCATTCATTGAAAGCTTGGCACAAGTGCTTATGAATAGAAAGTCCTGGAAGTGGGGGTACACAGCCAAAGAACTCCAGACTTGCAATCATTTTCACAGCCTCAGATATGTGTCTGCCATTGTATAGATCTTCTTGTCTCTGCCATTTTAAATGTCTCTTTAAAGCTAAATTTTGTAATCTAAAATTTGTAATCTACAATTATTTATTTGAAGTACTGTATCCTATATTTCAAAGAGGAAAAAAATCCAAATGACTTTTAGGACAATTTCCATAATAGCAACAAAAACAGGATGGAAGCTTGGAACAGAAGCAGTGAACAACAGGAACAAAATTTTGTCATTAATTAAAGACAAGGAAATACATTTAATTCAGGAATGTTAAGAGTACAATAATGAGAAAATAAAGGATCAAAGAAATCACTAGAAAAGTTTCAGTTAAGTTAGGAAAACTCAAAAGTTATTAACACAAAATGGAAGACTGTACCCAAGTTTTACAACCAAGCTTTACAAATGGGTCTACAAATGAAACTTTTGTACGTTTCAAAATTGAATCTACTAGAAATTGAGATATCAGAACCAATAATCCAATTGTTGAATAAAAAGCCCTAAGTAGTCTTAATTTCTTCCTGCAACATTTTGAACGCAGTCACCATTATGATCGTATTTTGTCTAAAGAAATATTTGCAAATTTCAATTCTTATGCAGTATTGGAAAAGGTATTGGAAAAGGATTTTCCTACCAGGACACCCAGCGTAAGATGATACTCTGTATTCCCTAGTCTCTTTTGGCCTTCAAGGAAATAAAAATAGCTTTAAAGTTTGACCTCCAATGAATTCCATAATTAGAGACAACCCTATTTGGAAACAAGGAAGCATTCCAGATTGGAGAAAAATGCTGCAGCATTTTGGTCCTAATAGAGTAGGAGAGAAGAGAAAAATGGTACTCAGGAGATGAAAACATGTAGGCATGATATTAAGGGCAGCTTAGGCAGCAGTGTTTAAAAAATAATTACGAACAAAAGGACTTTCCTAATAAAACTATAAATGTTACTAAACTAATGTCCAGGGTATTCACTGCATGACATTTCTGATGACCTCTTCTGGCTGAAGGCAGAGGACTAATATGGAAATTCCAGTTTTTCCTCTCATAAAAAAATTCAAAAATGTCATGTAACTTAATATTAGGCAATTTACTTTAAGTGGCATCCAGGAAAAGGGAAAGATCTGATTTATTCAGTAAACAGTAAAGTTACTAATAATCTGAAAAGATTTCAAGATACAAAAATTTATTACAATCAAAATAGTGAAAAGTCAAAATTAATCAGGAGACCCATCACTGGATTTCGGGTTTTGTTTCATGACTAATGAAAATGACCATTAGTCATCCTGCAGACTCCAGAGGGCTGTGGGGAACCAATACTGTTCAAGTATGCAAGAGGGTTCATTATGAAGGAAGCAGCAAGAAGAAGGAGATTAGCCCCAACCCACTCTTTTCTCAGTCTACAAGACAGTATCTACATTCCTGAGTTGTTATTTCATGTATTTTCATGGGAAAAGATTGGAACGGAAGCATTTACAAGCAGTCTTTGAAAACAATTTGGATAGGAACGGAAGCATTTCAAATGTCTTTGAAAACAATTTGGAAATGTTGAGAGCTCAGCAGCAAGATAATTGAATCCTGAATAAAATACATATTTTTTATTTCCTATTTGGAGCTTCTCTTCATCCAAAATATCTGAAGGGGACCAGGTGAGCAAGAATGCTTTAGGCAGGCTCAGCCAAAGTAATGAAAGCTTTGTGTTGCAGCTTTCATAATATGCAGCACTTCTTGATTTTTTTTATTTTATAGAAAATAGACATATTCCCCAAACAAAAGTAACTGTAGGTTATATCGCTGCACAAAATATTTATAGATGCAACAGCACAGAGTTTACACAAATAGATACCTGAAACATTGTCAAGCAGACTTAAAATCCAAAACAAAAACAATCTACTCTCCTTCCAGAGGCAGTCTCTTGAATAAGCTAGCTTCTGAACACCTTTATGCAAAATAAAATGACCTTTCATGCCAAAAATCATTATAGTGAGACCTGCATTTCACACTTTCCAACACAATCTGACTATACTCTGACAGAGATTATTTCTCTTTGCAGAAATCAAAAAGACTGTGCTTCATAGCCAGAAAGAAAGGAAAATAGTAGAAAAGTATCTTGTAATGTTTGTTAAATTTGCGTTCAAAAACAGAGGCTACTAGCAATCCATCAATCAGACCAGTGTAGAAATGTATTGCACTATTTTTGATAATTCAATACTGAATAAAATGGAAGACCTTTGACTTCTATCTTCCCATATTTTCTATTCCCCTTTGCAATACTCATAAGTTTGTCAAAGAGAATTTTTTCTATTAGTCATGAAGTGGAGTTTTTTTCCCTAAGCACCTGATCACCTGGAATTCTTGGTGGTTATCAGGCTGTAATGGATGCCTCTATAGAATAAGGAACAACTTTAAAAACTGGTTCAGGGTGTTTCTACTATTCATTTCCCATACTTGCATCACATGAAGCATTCTTATACCTAATGTTAAAAATGTCTGCAGAGAGAATGTTAAAATGTATAAAGTGCAAGTTGTTTCAGATATTGCGCTGCTTAGGGATTTGTAGTTTGATGCCCATCCTACACAGCCTGGCAGAGTTGGTATGCTGCAAGTCCTATTGATTAAATAGTGCCACCTGACGCGTTCCAGAAAGAAGACCTCCTTTGTGAAAGCATCTGCCCCTCTGGAATGACGATATAAGTCCTTAGAACCTGGTTGTTCTCTTGAGTCTTGACTTAGAGATAGGAGTGTCAAACTCAAATTCAAACAAAAAAAAACCAAAAAAAAATGTTTGACTTGGGGGGGCAGGGGGGCGCATGGCCAGCTCAATGTCAGGGGAGCCTGTGGTGGCCCAAGCACTCTGCCAGTGAAAACAGGCTCCTGAGCTCTGTTTTCGGCTGCGATGGCTTCTTGCAATCCTCTGCAAGCAAAAAGGAAGCTCAAGAGGGCTGCAGGCAGGCAGCCCTCCCAAGCTCCGTTTTCATTGACACTTGGTTTGTGAGCCTTCTTGCATTATTTTCCCACACATCTGCTTTTTACATTGCATGTATTTAATTTTTTAAAATGTATATACTTTGTGTTGCCCAAGCCAGGAGGGAATTGGGAAATTTGAAACCCAACTACTGTGCTTGCAAAGATTGTGCCCTGAGTTTTCTGAGTCTCCAATATCTGTTAAAACTCTGCTTGAGCAATATACTTAGCCCATCCCCACCAACATTTTGAGAGAGTGAATAAGAAATGCTATAGACTGAGCTATTTTCGATTTCCATGATGAAGAAAAAGGTATCTACTCATATTAAAATATAATTCTTATCGTAAAGAAATACAGCTTTAACAAAGTTACACATCACCCATACTCAAATTTCAAATCTTAAAGAGCCCCGTCTGTAAGCAAAATATTGTGGAATGCAACATGTTACTTGGAACAGGTAGGAAGGTCCAAGTGATATGTGGCATTCTGAATGCAGCAATGCAGAAACAATATCAGATACAGATAGTGGCTGCTTTCTTAAATCTAATTCCACACCATAGAGAAGTTATGCTAGGACCCTAAATACAAAAGGCTTTTTAGTAAATGGAAATTATTGATCTCTCTTTCTGTAGAAGAAACAATAGCTGCAATGTGTTCTGGACTTAAAAAGACCATGCACTTTTCAATTTTCAGATGAATGGAAAATCATCCCTAGTTATATCAAGTGCTGCTCATTTATAATGCAGATCAGGTTTCTGTGTTTGAAAATACCATGATCTTAATTCTCTTGCAACTTAACAGCAGCTGTTGCTCTATATAGAAGAAGGATAATGAGTGAAGCATTTTAGCTCCATCAGTGAGTGGATCCCTCTATCATCTGTGTATAGTGGCATTACCATGTGCTGCCTCTAGCAATCAGTGGATGAAATTCTATTTTTATTACAGAGAGGGAAGAGCTGCCTTGACTGAACATACAAAAACAAAAGAAATCTCAGCTGAGAATCTTTTAAAAGCTCTTTCCCATTCAGCTTGATTGAATGTATTGCAGACAAAACTGTTAAGATAAAATTACAATTAAAAAATCTTGGGATTTGAACCAGTTTCGACTGAGGTGTCACTGGTGCTATTCTACCAGTTCAGCCTGGTTCTGGTGTACTGGTAGCACCAAAGAAAAGCTGAGACCGAACCAGTTCTCTCTGTAGAGTTGCTGTTGGGCCCTCCCAGGCTCCTATACTGACTTTTATTCCGTTTTTGAAGTGCAGCTACTTTGCACGGCACAGCAGATTGCCACACATCAGCTGTTGAAGCTGCAGGGATTGCAGGAGGTGAGTAGGAAAGCCTCTTTGCGCATATGAAAAGTGTGCATTTGGTGTGCGCAAAGTGTGTGCACGCACGCAAAGTGCATCCACCAAGCCACGCCTATTGAGCCGGTGGTAAACCTCTTTGAAACCCACCACTGACTTCAGTGGAAATTCAAAATCTGATACAGTTGTCGCAATTTTTATTACCAAGTGCTCCATATTTGTGATCAGCAAGAAATAGCTAAATCCTACAAAAAAACATTTTTGTAGTATTCATGGTTGCTTTAATAAATGTTTTACATTTATCAAATAATATGGATCAACTAAGGATACATCGTATTTTCAACCTTTGGATTGTTACTTTTTAAAAATTAAATTATCAAATGTATAATACCCAAACACACAAGCATGCCGCAACACTCATATATCAGCACATCTAAACGATCAACAAACCATTCATTCAATGCATTAATATATTTGACTGGCAGAATGCAGCCATAATTCCCCTACTTGATATAAATGATAAAATAAGTCCATATATTAAAGGGAGTTTGGCTTCAACTTGATCGGAACCAAACCTTCTCTGTTAAAAGAATTCTAGAAGTGAACCACTAGGTTGGTGTAACCAAAAAAACCTTTGGATTCCTGGACCATGGACTGTACTATCTCCATGATGGGCTTCTGGCAAGGGGTGGGTTGCACCTCACAAAGACTGGGAAAAATGTTTTCAGAAAATGATTGGTCAACTAATCAGGGGGGTTTTAAACTAAAATTAAGGGGAGAGGGTGACCAATCTTTAGGATCTCCAGGACCTAATTCCAAGCAAAAAAACCCAGAAAGCAAGTCAAATAATGAAGTAAAGAGAGATGGGAAGACATACTCCAAATAAGAGACACAGCAAGCATACCCAGCATCAGACATAAAGATCTCAAGTGCCTATATACAAATGCACAAAGTCTGGGGAACAAACAGGCTGATTAAACTAGTAATACATGAAGATAAGATATGATATAGTTGGAATTATAGAAACATAGTGGGATGAAACCTATCACTGGAACACACTGAGAGAAGGATACAAACTCTTCAAAAAAAACCAGATCCCATAAAAGAGGAGGCAGAGTTGCACTGTATGTAAAGAACCACTATATTGCTAAAGAAATGCATGAAACCAAAGAAGAAAACCTCATAGAGTGCATATGGGTCAATATAAAAGAAAAAAAGAATGATATGGCCATAGGTGTCTACTATAAGCCATCCAATTAAGCAGAAAAATGTGTCCTTTTTGCCAAATATCAAATATATGTAGGAAACATACAATAGTAATGGGGGACTTCAATTATCCTGATATCAATTGGAAGACTAATTATGCACCAAATGAGAAATCAAATAGGTTCCTAACCAATCTACCTGACAACTTTGTTGTCCAAAAGGTAGAGGAGGGAACTAGAAGGACAACCATGCTGGACTTATGAACAGAGAAGAAGATAGAGGGAGTTGAAACTGCAGGAACTTTGGGTAAGAGTGACCATGTCATACTAGAATTCAACATAATGCAAACACAAGCAATAGAACAGCAGAGAAGGGTGGGATTCAACCGGCGTTACTACTGGTTCAATATATAGAAAAGTAAAGTCCTATACTTAGGCAAGAAAAACCAAAAATACACATAGACTGGGTGGAAACCAGGCTTAATAGCAGTAACTGGGAGAGGGACCTTGGAGTCTTAATAGACAACCAGATAAATATGAGCTAACAGTGTACAGCAGCAGCCAAAAAAGCCAGTGAATCCTTAGTTGCATTAACAGAGGGACATCTTTCTGTAAAGCCTTAGGAAGACCACACATAGAGTACTGCATCCAGTTTTGGTCACCACACTATAAAAAAGATGTTGAGACTCTAGAAAAAGTGCAGAGAAGAGCAACCAGGATGATTTGGGGACTGGAGACTAAAACATGAAGAACGGTTGCAGGAACTGGGCCTGACTAGTCCAGTGAAGAGAAAAACCAGGGGAGACATGATAGCGGTTTTCCAATATTTGAGGGGCTGCCACAAAGGAAGGGATCAAGCTATTTTCCAAAGTACCTGTAGGCCAGACAAGGAATAATAGATGGAAACTGAACAAGGAGAGATTTAATCTGGAAATAAGGAGAAATTCTCTGCCCGTGAGAACAATCAACCAATAGAACAACCTGCCTTCTGAAATTGTGGGAGCTTCATCACCGGGAGCTTCCAATAATAGATTGTACTGCCATTTGTCAGAAATGGTGTAGGGTCTCCTGCTTGGGGGGGGGGGGCAGGTTGGACTAGATGACCTACAAGGGTCCTTCCAACTCTGGTAATCTGTAATCTGTATCTGCTATGACAATATTATTGATATTATATATCAAGAGTGATTTTCCCCTTTTTTCATATATATTTTCAATATCTAGATCAGGGGTGTTGTGTCAAACACAAGGTCCACATTGTGCTCAGATCTGGCCCGTGTGACTGTTCTAGAAAAATTAAGGGGCCGACTCACATTGCTTCAGCCCCATCTACCCTATGCAAAGAGGAAATATCGGGCCAGCAGGCTTCAGCCTAGTGCGAAGAGGAAACATGCCAGCAATTTGGGGAGTGGCATCAACCTGGCCATGCTCACCCAGTCGGCAATACCTACCCAATTGGCCATGTCTGCCAGCCCCGCCAAGGTCAACCACAGCCCTGATGCTGCCCTAAATGAAACTGAGTTTGACACCCCTGATCTAAAGAACAATACATACAAAACATACAAGACATTTATTTACATATATACATACAAAATTGTCTGGGACGTCATGTGACCACAAGGCACTGCAACTGTTTATTTTCTTTGTCTGGAGATCAACTCTAATCTGAGCCAATTATCAAGCATCCAATTTAAGATCATGTGACCATGGGGGTGTTCCAGGATCATACTTCCAAGGATGAGTTATAAGTCCCTTTTTTGGAGGCTGTTGTAACAGAATTACTGTTAAACAAACCATTTTAACTTGAGGACTACCTATATGTAAATC
Organism: Laticauda colubrina; assembly: GCA_015471245.1. Classification (NCBI taxonomy): domain Eukaryota; kingdom Metazoa; phylum Chordata; class Lepidosauria; order Squamata; family Elapidae; genus Laticauda; species Laticauda colubrina. The sequence continues at coordinate 4,114,727 of BLBF01000031.1, forward strand.
AATTCTTCAAAGCCCTGAACAGGAGTCATATGTTCTGTTTTTCCAATGTTGAATAGTAGGTTGTTCTGACCAAGGCCTCCTGAGACTGTAATTAAGCACACAGTTAGTCCAAACAACTCTTGTTTTATTTCAATGCTGGTAATTATCTGCATTCCTAGCCTGTAATGAGTCCCAAACAGTCCCTCGAGATAATCACCTACCCTTTATCTCCTTTGAATTGCTGTCAACTAAAGTGTCAAATTAATTGTAAAAAACCAACCGAAGTACAAAGTCCACACGGAGCTTCAAGGTTTAATCCAAACAGAACAGACGACTTTGCTTCCTGTAAAGGAACAGAACAGATGACTTTGCTTCCTCTACCTTTGCATGTCCTTTATACCTTAGGGGAGGGACAATCACCTCCAAGCTTACTCCTGAGTCATCCCTTTTGTCTTAGCTGCTCTTGCCTTCTAGCAGCTCTGTGCACATGCGCACTGGGAACAGGCTCCCCTTGTTTCTCTGCCTCACTGCTGCCAGACTCTGGAGGCTCCGGAGTCAGCACACAACTCCCAGATGGTCCTGGCCCCATCTCTGCATCGGATACAGGACCCTCATCTGAGTTCTCTCCAGACTGATCCCAGTTCTTCCCCACTGTCTGATTCCGCTGCTGTCTGCACAGGCTGCCAGCAAACCACAACAGTAGGTATCACAACAAAGGAACCGGAATGACACCCTGATCTGATCATAGAAGCTTCTTTACTACTATTTACCTATCTACAAGAATCTCATCAGAGTTACTGTACTTTCTTTAGAACAATCAAATAAACCCTTGGGGAATTTGGGGGCAGAGGATGTCAGGTCTCTATCACTTCGTGCCCTACATGGATTCTAAGCTTGCCAGTCTCTTCACTTCCACCTCAGCTATAGATTTTAACCAGAAGTTCATTTTCTTGTGTGGAAGTGAACTCCCATGTAATATAACACCTCAAATTTCAGTTAATACTGATAATTGCTTCTTACCAAAATGGAACTAATATAATTAAATACAGCATAACTTCACTGCATTCTGACAACATAAATGCAATAAGGCATTTCTAAAATACATACTATTTCTGTTTGAAAAAGATCTGGGACTTCTTGGGTAAGTGTGTCAAGTATATTTCCAAAAAAAGCAGAGATGATGCAAAAACTGAAAAACAGCAAAAACTGAAGAACCAGCAAGTAGACTAGTTCTTTGAAATCTCTCTGAACAAGGAAGAATGAAAGATTATCCACATATGCTCCAGTTCTCCTTGCAAGGGAACTGCAGGACAGTGGTCTCCAGAGAGTTGAGACAAAAGTGATTAGTTTTCATCCACTGCTTCTTGTCGTGGCTTCCGGTGCTTTGGAAAATAGGTCAACCCCTCTTCTCTGTGAGAGCTCCTAAAGAATTGGAAAACTATTGTCATGTTGTCACCCCTAGTCCTTTCTTCATTAGACCAGACATACCCAGTTCCTGCAACCATTTATCATATGTTTTAGCCAGTTCCTTTGAGTACCCCTGTTGGAGTGCAATATTTATGTATTTATGTATTTATTTATTTGTCAAGTGATTATAACAGGTATAAGTATAAACATAATTATGAATACATGAAATGGATACATATAAGAAAAATAAAAGAAACAACAGGACAGGGACGGTAGGCATACTGGTGTGCTTATGCACGTCCCCTACAGACCTCTTAGGAAAGGGGTGAGGTCAATAGTAGACAGCCTAAGGTTAAAGTTTTTGGGGTTTGAATGGGTTCTGACCCAGCCTTAGCAGAAGCAAGAAAAACCATTCTTTATCATGAAAAACCATTCTTTATTTACCTCTTGTGAATTAATTGCATTCATTCACCGAAAAATCCAGGCAACAGTCCTTCAAAGAGTTAATGGCAGCAACAGACCTTATCAGTTCCTTGCAAGAATTGCAAGGCCATGAAAGGTTGCAAATTAAATTCTGGCAAGTAGTCTCTGTGGCACTAAATACAATGAGCAAAATCTTCAGAAAGATGAACTGTTGTCTCCTACAACAATCACTCCCCTTTCCTTCTATTTATTCCCCAGCCAGGGAGGGGCCATTCAGCATCTATGTGTGCTTTGCTTCCCGAGTCGACTCCTTGACCTCCATTATTCCCCTCTTCTAACAGCTCTGCGCATACTTGCGTCTGGAACATGCCCCAGCTGTTCTTCCTCCTCATCCATATCAGCCTCACTCATATCAGCAGCTGCCTCTCCGGTGGCTGGGAAATGTCGGACAGCCCTGGCTCTATCTCTACGTCTGACACAGAGCATCCATCAGAGCCTTCACCAGACTCCAGAACTGGCCCAAGTTCCTCCTCAGCCTCCTCATTGTCCAAAGTGGCTTTTGTGATGGTTGATGATGAAACACTGGCTCCCCATTTTATGTTTTATATGCGTCCTTTGTTTTTCTGTGTGCAAGGCAAGATAGGGAGCCATAGCTCCTTTAAGTCCTTCTCTTTTATATTCTGGAGCAAATATAGTCCTCCACCTTTGCCCTTGATACTACAGACTGTAATATAGATTCTGACTCACCCACACTATTATAGAGAGTAATGCAGTAATTATACAGTAATGTGCCACAGTTCTCTCCATTTGTGACATTTCAGCCAAAGTTGTAAATAGGATGCAGTTCCTGTTATAATGTTGTTCATATTTCTCAACAGGTTGTTCTCAACATACAGCCAGAACTAAGCCCAAAATTTCTGTTAGTAAATGAGACAGTTGTTAAAGTGTGTTTTGCCCCATTTTACAATCTTTCTTGCTCCAATTATGAATCACTGCTGTTGTTAAATCAGTAATCCCATTGTTAAGTGAATCTGGCTTGCCCATTGATTTTGCTTGTCAGAAGGTCGCAAAAGGGGATCACATGACCTTGGGACACAGCAATGGTATGAACCACTTGCCAAAGCATTTGAATTTTTATCACATGATCATGGGGATGCTGCAAAGGTTGCAACTGTGAAAAATGGTCATCAGTCACTTTTTTCAGTGCTGTTGTAACTCTGAACAATCGCTAAAAATTGGTTATGTCGAGGACTACCTGCATTATTTTTCCATATTTTTCCTCTGTTTTGCCATTTTCTCTACAATGAGAGGGACTGGTTAAGGTAAGAAAGAAGTATAGGGATGTGTAAGTTAGACTTCAAATCACCAGGATCAGATGGATCACATTCCAGGATTCTGAAGAAACTGGTAGATATGTTCTCAGAACCACCGAACCATATCTTACAAAGATTCTGGAGCACTGGGGAACTACCAGAAGATTGGAAATGGGTGGATGTGGTTCACCTCTATATGGAGAAAAGCTTGTAGTGGGCTACCCCAAACTTCTATCTAAAGGCCCTTTCCCACTGGCTGATGGACGCAAAACGTATGTATAAAGGACACAGCGGATGACCAAAATTTCGGGGGTGGCTCCATCCGTTGTCATCCGCTCCAAAAAGTGGTGAAAATTTGCATAAACAGAACAGAAAAGAACGGACGTGGGTAGCATGTAGCGGGGATGTTAAACGGATGTTCATAGGAAGCCTAGAGGATGTATATCGGATGCAAACTGTTCACTGCACATCCTTTCTATTTCCGTGCTACTAACGCTGTGTAGACGTTCCGTGTACCTTTTGTTTCCTCCCTCTTTCCATTTTCAGCTGCAACAGATGTAAGTTGCAAGGATGCCCAGAGGATGCAGAGAGGATACAGCGGACGTTTAATGGATGATAAACGGACATAGAACATTTGTTGCTCGGATGTCATGGATTTACATCGTACACAGCGGAAAGTTCATCCGTTCACAAAGTTTTGTGCAGCTCAAAATTTCTTGAGCGGATGAAATCGCAGTGGACGGAGGCTCGACGGATACAGTGTATGAAACACGTATGCAGTGAGTACACAACAGATGCATCACGTTTTCCAACGGATGGCAAGCTTTTTTTAACGTTTTACATCCTCTTTGCATCCGTTGGTGCAGTGGGACATGAAGCCCAGTAACCTTCAACATCTTCAAAACTATTTAAATGAAAGGATAGATAGGGAACTCATCAAATTTTCAAATGACATCAAGTTGAGGGAAATAGCCAACACCTTAGAAAACAGAATTTCCATTGGCGCTTAGAAGATAGGCTTAAGATAAAGGAACCTGACCAACTTGAACACTGGGCCCTATGTGACAAAATGCAATTCAGTGTTGAGAAAACTAAAATCTTACAAGAAAAACTAAATGCATAGATATAGAATAGAATCAGCTCAAGAGCAGTTACTGTGACCGACATCTAGGTGTCCTGGTATACAACTACTTAAGTATGAGGCAGCAGTGTGTTGCAGCTGCTAAAAAAGTCATTGCAGTCCTACGGGCATCAACAGAGAGATAGTATCAAGGTCACATTGAAGTACTAGTACCGCTTTATGCTGCACTGGTAAGACCACACTTGGAATACTATGTCCAGTTTTGGTCACCACGATGTAAAAAAACATTTAAGACCATAGAAAGCTTAAAGAGCAATAAAGATGATTGGGGGACTGGAGTCTAAACCTTATAATGAACACTTGCGGGAACTGGATAAGTTTAGTCTAAAGAAGAGAAAGATTAATAACAGCAGTATATGAGGGGTTGCCACAGAGAAGAGGGGCTCTAAAAGAAGAGGGGCAGGACAAGACATAACCTGTGGAAGCTTAACAAAGAGAGATCCAACATAGAATTAAGGAGCAATTTCTAGTCAGTGATAACAATCAGGGAATGGCTTGCTTCTAGAAGTTGGGGGTATTCCCTCACTAAAGGTTTTTAAGAGATTGGACAGCTATTTGTTTAAAATAGCATAGGGTGTCCTGCTTAAGCAGCAGATTGGGCTAGAAGATTTCCAAGGTCCCTTCCGACTCGATTATTCCATATTGTATAACATATTAAAAGTAACAGACTTTTAGAGTGATGTTATAGCATACAGGTAGTCTTCAGCTTATAATAGTTCATTTAGTGACCATTCAGAATTACAACAGCCCTGAAAAAAGTGTTTTATGACCATTTTTCACAATTATGCTCTTTGCAGCATCTCCATGATGATGTGATCAAAATCCAGATGCTTGGCAAGTGGTTCATACCATTGCTATGTCCCAAAGACATGTGATCACCTTTTGTGACCTTCAGAGAAGCAAAGCCAGTGGGGAAACCAGATTTGCTTAACAACTGGGTTACTAATTTATCAACTGCAGTGATTCACTTAACAACCGAGGCAAGAAAGGTCATAAAATGGGACAAAGCTCACTTTACAAATGCCTCACTTTACAATAAAAAATGTGGGCTCAATTAGGGTGAAGGACTGCCTCTACTTCCTTTTAGCCACTTGTTTATGAACTATCAAATGTAAAGCAGACCCCCTTTCGATCTGTCGTCACTCAGTATCTTTGGAGTATATTCCAAACAGCCATCACTAATCCCTCACAAGCAGAAGGAAATGATGTTCATGATTTTAAGTTTGAACAAGGAGTAGTAGCTAAAAAAAATCAAAACTGAATTTCATCTTACATCTTGGCTATTAAACTAATATATCAGTTCTTTTCTTTTGATAACAGCGAGAACTAGGAGATACTTTGAAAAATGGGAAGGGTTATTTTCTGAAAAATTAGCCAACCAGAATTCCCTTAACCTGATTTATGACAGTTGTGGGGAGACCACCAAGACTAACTGAGCCTAGAAATTCATATGCCTTTCAGTTGAGTCTAGGGATAGCACCTACAACTTTCTGTAACTGAACTAGCCTTTGTATCGAACTCTTCTGGTCCCTTTTTTCTTGGAAATAAAAACTAAGGCTAAAGTCTCCTCTGCCCCACCCGGTTCTGCCATTGGTTTTGAAAACTTAAAACACATGTGCACACATATAAACCCTTTGACTGAAACTGAACTACTAGCCTCCTTGGAAACTTGTTATCTAATCCGCTGTAGGTCAGAGTTAATCTTGCTTTTTTTTATCTGTAGGCTTTGACGTTTATGACAAGTACCACTTTACTCTTTACAAACAATTTGAATGGTTTTATTTAAAAATGAGGTATGTTATCTTTGCTTCTATCATGAGTATTTCTGTTTGGTTTCCACCTATATAGATTATTAGTTACTGATTAAACTTAGAAGAAACAAGGATTGTTAATAACTGCTCTGAAATGTGATCTATGAAAGGATCACCTGTTAATATTGGGAGCAAAACTATTTTTAAAAAACAAAATCAGCTGTACAACAATAAACAAGGCATGGCCATTAATGATAATTTATTATTCATTTTAAATTATTACCTAAGCATAAGATTAGTTTGAATATGTTTTTGTCAAGCTGCATTAAGAATGAATGCAGAATTTTTCAGAGGTAGTCCCTCCGGTCAGACGAGACCAAAAATCATTGTGTGCATTTGGGTGAAACAAAAAAAACTTGTTAGACACATTCAGAACAAGGAGCTAAAGTGGGAAGATGAGAGGAAGAGAGGCAGGCAGCATGAGACTATCTGCAAGTTAATTTTGTAAAACAAAATCCACAAGAGTCAGATAAGACTTACAGTAACCAAATTCGCAATAATCAAGATGTTTACTTTGTTTATTCCTGATCACCATCCATTAAAAAACTTCAACTAATCTTGATAACCCTCCTCCACGTCTTCATTAATTTTTATTGATGCCTGGAATTCTCTTCAACTCCTGTGCAAGAATTATATAATCTATAATCTAATCGCTATCTTTACAGGTGATTTAATGTCAGGCAATTATAACAAGTAAAATAGGAAAAACATTTAAATAAAGATTAATGTTAAAGCATATTCCATGGCTATATGGTTTCACATTCATTCATTTCCAATTCTAATTTGTAGCAAATTTATGCAGTAAAATATTCCTTGGTTACGTTATATTTGAAACTATGCCATTACTTATTACATAGCAAACTGTAAGTATTTTTGCTTGAAGCTAACTAATTAATATCACCTACTCTTATGGAATTTCCTGGTAGGCACCTGTTCAGATACTAATAAGGTCCAACCCTGCTTGACTTTTGGGAAGGTTGGCCAGTTCTGGATCAAACCTAACCACTATCAGTTGGAGAATACAGAAGAAATAAGGGTAAAGGTAATAGACATAGTAAAAAAAATCCTTCCTTATTTTCAAAGAATCGCCAAGATGGATAAAATTATAGCAATACTGAGAAACACCCTTTGAAAGAATGTTGGTCTTATCTGATACGTTCGTTCTCTTTGATGGTAAGAGAGTCCAGGTAAGGGTTAAATCCATCTCCTAGCTGATTGGACTGAGTCTGTCAAAGCTGTTTTAGCTCCATCTCTGTTTCCCCAACTTTCGACAAAGTCACATGACAGACTGTATGTGCTTCATTTCTCCCCACCTGAGCGGCCTGCATCCCAGACCAGATGTACCCAGGGCAGGGCTGGACCATAGGTGGGATTCAACTGGTGTTACTACTGGTTCAGTGTCTACATTTTGCACACATGCTTTGCACACACGCGCAGGTGTAAAAAACCTTAAGCTGTGCCGCCTGGACAGCTGAAAATCACTGTGGGCAGGTGCGCAGCATTTGAAAAATCATTTTTTCCCCACTTTTTCAACCTCAGCTGTGCTGTGCAAAGCAGCTAAGGTTGAAAAAGCAGGCAATAAAGGACAGGTAAGAGCCTGGGTGGGTGGGTGGGCCAAATAGCAGCAGACACAGAGTCAGTGGGAGGGCTGGAGATGCAATCAAAACTGAAATTACAAGAGGCAAACCACACATCTGTCCTGGTTGAGAGACTCAGTCGACAGCTGGGTAAAGCCAGCAACAGAGGCAGAGCTAAAGCAGCTTTGACAGACTCAGTCCAATCAGCTAAAAGATGGGAGTTAACCCTTACCTGGACTCTCACAACCACAGAAAGGAGAACACCATGTTCTCATTAACATGCTTTAATCACTTTAACTATTAGATCTGTAATAAATCATGAAATCTGTATAATTTCATACAAGTTATTTGTATTACCTGTATTTTTAGGTCCATCTGCATAGACTGGTCCTGGAGGTGGAGCATTCTGCCATCCGTATGGTGGGTAACCATTGTAGCCTGGTTGACCAGCTGGATATGGCCCTGTAGGCCCCGGCTGATAGGCAGGATACGGACCAGGGCCTGATGGCTGTTGAGTATATGGTGGGTAAGGGGCAGTTGGGCCCGGGCCAGGATATGGTGGAGGGTTTTCGTAATTCATGTAGGATATCTATGTGTTTCCTAAAAATACAGAAATGGATTTTACTTTCAATTGTTTTCTTTAAACAAGAAACATACATTTTATTAAATATATTACATTTAATAATTCACACATTAAAATGAAATTTAATGTGAAGAAAACCAAGGTTTTACATTTGGGCAAGAAAAACCAAAGGTACAAGTACAGATTAGTCAAAATCTGGTTCAAAAACAGTAACTGTGTCAGGAATCTTGGCGTGGACAACCACTTGAATATTAGCCAGCAATGTGTGACAGCAGCCAAAAAAGCTAATACTGTCCTGAGTTGTATAAACAGAGGCATAGTATAAAAATCACATGAAGTATTAGTACTACTTTATAAAGCGTTAGTAAGACCATACCTGGAATACTGCCTCCAGTTTTGGTCACATTATAAAAAAGACATTGAGACTTTGGAAAAAGTGCAAAGAAAAGCAACTTAAGATGATTAAAGGACTGGAGACAAAAACATATGAAGAACGGTTGAAGGATTTGGATTTGGCTAGCTTAGGAAAAAGAAGGACTAGGGAGGACATGATAGCACAGGGGTAGTCAACATTTTTATACTTACCGCCTACTTTTGTATCTCTGTTAGTAAAATTTTCTCTAACTGCCTACCAGTTCCACAGTAATGGTGATTTATCAAGTAGGGGACAAAACCCCTACCACCAACCATGAAAGCTGGAATGGCCACTAGTGGGCGGTAGGGATCAGGTTGACTACCACTGTGATAGCAGTATGCCAGTATTTGAGAGGCTGCCACAAAGAGGAGGGGTCAATTTATTTTCCAAAGCACCAGGAGGAAGGAGAATGGATGGAAACTAATCAAGGAGAAAAGCAACTTGGAACTGAGGAGAAACTTCCTAACAGGGAGGACAGTTAACCAGTGAAACAGCTTGCCTTCAGATATTGTGGGTACTTCATCACTGGAGATTTCTAAGTAGAAACCGGACAGCCACTTGCTATAGGATCTCCTGCTTGAGGAGGGATCTGGACTAGAAGACCTCCAAGTTCCCTTCCAGTTCTATTCTGTTTCTGATTTTAATATCTCATAAGCAACCTGCTTAATTTTATGTTTCATTTATAGCTGGGGAACTACATACTATCTTCAACAGAAGTATTCTTTCTAAATCTCAAATTATTTGTTTCCTTTTACAGGGAAATGATCATACCTACCATCAAGCACAGCCCCAGCAGATGCACCAGAGTTCTTGGAGCAAGGGGAAGCAATTGGCAGTTCCCTGGCACTCCATTTTCAGCCTTTGAGAACCTCAGAATGGGTGGGCTGAAATGTTGAAACCTGATTTACAGAGAAGAACTGAATGGTGATGGCTAAGAGGCAAAATAGACTGTACTGGATGATGGAGTTCTAAAGTATGCATTGTATCTCTTTAAACTCCCGAATATTCTCCTCTAAAACACTGGGCCAATTTTTACCACTGGGGGAGATTCACTTACAAAATTGCTTAAGGCATCCATTTTGTCCCTTAGTGGTGCTATATGTCATATACAACAATATTTGCAATCCTCAGGCAAAGCACAAAGACCAAGTGTGGCAAAAAAATTTTTTTATCCTTCTCTGTCTTACGGCAAAGTATCCCAGAACATGCCTACTGCAACACACCTAACTATAGGGAAACGATCAATGTCTCTCTGGAATATCTCCAAGGAGCTTGCTGTCCTTCTTCAGAATGATGCAATGATTACTCTCTACCTCAATCTAAGCATACTTCTTCACAAAGGCGTATTCTGGGCAAGATGGTTTGGAAGCTACTATTGCAGCACAACCTCCTGCGTCACGAGGCCAAAATGATTTTGCTTTCTGGAAGGGCTGTTAGAGCAGGGGATGAAAGGCAAGGTAGGCTGTGCTTGCACAACTAATAGAATGATAAATTGAAGGAGAGAATAGGCATAAGGAATGTGTCATTCCTTATGGATGTGATAAGCTAGAAAAGTATTTAGGCAACTCTGATAAGGATTGTGTATCGCCTCCAAAGCTATATCTGAGGACACCAATATCCTATGATTGGAATAAAATGTATTAAGTGCGTGTTACATATTGCTCAATTCACATAGGTTACAGAACAAAGTTTGACTTGGCACAGATAACTGAGCATAACTATAAAGCAGAGATTGACCATGTTTCCACCAAGGGTTGGACTTTCATAGTGCTGCAACAGAAATAGACAAATCTAAAATTATTCCCGATTTTGTCTTTTTTTTTTTTTTTTAGGTGGGAGGGGAGATTGAAAGTAACTGCATTTAACTTAGTAAGCCATTCAAATCTTACTGCTACGGTACTTGTAGACAATAATGGCAAATGTGAGCTTTTGTTTACACACTTTGTATAATTATCTCAAGAGGAAGAAACCTGAATTATTCCCAAGGCACAGCACTACTTTTGTTTATTTAAAAAAACCCATGTTGGTTAGATATTCATTAGTATGAGGCAATTTTTCATGTACTGTTAATGTTGCTAGAGCAACTTTGTTTTTCACAGCTTTTCCAATTGGCTCAAAATCCCTTTTAAGCAGCTGCCATACCCAAGAAGGTTACTAGCATGAAAAATTTCAGAAAGTGCTTCTCAAGAGGAAAGTATTTCATCCATGCTACAGCAGTGATATAGAAACAGCTAGATTTTAGAAGCACAACTCTGGCAGGCCAATGGAGAAGACTGGCTGGAGATATATTAAATAATATCTTTTTATTAGAAGAAAAACAAATTCACCTATTTCAAACATTATTTACCCCCTACACAACACTGAATGAGAGAAATGGGCATGGGTGTGTGTGTCCCAAATGAAGACTCAAATCTAATTCTATAATTCTGCCAACTTGATAAGATTTATGTTGCTGTTTTCATCATTACAGCAGTTGTTTGACCAGTTATCTGACCTAATAAGTCAGACTACATTTGAATAACTCCAACTGACCTATGCATGAAATTGATCCAGATGGATGTCATTGCCCTACATGTCAAGTACTGCACTACCCAAAATTTAATCAAGCCAAAAATTGTCTAAGTAATTTTATCCACAAAGAACTGTGCATATTATTCACAGATGATGCTAGCTGAAGTATCAACATCATGATATCAGGCTGACAACCCTAAAATAAAATTAATTACTAAAATTATAAAGTTACAAATAAGGTGCCTATTCCTATACAGTATAGTAAAAGCTCATTTATTAAACAATGGAAATATTTAATTTTATTTTCAAAATTTTGGTAATTTGACATAGGCAAGAACAGATTTTACTGTGACCCTTGCAAGTTTACCATTTTTTTACTTTTATCTTCACTGTTTTGTCAATTAATAATCTTCCTGACACTGCTCAGCATGTTATATCAGTTCTCTACACTCTTCAAAGAGATTCAGATTTAATTTTTATCTCATTTCTTCTTCCAGGAAGTATAATACAGAGGAAAACCTGTAACAGCTAGAAAGCAGATTTGTTTCCAGGTGGTAATTTTTTACCTTAACTGTACTTTATGTTGGAATTCAAATCTTTGGTGTTTGGAGGATAAATATACAAATGAATACACAATTATTTGAAACTCCAAAAACATGTTTTCCAAAAATCTGTCTTAGTTCATGGATTGTCACAGGGAGAACAAAACAATTCAAAAGTTATTTGAACTCATCTAGGATGGATAGGAATTGTCTTTCCATTTTCTTTCTTATTTTAACTTTTATTCCTAATTTGTCTTTTATGGTTCTGCTTTTGATAGTTTGGGCTATATTTTCATTTTTCATGAAGACAGACGCAAAGAACGAATTAAGCAGTTCTGCTGTCCCCCTGGAGTCTGTCATTTCCTTACCATATTCTCCCATTAGTGGACCAATCGTTATCTTTTTTGTTGTTTTTTACATGTTGAAAGAAACTTTTAGAATTATTTCTGACATTTGTTGCAAATCTTACTTCATTCTGAGACTTAGTTTTCTTGACTTCATCTTTATCAACACAATTGCACTGAAAAAGGTGACATAACTGTTTTTCATATTTATGACCACTGCAGCATCCCCATGTCATCATGTGAACAAAATGTGGACACTTGACACTTGGCATGTATTTATGAAGTTGCACTGTCCTGGAGTCATGTTATCACCATTTGTAACTTCCCAGCTGACTCTGACAAGCAAAGTTAATGGAAGCTGGATTCACTTAAAAACCACATGTGTCACTTAAAAAATCGCAGTCATTTGTTTAACAATATGGCAAAAAAGTTTGTAAGTTAAGGATAACCTGTATTTTAACCTCATTCAACTAAATCCACTTTATATCACTTCCCTTTTCTTCTAAAAATCTTGATCTTTAATCCCTTCAAATAATGTCTTAGAACTTCAATTTCTCAAAAAACCCTTCAGAACTTTATCAGATCTCTTTTGTAAAAATCCAAGATAAGAAAGTTATCTAAGTCACTCTTTTGCTTTGCCACTTGCATATCCCTTTTAATTATTAAGACATTCACTGGTTTCATTTTTATACTCAGTGTAATATCTTCCATATCGCTATTTTAGCCTATCATTTTCAAATCCACTTTCTAATCAGTCCTAGTCCTGTTTAGCAAAATCTGTTCCTGTTCTACAACATCTCTTAAAAGTCATCTATCTATAATGGCAGATACTTTTAAAATTAACTTCTGGATGCATTGCTCACAAATATCCAACGGAATATATTTTGTTCCATTCTGTGTTAGTAGTCAAATGTGTTTTTCTGTTTTAATGCAATCTTTGAACTTCTAGCAACTTCTAGCATCTACTATTCAAATTCCCATCTTACCATGTTTTCTTCCAAGAATTCAAAACAATTGCATTTTCCCACAGAAAGGACCCCCACAATCAATCTCACATTCTTATTTCAAATCCATCTGGACCCCTAGTTCATTTATAACTTTGCAAAACCAATTATCTAATCAATGCTCTTATCACTTTTTGTTACTTATTCCCCCCAAAATATTTAAAATTTATCTTTAAGTTAGCAATACCCTTAAACCTTTAAAGCTTCTTTTGTTTAGGATTAAAGGAAACTAATTCAATGCATCCTCTAAAACTTGTCAGTTGAAAGGATCTCACTAGTTGAAAAATAACTGGCAATTTTCAAAAGTGATTAAGAAATGAGGTCCAGCAGAACTTTGTGGCTGTGAGCTTGATATAATCCTTGATTTCCAACTACCTCATGAATTCTGTTGTAGGAAGCTCAGTTCCTGTAGTTTACTCATAAGGAACAGCTGTCCATAATGCAATCTCTCCTTTATCCAGAAAGGTCTAGTTGCCAAACTCGGTGTAATGTTGTCTCTGCTTCTTCAAAGACATCTAGTTTGCCATGAGTCTTCATCAGAAATATTTTCTCCATGTGTCTGATTACTACTGTATGTGTTTGAGTAAGAAAAACTGCTTGCAGAACTGATGGCCCTTTCTTCTGATGGCCCTTCTTCCATGCATTCCACAGCATTTTCTATCACATATGAAAGCCAAAAGGAACTCTGCTTGTTAAATTATGTCTTAATTATACTTGTCCTGATATTCCTCTAAGAAGTGTCAGATAGCCTACATGGACTTATTTGACCCTCACAACAGAAACCTCATGATGAAGGTTGTACTAAGAGAAACCGATGGCTCCAGTAGTTGAAATTGTCCCACCCCTTCTTTCCCTAACCAGTGAGCTATCTATTATTTGAACTGTGACGTAGCTCAGCCATGCACTTGATGAACCAGTTTCCAAGACCAATGGTTAACAGCAAGTTTACACTAAATAAAGTCTGTCTTTCTTAGACTCCCATATTATCCCAGTCAGATAAACATAAATATTGTAATAGGTTTGGGCTCAATAGGCTGATACCAATGTTCAACTTATTTTGCTCATATACATCCATGTGGTCATAACACATTTTTTAGCTGCCCCCAATATTTATTGTAAATGAAAGGTGGCAGTGTTTGTGACTTTACATTCTCCAAAGAGAAATTTTCTTAAATCTTTACACTGCTACTCCTTCACTAAGCACTTTAATGTTCCATATAAGCTGTCACAGTGACCTTCCAGCACAAAAGGATACCATCTGTACAATATTGCGTTCATAAATGACTATCCCATTCCAGGAAGGCATCAAGACCAAAGAGAAAAAGTCAAGTTATTTCTTCCTCTTAGTCCTTTTTGTTATTAGTTTTTTTTTATGAACAATTACTTTTTTTCTTTGGTATCTTTTATATATTCTATTTTATACTATTTTATCCGCTATGCAAAGAATGGCTTTTATTCAGTCTTATTTTACAGTAATTAAGTTTAACTTTATATGTTATTTGGTTATTAAATTGAAAATATACACTGGTAATAAATATGAGGCATTGAAATAAATACAGGTAGCACAGAAATGAGGAAGATGAAAAGGAAACTCAATGGTTGTGACAGACCATAATGGATTCAGAATGAAGTTGCAACATTTCTACTGAAATACAGCAGTAAAAACATGCAACAGTTTTCTGTAAAGCTGTAACTAAATTACTGGATCCAACATATATGAGTCATACAGTAACAACAATTAATGAACACATTGACTATAATTAACAAATAAGCATCTTATCTTTGACCCAAAATCAATTTGGGTAATTTGTTTTTGAAGCAATATAGGTGAAAGGTAGACAGATATTCATCTTAAATCTTAAAATCAGGAAGAGAACCCTCTCCCGGAGTACAGGAAACCATCAGAAAAGAAAAAGCAAACAGCATAATTTTACTTCTTACTCAAAGGGGAGAAAAATTAAGAATCACAAGATTAGGAATGGAGACAGAAAAGATTATATAGAGATGAAATTACTAGTATTGAGGTGCATTCTTGCAGGCCAATCATCTCCAAGGCTGTTATTAGGAAAGGCTATGGGGTAATATAGACTTGCCAATCAAATGAGATCAGCATTGGCATGCACATTACGCTAAATTTTACCCATATCTAACATTTTCAGTAAACAGTAAAACAAAATTATATCCCACACTTATTCCAATTGCTAGATATTGATACGGAGGCGTGAAAATACTTTTATCCTCTTGAAGAACTTTTTGCACTTTTTTTTAACCACCCATCCTCCCCTTGGGTTTTTTACCTTCATGACCACCCTGTTAAAATCATGGAAGCTGAGACAGCTCGCCTGGGCCCCAAGCCAGACTGAGTTTTACAGTGTACCACATGAAGGATGCAGTACAGATGGAGTTGTTTTAGCCTTCCCGTACCACCCTTCTCAAAGAAATAAGCAACAGTTGCCCTGCCTCGCCCCACCCGCCCACGAACTGTTCCTGGGCATCCTTCTGCCTCTGAAGAGTCAGCCTTGGTCCAGAGGCCTCCCGCCCACCAACGAAAGAGATCTTGGTGAAGCCGCCAAGTCACAAGCAGCTACCTCCTTTCCCGCCCCAGCCTCTTCCTGGAAATGCTGACCGGGAAAATGGTCCGAAGAGCAGCACTTTTAACGCTTTCCAAGAGCAACAAACAGTGCTGGCCTTTTCTGTGTGGCGTCCCTTTTCAGAGGTTACACACCTGACGAAGTCAGTTGCGGGCACACCGGACGCGCCGGCCTTTCTCCTCCTCCTCCTCCTCCTCCTCAGCCCCGCGATACGACTCCCAGCCCCCCTTTCCGGGAAAAGGAGCCCCGACTGCTCAGAAGGGCAGCCCCACCGAGAGGACCCAGAAGGGCAGCCCCACCGAGAGGCCACCGGCCCAGCCGCCGCCGAATGGCCTTCACCCTCGGGATGAGGGGCCGAACCTGCTCTCCGGCGCCTTCAGGCAGACTCGCCTCCATATGCACGTGCCCCCCCCCCTCCCCGCAGCTTCCCAGGAGTCCTCTCCAACGGCGACGCCAAAGCGCCAGTGCCGGGCCTTCGCGTCTCCGCCCGCAGGCGCGCCTACCCGTCTCACGAAGGCTGCCCTCCGCCGTCCCTTTCCCCCGCGAGCTCTCCTCCGCCTGCTCCTTCCTTCGGTCTGTCTCTCGGCTTTCACCAATGCAACCGCAATGTGCGCACGGCCGTGACGTCACTCCCGTCACCGGGCGGCCAGGGAGGGAGGCCGCTGCAGTGGGGGCCTGGAGGCATGCGCGGCGGCACCCGGGGAAGGCGCGTTCGGCTCCTGCCTCCCGCCGGCGGCGGGGTGTTGGGGCCGGTTTCAAGGCCCTTGTTGTTGAAGGGCCCTCCTTCTCGGGGGGGGGGGGGGCGTCCTAATATCCAGCCCTTTTGGATCCCGCGGCGAAAGAAGGAACGGGGGTGGGGTCGGCAAGTCACGGGTGCGGGAACCACCCCACGCCCCAGTCCTTTCGGCTGTCTGGTTGCGTCCTTCAACAACATGCTTTGCTTAGGATGGTATCGCATTTTTAGCCTGCTGCAATCACAAGCAGACTCTCGGCGGTTCACTTGAATGATAAAAGAGCAAATAAAATAAAATTTCTACAAGCCGAGTGACAGAAATAATCCCGGCAGAGTCTGGCATCAGCCCACAAACTTCCTCCGGAAAAGATCTGGTTTCAATAGCTTCCGCGAAAGCGCTTCGAATTGGGGCGAAATCCTGATCCAGGGCTGATTTCATCCAGAGGTCATCGATTTTCAAACCGACTTTGATCGATGACGAAGACGGTAGTGAAGGATGTGAGGGTGTGTTTTTTTTTTATTTTTTATTTTTGTTTGCTTTTGGTATATCAGGGTAATAAAATGCTATTATATATACCTCCGTCCCTTTCCTGACATAGGATCAAAAATCCAGTGCAGGAAAGGAACTTTTTCAATGATCATTGCCATTAACTAGATGACAAGAGACTTCCTGTCAAGCCCTTGCTAAGGAGCAATAGGTGGGATGCTTTGAATGCTACAAAAGTACTGAATTTTGCACTTTTTACGAGCTTGAGCGAATAAGTTGCAAGACGTCAGCGTGTCTCGTGATTCCAACGAAGCAGTGGTCCAGTGACCTCTGGTGGTTTGTGAAGATGAAGGATTTGAGTCCATTGGTTTTTCGCAGTCCTGGCAGAGGTCTTTCCAAAGAATGGAGTGGAGCGGAGTTGTTGGAATAAGAGAAACTTCATAGGCCAAGTGTGATGAGACACACACGGAATTTCTGCCTGGTGCAGAAGCTTTAGAAGATAATGTTCACAGAACATAAAAACGGGGGAAAAGCTTGATTAAAATCTGGCCAAGAAAAACTATAAAGATCATGTCACAGAATTAATGTTCATATTTAATAGTGGATTAAATTCTCAAAACATTTTTAAAAATAACCCTAAATTTTGGGTGAAAACAGCTACGATTGTATTGTTGTGTGGGGATGCATCAAAATGTAAACAGTTTGCCTCTGGTCATGATTATTATCAATTTAATGTTTTCTTTGCTCACTGATTCCCGGATATTCATAATTTTGGAAACAATCGCTAGTTGTTCATATGGTTTTTAATTGACAGCTGTTTACAGAGAATGGCAATTTTCACTGAGTTACACGTGCAATCTTTATGTATTGAGAAAATTCACATAAATTATCAATTTTATAGGGCCATTTGCAATTAAGTAAACAACACAATGCATAGTATTTTAGTGTGCAAAATAATACAACAAAGCTGAGGTTCTGTTCCTAAGACTGAGAGCAACATATTATTTCTCAGCCATCCCCATTATGCCCTTATAAAATCTTCTGTAATGAGGATAGGACCAATATATAACAGCTAAGTTTTACATATTGTAAGTGAATAAAAGGCTGAATTGCTAAATAAAATGGATGGCTTTTGAATTTAAAAGAAACTGGATTTTTGCTCTAAAAACTATGCTTATGTAAAAAAATAAAGAGCTGTATGATTGTTTGATCAATTCAGTGTTGACCAATTTTCTACCTCATGCTTCACTGGAAATTTAGTAGGATGATAGTTTTAAGTCAAATATTTAGCTCTGCTGTTATTTTTCTTAATATTATACAGGGTATTTTTCTGTAATATAACAAATTCCAGTTAAAGAAATTGCTTACATAAAGCTGAAAAATGTGGCTGTTATAACACAATTTAAAATTGCCAAATGAAATGTTCGTTTTGTTCAAAAATATCTTTTTAATTCTTTTCTAATACATTGTTGCCCCCATTGTTGTATGAGAAGATTAGCTGGGGAAGTAAGAAGACAAAATATTGCTAAAAAACCCAGGAATAAAATACATTCCAATTTCCAAGTATTCCTTTTTTGTTTCTTCTAGGCATTTCTTTGAAGAACATTACAATGACATACCAATTGTGCTATTATCTGAATACATTTAAGATGTCAAAGATGTGCAATGGCCAGAAGCATTTTAGGAATGTTAATTGTCTTGAAATAATTGGATACTGAAGAATTCCTATGATACTACTATGTGCCAATAGAAGGCACTTTTAACCATGCTGTGGAATAAAGTTTCTACTTGTACAAGTTCCAGAAAAATGGTCCCCAAATTTTCAAGCTTGACATTTTATTGGCACTACTGAATATGGAGAATCTGTCTAAATGGGAATTCACTTGCAAAATGTACTACTTTGAAATTCCCCCTCCCAAAAAAGGCCACACTGCATTGATTTCTCTCACCAGCTATATTGGACAGCTCCCAGCATTTCTAATAGGAATGGAACATTGCTGGGGATACCTAGAGTTTTAGTCAAACCTAGGCAGTAGGTTTGTGATTGCTACCATGTGAATAGTTGTGAAGGAAGTTGAGGGTACATAAATAAAAAACAAGTTTTGATGTTGATGCTCCAATAATCTGATAGTTTATTGTGTAGGCAGAAAATTAATTCTCTGATTGTTGTTTGTGGCAGAACCTAGCACCTTCCACATTTGCCAATACATTTACTTCACGCACAGAAACACTGTGGTTTATCTTAACAATGTCAGCATGGACTGCAGAGGATGCCTAAGAAAGAAAGTATTCTGAAGTTTTACAGCTGAAATTAAAATAAATTTAAAAGAATGTTTTGCAGAGCAGAAGATATCGAGCAGCCACCCAACAACCCTATTTAGGGACCATCCGGATGCATTGAGAGCTCCGGGGGAGAAGCTTAGGGGGACATGTGTTCGAAATTTGTTTAATTACCAAAGAAGTGTAGTAGAAAAGTTAAGCTAGGATAGCAATGACAGATGACGGGAGAAAGCAAACATTTTCTACTTTGTTTTAGCCTTCTTCCACATCAAATCGATCTAAGCATAAAGATGGAATGGCACCTCTAGTAAGTAAGACATTAAATCTCCAAATCAGGCCATTTACATCTGATGATCCTGAAGAAACTTGTGGATGTTATCTCAAAGCCCCTTTCTGTATCTGCTAATACATGGAGGATTGATAAAGAGCCTTGATGGTGAACCTCTCCCATGTGTGCCGGAAGTAGCACACAGAGCCATCTCCTGGCATGTGAACTGTCGCTCATTGCTCTTCTGGGTTCCGGGGCACCGACCAGCTGGTCTTCACATGCATAGGAACACCGGAAACTGGAAGAGCAGCTGCTCAGTGCGCATGTACATACCGGAAGATGATTTTCTGGATTCCAGTGTGCACATGAGCACCAGCCAGCTGGCCTTTGTGTGCACATGCATGCCAGAAGCTAGAAGACCAGGTGACCAGTACAAATGCGCATGCCAGAAACCAGAAAAGCAGCCGCCTGGCACATACCTGCACTGGGTGGCTGCTCTTCCAGTTTCTGGCACGTGCACTCCCATGAAAATAACCCATAATTTAACCTATCATGTACCATTTTATAGAAATTTTCTGGTTTTGCAATATACACCCTTCAGTACCTGATGGCTGTGAAAAAAACATGGAAACATGGAACTATTGTTGAAGTCAACTCAGTTATACCAAATGTAACTGGCATATCTGAAGATCTAAAAGTAGTGGTTCTGTTGCTTGGCATGTAGTTCAGATATACCAATTACTGTTGTTACATATGTGAATGGGAATGATGTGCAAGAGAGTTTGCATCACATTAAAAAGAAATGACCAGTTGGAAAGAATTTGGTTCCAGGATAGAAAATATGGTGCATAAACCACTTGGTGACCCAACAAAGATATTTGCGTTTTCACTTCACATAAAAATGAAAAATTTTATGAAGGTAATAAAACAATGAAGGTGAATACTTTTGTTACTTGAGATAGATGTTTCCAAGAATAACTGATGCCATAATTAAAGAAGACATTTTTGTTGGTCCACTGATCAGATATATCATCAATGACAACCGGTTTAAAGATCTGTTGGTAAGGCCAGAGAAAATCACCTGGAAAGCATTCAAGCAAGGATGTTGCTGAGAATCTTCTTGGCAACCTCAGAGCACCAAACTACATTCAGCTGGTTGATATAAAATCAAAGATATATAAGTATAGGATAGGAGATACCATATTAGACAGCAGCATCAGTAAACCAATATGTGTGTCTTTATGGGATCACAAGCTGAACAAGAACAAATAGTGTGATGCAGTCCATCCATCTTATCCCTCCATCTACTTCCCTCATTCTTGTCAAGCACAGTATTTTTTTCAGTGAATAATCCATTCACATCACATAGCCAAAAACCTGCTTTGTGATAATCACCTAAAGAAAGCAGACAATATTTATTTGTTTCAGAATGTATTGACGGGTTGCTTCTTTTGCAGTCATGGTACTGTACTTAGTAATAATTGTTCGATGCATAATTTGAAGGTATTGCTTTTCTCCTTCTTCCTAAATGTCAGTGTTTTACCTTCTTTCTCTTTCTATTTTTCACCTTATAATAGGAAAACAATTATGATCTATTATAATCAATTCTTCTGATCTGTGTTATTAAAAATGTCCTTTTCCTTCCAGATTTAACGAACATTGTTATTGCTTTCATCCCAGTAATTGTCTGTAGAGATTCTCAGTCATCCACGTCATGGTTGTCCCAAAAGTGCTTTTTCAGGAGGCAACTGGACTTCCTTGTTTTTCTTTTGAAGACATTTTGCTTCTCATCCAAGAATCTTCTTCAGCTCTGACAGGACAGTCCTTCCATTCCCCACTATCCTGTCAAAGCTGAAGAAGCTCCTCGGATGACAAGCAAAACTTCTTCAAAAGAAAAACAAGAAAGTCCACTTACCTCCTGAAAAGCATGTTTGGGACATCCCAGCAATTGGCATCTTCTTTACTTCTCCAGCTGACTGTTTGTCTTTACTCTTGAATTTCAGGAAACAGAACAATCTTCACTTCTGGGCCAGCAGGGAGTTCAAGAAACATTTTGGTTGGCATTACATTTATTTTCTTAATATGAAACAGAAACTCAGATTCTTTTAATTTCTGGTTTTATTTTCATAATAGGTCAAGCCACTTCAATGGCAAGTGACTATGGGTGTTTATAAGAAGCAAACGGTTAAATTCTTTTTGAGTAAGGGATTGTTTTCAGATACTCCATCTCACAGGCCTCCTCTTGAACTCACCTGGGTTACTAAATATCCTGCTGCAACAAAGATTTGATTTTAGGAAGCCAATATCTGCTTATTAGCTCATGATATTGCTTTTGCAGCTAGTGAGATGCCTGAGCTGATCTTTCTATACCTGTATTAAAGTAATGTTTTCCCTCTTATTCAAGCATATATTCCATACATGCATGCAATTTTCCATCAGAAGTATTTTTTTAAGATAGTTCACATTACAGTGGTTAAAAAGACTACGACAAACATGAAAACGGTAAAAACTAAAACACATAAAACAGCAGTATGAAAATAATCCCATGGGAAGATGATGAAAAGGAACCAAGTATGGTTCCTTTCCATATGTAGAATGCCAAAATGGGGAGGTCTTTTCTGCAATTGCTGGTAGCTTTATCTGAGTGGGACTGCCCAGATTTTGCCTGAGAAGTAATGGCAGGCTCATATCAGAACAGGTCTCTTTTGTGGGCTGGCTGGTCATTCCAAACTCTGTATTGTTTTTCGAAAAGAGAGCATGAAAAAGGATATGGAGAAAACAGAGTTAAAGCTTTTCATTCAGAAAAAGGGATGATTTAAAGGGAAGGGAAGAAGCTTACAAAATGTTGAATGATGGAGAAAAAGCAGACAAGTACAGATAGTCCTCAATTTACAACAGTTCATTTGGTGACCATTCAAAATTACAACAGCAGTGTAAAAAGTGAGTTATAACCATTTTCCACACTTACGACTATTGCAGCAACCCCATGGCCACGGGATCAAAATTCAGATGCTTGCCAAGTGGTTCATATTATGACAGCTGAAGTGTCCCAAAGACATGTGATTCTTTTTTGTGACCTTCTGATAAACAAAGTCAATGGGAAATCCAGATTTACTTAACAACCATGTTATTAATTTAATAAATGAAATGATTCATTTAATAACAGTGGCATGAAAAGTCATAAAATGGAGCAAACTCACTTAACAAATGTTTCACTTAGCAACATAAATTTTGGGCTCAATTGTGGTTGTAACACAAGCATTACTTGTATATCCTCTCTTGTTTTCATTTTAAATTTCAGATTTATCCAGTGATTAGTAATTCATTGAATGATAGTTTTATTTCTTTGTTCATCAAAATAAATTTATTTTTATTAAATATAAATTATTATACCCACTCATCTCCATATGGCTGGCAGCAGTCCTTTAACCATGGAAATGAAATAAGATCAAATTCTTGCCTCTGAAATATGATATATATTTTCAGCCACTGGCTGTATTCATCTGGATTATTAAATTTTTTGAAAACTCCTCAAAGATATTACTATGCTCCAATGTGGAGTTTACCAATTTAACTAATTATAGCCAAACTGCAAACATTGTACTGGAAGCCTTGGCTGGTGCATGATTCTTCGAAAATGGCAGAAGGTAGCATCCACTATGGAATGGGGTGGGCTTCAAACATTTTAGCAACCAGTTCTCTGCTGGTTGCTGAGTGAGCGTGGACATGGTGGACATGGGCTAGTCACCCACTGGCACCATGGTGGGGGAGCTGTTTTTGCCCTCCCCAGGCTCCTGAGGCTTTCCTGGGGGACATGTTTTTCGCCCTCCCCAGGCTCTGGAGGCTTTCTTTGACCTCCATGAAAGCAAAAACAGACTTCCTGGGCCCTGGAGGCCCTTTGGAGGCTGGAAACAGGTTCATTTGGCCTTCTGGAGCCTCCAGGAGGCCCATTTTTCACTTTCCCCCAGCCTCCATGCAGGCCCTGTACTTATTTGGGATCCAAAATGGGCTGCGTGGGGACTCCTTGGAGGGGCGGGGTGGGCAGGGCCAGTCAGGGGTAGGATTTGCCAGTTCGTCGAACCAGCCATAAAACACCCATAAAATTAGGAATGGTACAAACTGGTAGCAGCCCGCCCCTGCTGTGGAAGACACCTGGGCTTCTAATGACCACTAGATTCAGAAGGGCAAACCTCATAATTTACCTTGGGGGTAACCATTTTTACCCTGAATATTTAATTTGGCCTGGAATAGCATGTCAGGAGCGAATGTTTAGAATAATATTTAACCTTTAAATTGAATTGAATTGAATTAAATTAAATACAGTATATATAATTACGCTTTAATAATAATTAAAGTTTAATAATGTGTGACATACAGAATTAATGTGTAGTAGTAACTTATAAGAAATTCTAGAGGTCACACTTTATAAGATTCTTATAAGAGAATAAAAGAGTCTTTATAAGACACATTGAAAGAAAATTATAAGAGTCTAGAGCTCACACTCTAGAGGCTCAGAATAAACAAACACTTGCAACAAACGTCAAAAATAATAATTAAAAGTTTATTTCAACATATAAATAACAAGAAAAAAACAAGGAAAAAGTTGATTCACTAAAGAGAGAAGATGGTAAGGAAGTAACAGGCAGCAGAAAGAAAGCAGAGCTGCTTAACATATTATTTGCATCAGTCTTCACACAAAAAGATACTACAACTCAACTAATCAAAAACATAACTGGAAAAGACAGACTAGAAATAAAAAATAAAATAAACAAGAAAATAGTAAGAGAACACCTGTCAGCTTTACCTGGATTCAAATCACCAGATACTGACAGACTACATCCCAGAATTCTGAAGGAGCTGGCAGATATTATCTCAGAACCATTGTACCATATTTTTCAAAAATCCTTGAGCACCAGGAAACTACCTGAGAATTGGAAAAGAGATGATATGGTTCCCATTTTCAGAAAAGAGAAAAAAAAAAATCAGACCCAGGAAATTACAGACCAATCAGCCTAACATCAATACCTGAGAAGATACTGGAAAACAACAAAAAACCAGATCTGTGAACATCTAGTCCTTAATGGTAGTCCATCTACATGGAGGGAAGTAAGCAATGAGGTACCATGAGGTTCCTTCTTAGGCCCAGTTCTCTTCAATATCTTCACAAACAACTTAGATGAGGGAATAGAAGGGGAACTCATCAAATTTGCAGATGACACTAAGCTGGCAGGAATAGCCAACATGTCAGAAGACAAGTTCAGAATCCACAAGAATCTTGATGGACCTGAACAACTGGGCCCTATCAAACAAAGTTAATTTAATGTGGAGAAAAGCAAGGTTTACACTTACCAAAGGTACAAATACAGATTAGGTGAAATCTGGCTTAATTATGAGCCGCCAGCAGCAGCAGCAGCAAAAAACAACAATAACCAAAGCAAACACTCTAATTCAATTCCTATTGTATAAACAGAAGCATAGAACCAAAATTATGTGAAGTATTAGTACCGCTTTATAAACCTTGGTAAAGACCACTGTTTTGTATTCTGTACCGTGGTGTATTTGTCCTCTGTATAGATGCAGATAGATAAACTCAACAAGATATCCATAACAAAGTACATTTATTGGTTCATCAGGTATCCTCATAACTCACATTTGTGATGAAGTTCTTCTTTAATGACCCATCCTTTGCATATCTGTCTTGTAAGTAAAAAGATGATTATCTTCTATCCTTTTTCTCTCATCTTATGGTGATAGAAATAGAACAGTTACCACAAATCCGTGAGTTCAGCCAAGAGTGAGGAAGACTCCTAACCATCGAGGGTCAATTTAGTGACCAATCAGGATTACAGATATGGTCATGTGAAATGGACTACATTTCCCAGGATACCTTAACTACATTTACTATGATGCATTCCCTTAAGGGGACAGCTCACAATTGCTACCTAACTATCCAAATCCCATTAACTCTAAACTGTCTGGACAGCACAAGCACACCTGGAATACTGCCTCCAGTTTTGGTCACCACATTACAAAAAAGATGTTGAGACTTCGCAGAAAATGCCAAGAAGAGTAATTAAGATGAATAAAGGCCTGGATATTAAAACGAAGAACAGTTATATGACTGTTTAGAGAAAACATGGATAGTCTAGAGAAAAGAAGGACTAGGAGTAACATGATAGCAGTATTCCAGTATTTGAGTAGTTGCTACAAAGAAGAGGGGATCAACTTATTTTCCAAAGCATCAGAGGACAGGGCAAGAAACAATGGAGGGGAAGTAATCAAAGAGAGAAGCAACCTGGAATTATGGAGAAACTTCCTAATAACGAGAACAATTAACCAATGGAACAACTTGCCTTCAGAAGTGGTTGCTTCATCACTGGAGGTTTTTAAGAAGAAACTGGATAGTCACTTGTCTGCAATGATATTGTTCTGACCCAACCGGGTTCCCAAAGAGCAAAAACAGATAAAGGCAGCAGCCCCCACCTTTTAAGGTTTAATAACAAATTCTGTTCCCTTACAGATAAAAGGCTACTTTCCACTAATTAGCTCCGACAAGAAAGAGCCTTGCCAAGGTATTCGTCAACGCTGCCAAAAACCCAGAGATAAGAACTAATTTACAAGATTCTCCAAACATGAACTAAGATGTCCACAAGTTGAGCTTCAGAGCTTCTTTGCTTTCTACAAAGAACGCTTTTTCAAACCTAGCTTTTATCCTCTTGAGGGAGGGGCCATTACTTTGCAGCCTTACTCCCAAGTCGCCTGTGCTGCTGTAATTGTTCTTTCCTCTGAGTAATCCTTCGTGTACATGCACTTGGAACAGGCTCCTCGGGAACCTCCTCATCACTGCTGCCAGCCCCCACAATCTCTGAAGGCAGTAGTCCACTCCCTGATGGTCCTGGCCCCTCATCAGAGTCATTGCTCTCCTCAGCCATCTGCACCTGCTGCCAGCTAACCACAACAAATATAGGGCTTCCTGCTTGAGCAAGGGTGTTGGACTAGAAGACCTCCAAGGCGCCTTTCAGCTCTATTCTGACTCCAATTTAAGGCTTTGGAGGTCTGCAGATTGGATTTATGTGGGAACAAGTCAGGCTGTATTTCAAAATTGCTTTCCAGCAGTTGTTTACATTGTTGCAATTGTGTTTTGATGACGAGTGTAATGAAGATTTTTTGTTTAGACTCCCACTTGTGGAGAAAAATGGATTTCTTTTTCAAGCTAACTCTTAATAAGCACTTTAATGCTGGATTGATAAAGAAGATTCTAAGATCCAAGACAAAGTTTAATTCACAAGGTAGCTTAAATACTTTTTTTAAACATGCTAATAAAATAATTCAGCTGTTAGAGGACAGAACTATTTTAGATGTTCCAATCATCAAATTATATGAAAAATTATCATTTAAAAAAAATACTCAAGTCAAAATAATGGTGAATTTTGCAAGTAAGCAATCCAACTTCCACTAAAAAGACAAGCAAGAATTAACATTTTTTGGAGCTGGAACGCAGTTTTCATATTTGATGTTAGCTTTTCATTTGAGATGAACCTTAAGCCCATGTCACACTGCCCAACGGATGCAAAAAGGACACAGCGGACGAGCAAAATGTTCCATCCGTTGTTATCCGCTCTCAAAAGGGGCAAAAATTTGCATAACTGGAGCGGATAACATGGACGCATGGAGGACGCAGGATAGATGCAAAGCGGATGCGGAACGGAAGCCTAGTGGATGGGAGCGGATGGGAGCGGATGGCACATCCGAAGGGCTTCCGGGGGGTCTCAGCAAAGCGGACGCGGAATGGAAACAGCGGATGCACAGTGGAAGCCTAGCGGATGAAGCGGATGCACAGCGGATGCACAGCGGATGTACAGCGGATGCACAGCGGAAGCCGAATGGATGCCTGGTGTTAATTGCGCATGTGGGGAGGATGCATTGCGTCAGCCCCGCGGACATAACGGAAGCAGCTCGGAAGCAGGTCGCCATTCAGAGGAAAGACCTGTTGCCAGACGGATTGGCTGCCTTGCCTGCCCTGCCTGCATGTCTGCCTGCAAGCCTTGCTGCCAGCCTTGCTGCCACCCTCCCTGCCAGCCTTCCTGCCAGCCTTGGTTCCTGCCAGCCTCCCTGCCAGCCAGCAACCCCACAACCATGCAGAAGCACAGCAAGCGTCAGCCATCTGCTGCCAACCCTGGCAAGAGGGACAGGGCTACCATCCCGCCCCCTGGACCTCACTCTGGTTCTCCTGGGGCTTCTGCAGCACGGGCTTGCTCTTCTGGGGCTGGTGCTTCTGCTGCTTCTGCTTCTGGAGGAGCTGATGAAAAGCACTCCAGCACCAGCCACCTCCACAGCACCTGGACCCTTCACCCCTGAGACTGAGCGACTAAGAGGAGTGCCAGAGACTCTTTTTTGTCTTATAGCTTGTTGTTAATAAAGTATATTTATGATTCACACACTTGCTTCATTTCTTTTTTTTAATAAAGTCTTGGTGGAAACTTTTAGAAATGGTTTAAGCCTTTGCTTGCTTGTGGGATGGGTAAGGATAGCTTTGGAATGGGTAAGGATACCTGTGGAATGGGTAATAGCTGTGGGATGGGTTAGGATTGCAGTGGGATAGATAAACCTCCAGTGCAAGCATAGTGGGACTGTATGGTCCACCCTCCCAGGTGCCACACCTATGGCCCTTTATTATCAATAACGATATAATCAATCATCCACACATGTCAACATAAACACAACTTTTTATTAAACGCCCTGTTTATTGTAGGCCAACCAAACATACATGGCCCAATCTCATCCGTGTGATGAGACAGGCTGAAGGAAGCATCCATTAAGCATTTACCATCCTGTCTTGCCACTCCACTGCTCCAGCTGGGGAGTTTCACCAGTGTTTCAGGAGGTTGCGCTGCTTCTTCGCCTCATGTGAGGCTCTGTTGGGGCCTTGCACATCCTCAGTGTCGATCAGGTTTTGCCCTTGCCTCCATTCCCCAGGCTCCACGTCCCCATTGCCTTGTTGACGGTCCACAAGCCTGTTCTGCAAGACTGGGTAGCGGGTGCGCATGAGATTGTGCAGGATGCAGCAAGTTTCCACGATCCTCCTCATGGTCTCTGGGCTATGCTGCATGTTGGTGAGAAGTACCTGGAACCTGTTGGCCAGGATGCCAAAGTCGTTCTCCACCACCCGCCTTGCCCTGGACAGCCTGTAGTTGAAGATCCTCTCTTCACGGGTGAGGTATTTGGAGGTGTAGGGCTTCATGAGGTAGGTTGTGAGGGAGAAGGCGTCATCCCCCATGATGAAGTAGGGCACATCTTGCGTGTCGTTGGGCAGGGGTTCTGGATCTGGGAAACCCACGATGAGGTTGCCTTCCAGCTCCTCCTTGAGGTGACTGGCGTTGTATACCTGGGCATCTGAAGATGAGCCGTTGCCTGAAGCATCAATGTAGATGAACTTGTAGTCAGCATCGACCATGGCGAAGAGGATGATGCTGAAGAAGCCCTTGTAGTTGTGATAAGTGGACCCCGACTTGGCTGGAGCTTTGCAGGCCACGTACTTGCCATCTATTGCTCCAACGGTGTGGGGGAAGTTCCACTTCTGATACCACTGCTCTGCAACTTTCTTCCATCCTTCTTCAGTGGAGGGGTACTAGAGGAGCTCCTCCTTGTATTCTTCAATGATGGCCTGCACCACTTCTCTGACCACAATGCTGATGGTGTTGGGTGGCACCCTCCAGCCGTACTGCATGCTCCTGTAGGTGGTCCCTGAGGCCAGGTGGTGCAGAGTGAGTGCCACCTTGAGCCCAGGTTCCAGGCTGGGCGGGAAGTTGGTGTTTGTCTTGGTCAACCTGGGTGTCAGCCGCTGCACAAGTTCGTCAAACATGGCTGGAGGCATCCTCATGAAGTTCTGGAACGCCCGAGTGTCTTCGCTCCTGAGCTCCACCATCAGCTTGTTGTACAGTCCGTCCTCTGCTCTTCTGGCGAACCATCTTTGGACCCAGACTTTTTTTGGGTGCCTCCTTTTCTTCCCGTAGTAGAGTTCACAGAGCCTGTAGATGTTTTTGCACTGTTGCAGAAGGATGGTGGCTGCCGAAAGGACTTTGTCACAATCCACGGTGGACATGACTGGATGCTGTAGAAGAGGAAGAGTCAGATGAAGGCTGCAGAGGTCTGCACAGCTTGGCTGCTGTTCTGAAAGTGAGATGCAGGTGAGTTGCTCCCCCTTTTTATAAGCAGTATAGGTGTCCCTTTGCATCCTCTAGGCATCCTCTAGGCATCCTCTAGACATCCTTAATATGCGAGATAGGATATTATAAACTCTGCGGAGGTTTTTTCCGTTTTAAACGCTTTGTTTCCGTGCTGCATCTGTTCTGCATCCGTTCTGCGTCCGTTCCGCTTCCTCCCTGCGTCCGAGCGGATGTGAATTGCGCGGATGCGGAATGGATGCCCAGCGGATATAGCGGATGCGTAACAGATGCGTAGCGGATGCAGAAAGAACTGGATACATTTTCCGCGCAAAAGTTTTGGGCAGCCCAAAATTTTGGAGTGGATGAAACGTCCATAAACGGATGCTGGACGGATAGAGAGGAAGCCAAATGGAGGCAGTGAGTACATCGCGTTTTCCAACGGATGGCAAGCTTTTTTGTCCGTTTTACATCCTCTTTGCATCCATTGGTTCGGTGTGACATGGGCTTTAACTGTATGGAGCTAAAAATTTTTTTAGCAACCTGCCTTTAATAATAAGCATACACCCTCAGCTAATTTCAAGTTTCCAGTTTTAATCATCAATCTTCATCATTGTCATTTTCCTCATATCCTCATTAGAATCATTTTCTTTCTCTCCTCCTCCTCCTCTGTTGGCTCTCTAGGAGTTTAGTTTAATTTAGTTTATTGATTAGCCCTTGGACCATATCAAAAGTACAGAGTTCCAGACACAAATTATTACTAAAATCTGATAAAACAATTTAAAATGGAATTGGATAAAATACAATTTAAAATGAAATTGGAATGTCTCTTTATAGTATTTCATTTCATGCTTTTTTCCTACCAGAGTAGTGAATTTAACTTTATCTTTACTTTTAATTTCATGTGATGGCTTGATACACCCTAAATAAATAATTACACTTGAATCAGAAGATAATGGTTTTTCTAAAGCCAGGGGCTCCTTTTCTATTCTTATGTTTCCAATATACAGCTTATTTTCTGTAGAACTGTCCATTTCCTTACCAACAACTCTGGTAGTCTTGTCTCCTTTCTTTTTGCAATTCTGCTGAACAGCACATTCTCCTCTTGTTTTTTCATTCTTTTATTAAGGCAACTTTGCTTATTGTCCAGATTTCAACAGGAACTTTTGGTTTATGGTCAGTGTGTTTTTCCTTGTGGACTATGTATGCTTCTGCTTTTAGAGTACATGTGTAGGGAAAATGATTTTATTTTGTTTTGTTAAGTTTCTTTTGGGGATAAATAAATGTACTTTAAGTCCTTGCTGCTACCATTCAAAAATATTAAGAGTTTCTTATATGGAGGTAGAATGTCTCATTTCTTTTATCTCCTCTCTTCCCTACTACTATGGTTTCTTACAGGCATGTATGCGTATGTTTGTGTGTGCATGCGAGGAAAGGAGGAAGGGAGAAAGGAAAGAAAGGAAGGAATTATATCCTGTGTCTTGTTTACTCAAGGGATAAGTTCATGCTGAACAATGATACCTTTATTTAACATTAATTATTAACAGAGTATAAGTTATTTTTTCTTAAGGATGTACATCAACAAAGGCATTTTGTGCTGAATTAAAGAATAGTTGCTTAATTTGTCAGAAGAGCCTCCAAATTCAAATTTATTTATTGCAGGCTTGAAGCCAGATACAAATAAAATATTAAATATAAGAAGCATTATATCTTTCTATATTTACATATTTTAAAAGGGAAGAAAAATAAGTATAATAGTTTAAAAATAGGAGCATAGATAATAAAATAAATCCATTGATATATCATAATAAATCCCAATCCTAAGTAATGACATGGTGTATCCAGTGCTTTTTTTCTACAAAAGTCAACTGGTCTGTTTTTTCCTTGAGGAGGAATAAAACATTTTGCTTCTCACCCAAGAAGCTTGATTAGTTTTGATGGCAGGGAGGGGCAGGACTGGAAGGATAAGTATTGGCAGCACATTTGAGGAAATTATGACTTGGATGACTGAGAATGTCCAAGTAATTTTATTGGGAAAATGAAGAAGTAGTGCACCATTGCCTTCTTTTAGATTTTTGTTTTTATTTCTGATCTTTCCTAAAGCCTTAAGATTTCCTGGTGGTCTTTCCATGTGAATACTAGCTGGACCTAAATTGTTTAGCTTTTTCACATCAGGTAAATTGTACATTGGCTGTATACTTCCAGTTTGCTTGGCAGAAATAAAATGGAATAAATACATAAAGATAAATATATTTGTAGCTTTCCTGATGATTAAACTTGAATCTGATTTTAAAAAGTCACTCTTTTTGTGGAATATGTATCCAGGAATGGAAACAGAACTGAAGAGGGTAGACCTTACTTTCCAATATGAGATACCACATCACAGGGAAATAAGTACATTAACATTGCCCTATTCCTGTGTAGATTTCATTCCCACCACCCACCAATCCCCAAAATGCAGGTGCCTTTTTGAGATCAGGAGGTACAGTATTTAATTATAAGGTTCTTCTTCCCAGGTGAGTGTTTGCATTATTTCTGAGACAACAGCAGATATTTTGTTATACTATAAAGGATCTTAAGAAGTATATAAAGGGAATCTCTCTCTCTCTCTCTCTCTCTCTCTCTCTCTCTCTCTCTCTCTCTGTGTGTGTGTGTGTGTGTGAGAGAGAGAGAGAGAGAGAGAGAGATGGCTCAGTGATTAAAGATGCTGAGCTTGTCAGTTGGAAAGATGACAACTCAGGTTCAAGAGCTGAGTGCCACATGATGCGATGAGTTCCCATTACTTGTCCCAGTTCCTGTTCACCTAGCAGTTCGAAGGCATGCAAATGCGAGTAGATAAATAGGTGCTACTTTGGTGAAAAGTAACAGCATTCTGTATGCCTCAGTAGTACACAGTCATTCTGCCCACATGACCATGGAAATGTCTTCAGACAACGCTGGTTCCCTCAGCTAAGACATGGAGATGAGTACTGCCCCCTAAAGTCAGAGTTGACAGGAGAAACCTTTACCTTTACCTTAAAGGGAATCTAGCTTGAAAAGATATTCTCTGGTTTATTTTTGCTCTGGAAATAATGGCAAGTACCTAAAACCACTAAAAGAACTATTCTTGCAATGAGGGAAGCAGGATCACAGAATACTTTCTTCATCTTCCATTCCATTTTCATTCTCTTCAAAAAGCTTTTTCCTACTGTCCAAAAGCAAAGCTTTCACATGTTTAATTATTTGCTAGATTTATACCTTGAAGTTTTTCCAGCTGTTCCAAAGAAATGTAGTATTTGGTAGTATTCCCAAAATCAGTTTGGAAATGTGATCATGGTTGAAGCACATGATTACAAGTTCCTGTTTGTATATTAAGTCATAACAATAGGTATCATGTAAACAACAAAGAGTGGGAGACCCAAGACATTTTCGTATTATGTTTTGCTGGCAGAAAACAGATGAATTACAAAAAAATAGATGGGAGAATTGTCAGTGATGAATTCATTGCAGGTATATGTGAATTTCACTAGGTAATCTTGGTTTTACATAGTATACTGGACATATTTATCAGTTTGCATGCTACTTTTAAGTGAAGTTTCCTTATAGAAAGGCCTTATGTTTTTGTTTTATTTTGTTTTGCTTTGGTCACTTTCTTAATAATGTTTCTTAATAATGAGTTCTCCTCATTTCTCCTAATAGCTGTGTATGTTCTTCCACAAGCTTGTGCAAACAATACATGAGAAACTCCAGCTGATCAAATTTTGAAGGCTTAAGCCAAACACCCAGATTCCCTTCCCATCATTTTAGGAGGTTTCAATCAAGCAAATTTAAGAAAAGAGCTCCCAAAATATTTCCAGCATGTCAATTATCCCACCAGAGGCAAAAATACTTTAGACCACTGCTACACAATAGTAAAACATGCTTATAGGTGTTTACCACGAGCAGCTGTGGGACACTTTGATCATTGCATGATTCATCTTGTACATGCCTACAGATAAAGACTTAAAACCATGAAACCAACAATTAAATCAGTGAGGACTTGGTCTGATGAGGCAAAGCTGAAGACTTGCCTTGATTGCACTGATTGGGATGTTTTTGAAGATACCTCTGCAGACCTAGATGAGCTCACAGTTACATCATATGTCTACCTATGCAAGGGTCCTCTTTGTAGACTTCAGTTTAGCATTCAATATCATCATTCCAGACATTCTTCTAACTAAACTAAGCCAGCTAGTGATACCTGAACACACTCGTAAGTGGACCATAAGCTTCCTAACAGACAGGAAGCAGCAGGTGAAGCTAGGCAGAATCACATCTGATATTTGTGAACTTAGCATAGCCACCCCCCCAAGGCTGTGTGTTTTCTCCACTTCTCTTCTCCATATATACCAATGACTGTATTTCAAATGATCCATCTGTTAAAAATACTGAAGTTTACAGATGATACAACAGTGATTGGTCTCATTTGAGACAACGATGAATCCATATACAGACGGGAGATTGTACAACTTGCCTCATGGTATAGGAACAATCTGGAACTGAACACACTCAAAACCGTAGAAATGGTGGTAGACTTTAGGAGAAACCTTCCCATACTACCACCTCTTACAATACTAAACAACACAGTATCAACAGTAGAGACTTTCACATTTCTAGGTTCTATCATATCACAAGACCTAAAATGGACACCTAACATCAAAAACGTCATCAAAAAAGCACAACAAAGAATGTTCTTTCTGCACCAACTCAGAAAGCGCAAACTGCCCAAGAAGCTGCTGAAACAGTCCTACAGAGGAATTATTGAGTCTGTCATCTGCTTCTCTATAACTGTCTGGTTTGGTTCTGCAACCCAACAGGACAGACACAGACTTCAGAGGATAATTAGGACTGCTGGTCACTATGAAGATGAAGAACACTCCAGGAAACTAAGACTGTGCTGGAAAGGAGAAGCAGCAAGCAGAATGTGAACCAGGCAAAAGATGTTTTTGAGGTACCCCACTATTAAAAAATAAAGGATTATTTTGGAGGAAAGTGTGTGGAAGTGGCGACCAACGAAAGTGAGAAGAAAATTGGATTTTATAAAATTGGCTTGAATCATTGTATTGGATTAATTTGGAGGAGAAAATTTAAAGGAAAATATTTGAACACAACAAAGGTTTAGAAATTAAACTGGATAACTATCGGATTATGGGTGCTTAAAGGGCATAACTAAATGCTGAAATTGAGTGTGTTGAAATGAAAAAAAAATAGCTAATGATTGAAATTAACGAATTAAATAAAAATACTATATTTAACAAAGAAAGTTAAAGTTAAGGAAGGAGTGGACTGTGGAAAAGGTGCAAGAGTGCCACCTGATGGTACAGGAAAAACTTCAGTAACCTTTTTTAAAAAGTGCTTGGTTTTTCTAAGAAATTGGACTTTGGAATTTAAAGGAAAGTAAAAGAAACTCCATTATAAAAAATAAAAACCCTGGAAAGTGACATTAAAATACTACAAGGGGTAAGATAATTGAAAATATTGACATAGAACCACCCGGTGATTATGGGAAACAGTTGGGAAAGGGCCACTTGAAGACTTTAAACAAAGATTCAAGGACATTGCTGAAAATAAACTTAAAAGACACTGGCTGAAATAATATAGTGGACTTTTGAACTGAATACACCAATTAGAGAAGAGGAAAAAGAAAAAGGAGAAGATACAATGGAGGAATTATTTGTTGAAATGAGATCTGATTTGCAAGACATAAGGGAAATGATGAAAATTAAATGTGTAATTATGTATTACCGAAACTAGAAATGGCGACCCAGCTTGTAGAAGAACAAGGTAAACCAGAGGGTGAGGAGACTAACAAAGAAGCCAGCTTTGAAGAACAAAGGGATCAACAATTATTTAAACAGGGGAGAAAAGGAGTTAAAATTAAAAATGTGTCTCTGGAGTGATAATAAAAGGGAAAATGGTTCAGAAATTGAAAAAAGGAGAGGGAAAAAACTGAAAAGGGAAGTTCAAAAGAAAAAGCTAAGGGGGGAGGGAGAAAAAGTTAATAATTGGAATGAGAAATGGAGAGGAATAAGAAAGAATGGGGGGAAAGGGAATTAAAAGAAAGGACCAGAAAATCAAGAAAAACGAGAAGCAAACAGGATGAAAAGAAACTATACTGTTAAAAGAGCGAGAGACAATAGGTAAAAAAAAGAGGATAGGAAGGAGATTCCACAAGGTAATAAGTTGTGATATATATAAATTAGTATTGAAAACAGATAAGTATGTAGCTGATGGGATTTTTCTCTCTAGTTTCTTTTCTTTTTTCTCTCTCTCTCTCTTTCCTGTTATTAAAGAATTATTGCTACATTAGACATCAAATTTAATGGAATAAATATGGAATTGGGAATTTATAAAAAAATATTATACAGTAATTGATGACTAAAGATGTACAAGAAAAGGGGGGAAAATGATGAAATGAGATCTATAACGGAAGGATTAATATCAGTTGCTACACTTAAATGTTTAGACTAATATGCTTGTAATGTATAGATGATTTATAAGGTGATTGAGAAAATGTCATGCAGAATCTGATAGATAGATATATGTGTGTGTGTGTGTGCGTGTGTGTGTGTGTGTTATATAGTAAATAGAGAGATGGTATTAAGGTAGATTGAAGGTGGCTGGCTCAAATCAATAATGAGAGGAGGCAATCTTGCATTAATAAATTAAAAATTGATTAAAACTACAAATATGACAGAAAAAGATAATATAGGAAATAAACAGAAATGAGATGAGAATTTTAAATAACATTGTAAAATAAGATATGAAAATATTGTAAGGAAAATGAAATAAGTTATAATATAATTGGAATTGGATAAGTATAATATTTAATACTAATAAGTGAAATGATTAATGTGATATGAAATTGAACAAATAAAATGAATAGGTAAATATGCTCATGTTTGTATAGATGTGAAACATGGAACCATACTGCTTCCCAAATGAGAATTTTTTATTTAAAAAATTGAGGAGGAAATTGAATAATGAAATTACTATGTATTTTGGTATGTATTTTGTATTTTGGTATGTTTAACTGATATGGTGGCATTAGGAGAGAGTATTGAAATGTTGAAAATAAGCAAAGAAGGATTTTGATTTAATGTGAATATGGGTAATAAGAAATACGATTGGTATTATTAAGCTTGCCTATATTAAAATGTATGATATATTAATGCCACACAATTAATATATTGATATGTATGTGTAGAATGAAATAAAAAAACGTTATTATATAAAGGACTGCAGAAAAAACAAGTACTACCAACCTGCCTTCCATCGAGGACCTGTACACTGCACAAGTCAAAAAGAGGGCTGTGAAAATATTTATAGACGCCTCACATCCCAGACATAAACTGTTTCAATTCCTACTCTCAAAACGACGCTATAGAGCACTGCACACCAGAACAACTAGACACAAGGACATTTTTCCCCAAACTCTGTTAAACAACTAATTCCCTCAATACTGTCCAACTATTTACAAAGTCTGCTCTACTATTACTATTAATCTTCTCATCACTCCTTATCACGCATCTCCTCCCACTTGTGACTGTATGACTGTAACTTTGTCGCTTGTATCCTTATTTTTATTGACTGTTTCCTAGTATGATTTGATTGCTTATTGTACCCTATGACTATCATTCAGTATTGTACCTTATGATTCTTGACTCATGTATCTTTTCTTTTATGTATACTGAGAGCATTTGCACCAAGACAAATTCCTTGTGTGTCCGATCACACTTGGCCAATAAAGAATCCTTTTTTTCTGTATTTTCCTTGATTTTTCCGTTCTACATCTTTTCTTCTCTCTTTCTCAATTTTATGATTTGATCTAACAGACTTTTTCAGTAGCATACAATTTAAACTAAAAGTACAATTTTTTAAGAGAGAGAGAAAATAAGCATTAAAAATGATTATCTTTACATGCCCAACCCTGATGGCAATGTTGGTCCCACGTTCATGATGAAGAAACATGGGGGAAGGGGAATGAAATTATTTCAAACATGTTAGATAAGTTCCTGATCACTGAACTCAATATGTATATACCTGCAAAAAGAAAAGAGAGACCAGTTGGCGAAGAAGTCAATAAGTCTATATTTGCAAATATAGTCTGGTCATTTGTGTTGGGGGAAATATAATAACAAGGTCTTCATCAATCTGCCTCCATCAATCTGCCTTCATTATTTCTGCCTCCAAAAGTCCTTCTGCTTTGTAATACGGTAGCTTCAAAACAACTTAAAGGAGAGCATATTTTCAGGTCTCCAGTATATCATGCAGATCTGGCATTAAAAATTTAGAATCTACATCTTCTCCCAAGATTTGTTTAACTCCTAGCATCCATTTGCTGAAATACCAGCCTACAAATAAATTCAAAGCATATAGATCCAAGCTGTAATATAACCATTTAGAATAGAAAGAAATTATAGTAATTGCAACTGGATATACCAGGTTTCATATACTTGTCTCTGGTCCAATATGTCATTCCACACAGATATATAATTTCACTAAAACACAAAAGCTCTACTTGAGAATTAAAGCTGAATGGTATAAATTAAATTATGTATTCAGAATTTCAATTCTGTTAACATAAAATAGCAAAAAAATAGGACTGAACAGATATACAAAAATAAGAAAACTTCTTCAATGTAAAATATCTCCCATATTTTGTATTGGGAAATGCCATAATGGAAGAAACACAAATATAAGCAAATGTCAGAATAAAATTAATGGTTTTCATGATGCCAAATAAATTCATGTATGGATTTATTGAGCATTCTAGGGATCAAGATTTATCAGACAGGAATGTGCTGCTTGTCATTGCACCTGCTCTTAATACAACACTGGATGCCAGCTTTACAATAGATTACAAAGAGGGACAGAACTGCTGTCTTTTACTGGCATGCCTCTGATCAAGCCCAATATTATTCAACATCTTCATAAATGATTTAGGACAGGGGATAGAAGGCAAATTCATTAAATTTTCAGATGACAACAATCTAGGAATAATTTGAGAAGATAGGCTCAAGATCAAGAAGGAACCTGACAGATTTGAATACTAAGCTGAATACTAAGCCCTATCCAACAAAATGCAATTCAATGTAGAGAAAAGAAATGTTTTACACTTAGGCAAGAAAAAACAAATGCATAGGTATAGAATAGGTGACACCTAGCTCAACAGCAGCAACCATGAGAGGAGGGGTTTAAGAGTCCTAGCGGACAACCATTTAAGGCTAGGTCACACTGGCCGACAGATGCAAAACGTATGCAAAAAGGACACAGCGGACGAGCAAATTTTCGGGGGTGGCTCCATCTGTTGTCATCCGCTCCAAAAAGTGGCAAAAATTTGCATAAACAGAACGGAAAAGAAAGGAAAAGAACGGACGTGGGTAGTATGTAGCAGGGATGTTAAAGGGATGTTCATAGGAAGCCTAGAGGATATATCTAGGATGCAAACCGTTCACTGCTCATCCTTTCTATTTCCATGCTACTAACGCTGTGTAGACGTTCCGTGTACCTTTTGTTTCCTCCCTCTTTCCGTTTTCAGCTGCAGCAGATGTGAGTTGAGGGGATGCCCAGAGGATGCAGAGAGGATACAGCGGACGTTTAATGGATGATAAACGGACTTAGAACGTTTGTTGCTCGGATGTCACAGATTTACATCGTACACAGCGGAACGTTCATCCGTTCACAAAGTTTTGTGCAGCTCAAAACTTCTTGAGCGGATGAAATCTCAGTGGACGGATGCTCAAAGGATAGAGCGTATGAAACACGTATGCAGTGAGTACACAATGGATGCATTGCGTTTTCCAACAGATGGCAAGTTTTTTTTAACGTTTTACATTCTCTTTGCATCCGTTGGTGCAGTGTGACATGGCCTTTAAGTATGAGCCAGCAGTATGTTACAGCTGGGTAAAAAGCCAATTCTGTCCTAGGCTGCATCAACACAGGGATAGTATCAAAATCAAATGAAGTGTTGGTACTGCTTTATACTGCACTGGTAAGACCACACTTTGAATATTGCATCCGTTTTGGGTTACCATGATACAAAAAACATGCTGAGAATTTAGAAAGAGTGCAGAGAAGAGCAGCAAAAATTATTAGGGGACTGGAGGTTAAAACATATGATGAATGATGGCAGAAACTGGTGTGTCTAGTTTAAAAAGAGAAGGACTTGTGGTGACTTGATTGCAGTCTTCTAATATTTGAGGGGCTGCCATAGAAAGAAAGGGGTTGTCTCATTCTCCAAAGCAGGACAAGAAATAACAGCTGGAAACTTATCAAAGCTAAGATCCAACTTAGAACTAGAAATTAGACATTTAAAAATGTCTAAATTTAGATATTTAGAAATTTCCTGATAGTAAGAACATTTATCATTGGAATGGTTTGCCTCAAGTGTGGGTGCTCCATCACTGGAAGTTTTTAAGAAGAGATTGGACAACTATTTGTCCAGAATGTAATCGGGTCTCCTGCTAGATCAGTGGGTTGAACTAGATCTCCAAGGTCCCTTCCAATTCTGTTATATTGTTACTGTTGCCATTCCTTGCCGGAATTCCAAAATCCTGCCATACACCAAAGAGCCTCTCAAAACAGTAAACTTTCTCTCAGTTTTTTGTGTTTTCTGTTAAGATATGCACCCTTCTAAATGAGGGAGGAAACTTGTCTTCCTACATTATTGTACTCATAGTAAACCTACATTACATTCCTATTTGGGGTAGGGAACTAGACTTCCTCTCACTTTTTTATTACAGTATTAAGAACTAGTCTTTATCTAACTAACTCTAGATATGTAAAGTGAGTTAAAGTCCAAATTAACAGAATAATAATAACAATCAGACACTTTTCTGGTATGACCATTTGGAGGACTGTGAGGCAGACTGTGAGGCAGATTTCAATTACTTGCATTGTTTCTTAAATACAGCTATTATTTGAAATAACATGTTATGTAGTTTTAGATGACTTCTATCAGCACCACCCCTTTTGAATCAGGATAATTTTTGTTTTTACACAGTGTATGCCCTTTCTGGTGTTTTAAACTTTTATTGATTGCCATAGATCTTTCTATGGAATTCAAACTCTCTACTAGAATTTAACTTGGCTTTTTATCCAGCTGCAGCACATTTAACTTAACATTTTAGGCAAATATATACAGTGAATTAGGATTAAGAGTTAGCTGGGCCCTAAAGCACAGTAGCATTTAAGGAGGAAATATAAAGACGATGTTTTTAGAATGATATGTACACTCCACCTCCTTTTTCTTAAACTCCCAATCCAAAGAGGTATGGATCTTATATTACATAATATCT
This sequence comes from Laticauda colubrina, assembly GCA_015471245.1. Lineage (NCBI taxonomy): Eukaryota > Metazoa > Chordata > Lepidosauria > Squamata > Elapidae > Laticauda > Laticauda colubrina. The sequence continues at coordinate 4,155,617 of BLBF01000031.1, forward strand.
TTTGTATGAGGTTTACTAGAACTCTTGCACTTAAAATCAGAAAGTACGAAGGATTCCACTAAAACTGCAATTTGGCAGTTTGAATCTCACCAGGCTTAAGGTTGACTCATCCTTCCGAGGTCAGTAAAATAAGGATCCAGATTGTTGGGGACAATAGGCTGACTCTGTAAACCACTTAGAGGGCTGTAAAGCACTGTGAAATAGTCTATGTACTATTGTTATTATTATCACAGAATCTAAGAAAGTCTTAAAGGAAAACTTAACTTTCTTGTATCAACTCAGAGGGGGTTAAGTAAAGACAAAGCAGGTGTTTTTAAAATATTTGAAATTAAGTTGCTTTATGTACTATTCAGTTAAATTTAAAACTATATTATAAAACCATAAATTGTCCTTCAGTTGCTATCTGATGATCCAGCAAAAGTACTGAAGTATTTCTTTTCAGTTACAGACTTCAGCATGCCATAAGTTACATTAATCAAAAGGTCTAACATTTTAAAAAACAATCAAAAGCCTTATCTTTAAAAAAAAACCAGTATGTCAGAAATGTAGCACAGAAAAATTAAAAACATTTTAATTAGAACTGACACCATACACGGGCCTCCAGAAGCATTTTAAAGGCTAATATTAAGAACATATACTACTCTGGAATTATTTTTGTACCTGTTAAGAAGAGAAAAAAGGGAATAATTTGAATTTAGGAATGTATGTACTAATACATTATGCAATATTATTAAAAAAATTATTAATAAATAACCATTGAAGAGTGTAATAATAAGAAAAGCTTTTTGGATCAAAGTATACCAATCTAGTCAAACATCCTGTTTCACAAATAGCAACCAATTATAAACCCACAATTAACTATTTTTATTATTCTTCCTTGCCAATTGGTATTAAAAATTTTTGTCTCATAACTTAAAGCCTGCATATAGGAAGTCCTCAATGTATGACTACAACTGAGTCCAAAATTTCTGTTATTAAGTGAGACATTTGTTCAATAAATTTTGCCCCATTTTACGATCTTTCTTGCCATAGTTGTTAAATCAGTAATATGTTAATTAAGTGAATCTGACTTCCCCATTAACTTTGTCAGAAGGTCACACAAGGTGATCACATGAACCTGGAACACGCAACTGTCATAAATATGAGTCATTTGTCAAGTAGCTGAATTGATCACATGACCATGGGGATGCCACAATGGTCATAAGTATGAAAAACGGTCATAAGTTTTAGTACTGTTACAATTTCGGTCACGAAATGAACAAGTTGAGGACAATGACAACTGGTAACCTGTGAGAACCTTAATTCCTGTATATTTTTCTACAGATAGATAGAAGTTCTGTTTCAGGGTACTTCCATAAAATAATAAGGATGTTACTAAACTGTACTTGCCTTAGTAACCACAATCAGTTCTATAGATTTTTTACTTCAACTGAGCTGCTTAAAAGTTCAGCATCTGCTATGTTGTTCTAGAAATTATGAGTTTTTGAGACCATCACATATGTCCTTTTACATTGCTCCTATCATCAATGTGGTCAAAAAAATTCATTCTTCCTTTAATTGCATGTATTGAGGTGTAATGACAGTTTTCTTCGTGATCTTCTCTCAGCTAAAGAACCATACAATGTAGGGTTTGTCTTGCAACATCTAAAATTCACAAATACAAAATTAAGGATACCAAGCATGGGGAACCTTACAGAATATTCTTTTATTTTTTTCCAAACTTTTTCCATCCCATTTGTGGCTTTCAGAGGCCTCCATTAGTTTAACATTTTAGTAGTAATGGTTAAAAAAATTACATATATATTTTACTGTTAATTTTATAGTATTGTATTAGCAATTTAGTTTTTAGTAATCTTTTATCAATTATACAAGTCAGTGGAATTAATGAAATTAATGTAATTTTCCTTTTTTACATTTAATGGTCTATGATCAAAATTAAGTTTGTTGCCATTGTGCTGATGAGAGATTAACTAATAGAATTGTAGTAATTATATACCTACATCTCAGATTAAATTCTGATACTAAGAAAAAGATGTCTTATGTCAATTGAGATAATAAAATATCAAATCCTCTCTTTGGCCCACATTGTGTACTTTACAGATTTCAGGAGAATTGTATTTCATAACAGTAAGAATATGGATAAAGACACTGTTACTGGAAATCTAACATACTGTCACATTTCCAGTGAGAGACATTATATAATCTGTCTGACAATAGTCACTGGTTTCTAGAAATAATATTACATTAACAGTAATACATTGCCAATAAATGTTTAAAGAGTTGAAGAGAGTGAAGACAATAAGCAATCTTTATTATGCTAGCCTACACCTTGTCCAAGTTAAAGGGTTTATCATGGCATATTTGGATGTTTTTCATCTTTGCTTCACAAATATTCTCCTTTTCAAAAACAAAGGCTGCCTCACTAATTGTTAATCAATTATTGCTGATATCAACAACCACTTTGCTGATTTTATCAACATTTAAACTTTTTCAGTAATGGTCATGTACACTTTCAATATTTTATTTTTTATCTCAAATCACTATTTATATTTAGATCCAATTAACCAGTATATAGTCCACAACCTTCATGTATTCGATAGCCACTCCTTCTAGGGCTTTACTGTATAGAACCCTGGAAACTTCAGCACACTTTTCTCACCAATCAATTGGTTAACCTAAAGTACACCCAATATGATATAAGATGGATTTGAATTCTATTCTCTAGTATTATAATAATATCTGATAAAGTAAGGTAAGAGAAAATCCAAAACCTTTACCATTAGTTATGAGGATAGAACCAATGGTTGACATTTTTCATATGTTCACTCAAGACAGCAATAGCAATAGCATTTAGACTTATATACCGCCTCACAATGCTTTACAGCCCTCTGTAAGCACTTTCCAGTGTCTACCTCTTTTCCCCAACAATCTGGATCTTCATTCACTAACCTCAGAAAGATGGAAGGTTGATTCAACCTTGAGCTGGTCAGAATTGAAGGAATCAAACTCCTGGCAGTGTGAGCAGAGTTAACCACTGCATCATCATGGCTTGTATAGATATGGTAGCATAAGATTTGGTTTTAGTTTCATTACATCTATTAATCCATAATTTTCAGTTCATCACTGAATAAGATATCCCCCCCGCTGCTAACTGGATCTACATACTGAACTTAGGCATAATGTTCAGAATTTGGGAAATTCTGTATAAAGATGCAGGGCTTCTACTTCTGCCTACTCAAGGCTCCTCTTGCAAGCAAAGTTAATACAAGTGGTGGAAAGTTATATTACAGAGTATTTCTAATTTTGTCTACATTTTATTGTCGAATATAACTTATTTATGCAAGAATTAAAATAACACAGATCTACACTCTGCTTTTGTAGATTCAAAGATGAATTACATTTATTAATCCTTTTAAGGAAACCTAAAAGACCCAATCTTATAAGACCAAGGAAGTAAACAACAGCTTTACCATTGAGTTCTATTTTAACATTTAGGATCTTGTCTCTGGTATAGAATAATAGTATCATAACAAAAAATCCTAAATTGCTTAAGCAGGTTCACCCACATAACTAACTGCCCACACATTTACTGCAATATAGGCCACAGAACCAGCTAGTTGGATATCCTGAACAACTATCACAACTTGACATCCACCGTGCAAAATACGCATATTCCAGGAGACTTGTTCAAATGCGGAAGAAAAGCCAACAAAAAGCAAAGTAGTTTTTGAGGCTGTAAGGTATCTAATGCAAAGTGAAGCAAAGTTCCTGCACGCAGCCTCAAGTTCAAGACTTTTGCCTTCCTCAGAATTTTAATCAAATGAATATACTGAAATTGATTATTCCATATAATTTTTAAATACTTATACCTGACAAAAATCAGATATTATCGTTATCATTTAAAAATCACCAGAAAGATCCATCTTAAATCAAATAATTTATTAAGTAATTACATGTAAACACTTTATATCGACTAGCAAATACATTGCTTGATTATTCCCCTTCCCACAAAGGAAAATATTCTGTTTAAAAACAGATTAACTAATGGTATACATTCACTGTACAGTGAATGTATGTACAATTGACACTTTGATTTTCCTCATTTCTTATTCATTTAAAGTGCAAAAAGATATACATTTGATCAGCATTGCAAGACAGTGTCAATAGTAACTTTGGTCTATCAAGTGAAAAACTAGACAAAATTCCAATCTTTACCCTACTATTTTTTAGGAAAAAAGTAGAGAAAACAGACCTTGCAAGACAATCTTAAAAAAATAAATAAATTCCTTTTCACATTTAACTGAAAATATTTTTAACAAGAGAATACTATTCTGAACAATGAAACAAGCATGTTTACAATTTATAATTAGTAGTTACACATAACCATTGGCACAAGTACATATATCACAGAATGTCTGAACATTTCCCATTAGGGCAAAATACAACAGTTATGAGATGATATCCAGGTTTTTCTGCAACTGAAAAGTAGTAATTATTTACATAAAAATGCTTAGTTCAACATTCCAGTGTTCTAATGTGTGTACTCATACAGTCTATGGTTATTTAATAATTTCAGAAGTTACAGAAAAATATATCCAATGGAGCTTGGCACATCTAATAAATATTAACTAGCAAAAATATGCAGACAAGAGAAATATTGTTCTGATTTTTACAGAAAATTGAAATGTGCAAAACATTCTAAATCCAGAAAGGAAAGATATTTAGGATTATTTTGCCCTGTCAGATCTTTCCATTTAAATACAATGATGTACACCATTGTGAGAAAAAGGAAATCATTCTATTTTAAAAGTGGTTATAAGTTTTAACAGTACCCCTACATTCAGATAACAAAAAGTCATCCAGCAGTCAATATTTCTCAAGAGACAATAACATTCTGAACTTCCTGGTTTATTTGTGCAGGTACCTCATCTTGAGAAGAAAAGATTCTCAGAACAAGCACTGATTTCCAGAGTAGTTCCCATTATTCTTCTTACCTGGAAAACAGTTTGGAAATGTTTAAACTGTGCACAATGTGCTAAAGCCTTGGGACAAATCCTACATTTGAACCAAGTTCATTCTAAGTTAAGAGGACAGAAAATTGAGAAGATCTCAGGCCCAAAGAATTTTAAAACTAATTCAAACTATTGTTCAGTTTTTATTCTGTCAAATTTTAAAGTGTCTTTCAGTTTTTACTTCTTTCTGGTGGCATCTATTCAAAAATATTTACAAACCCTACCATTTCATTGGCCAGATTTGCACATAAAGCAGTAAAAACCTTCATATGGCAAAATAAACCATGTTAACTATTAGCAGTTTTTGGGTACATGTGGTATAATCACATTTTGCTTCTTCCTTCTGATTGTGAGGATAAGAAAAAAATAGGAAAATGAATTTATTAATAGATTCCCATGACGATGATTAAATATTTCTAACAACTAAGGATTAGAAGCCATCTTTAAGGGGCTAAGTTGATTTATGAATACTGACTCATTTGAAGACTTAGTTTCTGCTTTACCTGCAATGAAAAAAATGTACACTTGGTAAATCCTGGTTTGTTTTAACACTTGAAAGTAACAAGAGCAAATTAGCTAGAAAAGGCCTTGTTTAGCCTATCAAATCAGTATTTGAAATTTTAGTCCGACATTGTGAACCTGATCATTGTGTTATACACAATTTCAAATTACCGTATTAACAGGCACTCAGTAAAGATATTTAACAATATTGGGCTTAGAATTCCAGCTGTATGAATGTATCTACATATCTCTATAGGGATATTTAGTATTGTGGGAAGTTTGCACACAGAATTATCTGTGTCACCTGAATACTGACAGAAATATAGTATGGAAAAGTCAAGCACATTTGAATAAAATTGACTTGGCATCTGTGCAACAATTTGATTAAATATTGACAATATTACAAAATTAGAATATTGACACTAAAAAAACCACAGCTGATATATCTAATTAATGAAGTCTTTTTCCAATTTGAAATCATGAAAGGAATTATCTGTATAGGTAAGGCTCATAATATAGTATTTTCGGAACTTTTCGAATTGTACTGTAATCTATAGGTATTGAAGATGAGACAAATTTGATTTTAAAATAACGTATTTCAGATAAAATATATACATTTGAATTCCAGAGTAGAAAGAGGAGTTCTCTTCAAGTCTTCTGAATGATTTGAAGATGGACCAGTGTCAATTGCTCAGATTAAAGTTGTGGCCAATAATATTGCACAATCATAATCACAAAAAGACAGCTGCAAAAGGGGAGGAAAATTAGTTTTCAATTGGGACAAGAAACTGAAAATTCAAGAATGAGAGGGATTTTGTTTAAAAGGAAGAATTGTTGACATAACCAAACATGATAGGCCACCCCAATATTCACACAGCATGACAGCCTACATAATCCCACCCATTTAGTGTAATGCTTGAAATCATAAAAAGCATTATGCAGAGGAACACAGAATCCTAAACCCCATCACCAATATATGAGATTTCCAATACTTCCATGGGACTGCAGGCATTCAGATATCAGAAGCAGATGACAAGAAGCACATGAAGGTACTGTTGAAGTTACTAGTGCTCCACTGATACTACTTGATTTGTAAATTAAAAAGTATAGCTTGATATTGATACATGTACTTTAAAAGCAAGAGTTAATGGAAAGAAGGGTGCTCGCAGGTAATTTCAGTTAAGTATACTATAATTATGGATCACCAACATTTCAAAAAATATTGCAACATATTCAATTTATTGAATTCAATAAATTCAATGTCATTCCGTATTGGCTACTGTCACAGTAGAATTCGCAACAATTTTATTGAAGTCCAATCCTACTTTTATTTTAATGATTCTGTAGATATATATTTCAAAAATCACTTAAAGCACAATCCTATTTTAAACTCAGTGCTTCATTACTACATGTTAACACTTTTTGGAATTATATAATGTTTAACTATAAATAGTCAATGCCCATCTAAGAATTTTGCTAAATGTATGACTAATTCAGTCTGCAGTTTTATATATTAAAATAATAAACATTTAAATTGAATGTTCTTCTGGACTTCAATATAATTATTATCTGTATGTAAAATTTTCTAAGATGAAAAGAATGCCCCAAACTCCAGTCTGCACGCATAACAAAGTTCAATTTTTTTTTAAAAATGGTGGCAAGCAGGAAAACAAAAAGAATACTCCATACCTTCCATAACCTGAAAAACAACAGAGTTTGTAAATAAGTGGGGAAGGACAGAAACAGGAAATGAAGACTGACCTTATAAACAAAGATATGTTTAGGGCTTCTGGTTTCAGGAATAAACCGATATTTACTGGTAAAAGTCTGCCAAAAAACAAAAATAGAAACACAAGATTACTGGTAAATATTGGTTTATATGGAAAAATTGTCAGTGTATTCTCAGTTTCTATAGACTATTGCATTTTAACTATTCTGTGTATCATTTTTTAAAACTGAGAGAGAATATGTGTGTGAGTCAGACAGAATATGGTGTATATGGAATCTCAACAAAGTATAGTGCCTGGGTCTCTTTTACTGTCCCAAACCAGAAGCCTCATGCTACTGAAAAGCAAGCAAGCAAACTTTATTCAATACTTTCCTTTTAAAAATATTTTCACAAGGCCTGCTTATGCTGAAGAGCATTTAAAATAAGCTTTTCTTTCTATACTAAATTCAAAGATCATATTAGAATTATGAAAATACATTTCATGTGAAAAACAGTCCATATATTAGAGCTTATATGAAGAGTGATTTTCTGTTAATGTACAAAGTAAGTCATGCTAGTTCATTTTAAAAAACCATGACAGACCAAAACTTTTATTTGAGACATTAGGTTTCCTATCACACATCATTTTGTCCATATTTGATTAGTCTTAATAACAGTATTGCATGGCATTGTATTCAGGAAAATTTATGAAGAAAGATTTTTTAAGAAAAATATTCTTATTTATTTTGATATACTGTTCTTTATTTTCAGATTAGATAACTAATCCACAGCGGCATCTCCCACTATTAAATTAGACATGATTTTAATACCTAAGAAAAGTACTTTATATTCAAATATTTAAAATAGATTACGATACTTAACACATCACAATACATTTACAAAAAGCAAATAACCAGATCACATTTCTAGATCAGATTAGTTTTTGAAAACCTAAGGGCAATATTCTTAACTGTTATACAGAGTTGTGACCTACCATGGAAATGAAACAGCAGTTTAAATGTCATTATAAACATTTTAATTATGCCATCATCTTTACTTTATTGGAAATATAAAACTAAGAATCCAGTTTTCATGCCTTATTTCATATGTATATTTATCTTTTAATTAAACATTGCAGATTTGCAAAAAAAAATCCCGACCTTTCTGGCAATTGAAAATAAACTCTTCCTTTTTGTATATTATTTTACCTGCCTTTACCTAGCACTATGAAGACATGCGACAATCTCACATGATAAATATCTTCTGCACAAATATGTCTATTTCAGAAGGTTGCATGTTGATGTGCTCTTGGAACAGAATAAAGAATAGGGCTGATGAGAGAACCTTGATTCTCAATTAAAGAATGGACTTGCAGATAGTGCAAGATTAACTTTCCAACAGATTAGTAGTTATCTAGCTACTGAGAAAAAGTAAAATGTTCTACCTGGACACTTCACTGTAAAGAAGCAAAACCTGCTCATTGCCCCATTGATATTAACCTAGACAGATCCTCTATGATGCTATCGTGGCATAATGTGCTTAAAAACATTTTTCTTAACATCTTGTCATACCTGAGTGCAATCAAGATACATGGCCCACTTAGGGAGAATTTTTTATTGTTAATAGCCAGATTTAGGAAATGCAAGTAGATATCATTCCATTTCTAATGATATACCCCTTTAATTTTTCCTTTGTAGCAAAAGTCTAAATGATCACAACTTACAAACCATGAGGCTGTTGCTTCTTCATGGTTTTTTTTTTGAGAATATAAATCCAAATATTTAATTGAGACTGGGCAAAGATATTTATCTGTTCTGAAAACTGAATCCTCAGATTAACTTTTAGCACACCTTTAACTTTCTTCTTCAATCTAGGAATTAGTACTCCTGGTAGATCTAAAAACATCAGGTACCGGTAATTATTATTTATTTAGTTATGCTTAAGAAAAAATGTACAGTCCAATGCCTTTAGCTATAATCTTATGATAGGACCAATGAGGCCCTTTATTGTGCAATGATGTGAAGGAGACAACAGTGTAGTTTACTGACTACTGACAAACTGTTGCTTGTTGATTCAGCTATGGTAGAAAAAGGGAGTGACACCTTTCCACAATTGTCCAGGGTATGGAATAAGCCAGAGTTGGATCCAGCTTTGGTAAATAATGGAAAAAAATAGGAAGGAGACAAGATTGGAATTATTCATCCTTCTTTAAAGCCCATCTTCAAATTCAATTGTTATAATTATATATACTTATCTTCTATTCAATAACCTATTTGTCACATTCCCAAAAGGTGCAAATAAAAAAAATACAGACAAAAATGGGATGATCTCTAATGGATTTGCTTACGAATTAGATAAGCTTACAAATGTAAAGCTTTGGGGTTTTGCCCTAAAAGTATTTCTGCATCTCTACAAGGTAAAATAAAAACATTGAAAACACTTGTAAAACAGATATTCATTCAGAAAAGAAAATTAGACAATATTACCCAAATCATACTGCAGCACATATTTTAAATATTAAATTCAAGATAATATGTTGCTCCTGTTAGCATTTCAGTTGTGCATGGCTTTGCAATCAATACATAGCACATGATTTCTGAAAAGCACTTTCAAATATTGCAAAATATAGATTATATCTATGAATGGCACAGGAGTACAACCTGCATGCTTGTACCATGAGAACTTGCACTATGCTCCTGGCATAGCACATATACTAATTCCTCTTGCTTTTCACTTGTTTTGGGTTCTTCCATCTTTTGCATCACCTAAACAAAACCTTGAAGGAGGTTTGGAATATACCCATTCAACCAAGAAATAAATATATTAAATGTGTGATTTCTTCATATAATCTTCCGTTTCTTGAAGATCATGAAGCACAAAGTGAAATGGGAAAATGGGAAACACTGGATCAGAACAGAAACATATTAAAAGTTTAAACATTTTATATAGTTATTTGGGGAAAGAGAAATTGATCAGAACAGGAAATATATGGTAAGATTTTCAAAATCTGTTTCAAATACTGTGTGCCATTTTTTCCAATGAAGTCATCTCAGTTTTCATTTGCCAACTTAATAGCTTTGCTAAATGCAATTAGTGAATGGTAACCTATGACTTTCCTTAAAAATGTGACATCCTTCATTCATTTTTGCAGTATTATTCAGGTGATGCTTTTCTCATCACATTGCAAAATCATTTTTTTCATATTTAATATAGTTTGTCAGTTCACAACTTTTCTGGAGTTACAGTTAAAAGGCTTCATCAATTCTATTTGTCATGGACACCATAGACACACAGACAGAGAAAATTAAGCTTTTACTTTTCTGTCTAAGAATTCAAGGACAAAGAAGACCATGAGTATAAAAGGGACACGTCGCTCAAAGCAAGGTGAAGAAGTCTGTGTAAATTTACATATCTATTTATTTAGTTAATTATCCAATACACCTTCCTACTTCTATTTTTTTTACAAACCTGTGAGATAACTTGGGCTGAGAGAGAAGGACTGGCCCAAGTTCACCCAGCTGACTTACATACAGAGGAGGAATAACAAAAAAGTAGATTTGGAGTAACTGTAGGGAAAAAAACAAACATGACAGCAAACTACAGTCACCATTCAGAAATAGCTATTCCCTGAAATAGCTGGAAAGCTTTCATTTGTTCTCAGATTATGGATAGCAAGAAAAAGGTGAGGAAGAATATGTTAACATTATCACCTCCCATGTTTTAAATTTTGTGTGCTGCTTTGGCTGAAATTTGCTTAATTATTTTTTAAAAACCTTTCTATTTCAAGTCTTCAGTTCAGAAATATGTGTGCCATATAGAAATAGTCTTCTGTTACAGAAATAGTCTTCTGTTTCCTGAAAACAAGCTAATAAACATGAATAATTTTACGAATGCAAATTACCCGTTAGAGATATTGATAAGGATAGAGACAGACAACCTACAGAATTCTGATGTTGATAAATTATTGTACAGCCAAAGGATCTGGAAACAATAGTGTAGCTGTATCTGGAATGTCTGATGTATTTTATATATCATACATACACATATATAATACAAAATTATAATATATAATATCTATTAAGTAATTGAATTAGATCTGGTTCATTCAACAACTATGTGCTTGCTTTAATCCAGAAGTCAAAACATCCCATTGGGGTTGAAAGCTAATCTGAAAACAATTTATTATTACTTTGAAACTATGTACTTAGTTTCTAAAAATGAAGCCTACACTTACCCTTGAAAAGTGATTACAATTTATTATCAGACATTTATTAAATGTGAATTAAGTAGAATCATTTTTATAGTGTTGTAAATCATTAATTTCTGTAACTAACCTCAGTTTAAGTCAAAGCCATCATCCTAAGTTTATACAATGTTGTATGTGAAAACAAATTTCGTATTTATTAACAAGAATAACAGGGTTGGAAGGGACCTTGGAGGTCTGCAATAGAGGTTAATCTCTATTGCAACAAAATTGCCTTTTGCAAATGCAATAAGGGGCATGAAGGTCAGGGAGCATATTGTTGATCAGTTGTTGTGGCATTATAGAATAGCTTTATTTTGGATTTAAGACTCATTTTTAATGTTCTACAAACTACAATATTTAGATAGCAGTCTTCTTTAAACTGTAGGGTGATTATTTGTCATTTTTAAATTTCAGTTTAACAGCTCAGTTATATTTTGCCTCATATTTTGGTTGTTTTTATTGTTCTACATTGTTTACAGGTGTGGTCTTAGACCATAAATGAACAATAATATTTACAATTGTTATTCTAATGGCAATAACAATAGCACAGACATACATACCTCTTCATCGTGCTGTATAGTACTTTCTAAGCATTTTACAAAGTCAGATCCTCATTTTACCCATCTTAGAAAGATGGTGAGGATCAAACTCCTGGCAGTCAACAAAATTAGCCTGCAATACTGCATTCTAGTCACTGCGCTCCCAAGGCTCTAATGATGCTTACTATGGATATCTGATGATATGTTTTTATTGGATTTCTGTATCCAGCAGCATACAAATTGAAATAAATAATATTGTTTCCAGGAATAAAAATTATATGGTTACTTCAGCAACTCTATGATAAATAGTGATGACTCTATCATTATATTTATTTTATACACCTGAGCATAAACATCAGCATTAGCATTGTCTCAAAAAGTTTTCTTCAATATGAAATTCCGACATGAAAAAGAAATTGACAAATGTTCTTAGCCCAACCTGTTCCTGTTACTTTTTTCTTTTTAATTCTAAAAAAAATGAGGCCATCACATAGTCACTTCAGGCAACTAAGTGGAGCAACAGTACTACAAGTTCCGTCTGAGGCCCAGTGCTCTTCAATATATTCATTAACGACTTAGATGAAGGAATAGAAGGGGAACTTACCAAATTTGAGGATTACACTAAGCTGGCAGGAATACGTACACCCTAGTTGATATGCTCAAGATCCAGATGGATCTTGATAGACTTAACGCTGGGCCCTATCCCGTGGTGAGATTCAACAGGTTCTTACCTATTTGCGAGAACTGATTATTAACTTTCTAAGCAGTTCGAAGAACCAGTTTAGAAGAAATCTCTTGTTTTTATCCACTTCACAGGAAGGCAGAAAGGAAACATTCTGGTGTTGTTTCTAGCCTAATCTTTATTGCCTTGCTTACAGAAACTGTGTCAACTAAAAAATACTTCTTTGATTTTTTAGTTGTCAGCAGAAAGGGAGTGGGGAAAGCAGTGAATTCCTGAAATGCTTCAGATAAATCACTTTGGCAACCAAAGCTTCTGGCATGTAAAATTATTATTGGAGAGCATGATTTATGACTCTTGGCTATGGATGTGCCTCATTGGAGAATATACATCCAGAGGGTGAGGGGAAGACCAGGGTCAAGGGTGAAATGAATGATGTGTCAGAGTTGGCTGCAACTGGGAAATGCCAACAGGTCAACTCCTAATAAATCAATATTTTTTACTCTGAGAGATGTGGCTAGAGACTTATGATTTGAATGGGGGTGCATGTCAGAGTCCTCACAAACTGCCTCTCAGTTAACCCTTATAACAGCTAAAGGTCCTTGGTAGTATGTCCAGACTTACTATCATACACATCAATAATTTCTTCCGATTAAGGACTTAATGAATTATATTTTACAAAAAGACCCTATACCAGACTCTTTGAAGGATGCCTTTATTTCTTTAATAGCTGAAGAAGGATTGGATTTAACTTTTGTGAACAACTATAGGACAATATCTCTCCATAATAATGACTACAAACTATTTATATCCAGGATTATATACATGAAGACCAGTGTGGTGTCTTATCTAAAATACAACTAAAAAATAAGGTTAGAGTAATTTTGAATATAATTGAATATTTACAACAATGTAGTGACAAACAGACTGCATTAATATTTCTGCATGCAGAAAAAAAGCTTCTGACAATTTAAACTGGGCCTTTATGTTTAAAGTAGTGGAAAAATGGATTTTGGATTGGGCTTTATACAGGGTCTGATGTCCATCTCCGGAAAGCTCAAATCATGGTGATTAGAAACTTTACAATACCAATTGAAATCCAAAAGGGAACAAAGATGGATTGTGCTTTATTCTCTTTATTATTTATTCGAGTGTTGGAACTGTTAAATAGAGATGTGAGACAGGGTAACAGAGCAAAGGACTACAAATTAACACATATAATTACAAATTATGTGCATTTGCCAACAATTTGGTATTGACTGCGCAAGACCCATTGAATGTGTTATGAAAAAACAGATTACCCATAAAATAAGGAAACTTCAATCCAAAAACAGATCACTCTGGTAGAAAAACAAATCTGGTCACATTGCCAGCTTCAAAAGCCGATACAAATATTTATGCCACCAGATAAAGACTGAATGCACCAATTATCACATTAAACAAAAGGAAAACCTTCTAAGCACCAATTCCATCCATGCTTTTTACAATTTTGTAAACAACAAACTAAAAGACTCAAGGTCCATCCCACCCTTGATAGGATCTAATGGTAAAGACTGCAATGACGACACCATTAAAGCCAACATCTTTAATACATTCTTTGGCTCAGTATTTGTAAACAGCAATGGATCATGCCCACTATTTCCTAGTTGAACCACAGAAAACTATAATGATCCAATACATATCGATTTTACAGAAGACAATGTTGAAAAAGCACTGCACAATCTAAAACCATCTCTATCTATTGGACCGGACGGAATATGTGCCTACTTCTTTAAAAAGCTATCCACTGCCATAGCCTGATCTAAGCATAATCTTTGAAAAATCTTTCAGGACCAGCTCCTTGGCTAACCTATGGTCACAAGCCACGGTCATCCCCATCTTCAAAAAGGGAGACCCCAGCCTAGTTGAAAATTACAGACCAATCTCCTTTTGCTGTGTCACCTGTAAAGTCATGGAATCAATTATTAACCAATCCATTATCTTCCACTTAGAGACAAACAACCTACTCTCTAATAAACAATTTGGTTTAAAAAAAAAAAATCTGTCATCTGCAATTCTTACACTGCAAAAACTACACAACTCGATCAGGGCAAAGCAATAGATGCAATCTACATAGACTTCTGTAAAGCCTTTGATTCAGTGGTACATGACAAACTACTCTTAAAAATAAAATCTTATGGTATCTCTGGACAACTGCATAACTGGATAGAAGCATTTCTGTCAAACAGACAACAAATGGTCAAAATTGGGAGTGTCCTATCAAATTCTGTACCTGTCAATAGTGGTGTTCCCCAAGGCAGTGTTCTTGGACCAACTCTTTTCATACTCTACAAAAATGACCTCTGTGATCATATTAAGAGCAACTGCGTTCTCTTTGCTGATGATGTAAAGCTGTTGTATACTTCAGACAATACTGCTACCCCTCGAAAAGATCTTCACTATGTATCAGAATGGTCAAACAAATGGCAACTTCAACTCTCAACAAATGCTCTGTCTTACATATTGGCAAAAAAAAAATCGGAAAATAAAATACAAGCTGAATCGTCAAGACCTTGTTGATGATCCAAGCTCCGTAAAGGACCTTGGAATACTCATCTCTAATGATCTAAGTGCTAGAGCCCACTGTAACTACATAGCCAAAAAGACATAAAGAGTTGTTAACCTAATCCTATGTAGCTTTTTCTCTGCGAATATCACACTACTAACTAGAGCATACAAAGCATTTGCTAGACTAATACTCGAATACAGCTCATCGGTCTGGAGCCCACATTATGTATCTGATATTCACACAGTTGAGAAAGTCCAGAAATATTTCACAAGAAGAGTTCTCTACTCCTCTACTCGTTGTAGAATACCTTATGCCACCAGACTTGAAATTCTAGACCTAGAAAACCTTGATTTTGTCTTCTAAGTATGGTATATAGAATCATACATTGCAATGACTTACCTGTCAATGAATACTTTAGCTTCAACCATAACAACACAAGAGCACACAATAGATACAAACTCAAGGTTAACTGCACCAAACTTGATTGCAGGAAATACGACTTCAACAACAGAGTGGTCAGTGTCTGGAATACTCTGACTCTGTGGTTTCTTCCCCAAACCCCCAAAACGTTAACTTTAGACTGTCTACTATTGACCTCACCCCTTTCCTAAGAGGTCAGTAGGGGGCATGCATAAGTGCACCAATATGCCTACCGTCCCTGTCCTACTGTTTCTTTTATTTTTCTTATATGTACCTATTTCATGTATTCATAATTATGTATGTACATATAACTTGTAAGCAATTGACAAATCAAAATAAATTAAAAAAAATTAAAAAAAGATTAAAATGTTTGGAGAAATGGCAGGTTTAAAAAATAAATAAATCAAAGATGACAATACTAAGAACATAAAGATGGAAAATAAGAAGAGATTGAAATTTAAAACTGGTTTTAAAGTTGTGAAAAAGGTACAGTACTTAGGGGTGACTCTTACAGAGGAAAATTCTAAGCTTTACAGAAATAATTATGGTAAAATATTGAAGGAGATATAATTGGATTTAAATAGGTGGCAAAAATTAGATTTGTCATTAATGGGAAAAATTTTAGTAATTAAAGGCCCTGTCACACTGCCCAACGGATGCAAAACAGACACAATGGACGAGAAAAATGTTCCATCCGTTGTTATCCGCTCTCAGAAGGGGCAAAAATTTGCATAACCAGAGCGGATAACACAGACGTGGGGAGGATGCAGGGCGGATGGAAAGCGGATGCGGAACGGAAGCCCAGTGGATGGAAGCGGATGGGAGCGGATGGCACATCCGCTAGGCTTCCGGGGGATCTCAGCAAAGCGGATGCGGAACGGATACAGCGGATGCAGAGCGGATGCACAGTAGATGAAGCGGATGCACAGCGGATGCACAGCGGAAGCCTAGCGAATGCCGAGCGTTAATTGCGCATGCGGGGAGGATGCATTGCGTCAGCCCCACGGATATAACGGAAGCAGCTCGGAAGCAGGTTGCCATTCAGAGGAAAGACCTGCTTCCAGACACATCGACTGCCTTGCCTGTCCTGCCTGCATGTCTGCCTGCAAGCCTTGCTGCCAGCCTCCCAGCCAGCCTTGCTGTCTGCCTGCCTGCCAGCCTTGCTGCCAGCCAGTCTGCCTGCCAGCCTTGGTGCCTGCCTGCCTGCCAGCCTTGGTTTATGCCTGCCTGCAAGCCTTGGTGCCTGCCTGCCTGCCAGCCTTGGTGCCTGCCTGCCAGCCTTGGTGCCTGCCTGCCAGCCTTGGTGCCTGCCTGCCTGCCAGCCTTGGTGCCTGCCTGCCTGCCAGCCTTCCTGCCAGCTTTGGTGCCTGCCTGCCTGCCTGCCAGCCTTGGTGCCCTGCCTGCCTGCCAGCCTTGGTGCCTGCCTCCCTGCCAGCCTTCCTGCCAGCCTTGGTTCCCGCCCCCTGGCCCTCACTCTGGTTCTGCTGGGGCTTCTGCAGCACGGGCTCGCTCTTCTGGGGCTGGGGCTTCTGCTGCTTCTGCTTTTGGACAAGCACTCCAGCACCAGCCACCTCCACAGCACCTGGACCCTTCACCCCTGAGACTGAGCGACCAAGAGGAGTGCCAGAGACTCATTTATGTTTTATAGCTTCTTGTTAATAAAGTCTATTTTTAATTCATACACTTGCTTCGTTTCTTTTTTTTAATAAAGTCTTGGTGGAAACTTTTAGAAATGGTTTAAGCCTTTGCATGCTTGTGGGATGGGTTAAGATAGCAGTGGGATGGGCAGGGATACCTTTGGGATGGGTAATAGCTGTGGGATAGATAAACCTCAAGTGCAAGCATAGTGGGACTGTATGGTCCACCCTCCCAGCTGCCACACCTTTGGCTCTTTATTATCAATAACAATGTAAGCATTGATCCACACATTTGAACATAAACACAACTCTTTATTAAATGCCCTGTTCATTGTAGGCCCACCCAACATACATGGCCCAATCTCATCAGTGTGATGAGACAGGCTGAAGGAAGCATCCATTAAGCATCTATCATCCTGTCTTGCCACTCCACTGCTCCAGCTGGGGAGTTGCACCAGTGTTTCAGGAGGTTGCGCTGCTTCTTCCCTTCACGTGAGGCTCTGTTGGGGCCTTGCACATCCTGAGTGTCTATCAGGTTTCGCCCTTGCCTCCATTCCACAGGCTCCATGTCCCCATTGCCTTGTTGGAGGTCCATGAGCCTGTTCTGCAAGACTGGGTAGCGGGTGCGCATGAGATTGTGCAGGATGCAGCAAGCTTCCATGATCCTCCTCACGGTCTCTGGGCGATGCTGCATGGTGGTGAGAAGTACCTGGAACCTGTTGGCCAGGATGCCAAAGGTGTTCTCCACCACCCGCCTTGCCCTGGACAGCCTGTAGTTGAAGATCCTCTCTTCACGGGTGAGGAGTCTGGAAGTGTAGGGCTTCATGAGGTAGGTTGTGAGGGAGAAGGCGTCATCCCCCATGATGAAGTAGGGCACATCTTGTGTGTCGTTGGGCAGGGGTTCTGGATCTGGGAAGCCCACGATGAGGTTGCCTTCCAGCTCCTCCTTGAGGTGACTGGCGTTGTATACCTGGGCATCTGAAGATGAGCCATTGCCTGAAGCATCGATGTAGATGAACTTGTAGTCAGCATCGACCATGGCGAAGAGGATGATGCTGAAGAAGCCCTTGTAATTGAAATAAGTGGACCCCGACTTGGCTGGAGCTTTGCAGGCCACGTGCTTCCCATCTATGGCTCCAACAGTGTGGGGGAAGTTCCACTTCTGATACCACTGCTCTGCAACTTTCTTCCATCCTGCTTCAGTGGAGGGGCACTGGAGAGGTTCCTCCTTGTATTCTTCGATGATGGCCTGCACCACTTCTCTGACCACAATGCTGATGGTGTTGGGTGGCACCCTCCAGCCATACTGCATGCTCCTGTAGGTGGTCCCTGAGGCCAGGTGGCGCAGAGTGAGTGCCACCTTGAGCCCAGGTTCCAGGCTGGGCCAGAAGTTGGTGCTCTGCTTGGTCAACCTGTCAGCCGCTGCACAACTTCGTCAAACATGGCTGGAACTCATTCAGAACTCATGAAGTTCTGGAATGCCCGAGTGTCTTCGTTCCTGAGCTCCACCATCAGCTTGTTGTACAGTCCGTCCTCTGCTCTTCTGGAGAACCATCTTCGTACCCAGATGCTTCTTGGCCGCCCCTTTTTCTTCCCGTAGTAGAGTTCACAGAGCCTGTAGATGGCTTCGCACTGTTGCAGAAGGATGGTGGCTGTCAAAAGGACTGTGTTACGATCCACGGTGGACATGACTGGATGCTGTGGAAGAGGAAGAGTCAGATGAAGGCTGCAGAGGTCTGCACAGCTAGGCTGCTGGTCTGAAAGTGAGATGCAGGTGAGTTGCTCCCCCTTTTTATAGGCAGTATAGGTGTCCCTTTGCATCCTCTAGGCATCCTCTAGGCATCCTCTAGGCATCCTCTAGGCATCCTTAATATCTGAGATAGGTCCCCTCTGCGGACTTTTTTTCCGTTTTACATGCTTTGTTTCCGCTAGGCATCCGTTCTGCATCCGTTCTGCGTCCGTTCCGCTTCCTCCCTGCGTCCGAGTGGATGCGAGTTGCGCGGATGCGCAGCGGATATAGCGGATGCGTAACGGATGCGTAGCGGATGCGTAGCGGATGCGTAGCGGATGCAGAACGGACTAATTGGATACATTTTCCGCGCAAAAGTTTTGAGCAGCTCAAAACTTTCTGAGCGGATGAAACGTCCATAAACGGATGCTGGATGGATAGAGAGGAAGCAAAACGGAGGCAGTGAGTACATCGCGTTAACCAACGGATGGCAAGTTTTGTCCGTTTTACATCCTGTTTGCATCCGTTGGTGCAGTGTGACATGGGCTTAATATGAATATATTACCTAGAATGTTATTTCTATTTCAGGCTATACCAATATTGATTACAGATTTCACTTTTAAACAGTAACAGAAAGATATATCTGCATTAATTTGGAAAAATAAAAAAACAAGAATCAAATATAAGCTGCTACAAGATTCTAAAAATAGAGGTGGTCTGGGTTTGCCAGATTTTAGATTATATTATGATGCTTGTTGTCTGGCATGATTAAAAGATTGGATAATTTTAAAAAATTCAAGGATGTTAGACTTTGAAGGTTTTGATTTGAGATTTGGGTGCCATGCCTATCTATGATATGAAAAAATAAAAGTGAACCTTGGCTTTAAGATTCATGTTATTAGGCAATTGATTGCACATGTATAGTGGAAGTATATAAGAAGATTAGTTAATAAAGTGTCATTCTGATTATCACCTCATGAAGCACTATATAGAACAATTATTTTGGAATGTAAATAGATGACATATTGAGACTTTTTGATATTTGAAAAAGAGGGATTTAAAATAAAAACAAGAGAGCAACTAGTAAATGAAGGATTTGTTTGTGATTGGTTTAATTATTAAAGAATTTTTGAAAGATTTAAACTTGATTTAAAAAGTTTTGTTTTCACAGGAACTAAATGTGAATTGGACGTTAATTGAAGTTCTAGAGGTAACCATTTGATTTCTAAAATATATAAAATGATACTTAAGATGAATCTAGAAGATGAATATGTTGTATGGTAAAATGTGCAAAAAAATTAGCTATAACGCTAGATAAATGGAAGAATGTATGGACGAAGGGATTAAATTATAGTTTAAAACAAAACTTTTATTAAATGATGCATCATCGGTACTTGACTCCAGGTAGTCTTGCCAAATTGTATAAAAGGATTTCTAATAAGTAATGGAAATGTAGTCAAAATCCAGGTTCATTTTATGATATGTGCAAATATGTGAAAACATACCAGACAAACAATGACAGTGAAAATGCAAAAAATATTTAAGACACAAATAATAATGAAACCTGAAGTTTTTCTTTTAGTTATGATGGACAAGCCAATTTAAAAACAATTTGGAGGTGCTATTCCTTCACATAGTGACTGCTGCAAGGATTGTACTTGCCAAAAACCAGAAAGAAAAAGAGATGCCAACTGTTGAAAAACGGATTTTGAAATTGACTGAATTAGCAGTGATGGCAAAATTAACTGTTTTGATTGGAAATAATGGACTAGACAGCTATATAAGAGACTGGAAATTGTTTGTGGACTTTCTATGTGTTAAATATAATAATAGAGGGTTAACAGAGAGATTTGGCAATTAGTGTAATGTTTAGCTCAACCTTGTTGACTGTTTTTTTCATGCATGTGGATCCTATATATTAAATGTTAAATCCAATTGACCACTTTTTACTCCTTTTTTGTAAGCTAATTTTTTCTTTTTTGGTGTTGTTAGGGTTGAATGCTTTTTCATTTTATTTGTTTGTTCTGTATTTTATTCTCCATGATAAAACAGTATTTTTTTAAAAAAAGAATAACCTACATTTCAATACAGCAGTGGAAATCTATACACTTTTAGACTAAGAGGAGAGGTACACAAAAAAAGCACAGTATCGGTAACATCCCAATATATGTTACTGAAAACATATAATTTCATTATAAAAATATTCCAAATACAGCACTTAACTGTTCCATATAGGAATGGATGACAGGTTCAATCAAGCAAAGAAGTAAGCTAAGGGATATGACTTAACCTGAAACTAAATTAGATTTTTTTTCTGTTTTAAATATTCAAGAAAATTCAAGAAACTAATAATGTTTTTAATGTGATAAGAGAATTTTAATTAAGGATGGCAGATATTCTAGTGTTTTCAACAGCAGTCCTCAATAAGCTAATGGAAATAAAAGTGCTTAAAATAGTAAATAATGGCATGTTAATAACTCAAAAGTTATTGTCTTCTAAACAACGTAACATAGTTATACAATCAAAAAGGGTCTCTTTCAAAAAATATCTTAGGATATACTTTCAATGTATAATTTAGCACAGAAAAGCTGATCAAATTCGAGAAGCAAAAATTAAGAAAATAATTATCAATTATAAATTTCAGAATTTTGCTTTGACCTTTTCCCCAACTTGATGAAACTCTGAATATTACTATCCTTTTCAAGGTATCATTTCAAATATTACTATCCCGTTTGTCAATCATTCTTTTAAGATGGCCTTGTTTAAGGATATACAGGTAGTCCTCAACTTACAACAGTTAGTTTAGTGACCATTCAAAGTTACAACACTGAAAATAGTGAGTTATGACCGTTTTTCATGACCATTGCACTATCACATGATTTACATCTGGTTCATATTTATGATGGTTCCCGAGTCCTGGGCTCATGTGATATTTTTTGCAACCTTCTGACAAGCAAAGTCAATGAAGACGCCAGATTCACTGAATAACCATGTTACTAATTTAACAACTGCAAGTAATTCACTTTACAAATGTAACAAGAAAGGTTGTAAAATGGGGCAAAACTCACTTAAGAAATTTCTCACTTAGCAGCATAAATTTTGGACTCAGCTGTAATCATAAGTCGAGGACTACCTATACAAGGAGTATATCAATATCAAAGCACTTTTTTTAAATTCCTAGTTAGACATATTGTATGGAGATCAGACCACAATAGTTTGTTCAAAAAATCATGTCTAAAAATTCTGACTTAATGTAAATTCAATGAATTACAATATGTCATAAGAAAAATAATATAACTGCAAATTAATAAACATTTATAAACTTTTGTTCTCATCTACTTATCAAGAATGCATACCCTTATGAACCAAACTGTGATTTTTATGTACTTAGAAATCTATTTGATGGTTACACTGTAGGTAATAAGTGGTCAAAACAACAATCCATCCCATTATAATAACAGGGAGCACTGGTTAAGAACACAAACTATTATATATGATTTTCCTATAAAAACATGCAAAAATCTAAGACAAAAATATTAATGCTATATAGATATACCATAGCTGTTGAGAAGTCATAGGGAACTACCATTTGCACCTGTGAATGAGGTTAAAAAATCAAGATGATGCTATGACAGTACTATATAAAAGAGCTGGGGCTTTGATCATGCTGCCATGACTTTTTGATATATCACCATGGATAGTACTGAGATGTGTCCTGTCTTTCCTTTACTGTAGCAGATAAATCAATAGGAATGAAGGAATGACAAACAATACAAACTGGCAACTGCAGTGTAAGTACAGTGCACCAGTCTTTGATCGCTAAAAAACAGTGGCCACAAAACAGAGTGAGAGAAAAAAGTGTCAAATATTTAACATTAGAAAATTATTCAAATTCAAATCAGATATTTTGAAAGAAATTTGACTATTTGTGAGATAGGCCTTCAAGTGATAAGAAACCATCTTTGTTATTCTGCATAATATGTTTATAGAACCCTAGACCTTATTATTGAATGTGTCAAACAGTATCAATTTTAAGGATAAATGGGATGTGTTGTATTTTTATTGTAAAAACAAGAGAGGGAAGATGATAAAAATGTATGTCACATAACAAAATAATATTGATTGTTCTAGGAACCACAAAAATGGAACGGGACATGTGATTTAATAAAAGTTTTGATCATATAATTCCTAATGTTCAAATACCTGTGAGGCTTTTTATCATCTTCATTCATTTCTAGTAAATATTGCATATATAATCTGATTTTATGTATTTGTTGTTTTATGTCTACCAAGTAAAACCACTGAGCCAGAATTTCCTTTCCTATGCAATAAGGATTTACCTTGACTGGCAAATGAAAACTAACAAAGGAAATTTATTTTCCTGGGGAAAATAAAGAACACTGTGAAGCAAAGTATTCTTCATTTGACAGCCAATACAGTATCTTTAACTTAAAAAGTTAATTTCACAGAACAACTAAGCTTTATTTAATAAAAATATATAGACATTTACAAGGTTCTTTTTGACAAGCAGTAGGCAATTTGGTTTTTATTGGGCAAAAATTCTATAACTGCCAGTTAAAATGGCCATGATCAGTTGCTGCGATCAAAAATACCTGAGAATATTAAACTCATTAATCCTTCTATGGGATTAATGGGATTTGCAAAATGAACAAGAGTTTAAAATACAAGCAGTATGATTTTTAGTGGAGCATGCAACTAAAATAATCTCAGAGGATTCACTTGTTGCAGAATGGGAATAACCATGCATTCATTTTCCAAACATTCAATAAGACCTAAATATATTTAACATAAACTGCAGATTCAATATATGAGTTATGGTCAATGGTAAAACTACTAGTCAAATGATTACTCTAGTAAACTACTAGACTAGTTAAATGACTGTATAAAAAATGACCAATCAAATGGAAACGAGCAGTGTGAGATAGAAATCTTCTGCCAACGTCAGGGTTATGATGCACTATTACAAAAGTCATGATCCACTGTGTTTTTATTTAGAAGACCAGAAAAAGGATTGAGAAGTACAACATAGCTATACCTAGAACTCAGTCCCACTATCTTATTTTTAAGGCCATATAAAAAATAAAATATACTCAGTAAATTCATGATTTTTATCAGAATAAAGTAGAATTTTAAGATAGGAATTCCAGAGATGTGCACTGAATATTAGTAGACAGCAGAAGTTGTTCTGTTATAGATCTCTACAGTGATCTTTAGTTTTTAGGAAACAGGTTATGCTGAACCACACAAAGTAAAATCAGAGGTGGTATTCAGCAGGTTCTTGACCAGTTCTGGAGAACCGGTAGCAGAAATTTTGAGTCGTTCGGAGAACCAGCAAATGCCACCTCTGTCTGGAGATTTTACAGTATCCTTCCCCTGCCATGCCCACCAAGCCATGCCCACAGAATTGGTAGTAAAACAAAATTAATCCCACCACTGGGTAAAATCCCACCACTTTCTGGAACAAAAGTGCTAGAAGGGTACTTTTTCTAAGTTTTAAAAGCTTAGAATTTAATTTTTTAAATCCCTTGAGAGGTTTCATGCTATCACCTGCATTCTTTCTTCCTTGGGGAAAAAAATAGGTGTCAATTTTGTTTTGCCTTTTCACTATTTAAAGAGATATTTAAAGTAGATAGATAGAGGTAACATTATTTTAATTTCTCCTCAAAGACTATGTACAACTAGAGCGAGTTTCATTCAATTTCTCAAAATATATGCAGAGGATTAGGCTTATTTGTAACTTAAAGCACATGAACAGATATGACAGGAAAATTCCCAGTCTTTCCAGATTTTGAAATAATTATCTGGCTTTTTTTAAAATAGGAAAAGTTGTTTTAGAGGCAAAAAAATATGCTGTTTGCAGCACTTTTAAAGAATCTTGTAATTTGGAAATATGTGGATCCAAGTACATAATTCTACAATGTGATCTTTTTGATTTTTGCTTATTATATTGGAGTTCAATCCTTATGTTATGCATCATGATTAAACAATCTGCACTTTTAACAAGTTGTGTGGACTCAAATTATGCATGACCATTAAGAGCAAAAGTCTCACTGCTCAAACGGGACCTTTCTATGCTGCACACTATGCTTCTTTTCAAACTGGATTAAGTTTCATAAATAAACTTAATTTGACACTTAATTCAGGGGTTGGCACTGAAAGGAAGGAAATCTAACAACATATTTTTTTTATTCCCAGCAGAATTCTTTGAGACATAAGAGTGCATGAACTAAAAAAAAAAAAAGATTATGCTAGCATTTAAGTGCATCAGTGCCAGAATTTCCATGCTCAGCTTTCAAAAATTTAAACAATTCAGACTGTATATATTATATATTTGATAACAATATATTGGACACACATTTGTGAACAAAGACATTGAGAACAAGGTGGAAGATCTGGTAGATTAACAGTCTCTCACCTGAAACAACTCAAACGCTATTATTTCAATGATTAAGAAAGTCCATAGTAAGGTATTATGCAAAAATATACTGTTCAATGACTTAATTAATGAAAATATTTTCACTGTTAAATATACAACACTAAGTAACAGAAGAAGAAATAATTAGTAAATATAGTGCTTCCTAAGATCACACACAATTAGATGTATTTATCTATCCAAGAAATTATAAAAAATTATATAATGTTTTAATAGTTGAATAATGCAATATAATAGAATATATGAAGCTCCAGATAGAATGGTGGAGTT
>BLBF01000031.1:4186359-4204786 GCA_015471245.1 Laticauda colubrina
TGTGTGCGCGTGTGTGTGTGCTTGTATCCTATTTACGTCAGTACAAAATAAAAAATAATTGAAATAAATAAAATAAAATTGATAAAAATATTTTATTGGAATATAGTTATAAAATATAATTATCCCTTGCAAGAAGATTGTTTCAAAAGTGTTATCTCCCAATTCAAAATTTATTTGTTACCATTGATCAGAATGAAAAGTCATACACTGGTAACTGTATGTACTTGTTAATGCACAAATCCCATCTAATTAGCTGAGTACAATATATACAATAACCTTGATGTGCAATAATTTGCACACTTTTGGCTGTTAAAAGCAGTGTTGCAATGTTTTAAAAGTAAAAAAAATGTTCTTTTGAAATGATGTTTCTGGCCTACTATAGGCACCTATAAATTTTCTTCATTGCTGGAAATGATAGCTCTTGTCTGCATAACAGACAGATCTACAATATTTTGCAAAATACTTATTGGTGGTTCTGTTTCATATGGTAGTATTTTTCAAAGAATGCTACAAAGAATTAGGTGCAATCCCTGAAATGATACTTTAAAAAGTGACACTGTCAAGTATTTTTATGTTTACATTTTTGTAAGTTTTCCATTATCTGTATTTAAAAGTTGCTTACACTTTTTACTCTTGATAGATTAATAAATGTTGCATTCTCTATTTTTGACCTTTGCTGATTTTTTCTAGCACTCAGAGAATTTCTGCTCTACAGTGAATATTATTTCTTAATTAGTTTAGCTCCCCCTCTGGCTGAAAATGGCATTTTACAGCATACAATAATAAAGAGGCATGAATCAACAGTGTCTAATTTTAACTCATTTATTTAATTTCTCAGACAGAGCAACTTAAGAAAAAAACAAGTGGAATTAAAATGAACACAATTGCCATGCTGTGATAGTCTGAAAGGGAGATCATATTTTAAAAGTTACTTGACAGTGCCCCTTTCATTTAAAAATAAAACGAAAACAGACTTATGTTTATATTGCAGTGGATTTCAAGTTTTCTTGCATTTCATATAAAATATCATTATGACTGTGGATCTTTCCTACGACACTGAAAACATATTCAGGAAAAATAAGGCATGTCTTCCAAAAGCTAGATACTTGGCACATTTGAACATACTGTTTTTAAAATACCAAATATGATCAAATATACCATAACTTCATCTGGCCATTTATTCAATCTGAACAAGATTCTTTCACTATTGCTTATTTTAATTGTGAGTTATTGTACCTTTATCAAGTACTGAGCACCTCAACTGGAAAAACATGAATTCAAATCAAGGTAATTTATGGTTCAAATCAAATAACATCAGATTGAACAGGTCCTAAGGTATCTAGTGTGCCTATGGGAGAAAAAGATTCTTCGACTTGGGACACCAAATTCTGCTGGAACTGGACTAAGATATAATAAAAGGAGAATTATACAATTCACATGTCATCTCGTTCCTTCATATAAAGCAGGGATCTCCAACCTTGGCAACTTTATGACTTGTGGACTTCAACTCCCAGAATTCCTCAGCCAGTGCATGCAATGCATTCTGGGAATTGAAGTTCTCAAGTCATAAAATTGCCAAGATTGGAGACCCCTGATATAAAGGACTGTATTGTCAGATACACAGACTGGGAAAATATTTTTGAACTTTGACTCTCAGGAAAGAACCATAAACAAAACAGATTTGTTGACTAAAATTAGCTTAAACATTGCCTGGAATCAGACAACAGATTTTTAGAGGATCAAAAGTGGTAGATAAGAACTAACTGCCCACACTATGTATCTTTATTCTAGTTTTGCCTTTGATAAACATACATTTGTTATGTTATATAAATCTGGTCACAGGCAACAGTGGGGCAAATAAAATTTACATTCACACCCTGAGAAGCAAAGTACTCACTTAAAGTCTCTTTACAGGTCTTACTGTCTATGTCCACTCTAAAACAGAGTTGAGTATTTTGCTGTTATACAAGTTTGATTTAATTCAAGTGGAACAAGACTATCCCTCTCCCCCCATACAAAAAAGTTATTGCTAAAAACAATACTTCTGCCAATCTCAAGAAATAGACCTTAGACACTGTAGGAAATAGTGGAACTTACAAAGTAGCAAAAATTAAAACATTTAAGCTTTTCAACTACTCACAGCATGGAAAATGCAATCCTTTCTACATCACAGTTCAAATACAGTATAAACCGCCGACAAATGCTCCAATTAAAACAAAGCAAATCTGACACTCAATGTTTTTTACTTGCGGCCGAAAAGTATCACACTGTGCACCATGGAAGCTTACTTTTTCCTTATGGAAAAGTGCATCTTAGAAAACAATTGTAATAAATTCCAGTGATTCTAAAAAAAAATCATAGCCACTATATTATTGCACATTTGGTGCTATATAAGACACCATTAGCAAATATATTTAACTAGAAATAAAGGATACAACTGAAACAGACTTGTCTTAATAACTTATAATACATCTCTAAAGAAGGGGATTATTTTTAACCCAAACATACATTTCTTTTGAACCATCATTGTCTTACCTAGACCGAACCTCTTACAATCAATGAGAACCAAAACACAGTTCTGTTCCTACAGGTAGAATCTCCTACATACAGTAGTTAAATCCACACTGATAAATTTGTTTAGAAAATGAATACACTTAGAAACTCAAGAATCAACAAGATTCTTGTTTTGTCCATTCTTCCTACAGAATTTCAACTATTTTTTCTATGTTTTAAGGCATCATTTATTGTTTTTCACTTGCAATGATGATAGTCATGCAGCAGTTTAATGATAAAAATATATTAATATTTTACTATACAGCAGCAAGTAGTTAGTCAATTAAAAGCACAAACATTTTAAAGAAAAATCTGTAAAAGTATATTACTACAAATAATTGCAAGTTGGAGAACACTTCCAGAAAGGTAAGTATTCTCACAGACTGTTTTTATACTTTACAGCATTAATATATATCACACGAAGTACATAATTATAACTGAAGGTTTGCACACTTGGGGGAGGAGTCAATACTACATGAATAAAGTATGTAGCCAGTAATAACTAGCACCACAGCTACATGAAAATTTCTTTACAACACACCAACTTGGCTTTTACTTTTAAAGGAAATTCAAATCCATGGCTCAGTAGGATTACACCATAATTATGTTGAACTGATGTCTACGACAGGCCTACACAAGTTAGTTAGCACTAGCATAAGCTGGAGTTTTGATTTGAGACTCTGAACAAATTAAAAGAATAGTGCTAGTGGCCACACAAAAAACCCTTACCACCTGTTGTTGAAAAAAAAGGCATACTGAAAATTGCTGCATGTTAAAGTACTTTAAGTACACTTCATAAAAATATATATATTATGAACAATACAATTACATCTCATATACACAACAATGACAAGATACCTACTTAGTTGTAAACCAAACAGGTGCAGAAAAATATGGGAGATCATTTCTCTCTCTCTCTTTTTACTATTTGAATAACTTTGGTTCAAACCATAAAAATCACAAGTTAGCAAATTTCATTTAAATGCCTTTTTAATATTTTTCTTAATGTTCACAGAAGTTTCACTGACCATTTTATATGCTTAAGGTCCAGATGCAATGCATATTGTATAAAAGAGAGCACTTATTGTTTACCTTGCATGAATTAAACCTACGTACCTTTTAACTCTACAGACTTCTGCATAACATTTAGACAAAGCTCAGACACACAGCATGCCTAGCCCTCATATATATATACACATCTCTAATCACAGGTATATAGGGTGTCAAATATACTATAATAACCTCCATGAAAGGTTTTGAAATTTGGTAACAAAATGAGAAGAAAAACTAAAAATATTATTTTACGTGTTCTAAAATATCTCTTTTTTGTGCTAAAGTCAAATGTTAGCTCAACATGAAAAGGACATTTTCTCTTTTTTAATATAATTCAGCAATATTTTAATCTTGACCATTTTTGCAAACACTTTTTTTTAATAATAATAGCTTAAACGTGTACAAAAGTTCTTGGTTAATTAGGGAAATAAACACTCAGTTCTTTATATTTTTTTAATCAAGTAGGAAACACAGTTCATCTTATATAATGTTATTACTTTTTTTGTAATTTTTTGTTTGTTTGTTTTTAGCAGCTGCTTACTGTTTTATACGATGAGCAAGAGTGGAAGGAACAATCCAGCGATGGGGTGGAGAGAAAGAAGTTGCTTGCTCGGCTGTCAGTTTTGGTGGTGGATAGGTAGATGGTGCTCCCCTTGGAGTTATAACAGGTATATTTAACGGTATGCATTATTTTCGGCTTGTGGATGTTGATTTTCTCTCTCTTTCTCTCCCTTACAGTATAAAGTCTTTCTCTGTGTGTTGTTGTCATTATTACCAGTGTCTCTGTGCAGCAGGGCAGGGAGGAGGCAGCCAAACGGGAAGGAGGGATGTGGAGAGGAGGGAGGAAAGATAGATGGAGATCAATCCTCCTCTGGCTCCTCCGCCTGCAGCAAGGCTCCGGGCGGGCCAGTGGCGATAGCGGTGCTGCTGCTGATTTCGGTCTCTGGCTGCTGCTCTGTTCCGCCGGAGGAGGAGGAGGATGCGGCGGCGGCGGCGGCCCGCTTGTCTCTCTGCTTCTCCTGGATCTTCTTCATCTCGTCCGAGTACTTGCAGAAAGTGTGTCCGAATTTGGCCCACACCTTGTAAGGGACGGTGATCGAGTTGCGGTAGGTGGGCTTGACCTCGCTCACCCGCATGAAAACGCCGTACTTGTTGGAGCCCACGTCGAAAAAGAACCGCTTGTTATCCACCGTCAAGGAGGTGCCCTCGGGCAGCTCGGCCGGCTCCTCCTCCACGCCGTAGTCGTCGATGAGCTTGGCCAAGGCGTCGCGGAACTCGATCAACCCTTGCGCTGGCAAGGCGATGGTCTGGCCCTGTGTAGAGCCGAGGCCTGGGCCGCGGTTGACTGTCTGGCGGATGCGCAGGAATCGCCCGCGCTGGTTCTCCTTCAAATCCATGTAATACTTGCGGTTCTCGCGCACCAGGAATTCGCTTTTCAGGGCCCGCCGGGGCTCGTCCGCGGCCTGCGCCAGCTCCGGCGGTTGGCTGGGCCCCAGCTGCGCGTAGTGCTCGATGAAGTCGCCCAGATAATCGCGGAATTCCACCGCCACTGACATCGAGAGCGTCAGCCGGCTCTTGCTGCCTCCCGCACCCACCTCCGCGATCTTCAGGAAGCGGCCCTTCGCGTTCTGCTTGACGTCCAAGTAGAAGCGCTTGTTCTGGATGTCCACCCGCTTGGAGGCCAGCTCCTGCGTCTCGTGCTGGAGGCCCACCCCGCCGCCGCCGCCGCCGCCGCTACTGCCGGGCCCGCCACCGCCGCCAGGGCCCGAGCCCGGCGCCCCGCCACCGCCGCCGCCCTGCTCGCTGCCGCTGTCTCTATCCGCCATGATGCCTTCGGGCTACCCGACGCCCGCCTGCCTGCCTGCGCCCCCCCCGGCCGCCGCCGCCGCCGCCGCCGCCGCCGCCCGTCGCCGCTACTGCTCCTGCCGCCGCCGCCGCTCCAACCCCCTCCGCAGCCACCAGCAGCAGCCGGCCGCTCTCGCGAGATCTGTGGAGGAGACAGAAAGAGAGAGAGCGGCTAACATGGCAGAGGGGGAAGCGCGCGACTGGGCAGAGGAACGGGGAGAGGAGGAGAGCGCGAGGACCAAGAGGGGCGCCCGGGGTTCGGAGACGGCAGCGCCTCGCCGGGTTAGACTGGGCGAGGGCAGGAGGCGCTCGCTTCTTGGCACTCAGGCCCCACCCACCCGTCCTCCGCCCGGCTATCGCTCCTTCTTCTCTTCGTCCGCGCTGCCGCCGCCTCCGCCGCCGCCGCCCGTTAGCAATCCGCCAGGCCCCGCACCCGCCCTCGCGCTGCGCCAGGCCAGCCTCGCCAGGGACACAGACTCCGCCCGGCCCCAGCTTGCGCGCGTTTGGATTTCCCCCCTCCTTCCTCACACTCACCCCGACTGAGGCCGCCGCCGCCGCCTCTCCTTCGGGAGAGATGGACCCGGTGGGGGGAGGAAGGCGGTCTGCTATTAAACGCGAAAACGCGTCCGCCTCGCCAGAGTAACTGTCTTTCCTCTCCCCCCTTTTAGAAGTCTGCGTGTGCCTCAGGTCTGTCTGCGGACCCAAAGAGGACAGAGAAAGAAGCTCCCCCTGCGTCCTCCTCATCCTGCCTCTTGGCCCATTAAGTAGACCCTTCCGTCGCCCGCCGTCCCCACGGAGGAATTGCACCCGCGCCCTTCGCCTGTCTGCAGGAGGCGAAGCGTTCAAGCGAAGAGAGAGCCCGGAATGGTCCGCACCTCGCAAGAGGCAACCGACGATCCCACTACCTCTTCCTTGACGCCAACTTTGAAAGTATAAATCAATGCCGCCACCCTCCTCCGACGTGTCGGGGTCATTCCTACATACCATAGCTCATTCCTTTTGAAATCCGCACCATTTTCCCCGCCTGAAGCTCCCCGGTTGAAAACTGCATGACTTCAAAGGTCAGCTTCTAGGATGCTTTCCAGGGCTTCATAATAGAGCAACCTTTACCTTCAGGATTACATTGTTATACAAAGGATTTAGAAAATGTCCCACTCAGCTCTTGAGTGCTTTGGTAGGCCGGCTGACCTGTCAAACTCTAAAACCTTCCCAGCTACCTTACCTTGCAAAATGGGGAAAGAGCCTGTGCTTACCTGCCTTGCTGAGTGCATGAGTTTGGAGGGATCTTTCTTTTTGAGGAAGGCCGTTTTGTGTGCAAATCATGCTGTCCTCCCAGGGAGGGTCTAAGCAGTTTCCAGAACAGAATAGCCTTTCCGGATTAAATCAAAGATCCATTCTCTCCTGCTACTTTTCTCAAAGTGATCTGCAGTGCTCTCCTTGTCAAAAGTTGAACAGGTGTTGAGTTAGATGGGAGTTCAGCCTAGCCTAATCCTTACATGTTTACTGCCTGAGATGTGAAAACAACCAATCTTCAGTTACAGTAAAGTCTTGCTGCTCATAATGTTACAATTTCTAAATAAAATTTTCTTTTCTTCAAGCTAAATCCTGGAATTTATTTAGCTTTTCTTCATAGGGAATTTTGCCTTACTTCTTCAGTTGTGC
The DNA here is from genome assembly GCA_015471245.1 of Laticauda colubrina. Classification (NCBI taxonomy): domain Eukaryota; kingdom Metazoa; phylum Chordata; class Lepidosauria; order Squamata; family Elapidae; genus Laticauda; species Laticauda colubrina. The sequence goes on from BLBF01000031.1 coordinate 4,193,473, forward strand.
TCAAGTTCAGGGCTGAAATGAACACAGCCTCTATGAAACATGGTGAAGGAATGAAGGAATAAAGAAACGAATGACCTGAAACCAGAATGTCTGCAGTAAAATGGAATAGATTGTATGCATCAAAGCATCTTTACTAGGGAAATTGCAATTTCTATTAACTTGAGGCCACAATCTTTGAAAAATGCCACAATCTTTGCAATTTTGCACTTTATGAAACAATATATTATGGAGGATATAAGCCACATAATAGTTCTGTGTGCATATCCACAATAGTTCTGAGTGCATCTTGAAAGACAAGTTTCTTCTGGTTCCACCAGAACCAGTTCATTGAAACAAAAGCAGTACCACTGGAACCACACACAGGCTTTCCAGGCCTTGCTTTCCTTTTTCCTTCTCCTAGATTCTTTCTCTGCCATGACAAAGTTTGAGAGGCAATCTCAGCCAAGTCAGCCTTTGATTTAGGATCTACAAACTGCATATTCTAAACCGTCCATGCTGGAGAGCACCCATTTTCATCAAGGATAACTCTTAAGCATTTGGAAGCTGCACTACTACTAGAAAACAAAGAAAAGGAATACCCGAAATCGTTTTTCCAGACGGTTTTAAGAATTAACCAACAGGCTACTTACTTCTCCCGGGCATTCGACTCCTGGAAGGTCGAAAGCCGGCATCTGCTAGGTCCAAAACTAGAGGCAAACGCTAACTCTAGCGCCTCAATAGTTCGGACTCAGGCCGTCCTTGCAGCTCCGACCATGGCCAATGTCTTCCCTCCCTGCCGTTCGCTCCCGGGCTCAGCTGCGGCGGAAGAACGATTCCTGGAGCTTGCGCGACAACCTGACAACCAGGAACGCAGTGAAAGCCGCGGGCAGCGCTAAACTAACTCGCCCATTCCCACTTGGAGCTGGGCGGCGTGACCCGCTTGGGCGGAAGGGCTTTTTACCCGCGGGGATCATGCTGAGAGTGGAGACCTGTCTTACGAGCAAGCCGGGAAGAAGCTGAGACCCACCCGGGAGGCCCCTTCCTCCTATATTGCTCCGCATTCCCCCGCAAGGAAAACCCGGAACGTCTTCTTATCGGTAATACCTCCAGCAATGTCACCGAAAGGTGGGCTGGGCAGGTTTGACTGGCTATCTCTGGCACCGAAAATTGATCTGTTGAAATAGGTTGGACACCTAGCGCTTCTTTATTTTTTAGCTATCAGGAGATTTTCTCCAATTACAAGAATCGGTTAGCGAGCAAACCAAGCCGCACTGCCTTTCTCTGCAAGGCAATGTGGAAAGGCATTTAAAAACAGGTCCGGTTAAGTTTAGATATATTAAGATACAGATGCTAACCCTTACCAAATTACCTTTGATAACCAAGGAGGCAGCAGATTATAAAATGTCACTTGGGCTGGGAGAGAACCATTACTGAACTGGGAAGGCATGCAGCTCATTTTTAAAATCTACCGTATGAAAATTCCCAATAATTATACAATAAAAATTAAGAAATATTCTATTGGCAATTTGGCAAATATAACTAACCGTCTTGGATGGATGAAATTTATTTTTTATGCTTCATATTACACCTGTTCTAAAAATATATTTCAACGGATACCCAATACATAAAGGTATTTTGACAGGTATTTTGATTCGAATAAATACTAGTCTACATAACTTAAGTTGTGTAAATTTAGTTTTGGTTTTTTTTCAGAAATAGAATTCCATTTTAACAGTCTTACTTAAAAAGTTTATTTCTCATAAGAAGTTGAATCCCAGATTGTGAGCGCGACAACAGATAATTGTATAAACCAAATGAAGAACTACTTCAAATATTTTCCACTATTAAAAGCATAAAGACTTTTCAGATTTAAGATGTGCTTCATAATATAAGATAGTATGTGCTTCATAAAAGAAAATAGTTAAAGCTATTTGAAATACTTTTAAAATACAGTACAAATATTTGTTTAGAAAGTATTTAATTGTATATATTATTTAGCTTTTTCAGTTTGTTCAACAAAGTGCCAAAATTATTGTTTTAGGATGATATTCAGTCTTGTCTAAACTGAAGTCTGTATTTTAGAACAAAATGGACAGTTATTGTCCTATAATTCCTTGCTAACAATTTATCTAAAAAAAAAATCAATGAATTTAATATGACCAGAAACAACTATTTATTCTGATATACATTTTCTAACTCCTATCTCTTCTGTGAAAAAAGTAATGAAAAATATTTCAACCACATGAAGTTTCTTTTGTTTTTTGTGAAATAAGCATTAAAAATAGTTATTCATTTAATTGAAAAGTTCTAGCTTTGTTCTTAAAAAAGGGAATGTAAATAGTAAGTCACATACGCAAGGGATGTGATATATTTAACAAATAAAACAAAATGTAGGGTAACAAAACTTCATCACATAATCTTAAATCACAATCTTTTGACATCATTGGTATCTAAATATGACTTCAATTACTAAGAACATTTTTAAATTAATAAAAACAAAACATTACTAAAAAGACATGTTTTTAACAACCTAACTCATTTATTTGGAGATTGCTTACTATCTTAGAACATGATCTCACAAACACTTTTGAAACTTCAATAAAATTGAGGAATTTTATTTTCCTTCTTAAAGGAAGCTTGTTCGATTGTGGCTCTGCAGAAATTAAAATAAAGCATTCATAAAACACCCATATCCAAAGTGAAAATGAGATCAACTTTAATATATAATTATAACTTAGTTCTATACATAGTATAAAATCTTACTTTTGCCACAATAAACAATCAAAGTGCTGTTTTAAAAACAGGAAGCCTGTATGATATTGAACCATTCCTAAAATGCTGTAGAAAGTTGTACAACATTAAATTGCTAAAGCCTTAAATGTATATGTAATATGCATGGCTTCTAAAATTTTAGAAATCTCTGGCACTGATACCATACATTGTAAAAATATGAAGTGCATAATTATTTCCAATGTAGTTAGAGTCTACAGAGGAATTTAAATGGATATTTCAGACCCCATAAGAAAAAAAGTTAATAAAAATAGAAATTTGAAGCCACTGCAGAGGATTAAAATTTCTGAAGTATTATAATATAAAGCATTTCATTTTATTCAAATTAAACTGTTTATTTCTTTGTAAAAGCAATTTTTAAAGATGTATTTTTGTCAAAACCTCAAAATGTTGCTTCTTGTTGGCTATTAACATTTCTATTAATCTTTTGATATAATTAGAGGTGGAGGTAATATATCTGATCATATTACTCATTTATTATTAACTATAATATTTGCAACAAAGAAAAGCATCTTTATATTGAAATGAAAAAAATAAAATAAAAAGCCTCTCCTTTTAACCTGTAATATTCATAACAAGTTTAGAAAAAGCAAGAGATTTCCCTGCACTTTTAATGGGCAGAAACCAATAATCAAATTTGGGATTATGCCACTTATGATAAGGGTATTTTTACCCCTGGTAATTTTCCTTTTTATCATGCTGTATCTGAAAAAGTTTAACATTTCAGAGATATGATTGTATTATTTCATATATGAATAGAAGCTACCTTAAAATATCACAAATTGGCAAGAATGCATTTTCCTAATCTTCAAAATGCCAATAACTTGAAAATTTTAGCAATATTTATTTAGCTGGCTCCATTTATCACCATTAAATTTAATTATGATAAAATGACTCAATCATACTACCACTGAAAAAAATCCTTCAATAATTGAAAAAAATATTAATTTTGCCCCAGCTAAGTGATCTTTTGCATATGCATATTTTGCATGTCTCTGATGTTTTAAATGGTTCATTCAGAAAGATGCTGAAGACCTGTTTCCAAAGTGATAAAATATGTGTGTACACAAGGTCTAAAACTTATATTTTATTTATACTATGCACCTCCAGAAAGAAATATATTAAAATAATTGAAATTTGCTTCTGAATACACTGTTGACTTTTTTTAAAAAAATATGTACATGTCTTCTTTTCAATCATTTAATATAAAGTCCTTGAGCTAAATCTTATTGACTCAAGTGTGTCTTATTTCTAAATATATTTGTAAAAGATCACCCTGAAAATATCAGCAGTATCATCTGACTTGTTAAAATGAAGAGGGCAGACACGTAAAATGCAGATCCAATCAACTTCATACTAATATGTGAAAATTGGGATGGATACTAAATTATTGCAATTATTTCTGCTTGTGTGGTAGTCATTAATATTAGTTACAATTTTAACATGAACATTATGGTTCTGTCTTATGAATTATCGGTGGATTTCACCAGTGGTATTCGATCTTGCCAAGAAGATGGCACTTTTGAATACGACCTGCCAGCCTTCAGACCGATCGGCTACATATCTACTCGGAAGTAAATTGCTTGACATGTGATAAGGCTTAAGTAGTCCTAGAAAAACTGTACAAAATGTTAAAACTACAAATCAATTTTGTAACGTATTTAATGACTGAATTTAAAGCAGGCGCTGAAGATGTCAGTCGCATATAATATCAGGACAATTTAGTCAGGATTGAAGTTTTCATTTTAGAATTGTGAGCGAGGCAGCGATCCATCCCGCCCCAAACCGAGGTCGGCTACTGCCGCGCGGAAAAACGACAAGCTGAAGCACCAGCGGACGCGATCCTTCCAGAGGAGAGAAGGGGGAAGGGAGGCTCCTCCGCAGATCCCCGCCCCTCCCGCTCTGGGTCCGCTTGGCAGCTCTCCCAGGGAGCCGTTGCAGCGCTTACCACCGGCCCTGCTGTGGTGGCGACTGCAGGAGGAGAGCAGGCCTCGGTAGCCCTGGTTTTCCAGCCCGCTCAGGCCGTTTCTCCTCTCGGCCTCAGAGCGAGTCGTGGCAGGCGAGTAGCGTCATTAGGCACGTAACCGGCGCCTCGGATTTGACATTGTCGCCAGAGCGCCGCCTTCCGTTCTGCTCCCATCTCAGCTGGGCGAAGAGGGCCTGTTTAGGGAAAGGGCTGCTTGGGCTGAGCCGAGGTGCGTGTCTCGGGCCTCGACGCTTGGCGGTAAAAGGGATCGCTGGGTGCAGTGAGGGTTGCCGTATTTGGTGTAGGCCAGGGAAACAAAGGCGAAGCTTTTCCCCTGCGGCTCTTTTCGTGCAATACGCGTGCCCGCCGCGCTGCACAAAATCGTTCCAGTATAGAACAGAACAGAACACGTTCGTGGTTTTTCTTGCGACAAGAACCGCCCGCAAGCATAGATTAGGGTTCGTGCTTGTTCCGTGCAATTCTAGTGAGAGGGAAGCCTTGATCAATCGTGGCAAACGCAGCTTTGAAGAGAACTTCGGTTTTGGAGCCCCCCCCCCCCAAAAAAAAGGGTGGGGGGAAGGTTTATTTATTTATTTATTTTATTTCGCCAAGCAATTATAAGAGAACAGGTATAAGTATAACATAGTTATGAATACATGAAATGGATATATATATATAAAAAATTAAAAAAGAAACAATAGGATAGGGACAGTAGGCAAGTTGGTGCGCTTATGCACACCCCCTACAATCCTAGTATCGCGGGGAGGGGGTGTTGTCTTTAGATTGTAAAGAAGAAAGCTGCATATAATGCCCTCATTCTGTGTAAGAATATTGTACAGTGTTTAATGTCTCCAAAAGAAACCAGGAATGCATAGCTTTATAGCCCTTTTTGGGTTGCAAGCCTCTTGAACCTTAACCAGAATAGTAGGGGTAATGGAGGTTTTAGGTTATCAGTTTCTGGAGAGCCTAAACTCCACCCGTTTTAGTGCACCTCTACATCCTGGCAGAGTACACCACAGATAATCCTATGAACAGGGCTGAATGAATGCTACTTATGACCAGACCTCATACTTAGGACAGTTGCAGCAGATCAGTGGTCATATGGTTGCAATGTGAGAATTTGGCAACCAGATTGGAGTTACAATTATGGCAGCATCCTGCACTCATGTTTTGGCCATTTGTGACTTTCACTGCTGGCTGGCTTTTGACAAGCAAAGTCAATGGGGAAGCTGGCAGGAGGTTGCAAATGTCACATGACATGCTTAATGACAGGGTTTGTTTAACTGTGACAAGGGAGGTGGGAAGAACATGGTCATGGATCATTAATGAGGATTGTATACTGACTGTATACTATGCCTACTAGCATAGCTCTTCTGATGTTCCATAATACACTATTTGCATGATGTGATCTACTGTTCTCTTTTAGACTATTTCCCTATTTGTGGCTTATTGCAATCATTCTTGAAGTGATACTTGGCCTAATTATTATTACTTTGCACTAAGTTCATACTAGGGAAATGTGTTCTGGTACGTTTATGTTCTGGTACTTTTATGAATCCTTTTTGATATAAAGGACACATTTGGGGTGGGTATCCTTTCTTTAGGAAGATATGACAACTTGCCCAAAAGCAAGACTATTCCATCCAAAATAGACATCAGTCCTTTAATTTCAGAGGGGGAAATATTGCAAATTCATGGAAGATGCAGAGAAATTTATTGTAACCTTTTTGTTAGCAGTGATAATGATTGTGAACAGGAAATATTTACGCATAAACAGCACATTAATATGAATACTATCTAATATTTTTAAAAGGATATTTGAAATAAAATGGTTGATATTTATGGTTTATGTAACATTGACAGACTGATAAGCTACAATTGGCATGACTGTAAGGTCAAGTAAAATAAACCACAACGAATTTGACTTGATGTGATTTGAGAGCATGGCCAAAGAAAAATTTTGAAGTCATTCTATCTTGTCAGCATTTCCTTTTGCTTTGTACATATTAAGTGATAATAACCTAAAATACAATCTGTTTGGCTTAATGTTTCAGTCATCCTTATTCTTCTTTTTCAACCGCACCTTTTGGCATTTTATTTTTGCCTACAGTGGGGACAGATGAGGCATAATATTTCATTGGGATAAGGAGACAATGTTTACCTTGCAAAGAAGAAAGCTGCATCTTGTCACTGTTTTGCAGGTGTTTTTTTTTTGCTAACTTTTTGTTAAATTTCTGATGCTGTAAGCAGCTACAAGCACAGATTGCCTATGTTTGATGTCAAGTTCCTCATCAGTGCTAGAATAATGTTAATATTTGCGCAGTTTTCCTCAGCTAATAAATAAACTATGGTAACAAACACTTTTTTCTTGTTTTGTTGTTATGTCACACTTTGCACTTCATTGCTTAGGTAATGGATTTCTTCTGTCTCCATCATCTTCATGTTCGTTACTTTATCTTCAGCTCTATAGTTATCTTTAAATGACATCACTGGCACATTACCAGCTTGAGATCAGTGCCTGGGAAAATCCGAGAAAAGATCATCAAGCATTTAAGTTTTCCAAACGCGAAGAAGAGAACAAGCTAATTACTAAAAAAAAAGAATGAATTTATTAAATATAGTTTAAATCCTAATGCTTCTATTTGTTGTTTATTTGATAAATTGGTAGTACAAGAGTATGTGATGAATGTAATGGATTCAATAAGGCTTTCTTTCTGATAAAATGAAATATGAGATGGATAGTTCTACTGTTTGATGGATTTACAGTTGATTGAAAAAATATGTTCAACATGTGGTTCATAATGGATCTATATTTACATGTAGGGAAATAATATGAAAGAGTACCATCGGGTTCTGTTATATGATCAGTGTTCTTCAATATTTTCCTAAATCAGTTAGGCAAAGAAATAGAATGGATGGTCATCAAACTTTGCACACCTAAATCTGGGAAGGATTGCTAATAGACTGAAAAGACAGGGTCAAGCTTAAAATATATTGTGACAGATGTGAACAGGGTCTAGGACAGCTCACCATGGCTGACTTGCCCCAACTGACTTGTTCCTGGCTATTTTGTTGACTCACCCTGGCCAACTCCTCACAGGACACCTTGTCCTAGCCAACTCCCAACAGGACAATTCAATGCGGGATAACTTGAGATGGTCAGTTGAATTGCAATAGGCCTTGTTTTGCTTTAGGTTTGAATCTTCTCAAGTAGCAGTCCTTGAGACTGGGTGAGTCAGAGCATGCAGCCCCAGTGGGCCAATGCTAAGGTCTGTGCTCCATCTGTCAAGCTGTGGAGCAAGTGTAATATTCCTGGGTAGCCTCTGTACAGGCCCTGACCATGAGGAGGAAGCCTGCCGCTGCTGCTTCATGGCATGCTGTCAAGCTTCGAAGTAATATGTCTCCTGAAATAAAATGCAATGAGCCCATCTTTCTTTAAAGTTTGTTTATGAGGAACATATCAAATTGGCAAGGACTCTGTGTAATTCCAGCTCTGGTTAGATTCTAAAAAACCCAGTAAAAAGCAAAAATTTGAAAACTTTTCTCCAATCAATTCACATCCATCAGTCCAGTGACTCCAAACTCTAGATTCCACCAGCTGCTGGTATCTTCTTGATTCTCATGGGAAAAAAATGCCACCTAGATATAACATTCTCCCTTTATCTCTATAACCCCCTTTCAATAGCTAGAGAGTGGCGAACCTGAAATAGCATTAAATTCCTTTGCAGAAAGCCTAAAGAAGCTAGGAAAAGAATATACAAAAGCTGGAATAAAATATGGCTACATATATGTCATCTTCAGGGTCGACAGACTGCCCCACTTCAAGCCAAAAGAACTTCCTGCAAAGAGATAATCACAACACATTAGATAAACTCTAACCTCCCCTGCCACCTCCAGGAACCCTCTTAGGCTTGTGAGGTTTCCTCTCATGAAACTTTTTTATTAATCTGTCAGCATTTACAGGTGAAACTCAAAAAATTAGAATATCGTGCAAAAGTTCATTTATTTCAGTACTGCAACTTAAAAGGTGAACCTAGTGTATGAGACAGATTCATTACATGCAAAGCAAGATAATTCAAGCAGTGATGTGTCAAAATTGAGATGATTATGGCTTACAGCTCATGAAAACCCCAAATCCACAATCTCAGAAAATTAGAATATTGTGAAAAGGTTCATCAATATTCTAGGCTCTAAGTGTCCGACTCTAATCAGCTAATTAAGCCATAACACCTGCAAAGGGTTACTGAGCCTTTAACTGGTCTCTCAGTCTGGTTCAGTAGGAATCACAATCATGGGAAAGACTGCTGACTTGACAGTTGTGCAGAAAACCATCATTGACACCCTCCATAAGGAGGGAAAGCCTCAAAAGGTTATTGCAAAAGAAGTTGGATGTTCCCAAAGTGCTGTATCAAAGCACATTAATAGAAAGTTATGTGGAAGGGAAAAGTGTGGACGAAAAAAATGCACAAGCAGGAGGGATGACCACAGCCTGGAGAGGATTGTCAGGAAAAGGCCATTCAAAAGTGTTGGGGACTTTCACAAGGAGTGGCCTGAGGCTGGAGTCAGTGCATCAAGAGCCACCACACACAGACGGATCCTGGACATGGGCTTCAAACGTTGTATTCCTCTTGTCAAGCCGCTCCTGAATAACAAACATCAGAGGTGTCTTCCCTGGGCTAAAGAAAAACAGAACTGGTCTGTTGCTCAGTGGTCCAAAGTCCTCTTTTCTGATGAGAGCAACTTTTGCATCTCATTTGGAAACCAAGGACCCAGAGTCTGGAGGAAGAATGGAGAGGCACACACTGCAAGATGCTTGAAGTCCAGTGTGAAGTTTCCACAGTCTGTGTTGATTTGGGGAGCCATGTCATCTGCTGGTGTTGGTCCACTGTGCTTCATTAAGTCCAGGGTTAACACAGCCATCGACCAGGAGATTTTGGAGCACTTCATGCTTCCTTCCGCAGACGAGCATTTTCCAGCAGGACTTGGCAGCTGCACACACTGCAAAAGCACCAAAACCTGGTTCAATGACCGTGGGATTACTGTGCTTGATTGGCCAGCAAACTCGCCTGACCTGAACCCCATAGAGAATCTATGGATCATTGCCAAGAGAAAGATGAGAGACATGAGACCGAACAATGCAGAAGAGCTGAAGGCCACTATTGAAGCATCCTGGTCTTCCATGACACCTCAGCAGTGCCACAGGCTGATAGCTTCCATGCCACACTGCATTGAGGCTGTAATTGCTGCAAAAGGGGCCCAAACCAAGTACTGAGTACATATGTATCCTTATACTTTTCAGAGGTCTGTTATTATTCTATGTACAATCCTTGTTTTATTGACTGCATGTAATATTCTAATTTTCTGAGATTGTAGATTTGAGTTTTCATAAGCTGTAAGCCATAATCATCACTATTATGACAAATCATGGCTTGAACTATCTTGCTTTGCATGTAATGAGTCTATCTCATATATTGGTTTCACCTTTTAAGTTGCATTTTTGAAATATATGAACTTTTGCATGATATTCTATTTTTTTGAGTTTCGCATATACACAAAAATATTGAGGAGTGCTGGGCCCAAAAGAGAACATTGGCGTACTCCACTGCTTACTTTCCTCCATGTAGATGCAGTTCTGTTGAGGACTACATATTGAATACAATTTGTCAGCCAGATACAGATCCACCTGGTGGTGGTACTATCTATCTCACATTTTTCTAGCTTATCAAACAGGGCTGGAAGTGGAAGTGGAAGCAGTGGATTTGGGGTACAGCAATGTAACTTTCTACCTAGCAGAAAATGTATAGATCCATTTTTGTTACTTAAGAGATCAATGAGAAATTTATAAGTCTGAGAAAAATCATTGTATTTTTATTGGTTTAGAGAAAGCTCGTTGTCATGCCCCAGCATATAACTTTTATATACTGTTGTTGCTCTCTAGCCATCTAGTGGCCAGAGGGACAAATATGCCCCCACATCTGATCTTTATATACTATTGTTGCTTTCTAGACCAAACTACATTGTCACAGCGGTGTATCGGGACTTTTTTCCCCTTTGCTAAACTGGGTGTGGGTGTGGCCAAAGCATGACGCATCTGGCTCGTGGCCCGGGAGTTTGACAGTCCTGGTCCACACAATTTCAGACAAATTGTTGTCCATTCTCTTCTTAAAAACTTTAAGTGACAGAGCACAACTTCTGAAGTCAAGGTATTCCATTGGTCAACTGCTTTCACTGTTAGAAAATTTCTCCTTTTTTCTAGGTTGTGTCTCTCCTTGGCTCGTTTCAAACCATTGCTTCTTGTTATGCCTTCTGTGCTTTGGAAAATAAGAGACCAATTTTGAAGAGACTGATAAAAAGAGTGTTCTCACCTGAGCATGCCCACATTCTCTACTCTGGATACATTATCTGAAGACCCAGCTCTCTGGAGAAAGCTTTAATGTTAAGAAAAGTAGAAGGAAAGAGAAGGGGATAACCAGTTGCAGGATGGAAAGACTCAACTACAGTGATGGTAAGCGCACCCTTATCTATCTATCTATCTGTCTGTCTGTCTGTCTGTCTGTCTGTCTGTCTGTCTGTCTGTCT
>BLBF01000031.1:4204796-4234937 GCA_015471245.1 Laticauda colubrina
TCTGTCTGTCTGTCTGTCTGTCTGTCTGTCTGTCTGTCTGTCTGTCTGTCATAATATTTCTTAATTGCCCATCTCCCATGGAGAGTGTAGAATATCATCAATAAAATTAAACACTAAAATTAGAATAATTTAGGGCTAAAGTTTTAAAATTATATAAACAACAACATAATTTTTGAAAGTGAAGAATTCTAAGAAGTAGGCTTATAAGTTGTTAATACAGGCAGGGGCTCTCATGTGACCAGCCAGCCCCATGGTTGTATAGGCTTTGTGTCCCAATTTTGACCCCTTAGCGGAAGGCCAAAAGATTGGGGGCTTTCCTAACCTCTGGGGGCAAAACTTTCCACAATGCAGGGACAGCAATAGAAAAGACCTTCTTCCCAACAGTGGAAATTCCTTGACTGACAGGGTCTGTAGCATATCTTCCCTGCCTGAATGAATGGGATGGGCTGATGGGGCAAAGACAATTCTATAGGCAGTTTGGTCCTTTGCCATGTAGGGCTTTATTGGTAATAACCAACACTTTGAATTGGACCCAGAAACAAACTGGCACCCAGGGCAGTTCATGGAGCACAGGTGTTATATATGTCCTTGGGCACCTAACATAGCTTGCATGACCGCATTCTACATCAGCTGAAGCTTCCAGATACTTTTCAAAGGTGGCCTCATGCAAAACGCATTGCAATAATTCAATCCTTTAGGAGATCTTTTATTGGGAGCTGCCCAGATTTATTGAAAGATGGGCAGCTCTATAAATGTTTTAAATAAATAAAATAAAATCTGAAGGAGCAGGCTGGGCAGAGACCTCTGTGCAGAAAATCTATCCATGTGATCATTAAGAGTTGACAATAACAGTGTGATCAATTATCACAAGCTTTAGCTTTAGTAGCATCTCTACTTATTTCCAGGATCACAACAAATCTTGGGGAAAAAAACAAGTGTTTTAAACATATGCATAAAGAAGGTTTTCTTACCCAAAGTCTAAAACCTTTTGAAAAAGATAAAATCCTACAAAAAAGGCAAGACTTTAAAAAAATGAACAAGCACATTTAAATCCATATTTAAAGAAAAAGTATTTTAACGTCTATTTAATACTTTCATCTAAAATGACAGTTTTCATCTGTGAAAAAGCTATTACTGTTTTCTAATTCTTTTACAACCTTCTTTTCTAAGTTTTTATGAATAAATTATTTATTTAGCCATTTCTGTTATGAACCACAACCCTGCATAGACCACAAGCAGTACACATTTAAAAAAAATATATCTCCAGGCACTCAGGGCCATGTTTTCTGGCACCTCAGTGCTTCCATTGGTTGGCCTCCAGGCTCAGCCCCACCCAACAGGGTGAGGTGCCATAACTCTTTTAAGCCTTCCAGAGAGGACCTCCTCATTTTCTTAAGGATTTTACAGGGCAGGAATAACTAAGGTGAAGAAGGCAAGCTTCAGAGTTCCCACTAGATGGCAGCATTTGAGTGAAGGTACCTGAGCTGTCTAGGTCTCTGACCTCAGGGAGAGGCAGTCCTGCAATTTGCAAACAACCAGCACCTTGAGCGGCACCTGTATGCCCTTGTTTGCTGTATCATTTGCAGTTCCTGAACAAAATAAATAATATAATTCAGGACAGAGCTCCCTGAGGACTATGGCTGCAGGGATAAAGCCAGCATTCTTCAAACTTCATATTGAGTGCAGCCACAAATAGCAACTCTGGGCATAGGACAAATTTAAGGACATGCAAATATTTTCAGAAACATGGTCGGTAATATATGGTATTGCAAGGAATGCATGTTGTCTCACAATGGGACTGAGGCCGCAGCAGCAGTAGCAGTAATACAGCGGGAAGTAGCAGTGACAGCAGCCACTCTGGAGGATCAGAGGTAGATTTGCAGTACAGCCAAGAGTTGAGCACCATTGCCAGTGGAGGGCCCATAACCACTGCTTGCCCTCTCTACCGCCATGCGCTTGGGCAAACCACCTCTGGAGCCGCCTCTCTGTTGTACTCATCCAGCAAGTGACAGTCCACAATGAGGTCACCAGCTACCTGGGGAAGAAAGTGATTCTACCCTGCAAAATCACATAAACCAAGTCTGCAACGAAGGCCAGCTAATTGACCTTGGTTAAGGATGTTGGAGGTTAGAGACAGAATGTGGTTGTCTACAATTCATCACTTGGACAAAATTATCCATTGGAAAAGAATAGCAGGCGGATCTGTTTTCTCACAGTGCGCTTGACAGATGCCATACTGTTCTGACCCAAACCTGGTTCCAAGAAAGCAAACACAAGACAAAGGCAGCAGTATAATCTGTTTAAGTTTCAACTAATAATCCTGTTTCTTCACAGATAAAAGGCTGCCTCCAACTAATTAACTCCGACTAGAAAGAGCCTTACCAGGTTTTTCAAGTCTGACAAAAAAAAAACAGATAAGAAATAGCTTACAAGAGTCTTCAAATACCAACTGTAATGTCCACAAGGCTGAGTTCAAAACTTCTATATCTTCTGCAAAGAAACTTAATTTCACAGCTGGCTTTTATCCTCTTGAGGGAGGGGCCATTACCTTGCAGCCTTATTCCCGAGTTGCCCATGCTGTTATAACTGCTCTTTCCTCCAAGCAATCCTGTGCACATGCACACTTGGCACAGGCTCCTTGGAAATCTCCTCATCGTTGCTGCCAGCCCCCACAATCTCTGAAGGTAGCAGTCCACTCCCTAATGGTCTTGGCCTCTCATCTGAGTCTTTGCTGTCCTCAGCCGTCTGCACCTGCTGCCGGCTAACCACAACATATACTGGCAATTGAACACCTCTTCTTGATGGATGAAGTCACCTACATGTGCAAGTTTGCCACATATCTCAATGGCAATGAAGTAGACACCAACAACCTGGCTATCCTGGCCAAACACATAGGCAGCACTGAGCTGAGGAAGTGAAGGCTAGAAAAACAAAGCAGATTATGGCTGTGTGCACACCCACAAATGAGAAGCTGGCGGCTTGCATCACCTGGCAGTTAAAGTTGAGTGATTGTTTTAGTACCAAGCAGACAAATAACCCTGATGGCATTGTCACTTTCATCAGCCACTACAACATGCTTCCCACCAAGGAAGCCAACAACAACAGATCACCTACCTTGTTGAACTGCCACAGCATGAGTCTGTCTCTGTTTGGCTTTCCATGTTGAATGTTTCTGAGGTTGCTATAGAGGGCTATCTGACCCTCAGTGAGGCTACATTCATCTGCAGCATGAGGGGAAATCCCACCTGATTAGATTTCTCCTTGACCACATCCAGCAGATTGCTCCCAAAGTCAATGGAAGTCCAAGGCCAGTGACTATTGTGAATAAAAGTAGCTCCCAACACCAATTGCATGGGACAAGTTTTGATGCAGTAACTTGTCCTTGTCTGGGAGAAGCCCAATATGACTGGCACAGCCACCAATAAAGCCATCATTGGAGACCTCCTAGCCACAATCATAGCCTTGTTTGTAGTGGCCAGTGGAATCCTGATCTATCATCATCATCATCAGGTGCAGCAGCAGCAGCACTAGCAAAAGAACAGGCTGGATGACAAGGAGGACAATTTGGAAGGACCTGCTGCACACAAGCCACCCACCTTGTCAACTCTTGAAATAAATGGAATCAGTTCCTAACCCCACTGAGGCTGAAGATCCCCTCAAAACTGCTTTCTCCCTGCCAGGGTGGGTGTGTGTGTGTTACAGCTCTTGAAAAACTCATTGCCACCAGACTATGATCCGACTATGAAAACAGAACCAAGGACAGGCCCACCAATTCCAGGTCACATAGACACTGCTCCATCGGGTGTGTGACCACTATTCCTAGTTGGGTCCTGGATAACCTGGGACATGGAAGTCATGGCTTCCATGAAATCTCAGACTACTTCTGTCCCTGCCCCCAGGGATGGCAGGTTGAAATCCCCTAGAACTATAAGCCTGGGGAATTCCACTGCCAGCCTCATGGTGAAGTCCAGGAGCCTGGGTAAGAAAGCTGCCACGCAGCAGAGAGACTGGTACAGCAGCAGCAAATCCCACCTGATCCCTTGAGCCCAACCTAAGAAAAAAAGTCTCACAGCCAGGCACTTGTGTGGCAGTGCCCTGTGTCAACTCATAAAATATTTTTATGGTCTTTTTAGAGTTGCCAACAGAAAGGGAGGGGGAGCAGTGCAGCAGCTTGAAAATCAAAAGTACATTCCATGGTTTTTAAATATAGTAACTAGGTGACTGAAGTTTCTGCCAGGCAAAATTCTAACTGGAGAACATGATTGATGAATCTTGGCTATGGATGTGTCCCATTGGAGAATATGAAGTATGATACACCCAGAGGGTGGGGGAAAACTAGGTTCAAGGATGATAATGAATTATGTGTCTCAGAGTTGGCTACACCTAGGCAGTGTCAGACATGTTAACTCCCAATAAATCCTTTTGAAGTTTTGGAAGTTTGGCTCGAGACTCATGATTTAATGAAATTAAGGTAACTGCCGGAATCCTGACATCCTGGACGTTACTAGAGATTTTCTGATAATAACAGCCACACCCTCTCCCCAGCCATGACTGGTTCCATGCTCATAATCCATTGGGCACATTTCAATGAGGGGAACACCTCCCTCTGAGCCCAGCCAGGTCTCGGTTATACAAACCAAATCAGCTTCTCTTTGAGGATCAAATTGGCCGTAGGGCTAGCCTTATGGAGGCTGATCTGACATTTAAAAGCAGCAGCCTAAGACCAGGGCTACCACAGATCTGCTGACCAGGTAAATGAGGTGAATGCAAGGGGGCAGAACACGAGACTGGTTCTAAACACCGAGGTTGTGTTTCCCATGCCAGTTCTCCTCTTACCTCCCATATCTCCCATTACCCGACACCATTGAAATAGGTCGCCCTTCTCTGCCTTCCCTAAGAACCATTCCATCCCCCATCCCCAATACTATTCCTTAAAAAGGGAAAAAAGCTCCACCCACTGACAAACTGTTGGGGGCAAGGTGTGCCTTACAGGGTGTGCCTATAGCGCTTGCTCTCAGTGCCCTCAAACTCCCACCACCCCTTCCTCATTGATGCAGAGGGGTCACATCCAGCACCCCCTTTATCTCCCAACACATGCAGAATACATCCATTCAATGCACAAACAGCACTCTGCCCAGTCGCTCTCACTCACCAAGCAGGGAGCCACTCCTCCCCCCAGCTCTCACCCGGGTTAGAGGGATCAACACTCACTCCGTCTCACCTTCCAACTCTTCCAGCTCTCAGCCTTTTCATAATTTTATTATCATTTTATCAAATAATTTTATTTTTTATTAATAGAATTAATACTATGGACACAATTTTGCTGAAAACTAGAAGTTAATTCATTTGGACGGTCTCCAAGAATTTGAACCTTTGAAGAACTTCAGCAGTTCCTAAAATTGTGGTATAATCTCAGATTATAAATGTTCTTGGCCAAACCTAAATGTAATCAAGGATATCTTCCCAAGTTATAATTGTGTTCTATATTGTCAATCTGACATCCAAAAAATCTTTAAAATTATTTGTTTGGAGTATTCCACAGATGATGCCAAAGAAAGATCCATATCTTTAGAACAAACATCATTCTGGGCTATCAAAAGATCTGGTAAATTGTTGTACAGAATACTGGGTTGTTTTGTTCTTCAAATCACATGATTCCAAGTTTAGGTTATTCAGCCACCAGCTGCCCAGGACCCAACCCTGTCCGCTGGGGTGCCCAGCGAACTCATAAGCTCTTCTCTTGTCCTGCCCCACCAGCCCTTCTGGCTAAAGATGCTGGGAAACCTCAAGTGGGCATCTGCTCACGAGGCACGCTGTCCTCCTTGCCCCACACACAGAGATGTTTTTCTTCCAGTGATTTCTGAAGGTAGCACAAGAAGTAATGGATAGAAACTTATCAAGAAGAATCCAATCTACAACTATGGAGAAATTTCCTGACAATGAGAACAATTAATTAGTTGAATGACCTGCCCCAGAAATTGTGGATGCTCCATGACTGGAGGTTTCAAAGAAGGGATTGGATAGTCATTTGTCTGGAATGTTAAAGGGTCTCCTGCTTGAGCAGGGAGTTGGACTAGAAAACCTCCAAGGTTCCTTCAAGCTCTATCACTCTATTATCCGTTATCTCCATGGTAAAGGGATGTTCATAATTTGCCTCTGGGATTGTGAACGTTTTGATAAAAAATTTTTTTTAAGGTTTTCTTCAATTTTTCCTCAGTAAATATATTGCACTTCATGCCAATTGAAATAATAAAAAGGGATTTCTGTACACTCATATTGTCCACTAATATCTGGTTCTATCATTTTCTCTTTCCTTTCACAGTTTATATGCCAATCATTTCCCAGATTTATTTACACACTCAACATTCCTGTTTTACATATTTCAGTTTTGTCTCTATTTCTCCTACAGTTAGCACAGAGAATTGTTATTGTAGAAGTTTAATCTGACATACAGTAGTTACATTTGTTGGTGTCTTTTGTAAATCTTCATTCTTTTTAATTTTATCCAAAGTGGTCTGCATTTTTTCTTGAAACTTCTTTATTAACTCTCAGTTATGTTGTATAAAGAAAACCCCTCTCATAAAATCTTTATTGTTGTCACAAATGGTTGAAGCCTGTCCCTTTATGTTGTCACCAAAGAATACAATTAACTTCTTCCTGCGGTTTTCCATCACCAGCTGTTTCTGTAATAACATTTCATTTTATCTTCGTCTAAAAGTTGTAGGTTTTCTCTTACAATATCAAATTGATAAGGTTGTGGTCAGGAAATATATCTTAACTAAAACTTCAGTCTTGGATATCATATTTGCAAGATTCTTAAAAATCCACATCAAACCAATTCTTGAAAAGGATCTATGAATTTCTGAAAAATAAATAAATATCGCATTGGCAATACCATGCCACTGCTCCAGTATCCACTAAGGACAGATTGTTGAAGAAAAAGGTGCATTTTAAGAATTTAGGAAATTAAACTTATCTAATGTAAATTATCAAATTTATATATGAATTATAATTTGCATTAGTTAAGTTTAATTTCCTGAAAATGAGATTGGTAAAACTACACAGGAAGTAGCTATCAAAGGCTGCAAGATGTGTTTCTCAACTTTCTCAACCAAATATTCAGCCAAAATTAAAGCATAAATATTAATATATTTGTTAATATATTAATATAAATTAATATTAGTGTTATATTAGTACTAAAATATGAGTATATTTGATTGCACCCCCCCCCCAAACATAATCTGTAGAAACCTTGAATATATTGCACTTTTAAACTGCATACTATCTTCTATGAATTATTTTTGTGATCAGTTTTAACCTACAGTATTTAAAAAGATTTGTATGTAATATATTAGATTATGTGTCATGGCCCTAAAACACTGGGATAAAAGTCATCTTCCAAAACTTTAGCACAGCTTCATGTAAAGTATGTGCATAAAGCAGATTTCCACCTCAGCCCTAAGGGCAGATTGGTTGCTTTTTTGATTTGTTGGAGTGGGGAGGGTGGTTAAAGGACAAAAACGAGTGGCTCAAATCTTGTTTCACTTCTTAAACCGCAAGTTCAGAGATGGGTATGGATTGGGGGGGGGGGGGGGGTGTCATTCCCTTTTATAATCCTGTACAAACTTTTCATGCCACAAACAAAAATGTTCTGTAGGTCTCGAGCTGATATAAACTGCTTCAAAATGTCATGCAGAGAACTCTCCAGGGTCCTGATATGGTCCAGCTAGACAGAAAATATGATCCGGAGAGTTTTTGTCTTCTTAAAGCCACTGCACCAATTATCATCCTGTCTGGACCAGAAGTTTTGGTGACAGTAACACATGCTCTTATCGCCACATATCTTGACTTCTTCGCCCTGGTCTATATGAAGCTGTCTGAAGACAGTTTGGAACTTATGGATAATGCAGTGACTAGTGTATTAGTGGGTGGAATCTGCTACTACAGGAAAGATTCTTTTTAGCCCCGCACTGGTTAGCAGTAAATATCAGGAGTCAATTTAAAAAGCTAGCGATCATCTTTAAAGCTCTGTCTGATGTATATTTGGTTAGACAGGGAGCCCAAGAGCCTGTCATGGAGAAGAACGCTATCTGTTTCTTGCACAAATATTCTTACTTGAAATATATCATCCTTAGGCCTTCCAACACTGATTGTAAATGAAAGCACATAAAAAATAGCCAAATATCCATCTTTGAGTTAAAGGGAGAAAAAACCTAACTTCTTGTATATATTGATGAAAGTCCAGAAACTAATCTACCAAAAACCAAATCACGATGCACAGTTTAATCCAGAGAATATAGGTGAGACACTCTCAATGGACAAATAATAAATAACTTTGTGTGAGCCTAGTAAGGCCAGGCCTATAGACCTGAATATAAATTAATCCCATGAAAAATTTCAAAATGCTGATTAGAATAATCACTAAATAAGTAACATCCCCTTACCCATATTTAATTGCATTAATGGAATAGCATACTCCATTATGTTTTATATATGCCTGATAGATACCATGAATAGGATAAAGCATATCCTGCCAGTTGAGAAGAAGGCAGTCAGATGTTTTGTGCCTCATATCTTTTCTGGTTGAAATAGATAATGTGGGTTATCTTTAGGTTACTTTGGGAACTTAACCCTGGCCTTGTGGTACTTTTCCTAAATGCTAGGTGTCCTGTCAGCTCTTTGAGGTAAACCAGAACAAGAAGTACATTACATGGGATGACCCAAAGTATACTTTCTCCCATGGCCACAAAATGAATTGCTAAGTGTTGGTTAACTCAACCATTAAGCATTGGTTAACAGGCAAGAAAAAAAAGCCTAAAGTTTAAACTTGGAACAGAGACCGTATGACTGTCTTGACTGCAGGTAGGATCTAATCTGTTTGATTATGACTTCTTTCTTGTGTACAATGAAGAATCTAATGTAGGCAAGGTGGGCCTTGAGATCTTCTGCTAAAAGAAGCCCATTGCACAATTATACAAATTTTTCATGTTAGATAATTTTTATGACAAATTGGGACTGGCAAAAAGTTACAATATTGTTGAAAATATGGTTCTGTTCATAAGGAATAAAGAATTCTGTGTGATTGTATTATATTAATTGTTCACACTTCTGTTCTACTTCAACCTGCTTGTTATTATTTGTTCCACCAGAATATCTATTATGATAACAAATATAGTTGCTATTCCACAATTATAAGAAGGTTTTATAACTTTCTCATCTTCAGCTTCTCAGCCAATAGATTTTCTGTACTGGGTTATCATTAAGAGTCATTTCATCCTGCTTCCATTTCAAGTATAAAGATAGGTAAATGCTAAAGATTTGTACATTCTAAAATAAGCATTGGTAGGAAAATATTTAAAAAGTAACCAATCCATTGGGAGAACAGAATGTACCCTCCAAGGTCCCTTCCTACTCAATGATTCTATGATTTGCTCTTTTTTATGAAAATTGGAAATATATTTAGAAATAAAAGTAACTGTATATACTACCATTTAGTCAAGGGTGGGATGCTACAGGTTCATCTGGGTTCAGGAGAACCCATAGCTAATGTTATGGCCAGTTTGGAGAACTGCCAAATCCCTCCCCTGGCTGGCCCCTCCCACCCCCACCCTACCCCTCCCACCCCTCCCTTCCTCTCCCAAGAGTCTCCATGCAACCCATTTTGGATGTGAGATAAGTGCAGAGCCCATGCAGAGGCTTGGGAGGGCGAAAAACAGGCATCCCAGAAGTTCCGGCCTCCAGAGGGCCTCTAGAGCCCAGGGGAGGCCATTTTTCACCTTCCCAGAGGCTCGAGGAAAGCCTCTGGAGCCCGGGGAGCGTGAAAATGCCTCCCCAAGGTGCAGGAGGCCCACTAGGCCATGCCCATCATGACCATGCCCACCCAACAACCGGGTAGAGAACCCATTGCTGACATTTTTGAAGCCCACTCCTGCATCTAGTGGTAGTTAGAAGTGATAATCTAACATTAAAAAATACTAATTTTATATCTGAGCTGGAAAATGTATTTTTCATATATATGAATATACAAATATTGTTTGATAAATAAATGCAAATACACAAATGTTATTTTATAGTCAGAAAACAAACATGACCAGATTCACCCCTAAGAAAAGTTCTAAAGTTTGTTAGACAACTTATTTCTAAAGACAGATCAAAATATCACAAAATAGCAAGCATGCATCTGAGTTCTCCAAAACACTTCATGAAAGCTTTTTATAAGTAAATTGATTTTAATTATATAAAACAAGTTTTTTTTAAAAAATGTAGATGAGTACAATGGATATTGGAAGTAGTGATTTTTTTTCTTTAATTGTTGAATAGTCTTTTAGGAGATAATGATTGTACTATTGTGGACATGACACATTCTAAAATTGTATTTAGCATTGCATGAAGTTTTGATGTGAAAAAAACCAGAGTAATCAAACCAAAGTAGTAGAGTTTCATAAAAAGTGACATCAATAAGAGAAAAAGAGATTATCTTGAGTGTGTGGCAGTAGACTATATATGCCTATTAACTGATAGGATGTGGGAACTGAATGAATTTCTTTGCAGTGTTTGAGGAAGAAAAACTGAAATTATCAAGAATGTTGGGGTAATTTGTACAAACGTTCAACAAAAATGAAATACACACTGCCATCAGAAATAATAGCATGTCTTAGGTTGATTACAACCTTTCCATAACAGGTTTCGATAAATATGTTATTTTAAAAGACAGTACTGCCATCTGTAAATTATTGCACAATCAATTCTAGGTGACTTCCAAACTGATTCATCAAGTTCCAAGTCTTCTTTCCACACGTTAAAGAATTTCAAGAAACCCTATTGTATTTAAGAATTTTATACAACAACAAAGAGGTTCTTTGAATGTATACATCATTCTTCTAATATTGCCTATTTTTGCAAGTAAAACACTATGCGCTTGCAGTAAAAAGAAGAAAATTGAACTTACACTGTTTAAAAGTTGTGACAATCAAGATAGACAGACGTCCTAGATTTTCCTTCAATATTCTAGTTCTTAATCATATCATGCTGTCTTACAGAAAACATGAATTCTTCCCAATTAAATAAATTAATATTTATATTATTTTTAATATATTATATTATAATAATATTAATATATTATTATTATTATATAATATATTAATATAATATATTAACATATTAATATTAAAGTCATCAATATTGCATAGGAGAAGGAAAGCGGAGCGATCAATCAGGAAAAAAGCATCATTTTAACCTTTTCCAAACTTTTAAAATTTAAATATGGATTCATAGTAGTTATAATTATGTTAATACTACTTTGATGCCCAGGTTACATTTGCTCTGGGGATGCAGGTCAGTGACATGGGGATCCTCTTGGACCCTTGGCTCCTGCTTGAGCTTCAGATCAAGGCTGTGGCCATGAGAGCCTTTGCTCTCAACAGTGGATCTTAAGGGAATGGAAAGCTACTGCAAGAGGGACATAGGCCCAATGCATTTCTGATATGCTTTACGTGTCATTGCCCCCCCCCCCCCAAAGAGGCTCAGGGCAGGGATTGATAAATCTCAGTATAACTTTCTGATGATTCAAGAATGAGTGGCCAGCACTTTAACACAGCAAAGGAAAAAGACCCTAAGCTTTCCTGTAGATTAGCATAGTCAAAAATAGCTGATCTTTTCATTCTTTCCTCCATCCTCTGAAGTTATTGAAAAACCAGTTCCATCTTGCTAAGGTTGTCATCCAGCAGATGTTGGGTTAATTAAAAATCTACTCTACAATCAAGTCTGTTTCACTGTTCTACATAATATTTTTTCAAAGAATCACTCCTTCAATGTTAGTAAGAAAGTATTGCTTTTGTTTCTTACCTAACTTACTTCAATGTCAACAATACCGCCATATTTTGTTCTTACAAAGAAAGTGGGGAAAACGGTTGACACAAGCATAGGAATATACAGTATAAATAAACTGTTATAGGAATGGAATCTTCTGGGAAAATCCTAGAAAACTGTTTCATTTTTCTTCTAGAACACTCTGCTCCTGAAATAGCCATTGTGGAAGTGGTCAGTAGGTTTTCCAGACATACATTTTCTGAAAGAATACCAGAAGTTTTTCTACTGCTTTAAATTAGCATGTGATGGACAACACTATATCCGTGCAAGGCTTTACCTTCAGAGGCTTATTAATTATGAAATGAACGCAAACCCCTGAATATGTCCACGAGTGCAAACAACTTTTTTCTTTCTTGGTCAAAGAATTAGATTTCTTATCTACACTTTACCTTCAACAAGATTGTAAAATGCAAACAGTTGAAGAAATTTTGCACTAAAATGCTTACAGTCAAATGACATTAATGTATCTTTAGATGAAAAGAATAGAAAATATTTTTTATTGGTTGGCTTCAGATATTTAAGATTTTTTTCAGGATGAATACAAAGGGAAACTTTTAAAATTATTATTTTATATGTTAAATTTGTTAA
The DNA here is from genome assembly GCA_015471245.1 of Laticauda colubrina. Lineage (NCBI taxonomy): Eukaryota > Metazoa > Chordata > Lepidosauria > Squamata > Elapidae > Laticauda > Laticauda colubrina. The sequence continues at coordinate 4,217,253 of BLBF01000031.1, forward strand.
AATCATTAACAAAAAGTGTGTATCATACTGAAAAAACACCCTTTCCTCTTCTCTCAACTTTTCATTCGTCAAGCATACATCCAGATTAATCCAACTATAGCAGACCAATGTAAACCTCTTAATAATCTCCATAATGTACTGTTGTTTAATTGCAAAGTTGACTGACACAAAATATTAAGGATTTTTTTTAGAAACCAGGCCCTCTCTGGCAATAGTATTTATTACATTTCGGTGCCGGGCACGCTAGCCAAATCATATGTACAGGGACCTTCCGTAATTCGGGTCCCTTGGGCTGATTCCCCTCCAAAGCAGCCTTGGATTCTCTGGGCGCTGGTCAAGCGCTGAGGACTGGACGCCCGCCAGGAATTCAGCTGGGCAGCCATTTATGGAAATGAGGGGGGGGGGGTCCCTCCTTCCCAAAGCCCTGCCCTCTCGGCGAACTTGGCCGGCAAAACAAATCGCCCAGCCGGGCCAGGGCGCAGCTCGGCGAGAGGCCCTCAAGGTGGGGACGCTCCCCTCCAATGCCTGGGGACCACGACGGCGTTTGCAACCAGAGGGGCAGCCGGGTCTCCCGGGAGGGGCGTCCCCGGAATGCAGTTGGGTTGCCCGAGGTGCAGCGTGCGCGTGTTGGGGGTAAGGCGCGCGCGGCCTCTCCTCCTCTTTCGGCACCCTGGGCCGCACTCGCCTGCCCTGCCCTGCCCTTCCCCCCCCGATGCAGGCCCGGCCGTCGAATTCCGGCGCGGTCCCTTCTTACGAATTGAATGGGACCCCCCGAGACTTGGAGCTCGCCCGCCTCGCTGCAGCGGAGCAGGTGGCTGCCGCCTTCAGGCCGGCGAATCCAGGGTGTCCTCCGCGGCACGGGCTCGAGGTAAGCGAAACTGGGGCGGAAGCGCTCGGGAGGCTCGCTGGGGGCCGCCGGCGATCCCCGAGGACTCCGCCGAAGGCATCTTCGGCCGCGCCCTCCCCAGCAGGGAGGGAGGGAGCCTCGCTCGATGCGCGCCGCTGGCGACGGTGCTGCTGAAGGGAGGCTGAGGGTCTGCCGCCGGGCTCCTTGACCTGATGCAGGGGAGGGACGCGGGCCGCGGATGAAGGAGCCTCCCGCCCTCCTCCTCTCCTGAGTGGGCCAGGGATAAACCGGCCCCCTCCGGCCGCCCTTCTCTGAAGCGTTCGGAGCCGGAGTCCTCCTCGGGAGGGAGGAGGGAAGGGTTCCGCAGCCCCTGCGTCGCTCCGCGGCTGGGCCCGAGCTTACGCCGCTTCCGGTTTTGCAGCTGGAGCCGCGTCGGCGTCCTGCAAATGGCCCGGCTGGATGCGGCAGGACTGGTGCTGCCGTTCAGTGCCGTTCCTGACGGAAGGCGAGGACCGGGAGGCTCGGTGCAGGAGCAGCGGCGGCGGCGGCGGCGGCGGCGGGGGAGGGGGGCAGAAGCCGACAGAAGAGCTCCAGCGGCGGCGGCGGCGGCGGCAACAGCAGGAGGTGGCGGAGCGGGACAGCCGGCCTGCGGCATCCCCCATCCTGGGCCGGCGGCTTGGGCAGCGCGAGGAGGACGAGGGCCAGGGGCGAGAGGCTCTTGGGCTGCGGCTGTCTCGGCATGAGGAGCGCTCTGACGGCGCCCGGCTTTTCTCTGTTGCTGCTTGGCGTGTCGCTCGCCTGTTACTCGCCCAGTCTGCGCTCGGTGCAGGACCAGGCGTACTCGGCGGCCGTGGTGCTGGAGGGCAAGGTGCAGGCGCTGCCGGCGGCGGATTCTCCGACTCCGGCGACCGGCAACTGGAGCAGGGACGAGATGCCGACGTCCGGCATTCTGGTGAAGGTCCTGGACCTGTGGCCCCTCAACAGCGGTGGGCTCCAGAGGGAGCAGCTCATCCGCGTGGGCTCCGTGCCGGCGCCCTGCTTCAAAGTCAAGCGGCACCACCGCTACATCTTTTTCCTGGAGCCCACCGAGCAGCCGCTGGTCTTCAAGACCTCCTTCGCCCCGCTGGACACGAGCGGCAGGAACCTCAAGAAGGACGTGGGCCGGATCCTGTGCGTCGACTGCGGTGAGTAAGTTGCCTCGCCGGTGGGCTGCCAGCCTCGGTTCGCCAAAGGCGCGCCATTGCCCGCCCGCCCGGTGGTCCTCGGCCCGAGCCCCCTTGCGTCTTTCAAGCCGGAGGTCCGCTCGCGTTTCTCCGTATCCATCGCTGCGTTGTGAAAGGGAGCGATTCTCGGTGGCGCCCTATAGTCCGCTTCCTTTTCTTTTTGTCCTTATTGCCTATGGGAAGAAGAGCTCGGCTCCTCTTACGGGGGGGAATTGTCTCCGGGAATCGTGTCTCTCGGCCTGTTGAACTCTCTTGACAGCAAGGCCAGCTTTCCGTTTCTCGGCCTCGTTGTGGCTTTTCTCTCCCTAATAATTGCTATTTGAGGGAAGTAATGGACCAAGAGAAATCACAATTGGAGACTGAGGACATCTTTTAAAAATACAATACCTGTCGTGAAACAAGGTGCTGCTTGCTAACCTGTTCGCGGGTTGTTCTGAAAGTTCTAGAAACACGAGGCTTCTGGATACCTTTTCTAGATTTCATTGACATTGAGGTGATGTTGTTATGACCGGAGTTGGATCAAGCTATTGAACAGCAGGGTCATAGTTCCAGGCCAGTGTGACCTGAATTTGTTAAATGAGTGCATGGGCAAAAGGGGGATAAAGTTTCATTTATTGCTGCAGACCTATTAGTAGTTTTCATGGAATTTGAAAAAGCTGAGGGCCAAGACAAAAAAAGTTACAGTCTATCCAGACTCAGAAAACAATGGCTTAGCGTGTCCAGACTTTCTAGATTTCACTGGAGCACCACCTAGGAGAGAATGGGTTTTGATTGCTTTTTTGAGTATCTTTTGTTCAGTTGAATCGCATGTATCACATGTTCAGAGGCTTTGACTTGGATGACTGATTTTAATCTGGAAAATGGCATAATAGGAAAAGGTTGTTGTTTATCAATAGCATTGCTTCCGTCATATTTGGAGACATTTCAGCTGCTCTAGGACAGCAATGGAAACAGTGAGAAATCTAATGTTTTATCATTTGTTTCCAATTTATTTGTCCCAGATAATTGTTTGCAAAAGACATCTTAAAATTGGATTGTCTGGTTTTTCAGATTTGTTTTAGATACCTTGTGTCATGTGCCAGTACTTTTATGTTGTACTTTTCACACACATGGTCTCTGGCATTTGATTATTTTCAGCCATATTCTCTCCCTGTTTTTTCATTTTTTCTTCTTCCAGTTAAGGTGATTAAAAGAGACCTTTTAGATGTGCCATAAACTTTCTAGACCTGTTAGCTCATGACCTCTGTACTATGGCTAACAGAAAGATATATTATAGAAGCAGAAAATCAATATATTGTGAATAGGTTTTTGGAAGAAAACATTCAAATGAATGATCTCTGTACATTTCATAATCTCCTGTTTATCAATTAACTTGTCTTGATTTATTTTTCATGAGTGTTGTTTTTTCCTGTAGTCAGGAAAAAGAGTTCCAATGGTTTTTGTTTTGAAATGCACATTATCTTTTATCTTCAGTGAATGAATTCAGAAAGCACAATGCTCTAGGATTGATAAGCAGTCTCTCTACTGCTTAAAACAAGATTGTCAAAGCAGGTAAAATAGGCATATTTAATTTGATATGTTCTCATTTGCTAGTAATGCTAAAAATTTCAAAAACAATTTGTGCACTTTAAGACTATAGTTAAGCATGTTTAGTTGGAAGTACGCTCTTGTTACTAACATAGGCTGTTGAACTCCTTGTTTCGCTTTTACATTCCTTCTAATCTGAGGAAGCCATAGTGTTTTGTATATGATTTCTCTCAGCTACCAGTAAAGAGAGAATGCAGAATGGTGCTTTCATCTAATTATTCTTCAATTTAGTTTTCACAAACATGTGCAAAGCAAAACTTAGAAGAACTTTAATGGTTTGACTGCCAATAGACCTTTGATGACTATGGCCAAAGGAATTGGGGGGGGGGGCATTAGAGGAGGAGCAGGAGAGAAAACACTGTTGCCAGTCATATGGTTCTGCAGGGTAAAGGAGAGAAAAGGAATATTTTTTTCTGTTATTGTCACTACTTGTGTCACTTCTACACCTAATGCATCCCTTTCCACCTTTAGCAAATCTATCCCTTTTATAGCTCAGTTCTTTCTGTTATCAAGCCATCATTGTATTCTTTTCATCCCAAAGAGCTAGGGCATTTGTGTAGTTTTACAAACAAGCCCTTCCTTTCTCGTGACTGTGCCAAGAGGTCTTTCTGCAGAGGCTCCTCACTGAAAGATCACCCGTCATAGAATGACTCTTTTTTACTGTTTGGAATTCTGACAGCTACTTATTACACAGGACTTGCTCTTCTTTCTTTCAAATCATCTTATTAATTCCTGCATTTGGTTGCCCCTTTTTGAACTCGCTCCCAGTTAACTGATGAGATAATCTTGGGATATTTAGCTCTTTAATTCACTCTTGACCCTTAAGTCCATTAACAATATGTGCATGCATATTGTTTAGGACATTACTTCCTTTTTGATACAACAATTGTATCAAAATAGGACGTCAATATTCATGTATAAGAATGAATGTAACTCCCCCTTTAAGCTAGTAAGCTCTGAAATGGATCCCAATTAGAGTTGATCAGCAGCTACAGGCCCTGCCCATGGACCCAGCTTTGTGGGATACTGCAGGGCTCAACTCTCTCTATTCCTCTTTAATATCTACACAAAGCCACTGGATGAGATCATTTGTCACCAGGGGATGCAGTATCATCATTATGTGGATGATATCCAGTTGTACATCTTTGTCCCAGGTGAACTAAGCAATGCAGTAGATATTCTTTTGCAGTGCTTGCAGGCTCTGGGGTTCTGGATGGGGAACAGCAGGCTTCAACTAAACTCTAGTAACTCAGAATGGTGGCAGGTTGGGTGGCTCTTCTGTATCTGGGGTTCTTCCATCTTTGATCTTGGATGAGGTCGCACTGTCCCAGGTAGACCCAGCATGAAATCTGGAGATCCTCTTGAACTTGTGACTCCTATACAAGGAGCAGGTGGCAGTCATGGCTAAAGGGGCTCAATTCCATGTTCTGCACCAGTTGCCTCCTTTTCTGGATTGGGAAGACTTTTCAATTACTCATGCTCAGGTCATCTTGGTGGCACAGTGGTTAGAGTTGTGTACTGAAGGCCATTTCTGCTAACTACCGGCTGGCTGGTTGGTTGTAGTTTGGCAGTTCAAATCCCACCAGGCTCGAGGTTGACTCAGCCTTCCCTCCTTTTGAGGTGGGTAAAACGAAGACCCAGATTGTTGGGGGCAATAGGCTGGCTCTGTAGAACTGCTTAGAGAGGGCTGTAAAGCACTAAAAAGCAGTATATAAGTCTAATTGCTATTGCTATCTGCCTTATGGTTTACTTCAATGCGCTCTACATGGGGCTACCCTTGAAAAGTGCCTGGAAACTGAATCCTCCCCTAGATGGTTACTAAAGAGTTAGAGACATTTTTTCTCTTACTTACAATCTGCTCTGTTTGCTGCCAGAACTAGTACTTTGGCAATCTTGCCCCGTGGATTTGAATGGTTCAAGATGACTTTTGGATGGCTGTGGATCCATCCACCCAGGATGGGTAATATTGAAGATTGCAACTCCTTGTGGGAGCAGCTGGAAAGTCAGTAGTATTTTTTACATCCCTTTCTACCAACAGAATGTTTTTGTAAGCATGCCTGGGACTTTTAACTTTTCTTTTTGAACTTTTGCTTTTGTTCTTTATCTTTAATTGACTGGCCGAATGCTGACTTATTTCAGTGTGTTTTTTGTTTGCTTGCTTGCTTGCTTGCTTTGATTTATTTAACTGCTGTCTTCAACTTCTGCTTTTCTCTATGGAAACATGGCATGCACCTCTGGATGGCAAAAATGTTCATATTTAAATGACATATTATTAAATATTCACTGCATGAGATCTATTTTATTAATCTGCAAAAAGTTTTTGGATCAAAATAATCAGAAAATATCTTCTCTGGATTTGTTTGTTTGTTTTTTGCTTATTCCCTGCTTTACTGATCTACTGCATTGAGCAGCAGCATATTGGAACACAGAGAGGAGGAGGAGGAGGCTGACATTTGGGAGGTGGGAAAACAGATTGTTTAGCAACATGCAATCTTTAGCTGAATTTTTTTCTAAAAAGTTTGATAAACTCACAAAGATCATGAAAAACACTGTGAAGAAACCGACCCTAAATACTTTAAACCCACAAAAAGAACTTTTTTCAAAGCAGCAGATTTGTTGAGAAGAAATATAGACTCAGAAACAATACTGGTTGTGGAAAATATTCAAAAGGAATGTGTTGTCCCAGCAGTAAATTGGTCGGGAAGAAAAACGGAGTTAACTTCATATACCTTCCTGAAGCTCAACTTTGTGCTTTTATATAATAGCAGAAAACTCTTTGGGTGAAGAAGTGGCAAATGTGTCTTTTGAAGGGGCTTGAAGGAGAGTGAGAAATGGACTTATTATATTTAATTGGGGAACAATCTTATCTGATTTCTGGAGGAAGATAGATTGGCTTTGGAGATTGGCTTTATTGTATTCGATCAATCAATTGATAAGAGAAGGTGTTAAGAAACAAATGTGGATATTTGATCTGGGACTAAATATTTGGGATGATTTGGGATTAAAGCTTTGGTAGATTTTCTATGAGCTGATTACAATAGCAGTTTGTTAACAGAGAGCTTTGGAATTTCGACCTTGTATTTTATTACGGTTAATAATTCTTATTACTTTTATACTTTTATATAATATGTTTATTATTGTTGTTTTTCTTGTTTACTATTTTGTTATTAATGTAAGTATATAGATGACAGGTTAACATTTTGTAAACAGATTTAGTAGTTTCGGAGGTAAAAATTCTTTTGGTCTGTTTTATAAGGGGTGGGAAATTAACACTGCTGTATTATATTCATCAGTATTCAACTAAGAGGATATTATGTTATATGTGTTAGTCTTTTTCTCTCTTTTTAAGACACCTTTTCTTCATGACTTCTTTGTTGTTTTTTATTTTTTTGTAATTTAAAAAAATATTTTGGTTATTTTATATTTTAAGTTTCTTTGAACTAAAATTTTTTCAGTGGAAAGACATCTAAAAATTGCAGCCAGTGCAGAATGCTGTGGGCTGGACTGTTTAGGTTGTAGATATAACACCTCTGCTGTGTGAGCTGAATTGGATGCTGGTTTGCTCTTAGGTCCAATTCAAGGTATAGATTATCAAGAGACATTGGCTTTCACTATTTTGATCTTCCAGAAGAATGTTAAGACTGTCAATTAGCGTGAATCCAATAATGACATGAAAACCTAGGAGTGGCTAGTGGCTTAAGAGCACTCCCACCATCTTTTTAATTCTTAGCTTTGTTTTTTAACTTACCTATTTTTATATAGATTTTATGTTTTCTGTTTGCAACCCCCCACAGTCTCTTAAGCAGTGAAATGGGCAGTGTATAAAGTTGATAAATAAATAAATAATATCTGTTTTCATGACAATCTCACTCGTGATTGGAGTTAAAACTATGTGCTTTATGAAACAGATATTATAATATACATAAATATATATAACCATCAAATAAAAATAAAATCAACATAAAGATAATGTCGTATTTATGGGAGACAGACATTGTAAGAAGCCTGTCTATGTGGACAATGATTAGCAAGCCTAAGTTTGTTAGGAATGAGTGTATCCATCAATTCTGAGTATATCCATTAATTAAGCAAGCAATTCTTTATTTTGGTCATAGACCAGCTTAAGGTATAATCAAGAAAAATTAAATCCAGTTGCATAATATTGGGAAATTATGGGAAACAAAAATTATTAAAATCTAGAATTGCTAACACAATACTGTAAAATTAAAATAGTAAAATCTTGCTACAACATTTTAACATTAATACAAAGAATATTAACTGAAAAGAGGGCTTTGAAAGCCCCAAATAGGATATCAAATAGATGAATAAAGAATATAAGTCATTTCAATGAATTTATCCATGTACATACCTGTAATTATCTCTTTATGGATCTTAATTGCTGCTAGGCAGAATGTAGCAACATCATAAATGGTTTTCTATCTGAGAAGAAAAAGGATAAAAGAAAAGTTTCATTGTGAACTATAAAAAATTTCAGTAAAGGAAAAAAAGGTTTCTTGACTATACTGGTTATAGACCTACTCATTGCCAAACCCAATTCTGTCTCTATCCAATTCTATAAAATGTCATTGTTCATGTTTGTGAACATTCCTCAACAAATTTATAGGTCAGGAGATTGTCCTTATCCCCTCTTTTTTAATAGAAGCATGATAATGGCAATACCCTAATCCTGCAATACAACCAATGTGGTCTATATAGGAGAAAAAAATGTACTAAAACTGGTAGCTGCCAGTTGATAGTATCTTTCAGCAACTTCCAGCAGAATAGAATTGTCTCTAATAGCTTACCTGGCTTCAGAGAATCTATAAAAAATTTATTTTGGTAACCAAAACGTGGTGTCATTCAGGAAGAGTTATTTGATTTGTTTTGTGTTTACATCATGTGTTCCCAATTGTAAGAAAATTGATAAAATGGGTTTTATCTTCGGCTGCCAGAATTAGTAGCTGTCAGAATGCCTATAAAACATCATTTTCCTTAGATAGCAAAAGGACCTTATATTGTTTCTTCATTCCCATTAATTTGACAAGGGGTGCTTAAGAAGGGTCTTTTTATATATATAGCAAAAGTCCAAAAAAGTCCCCCCCCAAAAGGTGCTTTTTCAAGAGAATCTCCATAGGCATATAAAGCAAAATGTACCAAAAATTCACCTATCCTGATCAAACCAATCTTTGAACCTGACATTAATATGAGTAGTATGCCTACTTTTCCCATAGCATATCTATTCTTATAAGATATGGACAAGAGATAATCAAATTGTTCAACATCACCATTTTTTGAAGTCCCAGTAATCTACTGTAGTGAAATAAAACACTATAGTGCTTTTAATTTTACCTATTATAGTATAGACAATTGACAATTTCCATTAGGGAAGCATTCTGAATTTTAGTAATAGATATTAGTTCAGTATTGAGGGTTAATGAGTGATGGTTGCTGTCTGTCCATGGTTTAACTATTATTTTATTGATGTTTTGAAGTAAATTGTAAGAAATAAAGCAATGGTGAAAAATTGACATTTGGACTTCTGACCAGTACTGTAGGTAAATTCTGCAGATTGGTTACACAAAAATATTATTCAAGATGTACAAATAAAATTGGTTAGCTAATTTAATAAACCAAAATTACTGGATGCATCTTTAGTGAGGCAGGTGGGGAGAGATAACCCTCACTGGCCTCTTCAAGATAATCTTGGAAAAGGACATACAAAGTTTGATCATCTGAATTTTTTCTGCATTAAAATCAATCCCAATTGAAGTATGAACTTGTGAATAAAGCTCATAATTTTGCGAATAAATTTATCTCAAAATAAATTGAGAAAATACATTTCTCAATATCATTTTGCAACTTGATACCAAACATATTTGATCTGTTTATGGGAGTGGAGTGGACAAAATAAATATTGATCAAAAGTATTTTGATCTGGTAAAATTATAATAAAACTGCTATCCCTCCATGAGCAAAAGAGAAGAAGGATAGCGTTCAGCCATAATTACCTATAGAAATTCCAAAGGCCAGACTTCTTCCATATCATCTTTCACTTGGAGCAGTAAGAGTAAGAATCCATTAGTATCACTCTGGCCAACTACTTAAGTTTCTGGAATAAATATAATGTCAAATTTAGATAAAGATTTGACAAAGGAAGAACCGAAGTATTTGTTTAATCCTCCTGATCTGTTGCATGCCTGTAAAAAAAGAGTATAAATGGATGCAGTGGTTGTCAGGTAGCAGGAAAGAATGGGCAGACTGAATAGGGCAGGAATCTGAAAATCAGCAACAGAGCAATGAAGGGAAAATATCGTCCTGATAAGTGAGGGCTATTTCTCCCCACCTGCCTCACTAAAGATGCAGCCAGTTAGCTTGTTCAGTCAGCAATCAATTGATCCTGAGGAGGGCAAGACCCTGAATGGAAATAGAATCACATGCTGGAAGAGTTGACACTTTCAGTTTGAGAATAAAGTGTATTGTTTTTATTTTCTGTTTGTGTGCAGTTATATGTTTGAGATGGGAGGCCTTATAAATTGAATGGAAAAATGGATGAATTATTGTTACATCACCAAAATTATTTGAACTAGAAGGGAGAGGCAAAACAGGAGCATTGATAAGGGTGTGAATCAACTTCCTTTGAAAGGGCGCTTCAAGGATTAGAGGACATTTATCTGCACCTGAAGACTCCTCAGCTACTGGAAGTAGGTGAGAACTAATGGCATCAGTTGAAAGATCAATTGCATTAGTTGCTAAGGTTAATAATAGGTTTAGCAGTAGCAATAGTTTGCATTAAGATCTGCATTGGTCTGTTGAGTCTTTGTAGAAAACTTCCTTGTTTCTTCTTAGGAAAAATGCCAAAACTGCTGACTAGGCTGGCTTCTGCTATAGCAGGGTTGTCAAACTCACATTGTCACAGCGGCATCACAGAACATATCAGGGCTTTTTTCCCCTTTGCTAAACCAGTTGTGGGTGTGGCCAGTATATGACACATCTAGCCCACATCCGGAAGTTTGGCAGCCCTGTGCTGCAGAATTCTTGAACTCCTCTCTTATCAGGTTGATTCCCCAGAATCATGCTTTGCCCAAGGCATACATGAAGAAGGATCATCAATAGCAGGCACCTTACTCATGATGTTAAGTCGGAAGACTCAGATGTGGAGAATTTGAAAATCAGCAAGATAAAACATCATTTTGAAAAGCATATGAAATATGGTAGCTTGTTTGAAGGTCAGTAAAATCCATTGACTTCCACACTAAGGTTGCAGACTCTCAGCTGCACAGAGATTCGTTATCTAGGGCTCACATTATTGAAACTGTCACAGAAAAATTAAGATTGTTCTTATGACCTAGCAACTGAAATTTAGGCTGTTCATTAATATATGTAACATAATTGAATTTGGCTGCAGGGAATGAATGTACTTCAGAGTTTTATGACAGGCAGAAGTAGCAGTATTTGTCTCTATTGTGATGGAGATTTTGTCCTGGACACTGTTATGAGCTTCAACAGTTTATTAATCTGAGGTTGTTTAGGACTCTTAAAATATATTTGCTGCCTATCATGTGGTTTGATTATGAATTTTGTTTATCCAAAGTTTATTTCAGTATGCTTATGAACAAAAGCTTCAAAGCTGCTGTTCAGTGAGTCTAGATTTTTACTAATAAGGCTAACTACTCAAAAATGGTCATAATTATGCTGTAAAGAAGGGTTAGCCATAAATTTGGTTGAGCCACCCTTTAAAGCATCTTTTTCAGTCCTGGCTCTATGTTGTCTTGTCGTTTATGGAAATGAGTAAGAGAGAAGGGCAGATGGAAGGGCTGGGAGAGAATTAAAATGCTCAGCTAGCTTGTCTTTTATGGTGATGGAGAATTCTTGCAACTATTGTTTTTCTATTTTTTTGAAATCCCACTCAAGTCCCCACAAATTCTGTTGAGGTTCAGATAGAATTAGGAATGATTTTACCTACAATACCTATGGTATCTCTGGGCAGAAGGAGTTCCTGATTTTTTGGCTATTTTGCTGATTTAGTGGATGCAGTCCAAGACTGGGTGTTTTTGTTTCTCTTTTGCTTATCCTACCTTACACAGCCTGTATTTTTTTTTTCTCCCTTTCTGCCTTCTCTGCTTTCTCTTCTTGTGTTTTCTTCTACCCAATAGACTAGCAATTGTTTGGATAGTTAATGTAGCCTTTTGTGATATCATATAAACAGCAATTAGTAGCCAAAGGTAGAGAGCATAGACAGGTTGGTTAAGCAATTGACATCTTTTCTTTCTACTTGAGTATATTTCTCTTGGCCACTTCATTTGTGAAGCAATTGTGTAGTTAAATCTATATGAATGTAGAATTCATTCTTAAAAATGATGTTTAGAATATGTTATACTGGAGAAAAACTCTAATAGTTAATGTACAGAAACATCATTGTATCCCATACTTGCATTAACATATTTTGCCAGAATAAGACAAATTGAGGAATGAACCGATGCAAGAAATATATATAATCTTTTAAATTAGCCATACATAAATGGATTCATGAACATCACTTTTTTCCTGTACTGATGAATAGCATTGTATTATGCAAAGCAAAGCAAAAGAGTAAGAAGTAATAAGCTAAAGAAATAAAATCCCCCAAGATCAAAAGCAAAAAAGAAATAGTTATATCCAATTCATACCAATTCTCCATTCCGTGCTATGAAACAATTCAACAAATGTTTCCTTCCTTGCAAACAATTCAAGCTTCCAGTATGTCCATAAATCACTTTATGTGCTGGAGTTTACAAAAAACAAACTCCTCCCTGTTATCCTTCATAGAATCTCATCAAATCCACTCCACCATACATTTCTTGCTCTTTTCATTTAATATTTTATCAAATATTAGTTTTACAGTTCAAATCTCAGGCATTCTCTATATGTTATTAAACCACTTCAGTGAACTTACTTTCCCCATGCCCAGCTTTTTGCTTCATAGGACAAAAACACATTTTTACACACCTCAATTTTTGCTTCTGCTGACAAAAATTCAGTTCACAACAAACCATCTTCCAGCAATTGCTCAATTTGAAATACTTCAGTATTTCCATCTTAAGGAAACCTTCTGTAGAGGGAATAGAGCAGGGCTCTCCAACCTTGGCAATTTTAAGCCTGGAGGATTTCAACTCCCAGAATTCCCCAACCAGTGGAATTGGCTGGGGAATTCTGGGAGTTGAAGTCCTCCAGGCTTAAAGTTGCCAAGGTTGGAGACCCCTGGAATAGAGAATGGCCTTGAAGGACAGGGGGAAGATCAGCTAACAAGGCTACAATCAGACAAGCAAGTCTTGAGCCCCTTCCAAGAAACTAATTTGAGAAAAGGTCTCAGACAAACCCCTTCCTAATTCATATGAAGGTAAACTGAGAGAAGAGGGGGCAAGCATCATCCAGGCTTGCAAGATTCTGTCACTGTGGTTGTTCAAATAAAAGTAGTTTTGGATGTATAGAACATTGACTTCTTGATTTGTCTACTTATAGGAGAGACATATTCTACCACAGTACACAATTCATCTGCTTGGTTTAGCTTTTGCCTACTTATGCATAATGTGCAATTATTCACTCTATTTTCTCTGGAAGATTAATTCACCATGGTCTTTTATATATGTTAATTTTCAGATTCATTTCTAACATTTTCTGCGGATTTGTGATTGCAGTCAACACAGAAGAATCTACTAGACAAAGTTGTACTGTATATGCTGAACACAACATCTATTATATGGAGTTGTACTATAAAAAGTACATGCACATTTAAAGCCCCAGAAACAGATCTCTAAGGTTCGCATTTATGATTTGCTTTCCATCAATATTTTCTTCCTTTTATAGCACTATTTTGTATGGGTCCTCTCTGGATCCAGGGGTATTAGATAGCTATCACTTAGTCTAAACCTGTCCTGTGTGGCAAAGGTTGTTGAGCAACCTAGATGAAGTGGATTATCTGGACCCATATTAGACATGGGACAAAAATGACACTGGTTGCTTCAGGTTGATGATTTGTCTTTTCTTCTCCTTGTTTCTCTACTTTCTGCAGTAATAATTGTGGATTTTTTTGGAGGGGGAGGTAGAAATGAAATGATAATTCTGAATTGGGAAGGAATGGGAAAAAGAAAGCCTTAAAGGCAAATCTTACAATAAATCAATAATTTCTATAATTTGTCAAGTAGAATTATTCTCAAATTAAAAAGGGTTTAATATAGCAGAGAGTTTCTTTTTAGTTGTGAGAAGGAGGAACAACAATTTAAGCAAAGGCACATCCTTTAGTCTTCTTTCATGATAGCAACTTCCTTCACTGCATTATTCAGCATACATAGTGTTACTAATTGAGAGCCAGCAAGGAAATAACTGAAACAGCGTAATCTATTAGATAACCCCCCCCCCAGCACATTGCATATGTTCCCTGCTTCCCTGTCTAGTGAACACCTATTATTTCTTCAGGAAAAGAGACTTATTTGCTTGCCAGGACAGTAATAGCTGGCCAGAAGTATTTGCAACCAGGTATTTAGGACTGATTGAGGTGGACAGTGATATCCCTGGCAGTGGCAGGAACCCTCTGACTCTGGATATAATTATATGGTATTTTTCAGAGTCATTTTTGGTTTTATGTTTCCCAACCCAAGTATTTGCATGAACATGGCTTTTCTAGCCATTTTACTCCTGATCTAGAACACATGTGCTTGGAGCTCCCTTGTGTATGCTGAACTACTCCCAGGTTATCTTGGGAGAGAATTTGCAAGGACATTACAGAATTGTAAACTGGGATGAGACTGTGAAGTGTCATAATCATAAGGGTATGACTTCAATAACTTCTCACCTCTCGGTTTAGATGACCACTGGCAAAATGGGGGAGAGCCAGGTAGTGGAGATGGGGAGGTTTAAGAAATTGGTAAATTAATAGCTTCTGGAGCTATGGTGACAATCAATATCTTTTGTCCCAAATATATTTTGAAATAAAATGGGAAACAGTGCATAAGAAAAAAGTTTGATATTATTTTACTTGGAAAATATGCCTGGTCCTAATGTTCCATGTGTGAGACGAGCATTTTAAAAGAAAACTAACCATAGTTCTCCCATTCAAATTATAGGAAATTGAATTAACATTTTTTTAGAATCACTAAATTATAAATTTAGATAATCCGCTTCCTAGTTATTGTATAATGCCCTGCATTTTGCCTCTACTGGAATAAATATAGCAAAGGGGATTCATCATTCCTCTAGGTAATTGGTTTCATTGAAATAGAGAAATTGTCTATCAATGCTAAAGTACTCATGAAGATATAGATGATACTCAAGCAATTCCCCACTCGAATGGATGATGCTTAGAATTACTATTATTTTAAAATGCTAGAATTTGATAATGCAGATCTTTAATTTCAATTTTTTAAAAATTAAATCAGCAAATTAAAATGGCTACAGCATTATGTAAAATTGTGCAGTCTGCCATTAAAAACTTTGGAAATAAAAGGAATATTAAAAATAATTAGGAAGGAAAGTACAGGTGGATGCTAGAAATCATCATGGGGATGAGAAGATTCAAATGTAGAGGAGGCAAAGAGAAACTTGGGAAGAGAAAGATGTAGACGCAGGGATATTAAAAGGATTTCTTCTATTACAGCTTCTGTTGTCTTTCTCTATGATAACATGCGATGACAAGAAACCAACTAAAGAAACATAAGACCATAAGATCAGGATCTGATGTACTTGGAGAGCACAATGCTCTGATTATTAATTATTTTTTTAAAGAAGACAGAAAACACATTTCTCTTTTTGCTTCCAATAGAAGGGGTTTCTTCCACAAGCTTAATTACCACACAGCACAATTTCCAGATATCACTTCACGCAGAGAACAAGGTCAATTTTCCCAGGGTACCAGATTCCCCTAAAATCCTCCCTCATACATGTTATCAGGTTTTCATTTTTAAGGTTTAATTATCACTTGGAGAAACGGGCTGTGATAATTGCAGTCTGTGAGGAGAGAAAGTCTCCCTGGCAGCTATCCTTCCTAAGAATGGCAATTAAGGTACAAAAATATTTTTCAATAGCACCAATGAACCTCCACAGACATTCAGAGATCTGGGAAATAGGATTCTGAGAAGCAGAATGCAGACTTAAAGTTGGCAGTACCTTTGGTTGAAAGAGAGCAACATCTGGGCCCCGTCATCTTCCTTTGGCTTTCTAGATGAGTTTCAAACTCATCTGTGTAAAATGGAAATGGTGGATTTAGCTTATGTGCCTGCCTGCCTAAAGAGTGTGTATATGAGTATACATTAGATAGGTCTGTGAGAATCACCAGTGGAAACCTAGTATGTGAATTTTATTAAAGTAATATGTACTTTATTAAAGTCATATGTCTTTATTTCTATGTTTTTGTATGATTGGGGAATAGTGGTATTTTCATGGTCTGCACTATTAATACATTGTTATACTTGGTCATCCCCAAAGCCCAAGATCAAAACTGGTGAAGGTATTCTTTAGAGCAGTGGTCCCCAATCTTTCTGGCTCTTTGGATTGGGGGTGGCAGTGGGGTGAGGGTGTGGAGTGGTTTTGCACAAGTGGTGGGCAAGCAGGCTCATGTGTGAAGCTCCATTTGTGCAAATGGAGTTTCACATACTCATTTGTGCTCTCCTGCTGTGTGTGTGGCCCGGTTACCCATGGGCTATGGCCCGATACCAGGCCACAGCGTGGGGGTTGTAAGCAGAACCGAAGCCATGTTGGATGGCCCATTGAATTGAATAAGGAAGTGTGTCTCAAAACTCAGTAGTTCTGCTAAATAAGAAAGTGTTCCAGTTTGTGCACAAGAGAAAAAAACAAGATAAGGCTAGAACAATGGGGAACTGTAGTAAAGTGCTGTGATGTCAGAAACCGTATAACTACTTTTGCTAGATAAGGAGCTAGTATGAACCTTCGAAATACATGTATCAATTTGAAAACAGAAAGAATGTGAGCCAAGCCCTCGTAAGAGGGGATAAAAATGCTGCCTGAATTTTGCTCTGTGTTCCTTCAATGCCTGAGGGGACCTGTCTCTGCAGACACGTGAATAAAACCTTGTTTTCCTTGGATCAATGAATCTTTTGGTGGTTTTTTATCTGCTTCCACCTCACAATTTGGTGCCCAACGTGGGGCCCAACAGAATTTCGACTGGAGAAAAGGGACTGGGTAAGTGTGGCACCACCGCCTCCCATTGTAGAGGGGCCCCTCCCTTGTCTCAGTTGGTTCCCGGGGTAACTGCACTCAGCAGACGATCCTTGGAAACAAGAGAGAAAGAAGCCGGCCTGATGCTCTGGGAGTATCGTTGATCACCTGAAGTGGGGACGCCCACACTCCTTTTGTCTCTGGGAGACCAGGGGTGTATCAGGTGAGTTTGTTGCCTTTTGGGATAGAAGAAGGGATATACTGTCCTTAAACTCTGGGAATCCAGCGACTGCTGGAGGCCAGTGTAAATCCCTGAGTTGGGAATCTCTGGGAGATTGTTGGCGGGCAGCGTGGAGAATGGGAAAGGGACAAAGCAAGTGTGAAACGTTCCAAGAGGGAACGGGTATTGAGATAGAAAAGACCCCGAGAAGGCTGATTCCGACTGACTCCCCATTGGATCAACTACTACAACAATGGCCGTTGCCCCATCTGAGGACTTACACTCGGAGTCTAGAGAAAAAGAAAATGATCTACCTATGCCAAAATAGGTGGCCGAAGTATCCCCTAGTAGACCCTGAGTTTCCTTACCACTGGGATCCCGAAGGGAACACCAGCACGTACTGGATAACTCAGTTGAAAGAGTATATAGTGAAACACTGGATGAAGGAGCAAATACCCTATGTGGAGGTATGGTATCATGCTCACTTTGAAGGTCCAGTTCCACCAGAAACAGAAGTAGGACAGTTTGTCAGCAAGGTGGAGGAAAGCGAAACTGAGGACTGGATGGGGAGTCCACCGGCATCGGCTCCGGCAGTCCCGGCACCACCGCCCCTGCCGCCCCTGCCGCCCCTGCCGCCCCTGCCGCCCCTGCCGCCCCTGCCG
>BLBF01000031.1:4234947-4288482 GCA_015471245.1 Laticauda colubrina
CGCCCCTGCCGCCCCTGCCGCCCCTGCCGCCCCTGCCGCCCCTGCCGGCTCCAGTTGCCAAGGCTCCACCTCCACCTGCATATCCAGGGCTCAGAAGGGAACTGGCTCAATTAAACAAGGACCTAGAGAATTTGCCTCTAGGAGGAAGGTCGGCCAATCCCGTGTCGGCTTTCCCTGTCAGAGAAGTCCCAAATGGCATGAATGCACAAGGGAATCCATTCACCATTTTCGTGGCTGTCCCCATAAAATCTGCTGAGTTACGGGATCTGAAAAAGACCCTTCCGAAACTCCATGAGAATGCTCATGAAGTGGTGGAACAGTTGGAATTGTTTCTGGGGCCCAATGAATACACATACCAAGAACTGATGTATATTCTTGGACACCTTTTCACCCCCGAAGAGAGGAACCTCATTAGGAAGGCAGCAATGGCTGCCTGGGATAGGAGACATGCAGGGCAACAGGGAGCAGTGGCTGCAGACACAAAGTTCCCCATAGCCGATCCAAATTGGAACATCAATAATAACACTCATAGGGAGCACATGAGAGATATGAAACACAGGATCATTGAAGGAATTAAATTGGCCATCCCTCAAGGAAAAAACTTGACCAAAGCATTTGAAATAACACAAGGAAAGGATGAGTCCCCGGGGGATTTCTATGCTCGGGTCCGTGAAGGGTTAACCAAGTACTCCGGAGTGGAGCCAGAAACCCCTGCCTTCGAGACTCTCCTGAAGATGCAATTCGTCACCAAAGCATGGCCAGATATCCAGAAAAAGATCCAGAAGACAGAGGGATGGACTGATTTGGGCATGACAGATTTGATGAGAGCAGCCCAACAAGTTTTTGTGAACCGAGACTCAGTTAAAACCAAACAGAAGTCTCAGATGATGGTAGCTGCTGTGCAAACAGCAGCCAAGAATGAAGTTAGGAAAAACAGGGAGACCCAGATGTCAGATCCGAGGCCAAGGTGGAGAGATGAAAGATCTCCCAGCAGGGAGTGGAGACCCCCGGTTAGGCGAGGAGGTCCAGGGGGCAATCGAGGCGGTCGATTCCAACGGCCGTCCCAGAGTAGAACTTGCTTCAGATGCGGGAAAGAGGGACATTTTGCGCGTGAATGTCCCAAAACCCCAGAGGAACGAAGCTATGCCCTATATGATTAGGGAAGTTCCGGCTCCCCAAGAGGGACCCGCGGGGAGCCACTGGTAAATATCTTAGTGGGTCCTGACCATCAGGAACGGCTGTTCCTGATCAGCACCGGTGCAAGCTGGACATCTGTATGCAATCCAGTAGAGGGAGCATGCAGGTCAAAGCAGACATTAAAGGTGGTTGGGGTGAGTGGGAAATCCCAAGAGGTCCAGATTTTGGAAGAGGTGAAATTGGAATTGAATGATGTGGTTACTGAAACCGAAATATTGTATATTCCGGATTCAGGGGTGAACTTGCTAGGAAGAGACTTGTTTGCCTTTGAATGGAATGATCCTGAGAGTGGAAGGAAACAGCAGTTGAGGTGGACGGTACTTCCTCAGGGATATACCGAGAGCCCTTTGTTGTTTGGACAGGCGTTGGAAGAAAAATTGGTGTCGTTTGAGAGAGAGAAAGGAATCACCCTAATTCAGTACGTGGATGACTTGTTGTTAACTGGGGAGAAAGAGAAGGAAGTAAGAGCGGCCTCTGTGAGTCTGTTGAATTGGCTGAAGGAGCAGGGGCTGAAAGTCTCAAAAGAGAAGCTTCAGTTTGTTGAAAAAAAAAAAAGGTGAAATATTTGGGACATTACATTCAGCAGGGGGTGAGGTCCTTGGACCCTGAAAGGGTGAAGGGGATCATGAGCTTGGCTCCTCCCAGGAACAAGACAGAGGTGCGGAAAGCATTGGGATTATTGGGGTATTGTAGAATCTGGGTAGACCAATTCACAGTGTTGGCACAATTTTTGCATAGAAAGCTGCCTGGAAAGGGAGAGCACATAGAATGGGAGGAGGGAGATAGTGAAAGGTAGGAAGAGCTGAAGAAGGCTTTGTCAACCGCTCCGGTTTTAGCCTTGCCAAACCTGAAATTACCGTTTCAT
Source organism: Laticauda colubrina (assembly GCA_015471245.1). Classification (NCBI taxonomy): domain Eukaryota; kingdom Metazoa; phylum Chordata; class Lepidosauria; order Squamata; family Elapidae; genus Laticauda; species Laticauda colubrina. Next base: position 4,237,010 of record BLBF01000031.1, read on the forward strand.
TTGTATGTGGCGGTGGCTCAGGGAACAGCAGTTGGAGTCCTTGCCCAAAAGAGGGGGGGGGCAGTACCAGCCGGTAGCCTTCCTAAGCAAGGGTTTGGAGCCGGTTGTGAAAGGATGGCCAGTTTGTGTTCAGGCTGTGGCAGCAACAGCGATGTTGGTGGTGGAGAGCAAAAAGTTAACCTTTGGGGGAGCTTTTGTGGTGCATTCGCCTCATCAGGTCAACTCAGTGTTGTTGTCAGCTGGTTACCACTTGGATGACCAAAGGGAGGATATTGAAGTATGAAACCATTTTGAGAACCAGTCCTGATGTGGTAATAGGGACAGACAAGAATCTAAATCCAGCAGAATTCTTGGAGGGGAGAAGGCAGGCGTGGGAACCGGAAGACCATGATTGTCTATTGCAAGTGGATCTCATGACGAAGGTTAGAGAGGATTTGGAGGAGACTCCTTTGGAGAAGGGAGAGAGGTGGTTTATAGATGGATCTAACAGGGTGGAAAAATTGAAAAAGCGAACACGGAACTGAAGAAACACTTGACCAAACTACAACTTGAAAATGGCTTGCCATGGACAAAGAATCTTCCTTTAGTCTGCTCAGGATCAGAACTTGTCCAAGGAAAGACACAGGGGTTTCTCCTTTTGAAATGCTGATGGGGAGACCCTATTTGGCCAAACTAGGCAATCCCATGCCAGAGTTCAGGGACTTGTTCCTCCAGAAATATTTGCTGGCACTGTCTCCGTCTTTGCTTTCTCTTCACAAACAGGGACTGTTGGTGCAACGACCACCTTTGGCTGGTAGCCAACACCCACACGAGGCTGGAGACTGGGTCCTGATAAAGACTTGGAGGAGTGAAAAACTGCAACCTAGCTGGGAAGGTCCGTACCAGGTGCTACTGACGACTGAATCTGCAGTCCGTACTCGGGAAGGAGGCTGGACGCATTACAGCAGAGTCAAGAAAGCACCGGAACCAGAAAAACCTTGGAAGACAATCCCAGTGGACAGTCAGCCGTTAAAGGTAACCTTGAAGAAATAGCCAGCAGAAACCACCATGGAGATATCAACTGAACTCTGGAGAGGACTATTTGTTGCAACTATATTTACATTAATACATCAAAGAAGTTCACAATATGTTGGACCTGCAGATGACTTGGGAACGGACTTGTGGGATGACAATGTGTTCATAAAGGATCTCAAGAAGTTCTCATATTCCTTGAACATCACCAATTGCTGGTTATGCATGCACCTGCCAGGAAGAACAATTCCTACACGCAATTCCATTTGATCAGAACAGACTAAGACCACAGGGGCACGGGACAGAAAAATATGGTGTAGAACAAAATATAACAGGAAAGATTTTTGTTCATTTAAGGGAGACGGTATATGTGTGTTTTAGGAGAAATGAAACTAGAGGGCTCCATTTAGGAGATTGGGAAAAATGTAATAAGACTTTTGATATGCCATCATCCTGTAGTAACTATAGCTATACCAAGAGTTATCATAAATTAGATTATTTTAATCAAGATCAGTATCAGATGTGTATGCATTTTGAAGATATGATCAATTGGACCCGAACATCACAACAGACCTATGCTATGGAAAACTTTAGGTGGGTATTGTGTGGGAAATATGCATACAGGGAGATGCCACCTTACTGGAGTGGCACATGTACACTCGGGTATGTAATAAAAGAGACCCAGAATCTGGCCTTACCCGGAGACTCTGGACCCAAATCTCCTGTGGTATAATAACACTATTGGGAGTAGCGATGAACTACCGAGATATACATATTCTAAATAACTTCACGGTAACAATGTTCAATGATACAATAAAGAATGTTAAAATGATTAACACCGAGCTTTCTGAAGTAAGATAGGTTGCTCTACAAAATAGGTATGCTTTAGACATTGTATTAGCTACAAAAGGGTGTGTGTGTGCTCTGATTCATTCACATTGCTGTGTATACATCCATGATTTCCAACCCAATATTACAAAGACAGTAAAGGTAATGGAAGAACGTATTCGCTTTAATCCATTATCACAAAGAGGTGACTCCTCATTGCCAGACCTGTGGGGAGCACTATGGTCTTGGCTTCCCAGTTCCACTTGGTTTAGATCTACCATAATGGGAATTATATTGATTATTATATGCTGTGTATTGTTGTGTTGTTGTCCTCAGTGTCTCCCTGGTACAATAACAACGTGTGGGAAGATAGGGAAATCCTTGGGTTCAAGATTTGAGAAGAAGCAGGAAGCAGAACCTCAAATGATGTATCAGAGAGAAATCACTCTGAAAGAAGCAGAGGATCTGCTCTTTGAGTTTGAGACAAGAGTGGAAAAAGAAAAAGGGGGGATTTGTGAGCAGAACCGAAGCCATGTTGGATGGCCCATTGAATTGAATAAGGAAGTGTGTCTCAAAACTCAGTAGTTCTGCTAAATAAGAAAGTGTTCCAGTTTGTGCACAAGAGAAAAAAACAAGATAAGGCTAGAACAATGGGGAACTGTAATAAAGTGCTGCGATGTAGAAACCGTAGAACTACTTTTGCTAGATAAGGAGCTAGTATGAACCTTCGAAATACATGTATCAATTTGAAAACAGAAAGAATGTGAGCCAAGGCCTTGTAAGAGGGGATAAAAATACTGCCTGAATTTTGCTCTGTGTTCCTTCAATGCCTGAGGGGACCCGTCTCTGAATAAAACCTTGTTTTCCTTGGATCAACGAATCTTTTGGTGGTTTTTTATCTGCTTCCACCTCACAGGGTTGAGGACCCCTGTATTAGAGGACCTACCTCATTAACATTATTATGTTCAACATTTTATTTTATATTGTATCTATATAGTTTAACAATAGTGTGCCTTTATGATGGTAATATTAATACTTTAGTTTGTGTTTTACTTTTTGTAAATAAAAAAAAGCCTAAATGAGCCTTTCTCAAACTATTTACCCTATAGAAAACCTAGACATAACTTTAACTCTCATAGAACCCTGCATCAAAACTGCAAAAAATATGAACATTTCACAATATAATTCATTTTTATTTTATTTTGTAAAAAATTATATGCTGCCCATCTCATGTCATATAACTTCTATCTTACACCACTTTAGTTTCAATCAAAACATGTAAATATTACCCCCAATGCCAAGGATTGACTGGTGCCTGAAGTTTGAATGAAATCACATGAAACCCCCAATGACCTCTCCCAGGTGAGGAAGGCTAGTCTAATTTGATAAATGACTAAATATATAAATAAATTTGATAAATTTAATCTGGATGTAGTCTTTTATTGTTTATTGATGGTAAATGCTTTGTTTGTGTGTATTCGATTGTTTTTTTGTCATCCCATATGAATTTTGTATAAATTGAACTGGTTTTCTCTTTATTTTGAAATTAATTTTTGATTTATTTTACCACTCTTCTATTTTTAATACTTATTTTTGAGTAATATTGCTAGCCCTTTTCATTTTTTAAATGGAAAACTGGTGGTTACCGTATATAATTAGCATGGAAAATAAAAACAAGAAAGAGACTGAGCCAATTTCTCCAGTTGAAAAAATGTCTCCAATTATTTGTTTGAATCTGATACCTTTGTGTAGTTTTCTAGACTTCCCATTCCAAACTTAAAGTTATTGGTATTACTATTCTATTTTAAAAGAAAAGTTCATATTTAATACATTCTACTTTAAAGATTTCCCTTTCCAAACTTAACTATTCTATTTTTAAGAAACCATTTACAGATCAAACAAACTAACTTTATTATATTCTGGTTCTGAATATTGTGACATAGTTTTGAGAAGTAGTCTTACAAATCTGTCTGGAGGTCAGTGCAAAATGGATGAACTAGCTTCCTAACTGATGCAAAATACAGGAAGGTATAATTGATTTTTTAAAAAAATCTTCCCTGGCTGCCAGTTGCTTACTGGGCCCAATTTAAGATGTTGCTACTATCTTTTGACACCCTAAAAGGCTTAGGGCCTGATTATCTAAAATCTTTTCCCAACCTCAGCAAGTTTAAGGTAGGTGAACTTCTAGAGTTCCCCAATAACTTATTTCTCATGTTTTGTTTCAGGATGTGGAATGCCAAACACCAAATACATTTGCCTCTCCATTCTTTGGACATTTAAGAAACCTATAGACATCTATTTTATTGGAATGTGATTTTAGAGATTATTTTAGATATTGATTTTGCTAAAAAGATACTTCAGATGATGGGGGACAACCAATAACTATTTTAGCCATTTGTACTTTCTTACTGTCCTTGAATAGCTGAAATTCATATTTAGCAGATTTACTTTTTTATGTTTTAGAAAAATTGAAAGAAATGAAGAGCTACATTTCTTACTAGAATTAGTGTATGAGCAGCAATTCTGTTACCATAAATTTGATACTACTACTAATAACTTTTAGAATTCTTCCTCCCTGTTCTTTTTTGGCTAACCGTTAGCTCAGATAGATAGAATTTTTGAAGGATTTCATCCAATTTTATTTCATAGAAATTCCTGGAGTCTTAGATGTGCAGTGCTTTATCTTTGTATAATTCTCAGAGATAGAAAATATCTCAACTTTATTTTCTTTTATTAAAACACATTATGGGTTCAATCATTTTAAAATAGTATTGAGCATCACAAAATATATTTATACCATAAAATCACTAACAGTATGAATAAAGTATTTACATAATCAAATAAATTATTGTAAGTAAGATATTTGCAGTGTAGTTTGCATAACTAGGATGAATTTCAAATTTTTATTCTTTAATTTTGAAGAATATTATTTCAATAATTTATCTATTCTGTTTGATATTTGGATATGGATAACTTGAAATAGCACTATATCCTCTCTAAAAGGTTCTTGTATCATAATCATTCTTGAGATGAACTTATATTCCTAAAAAATCAGGCAGATCAGTACAATGTTTTCATTGAAAAGTTTGGGTCATTTTTGGAAGTTTATACACAGGAATATAAAATAGTGTACTTTCTTTCTTTTGACTTAGGTTGTCCTTTTGCCCCAGAAGTATTTTCTCTCTTCCACTTAGCCTGTATTATGGGTCTAAGACAACTGCCTGCAACTAGTTCACTGTGGCCGCTTGTCACTGCAGGGCAACTACTCACGGCCAATCTACTGTAGGAAAAACTTGCTGCGGAAAAAAGTCACTGCAGCTGGCTGGATGGGTGAACAAACAGATGGGCAAAGCGTAGAGTGGCAGCTGTGGGGGATATAAAAATGAAACAACCCTGGCCACCACTGCCCCCCCTCCCCACTGCTGCCGTCCCTACCTCTTCGGCTCAGAGCTCGGTGTGGCAGCAGTAGCAGGATAGGGAGCCTCTGGCCATAGCTGCCACTCTGTGCTCTGTCCACCAGCTTCCTCATCACCTTGTCCAGCTGTCCCTTTGGCCACCCATGGTAAGTTGTTCCCCTGGTGAGTTGGCCATGTGGAATTGTACTGCAGTCACTTGGCAGTGGTGATTTGGCAGAGGCAACTAGATAGTGGCAAGCTGACAGCAGTTAGCTGACCATGCCAAGCTGGCCATGGTGAGTTGTCCCATTCCATATATTATGCCTTTCTTGAAGATTTTATGTAATGGTTCAGCAGTATTCTCCAAATGAAATTCTGAGGTTTCCTATACGATTGGTACTACAAGATTTGTTCATTAGCATTCACAGATATACATTACAGGACATTTTTTATTCATGAATCTATCTTGAAGCTCTCATGAGGCATTCTAAAATGAATTAGCTGTGCTAACAATCTCAAGTATCACATTAAGTATCTAAGGTACTAGAAAACAATTTTTTAAATTCCTTACACAAATTTTAAATGTTTCAACATGTCACCTGTTGAGTCTTTTAGTTTAATTTTAACTTCAAGCAAAAACCAAGAAAATTGAATAATTCTTATAGTAAAACAGGTTTGTAGTTGATGGACACAGAAGAAGCATTCCACTGTTTCTGAAAAAAACAATATCCTTTTAAAATAATATTTTCTTTCCATTTGGAAATTTCATATGACTATGTTAACTTAATGCTGCATTTCAAACATTTTTTAATTGCTACAATTAAAAAGAAAAGTAATTCCTCTAGTCATTTAAATGTTGTAATGCTATCATTGTCTTTTTATTGCTGAATCTTTAATCTTGCACCACAGTCAAGCACTGCTGTGTTTTCAGCTGAAAACTGTTGTTTTGATTCAGCTCCACTGTATATGCAGCAGATGTTATGTACTTTCAGACAATTAGTACTAATTTAAAATTGGTTGTTTGGGAATGAAGAGGAAGGACTAAGTCTAACCTCCTACTCTGATTAAGGGTTAGGACAACCAACTTCTATGTTTCAAGATTTCTTGATAAGGTTCGTATTTGTTTTGGAATCCAAATTGCCATCTACTTGAATAATGAGAATGTATTTTTTATTTTTATTAGACAGTATCTGCATGTGTTGTAGTACAACGGATGCACTTTTCAATTCAACTTCTTAAGTTCTATATGTGTTCTGAAGACAGTAAACAATAAACACATTTTAAAACTTTGCAGTCATGGTAGGCATTGTAGAGGAAAAGTAAATCTTCATCCATAGCACTCCTGAGACAGGCTGTCCAGATGTTTGAGGAAACTGGGATTCCAAGAGAGATTCACACAAAGAGAAAGAAAGGTTGCAGAAACCAACTGCCTGTCCAATGGAAGGAGTACGCAAGAATCTACGAGTTGTATTCCAACAATTAGCCACAAATATGGCTGCAGGTTTTGTGATGCAGCTGCAGCCCAACCAGGGTTGGGATCCGACGGGTTAACTACCAGTTTAGTGATTTACGATTTGCTTCCCTGCACACTGCACGTGTGTATAAATCTTTGTCGGAGAGCTGAGCAGGGCTGTGTGCAGGGAAGCAACATTTGAAACAGCACTTTTTTCCTGCTTTTTCAACCGCAGCTGTGCCTCGCAAGGCAGCTGAGGTTGAAAAACCAGAAAATAAAGGAAAGGTAAGAGCCCGGGCAGGTGGGTGGGCCAAAACAGCAGCAGACATAGAACCGGTTCTATGTCTGCTGCTCTTCAGAGATACCGGTTCCATAGAGCCGGACAGAACCAGTAGAATCCCACCCCTGAGCCCAACATCTGTTGTTTCCTTGCAGGCCACCATGTTGCCTAATCATACTGTGGTACTAAATTTTTTTTGGGTGGAATTAAATAAAGATGGAATCTATTTGCTTTGTGTTAACATAACACTGGATGGTAAAATGAGTTAAAGGGTCTGGAAGGAAACAAGCAAACGTGATGGCATTACTGCTAAATTGATCGGGGTGAATATTGTCATGGCAACCCTATACCATAGAACAACACTGGAGACATGGTACAGGAGACATGGTATAATCTCCTTCACATAAACTGACTTCTGAAACATTTAAAAAAAGAATGGACTGAGACTGTTCTGGCAAACTAGGTACCTGTATTTCAATTTAACTTTTGGTTTTCTTAAAGAATTGAGTCAATCTTTAAGTTGAGGTCTTGATTGTGGAGACTCTCGTCTGTTTTCCCTTGCAGAAATGGTTCATTTTTATTCATTGGTTCCCTTTGAAATGGAAGTCTCAAAGGTGCTTTTTCAAGAGGCAACTGGACTTCATTTTTTCTTAAGCCCCTGTCACACTGCACCAACAGATGCAAAGAGGATGTAAAACGGACAAAAGAGCTTGCCATCCGTTGGTTAACGCGATGTATCCGTTCTGTACTCACTGCCTCCGTTTTGCTTCCTCTCTATCCGTCCAGCATCCGTTTATTGACGTTTCATCCGCTCAGAAAGTTTTGAGCTGCTCAAAACTTTTGAGCGGAAAATGTATCCAATGCGTCCGTTCTGCATCCGCTAGGCATCCGCTAGGCATCCGCTGCGCATCCACGCAACTCCATCCGCTCCAGTGGTAAACGGACGCAGGGAGGAAGCAGAACGGACGCGGAACGGATGCAGAACGGATGCCTAGCGGATGCAGCAAGGAAACAAAGCATGTAAAACGGAAAATACGTTCGCAGAGGGGACCTATCTCAGATATAAAGGATGTCTACAGGATGCCTAGAGGATGCCTAGAGGATGCAAAGGGACACCTATACTGCCTATAAAAAGGGGGAGCAACTCACCTGGATCTCACTTTCAGAACAGCAGCCCAGCTTCAGACCTCTGCAGCCTTCATCTGACTCTTCCTCTTCCACAGCATCCAGTCATGTCCACCGTGGATCGTAACACAGTCCTTTTGGCAGCCACCATCCTTCTGCAACAGTGCGAAGCCATCTACAGGCTCTGTGAACTGTACTACGGGAAGAAAAAGGGGCGGCCAAGAAGCGTCTGGGTACGAAGATGGTTCTCCAGAAGAGCAGAGGACGGACTGTACAACAAGCTGATGGTGGAGCTCAGGAACGAAGACACTCGGGCATTCCAGAACTTCATGAGGATGCCTCCAGCCATGTTTGACGAAGTTGTGCAGCGGCTGACACCCAGGTTGACCAAGCAGAGCACCAACTTCTGGCCCAGCCTGGAACCTGGGCTCAAGGTGGCACTCACTCTTTGCCACCTGGCCTCAGGGACCACCTACAGGAGCATGCAGTACGGCTGGAGGGTGCCACCCAACACCATCAGCATTGTGGTCAGAGAAGTGGTGCAGGCCATCATCGAAGAATACAAGGAGGAGCTTCTCCAGTGCCCCTCCACTGAAGAAGGATGGAAGAAAGTTGCAGAGCAGTGGTATGAGTGGTGGAACTTCCCACACATGGTTGGAGCCATTGATGGCAAGCACGTGGCCTGCAAAGCGCCAGCCAACACGGGGTCCACTTATTTCAACTACAAGGGCTTCTTCAGCATCATCTTCTTCGCCATGGTCGATGCTGACTACAAGTTCATGTACATCGATGCTTCAGGCAACGGCTCATCTTCAGATGCCCAGGTATACAACGCAAGTGACCTCAAGGGTGGGCTGGAACACAACCTCATGGTGGGCTTCCCAGATCCAGACCCCCTGCCCAATGACACGCAAGATATGCCCTACTTCATCATGGGGGATGACGCCTTCTCCCTCACAACCTACCTCATGAAGCCCTACACCTCCAGACTCCTCACCTGTGAAGAGAGGATCTTCAACTACAGGTTGTCCAGGGCAAGGCGGGTGGTGGAGAACACCTTTTGCATCCTGGCCAACAGGTTCCAGGTACTTCTCACCACCATGCAGTATCGCCCAGAGACCGTGAGGAGGATCATGGAAGCTTGCTGCATCATGCACAATCTCATGTGCACCCGCTACCCAGTCTTGCAGAACAGGCTCATGGACCTCCAGCAAGGCAATGGGGACATGGAGCCTGGGGAATGGAGGCAAGGGCGAAACCTGATAGACACTGAGGATGTGCAAGGCCCCAACAGAGCCTCACATGAAGGGAAGAAGCAGCGCAACCTCCCCAGCTGGAGCGGTGGAGTGGCAAGACAGGATGATAGATGCTTAATGGATGTTTCCTTCAGCCTGTCTCATCACACTGATGAGATTGTGCCATGTATGTTGAGTGGCCCTACGATGATCAGGGCATTTAATAAAGAGTTGTGTTTGTGTTGACATGTGTGGATGATTATTACATTATTATTGATAATAAAGGGCCATAGGTGTGGCACCTGGGAGGGTGGACCATCCCGTCCCACTATGCTTGCACTGGAGGTTTATCTATCCCACAGCTATTACCCATTCCCATCCCTGCCCATCCCACTGCTATCTCAACCCATCCCACTGCTATCTTAACCCATCCCACAAGCATGCAAAGGCTTAAACCATTTCTAAAAGCTTCCAGCAAGACTTTATTAAAAAAAAGAAATGAAGCAAATGTGTGAATCAAAAATAGACTTTATTAACAACAAGCTATAAAACAAAAATGAGTCTCTGGCACTCCTCTTGGTCGCTCAGTCTCAGGGGTGAAGGGTCCAGGTGCTGTGGAGGTGGCTGGTGCTGGAGTGCTTGTCATCAGCTCCTCCAGAAGCAGAAGCAGCAGAAGCCCCAGCCCCAGAAGAGCGAGCCCATGCTACAGAAGCCCCAGCAGAACCAGAGTGAGGGCCAGGGGGCGGGATGGTAGCCCTGTCCCTCTTGCAAGGGCTGGCAGCAGATGGCTGAGGCTTGCTGTGCTTCCGCATGGTTGTGCTGGCTGGCAGGGAGGCTGGCAGGAACCAAGGCTGGCAGCAAGGCTTGCAGGCAGGCATGCAGGCAGGGCAGGGAAGGCTGTCAATCTGTCGGGCAGCAGGTCTTTCCTCTGAATGTTGACCTGCTTCCGAGCTGCTTCCCTTTATATCCGCGGGGCTTACGCAATGCATCCTCCCTGAATGCGCAATAAACGCTTGGCATCCGTTAGGCTTCCACTGTGCATCCGCTGTGCATCTGCTGTGCATCCGCTGTATCCGTTCCATGTCCGCTTTGCTGAGGTCCCCCGGAAGCCTAGCTGATGTGCCATCCGCTCCCATCCACTTCCATCCGCTGGGCTTCCGTTCCGCATCCGCTTTCCATCCGCCCTGCGTCCTCCCCCCGTCCGTGTTATCCTCTCTGGTTATGCAAATTTTTGCCCCTTTTGAGAGCGGATAACAACAGATGGAACATTTTGCTCGTCCGTTGTGTCCGTTTTGCATCCGTTGTGCAGTGTGACAGGGCCTTTAAAGACATTTGAATTCTCATTCAAGAAGCTTCTTCAATTCTGATTCTTACATAAGAAACAAAATGTCTTCAAGAAAAAACAAAGGAAGTCCAAAACAAAAAGCACCTTTGGGATAATCATGATCTGGATGATTGAGAATCTCCATAGACTTCCAAATGATAATTATTCCCAGTAAGTAAAAGATAATCTAAGCAATAAGGTAATTTATTTGTTGTTGGTTTAGTGTGATATGCAATCAAACCATTTTGTGGATTGTCATTTATAGCATTATATGTGAAGCAGGCCATTATGGCTTGTTGAACAAAGATGTTAGTCTGATATTTAATTCAGCTATTCAGTTAATGCAATATGTACACCTGTAAATGGAAGAAGGAACTTTTGCCTGATATAAGACAGGTTTTTTTTTGTTATCATAATGGAACTGCCTTTGAGATAGGTTATGACAATTGTTCCAGTTAATAATGTGATTCTCTTTTAACATTAAGATTGACACATATATTGGCACATCATTTTTGGTTTATGAAATAGTATTTATTTTCCTTTCTTTTGGTATGTGTCCTATATATACATTTATCTATATATTGTACTTTAGGGTTCTTACCTTCTTACATCCTTTCTCAGTTTCTTAAGGGGACAGAACACAAGAATGATCTTTCCAAGTTCTGCATCCTGTTGGCTAAACTAGCCTATTTCTCCTGGGTCATTTTGCAGTTTGCTTTTGCTTCTGCAGTGTATTGAGAGTAAGGCAAAAGTTGTAAAATGAAAATGTCCTTCTGCAACATTTTTCAGTTTTATTGTACAAAGTATCCAGAGCAAGACCAAAAAGAAGCTTCTCCTGCAGTCCGTCTGTGATTGGTGACCTGATTGTTTGACAGACATGTCCCCTGTTTAGCAGTAGAAGCCCCAATCCCTGGCTTTGGTATCTTACATGTAAGTGTTCACACAATCATGATCTGATTGTAACAACTGTCTCAGAGTGGTAGGCCAGCCTCAGTGTGGACTGATGGCTCTGCTTCATCTCTTTCATTTTTTTCAGGCTGATCTACTTTCTTCCTGCTCCCAATACGATGGAAGGAAATGGCAGCTCTGAGGCACACCTGCTGGGGTTTGCAAGTGCCTAGGCGGCCTCAAACCTCATTGCTCATCCCTTTTACCAGCAAGGTAGCAGTGTAGCTGCTGCAGGAGAATTGGGTGAGTCCAACAGTTGACTTTTATGTAAAACAAACTGCAGGCTTCCAGTTCTTTTTAATTCACTGACTCATTAATTTTTTTCTTTTGCCTAGAAATAAAACCACCTGAGAAATGTGGGGTAGAATAGATGGGAATTCAAAGTTGTTGTTTAAGAATATAGCAGTTGGAATAATCTGTGCTTTGTACTTCATTTGATTTTTTGGATAAAATAGCAATGAGTTAAGCCATTTAATCATTTCAACATGATTGTTTTCTAACCTCAGCCAATAGGTTCCCCAATAAGGATGAGACTGGTGCTGCTTCATCTACAGAAGAACAGTCTGTTCTTTATATTTAAGGCCTTACAAGCAATCCCTAGCAGCAGATGAATGCCCTACAAAACCTTCATCTATTTAACCATACAGAAATCTCAGATCCCAAAATCAAGTGATTAGATTCAATTAACAACTTAATTACAGGTATTCTTTGATTTATAATCACAATTGTAAGTGGAATTGCTGTTCTGAGTCATTGTGGTTGTAAGTTGAGAGAACTTATGATTGAATTGGATTTTACAACCGTTTTTATCACTATTGTTAAGTCTCCATGGTTATTAAGGGAAGCACATGCTCTTAAGAACCCATTAGATGCTTTTGCAAATGGCAACAAAGTCACAAAATGCAATCATATGACTGGAGGACGCTACAACTGGTTATAAATTCAAGCTGGTTGCCAAGTACCCAAAATGCAATTACATGACCATAAGAGTGGTTGTAATTTTGAGGATGGGTTGCAATCTTTTTCAAGTCCATCATAGTTTGAGTGGTTGTTAAGTAACCAATTGTGAGTTGAGGGCTACCTGTAATTCCTCCACTGACATGATTTCATCATAGATCCAATTGCCTGTTAAGTTTTTAACTGGGTTTAGAAAGTTGTTGAGACAAATATCCTTTTGTTCATTGTTATCCTAGTCAGGAGAGCTTGAATCAACAGGACTCATTCAAATGGCATGGGGATTTATTCCAATTTTTCACTTGATGCCCACCTTGAATTTACTTACCTTGACTACTCAGATTTGGCTAATCCTCATTAACTGGAATTTTTTTCAATAGATCTGAAATCACTGAATGTGTTGGTGAGTCTCAGTAACCACAGAAAAAGCACAGAGGTTTTGTGTGTTTCTTCAAGATTTTGATGATTTAACTGCAGAAAAATGAAGCATATTTTGAATGCTCTGCTGTACTAATTTCCAAGGCAGATTGCCATAATACCCTATTTGAGTAGGCCAAAAAGTATACTTAGTGAAAACTTTGGCTAAAGATTTCTGATCACAATTTCCTTCTGTTAGTAACCCAAATATGCATTTATTAAATTTCTATGACTCCTATCAAATATGGGGCCTTACAATGTTATAGCTAATGATACAAAACAAAGCATCAAAAAACTAAATCATTGGGCAGAAAAATCAAACCATCAATTAACAACAAAATGATCAAAGAACCAATGGGTACACGGGGTGGAGGTGGGATCTAGTCTGCTAGTCTGCTAGTCTGCTAGCCACTTCCAAAATGAGACACCTCGAGTATAAAATATTGTTCCTAGGAATGCTGATCTACTTTAATGTAATTTCAGTGCTAGACTAAAACAATTGTAATTTCCCATGAATATTATTTTAGAGTTTTATTGGATTTCAGTGCTCTTATACTATCTATTATTTCGATACTAGCTACATACCTGTGCTTTGCAATGAAACTATATGGTCAGGCTTAGTTTTGGGGGAGGAAAATAAGGGGGGAAATTCTGCCTCTGCCTTTCAGCATCCATCAGTATTCATCTGGCTAGAGTTGAGGGTTGTTGGGAAACTGAAACAGTATTTGCTGTTTGAGCAAGAAGGAGACAGCAAGGAGCCTAAGCATGGCTTAGCTCAACTGTTCTGTACTAAAGCTGCTTGGTGCTGTGAAAGTAAACTGAAACTGAAACTCCTCTCCTCTGCTTGTGTTTTGCATTTGGAACAGATTTCTTTTCAGGTGGGGAGGGAGAGTAGAACTCCTTAGCATCAAAGCGTGTTAATAATAATATATGAAATACTGATGCTTTGATGGTCATTTCAAAAAAATATTTTTTAGTGATCATCTAGAAGCCAAGAGGAACATAGGTGCCAAATATCAAGTTTGTAGGCTTTACAGTTCTGGAGATTTTGTGATGATGCACAAGTGGTATTTTGCTTTTATATATATACTGTATATATAGATTATTTTTTGAATTGTATTACATTTTGAATTGTGATTTTAATTTCTCTTGTACAAGTGGCAGGAAGCACTATACACACTAAAAACAAATAGATATTTAAATAAAATATTGTTTATGAAGTTATTTGTTAACAAATTGTTTGAATGATGGCATCATAAAGAATGAATGTTTGGTTTATATGTCAACACTAGGTGGCAGTGCTATTTCCATTCAGTTTTTTAAAGCTAAGTATTTCTAACATGTTTTCAAAATCTTTCCAATCTCCTTTCTTCAAAATAGCCCAAAACTATATTTGCCATTTTGTGAGTTCTTTTTTTAAAAGTGTTATACAATCAAGGAGCATAAAGTTATGCAGCATTAATTTTAATTAAACTATCTTCCATTTATGGTTAGTTCAGGCTTATAATTAAAAGGAATGTATATACACTAGATAATCTGTTCATCTTTTTTTAAAATGTCTGGATTTAAATTGGAACTTTCTAGTTTGTTAGATTTAGTGATGTTGCCTTTTCCCATTCCCATATTCATACTCCTCTTTGCCAGATTTATCCCCTTGGTTCCATTATGCTACTTAGCAACTATGTTCTGACTAAATAAGAGCATTCTGTGATTTGCTGTTCCCAAGCCTGCATCTGCTTATATCAGAAAGTTAATCAAGTAATGTGTCTGGCAATTTTCTTTGCATCCACTTTAGACATCCTAAACTGGGGGTGGGGATGGTACGTGTTTGTTGCATTTTTTACTGATTATCAGTCCAAGCCAAAAGGGTTTTTCTTGCAGCTTCATAGGAGGAGCACCTTAGCTTTGGCTGTCACAGGTTGGGGGAAAAACTCTTGACTATTTCTCTAAGCATTTAATTTACAAAGCACACCAGTGCCTTATTCGCATATAAAGGCATGATTTTTAAAAATACAATATGTCTACCACTTCAGTTGAATAATTAGAAAAAAAGTGTGACTTTTGTAGTTTGGCGACATGTTGGTTCTTAGTCAAACTATACTTCACAAACCCCAAGCATGGTTGATAGGGCCACCAATTTAATAAATTTAATAAAACAGATCAGAAATTTGCTACTGAGTTTACTGCATTAAAGGGGCTGCTCATGGGACTATATCTTCTCTGAGGATGAGCCTTGCCATGTGCTGAGAGATAAGTAATGTGTTGCCTGCTTCCTGATCTGTCTACTATATACATTTTGACTGTTGGTGAAGGCCTTTCTGAATCACTGTCCATCCATCAAGCTCATTTAAACATGCAAGGTATATGAGCCCCAGGATTATCTGTTTCTCACCCCAAGGTTTCAAAGTATATCAGGTAGGCTTAAGGAAACCAAACAGAGAAATACCTGATACAGACTAATATATGACATAAAATATAGGAGTCCCTGCAGATTTTACTCTGGTAGCCCTAGCTGACTATAGGGAGCAATGCTCATCTCAGTTTCAAGGCCATTGACATTTCCATGGTCATGTGCCATGAAGTGCTCATGAAGTTCATGATGCCATGAAGTGCTGTTACTTTCCCACCGCTATTTATCTACTTGCATTTGCATGCTTTAGAACTGCTTGATGGGCAGGAGCTGGGGTGTGAACTGCTTTCCTGTTGTATGGTGCTTGGGTCTTGAATCTGGGCTATCAGGTTTGTAGCCAAAAAGCCCAGTGTCTTAACCACTGAGCCACTGCGTGCCTGACATAAAATCTAAGGTAATAAAAAAGCACTTAAAATACAAATAGCAATAAGAACATCCTGTGTAATTATGGGTACCATCTTGACATAAAGGTAAATTATCTTTCTACTCATTACACAAAGTGCTTATGAATATGACAAATAGATACATTAGGTTTTAAATATAGGTTTTAAATCTGTGAATTAAAACAGAGCAATTTTTCTTTTTAATACATTGAATTGTGAGGATGAGGTGACAAATTAAGGGATGACATCTTTATGTATCTTTTAGGAAAGATCCTATGGTATGTTCATCACTTTGAGTTATTTATAAAAAAAAAGCAGGTTTAAAAAAATACTTGAAAAGTGTAAATGCTTTTCTCCAGCATGTTGATTGGAGAATCCACACTCGGGGTTGACACATACTTTTCTGCCCAGAGACTGTGTCCTTAATCTTTTGCCATGCCTCTCCATCAACCGTCACTGTCCCAGTTTTTGACTCAGTTTTGGCCTGATAGCGATGTAGCAAATATTGCTCAGAAAAAAACTAGACAGGAAGACATCAGATTCTTCATCGACATGCAGATTTAGTTGTCAGGTTTGCAAGCGAAGCACAGCTATCACGCGACTGCAGCTTCTGGCTATTCGGCTTTGCAGAGATCACAGCCCTTCCTTTGTATTTGGCCGCTGGCTATTTTTAACAGGCATTCACAGGGAGTCCCTCGCAAACTGTCAGCTTGCCTGACTCTCAGATTAGGGCCCAAGCCGCTTGCCCAGTGCTGATTGACAGCTGGCGTCCAGTTTTAAAATGCTCTTCGAACCTAGCAGCTCTATCGGCCTCAATTGGGACTCTCGGCCGGTTCACCCAAATAGCTCCAGGAACGCTGTCTGTGGCCATAGCGCTTTCCAGCTGATCGGATTGTTCCGGCTTAAGCAGCCAGCCTCTCTGCTGTCAAATTGCCCGTGATATATTCAGCCGTGTGTGTGCATGTGCTGGCTACCCCAGTTGACTGGGTCTTGCCGCCAGCACTCCGAGCCCGTATCAATCTGTCCTTCACACTGATAGAAGTTACTGCCCTACCACCTCGGCACACACCAGATCAGAGTGCGGGTGCAGCATTCTTCCGAAGAGGTAGTCTTACTGGGGCTAAAGCTGTCAAGATGGCTGAACACTCTGTGTCAGCAGACAGCATGGAACAGCATGCTCATTTCAAAAAACCTAACTCTAGAAGGTCAGCTAGCAAGGATGCAGCTGACAAGAGTAAAGCCAAAGCCATTTACTCTAGGAAATCCTCTAAGGCAGAAGAGAAAGATGCCAGCAGAAGACAAAAAGCCCTGGAGAAACAAATCTCCGAGGTGAAAGGAAGGCAGACCAGGAAAGGATCTCCTCAGATAGAAACTGCAATTTCCCGCCCTCAGCAGCTGTAGCAGTTGACTCTTTTAAATCCTGCAGTTCCTATGGCTTGGTCACCAGAGGGAGGTAGAGAACAATAGCCTTTTCCTCTAGTAGCAGAAGGAAATGATGTAGAACAATTCCCTTTTTCTTGCACGGCAACTGAGTTTGCAGAACCTCAGTTTAGGGATAGAGTTCATGCCCCAGAGGCCACCTTTACTCACCTTTACTGTGATGGGGCTCCGCCCAGTGGACATGCAGGAATCTGGCCTGTCTGAGGAACTTAAGTCCCTCATCTCATAGGCAATTTCGCATGGCATTGGTACTACTTTACAGATTAGAGACCATCCAGCCTCTGTAACATGAACCTCCCCTTCAGATGACCCAGCATTACCAGTTCCCAACTGAGGCAATTAGATTGCAGTGGTCTGTATCACTCACCCATTCCTTCAGAAGCAGGGCATCAGTGTTGGAGGATGAAGACCAGAGAGAACAGGGTTTATCAGAGGATGAAGATCTTTCTCCAGACTCTCCTCCCTTCATTGGTCTATTCCACCCAGTGCTATTTAAGTCTCTCCTCCACAAAGTTACACCTATGGCCCAGATAGGAGCAGGACCTATTGTTCCCATGGAACCATTGAACTCTCAGGGACCCAACAATAAAGTATTTTCTATAATGCAGGAGGACATTCCTTGTCCCAAACTGTTCCTGAATGTGGTTCAAAAACAATGGGGTCAGCCAGGTACATTCCCCAACCTGGCAGGGAATGACAAAAGATTATTTAATATGGCTTCTCTCTTGGAAGCCCTTGTCTACTGTGGATGAGCCTCTGGCCTCTCTGGTTTCATCCACCGCAGTTTCTGGGGACATAGCAGAAATCCTGAAAGCAGAAGACAGGAAGGCGGAATTAAACTTCCACAGAACTCATCAAGCTAATGCCTGGGTAGTAAAGGCTGCTATGGTCACTTCCTTCTTTGCAAGAACCTCTTTACTCTGGCTTTGGAAGAAACTCAGATTCACCAGGGTATTAACAAGCTGGTGGCAGCTGCTGAATTTTCAGCTGATTCATCCTTGCATGCAGCTTGTTTTAATCCAGGGCTCTCGCTTCCAACGCCACTTCCCACTGCTTGCTATGGCTTCGCCAATGGCAGGAGGACATTAGAACTAAGTGGAAGCTTGCCTCCGCCCCTTATAGAGCTACCTCCCTTTTGGGGGAGGCATTGAACCCATTCCTTGTCAAGAACAAGGAAAAACTCAAGGTGCTGTTGTCACTAAGCAGGCATGCAGATAGGCGTGTCTCCCTATATGTCCGTAGGTAGTCATTTTACCCGATGGACACTGGACCCAACAACAGTAAATTTCAATGCTCATACCCTCCAAGATCTGACCACCAGGCAGACAGATTGGGGTTTAGAGATAGGTACAGACAACAATTTGAGGCCAAGCAGCCATTTCATGGATTAGGAGGCTGCCCCTTTCACTGTTCCGAGTGATTGCCAGGACCCTCCTCCCATTGGTTGGTGCCTGGCTCTATTTACGAATCAATGGGAGAACATCACCACCGATTCTTGGGTCCAAAATGCAGTACAATTTGGCCTCACTCAAGGATTTCTCTCCACACCTCTGAGACACTTCACCCATTGCCCCATCTCCAAAAATATCATCAGGAGAGGCCTCATGGACAAGGCAATCCAACACCTGTTGGACATCCAGGCCATCAAACCAGTTCCAGAGGGCCAACGGGGCCATGGATTTTACTCTTGTCATATTCATAGTTCTGAAGGCCTTGGAGGGATGGAGAGCAATTCTGGACTTCAAGAAACTGAACATCCACTTGACATACAAGCGATTCAAAATGCAGTTTTTGCATTAATCTTGGAGGGCATCAGGGTGGGCAACCTCTTGATGTGCATTGACCTGATAGAGACTTACCTCCACGTCCCAATCCTTCCCTTCCATTGAAGGTACCTCAGGTTCACAGGTACGCCACCTGGGACCTGTCCAAAGTAATGCAGGTCCTCACCTCAGCACCCTTTGAGCGACTTTAGACTACAAGCCTGCGATACTGACCTTCAAAGTCATCTTTGGGTGGCCATCACCTCAGCCAGGTGAATAACGGAACTGGCAGCCCTCTCAGTCAGTGAGGATCTTTGTATTTTCCACACAGACAGGGTGGTTCTATGATTGGACCCCTCCTTTGTCCCCAAGATAAACTCCTGGTTCCACAGGGCCCAGGAGATAGTGCTACCAAACTTCTGTCCAGGACTATCCCATGCGCTGGTGGCACACCTTGGATGTGAGGAGGGTGCTCTGCAGATATATCAAAAGAACATCTTCTCATCATAGAACAGAATTCCTCTTTGTGTCATTCCAACCATCTTCAGTGGGTACCAAGGTCATCTCATCGACCATAGGCTGTTGGATAAGGACGTGTATCGCCAAGGTCTATGAGACGCAGGCTCTCCCAGTACCCAAATGAGTACTCATTCTACAAAAAATGCAGCTACTACAGCTGCATGGGCAATGCAGGCCTCTATTAAGGACATCTGCAGGGCAGCGATGTGGTCCTCCCCATCTCCCTTTGTAAGGCACTACAAATTGGACACTTTTGCTTTGGCTGAAGAGACCTTTGGCAGGAGGGTGCTCCAATGGGTGCATACCAATACGGGGACTTAGGACCTGACCACTCCCCGTCTATAGGGACAGCCGGCTTTAGTATGTCCTGAGTGTGGATTCTCCAATCGATGTGCTGGAGAAGGGCGTTGGCTTACCTGACACCACAAGTTCCATGTAATCATCAACTGTGAAGTTTTTCCTTTTTGTCTTCCTGCAAGATACTGCTGAATCTGCTGTTCTACATCATATTTTGCAGTATCGTCTTTTCTTCCTCAAAGTCTAAGAGTCTACTGGAGAGGTTGAAAACTGTTTCTGATTTCCAGCACTGGGCTTGCTCTTTTGTTTGTCTGTTTATGATGAATTGCTTCCTCTTTCAACTCCCGTGGTATCATCTCCTTTGTTTGATCTGATAAATCTTTATCCTGTGTCTGAAGTGTGTCTCCTCCATTACTTTGATTTATTTTTTCTTCAAGCACTGGTAGAAATTTGCACTTAATGCAAATATATGCCAGGTTGTTTTCTGGGAAGAAGACGGATGTGCCAGAAGCATTGCAAGTCAGGACAGCAGGCTCCTATATGTTCATCTTTATTTTTGTTTCTTAAGGTAGCCCCAATAGAAAGGGTCTTCTCAAACTAGTGAACTAAACACAAGTGTCTTCAAGGGATGGATCATTTTTTTAAGGAATCTTTCCTAGGCACCCCTTCAACTCTTTACAGCTCCCACTTGTTTCCTCAGCTTACCACTCACTCATAGCTTATATACTGGAACTGGGACCATACATTTCACTAACATGCACTGTAGGTTCCATTTTAGGTTTTACTTTCCCCATGTTCCAATTCCCTAGTAGAGCAGCATGGCAGCATTCTGCAGTGGAATGCTTTAGAGATATCTCTTTTAAGCTCTTCTACTTCCATGGCATGCAACCTCTAAGATGTTCAGGCTGAAAAAGGCTTTATGAATCCTCTTTTTAAAGGCTTCTTGAATGTTTTGTTAAAATGTGTGGTTTCTTAATAATACGGATCAAAAATTTTGATCTCTCATATAGATATTCATATTCTAGGAAAAGCAGATTAAATCAAAATGGATTCACATGGGGAAAATGGGGAAGGAGCTCAAACCTCCCTCATTTTGAGGGAGGTATATTTCATCCTTTCTTTTTTTTTTAAAAAAAATAAATTTTATTGATTTTACAATTAAAACAGACTAACAACACATACATAAATGTAAGAGAGAAAAAGAAAAGAAGAAAGGAAGAAGAAAATAGAAAGAAAAAGAAAACAATTAAAAACATTTTCATCTTCAACAGTTTGTGAGACCTCCTTTTTATCCTTATTTTATGCCATATACACACATAACCCTTACATATATCTGTATATCACTACTATGGTTCTATCCTATCCTCTTTTGCCTTTTAATGTGAAATCTATCTTTGGTCTATCCATTTGTACCAGCAGTTCCAGCTGTTGTAGTATATTGAAGTGTCTTTATTTTAGGTTAATTTGGTTAATTTGTCCATTTCTGCACAACTTGAAATTTTTTGAATAATCATCTCCTCTGATGGAACATGAGGCTGTTTCCAACATTGTGCGAAAGCTAAGCTGTCAAAATATGTATTATATGTTTCACTTTTTTTGGTATTTGTTTATCAAATACCTAGCAGAAAGGACTCTGGTTTGAATTTGATCTGTTCTCTTGTTATTTCCTCCAGCCAATTTCTAATTTTCTGCCAATATTTTTGAGCTTCTATACAGGACCACCACATATGGAAGAAAGTTCCCTCTTGTTTTTTGCATTTCCAGTAATTCGGACTCATATTGGGGTGCATCTTCGCTAATCTCGAGGGAGGAAGGTGCCATCTGTAAAACATTTTATAGGCATTTTCTTTGTATGCTACCGATTTTGTAAATTTATTATTTCTACCCCAGACCTTTTCCCATTCTGTTATGGAGATACTACGTCCTATATTCCTACTCCAGGCTATCATGTTCCCTTTTACAATTTCTTCTTCTTCTACTTCTAATAAATAATTATAAAATTTTGTTATATTTTTTTTTGCCTGATCCTCATAAAATTTTGTCTAATTGCTGGAGTTTATTGTTAATTCCAAATTCTTTCTTGTCCTGTTTACATCTACTTTGAATTTGAAGATATGTCCAATGATCAGTTTTTAGTCACCGATCTTGAAATTCTTGCTGCGATTTCAGATTTCCTTGCGTATCCAATAGGTTCTTATTCTAAAATCATTTTAGTAATATCCAAATTATTTGGGTGAATCATCGCCTCCATTGTTGAAATCCAAATTGATATTTTTAAATAGTGTTTTTTCCGTATTTTCTTCCAATTAGTCAATAATGTATTTCATCCTTTCTAATGAAGGAATTATTTAGGTATGAATGTATGCATATTAATATTGAAGCAGGGTAAAAATTTCTATATAATAACTTCAGTCCGATACACATTTATTTTGGTTTTTCTTCCCAACTTTCAATAGATCTAGATTCATAGGTGTTCACAAATATCTTTCTAGAAGAAGGTAGTAAATTGTAGGATATGGTATGTCTGTAATTTGCTATGGTATATCTGCACAGTGTTTTTTAGTGTTTTCCTTAGTGTCATATTTTATGACAGAAACACAGCAGAGTAGTTTAAGCAGCCTTTCTTGGCAACAGCTAAGGGTAACAAGAAAGTAAGAGGAGCTATCCCACTGGTTGAAAATCTTAACATCTAGATTCCCAGCTTTAATTTTTTTAAACTCATTGTGGGACTGAAGAAATGGAACTTATGCCCAGTTCCGGAAGCTATAGCCATTGCAGTGCCTCTGTGGTGACATGATCAAAATGTGGGTGCTTGGGCAGCCCACCCTCATTTCAATTCTTTTCACATGCCTATCTCCACCCCTAATCTCTGCTCTTTTGGTTATCCTACACCGTGGCACTCCTTGACAGTAGCACTGGTGGTGCTGGGCTTAAATAGAGACCTAGGGCCTTCAGCAGTCTCAGCCCTGCTTACTGACCTCTACTTAGGCCTGTTGCTACTGCTGGCAGGAGTACTTTCAGAAAAAGTGAGAACCTGGAGATAATGTTAGAAGCTTTTGCTTTGAAAGAAAGGTTTAGATGGAAGATTTTCACAGCTTTCACAGTCTGAGGAGGCTCTGCCAGGGAATAAACAGAATAATTAAATCCAATTACTGTCATGGTTGACCATAAAGACAGAACTGGGTTCTCTGTGTTTGATTTGAGTTGCACAGGACCAGATAGTTGCCATGTTTTTTGTGCCAAGCAGATTGACTGATTGAGTCCCAGCAAGCAGTTCACATTCTGTCAAGTCTGAAGGATTCTTGTCTTCTAATATCTAGCAGTTAAAATCAGAATTCAACATTAATGAAAGAAATAATCAGAAAATGAACTCTAACATACGAAGTTCTTTTTTCAAAAAGAACTCAGATTAATGAATAAATAATGGTTTGTATTTTTTGGTTGAAGGAAGCACTGCGAGACGGAAGGGCACAGAGTGTACAGATCTATAGAGTGGCCAAGGGTTGGACATGACTGAATGGTTGATGACGACAACCTTGTGTGGTAATGCTATTGTGTAAAATATCTTGGAATAGTAGTCAGTTACAAGTGAAAATGAGTCAGCAATGTCATGTGAATGAAGAAAAGAGGCAAATATCCTGCATTTCTGCCAGGAGCTAAATGACAACAACATTCTTATCTCCTTTCTTTGCCAAGTGTAAGAATCCTGTGACATAGGTTGGACTTAGATATGGATTGGCCCATAACTGTGCAGGGAAGTAGCAAAGTTGGATGTGCTTGGGGAGGTTGAACCTTATTTTCTGTAGTCCTAAACCCTATAAAGTCTTAACCCCCTTTGTCGTTGGTTATTTGTATAAAACTGTATTGTCCTGGTTCATTTCCTTCTCTGTGGCTGTTCTCAGTCAGTATTGATAGGAAGCAAAAGCCCCCGCCCTTGTCTTTTGCTTTGCAGATCCCTTAGGGTTTGGTACTTTTTTCTGTTTCTGTTTAACATCTACATGAAGCCACTGGGTGAGATTATTTGTCACCATGAGCTATATATCATCAGTATGCTGATGATACTCAACTCTATATCTCAACCCATGGTGAGTTAAGTGCCATGACATACCCCTCACAGTGCTTGGAGGCTCTTAAAGGCTGGAGGGGGAGCAATGGGCTGAAACTGGATCATGGAAAGATGAAATGGATCTGGGTTTGGGTTCTTTGGTTCATGGAGAATTGCCATCTTTGGTTGGGGTTGCATAGCCCAGAGGGACCTGGTATGTAATCCAGGGATTTTTACTGAACTTATAACTTCTGCTCAAGGAATAGATAGCACTCATGGCCAGGAAGGACTTTGTGCAAATATAGGCTGTCCAATCAATTATGCTCTTTCCCGGACCAACAAACCAACAGTTACCCATGCCCAAGCCACTTGCCATCTTAACTAACGTCATGCATTCTACATGGGCTGCCCTTGAAAAGTATCCAGAAACTTCAGTTGATTCTAAATATGATATCCCACATGGTTTTTACAAGTCTAGATTTGCACATGTGTCACCATTCCTGCGGGAACTGCATTGGTTATGGGTCCAACTCAAAGTGCTGGTTGTCACCTTTAAAGCTCTACATCCGTAATGGTGAACCTATGGCACGTGTGCCACAGGTGGCATGCAGAGCCTTTTGTGCTGACACAGGAGCTACAGGTAAACTTACCTCACTGTGCATGCGCGCGCCTCACAGATGATTTTTAGCTGGTTTGAGGCCATTTTCGGCCTCCCACAGGCTTCAGGAAGACTTCTGCAGGCTTTTTAGGCCAAAAACTAGGCCCATTTCACCACTTCCTGTTTTTCTGTAAATACTGGAAGTGACAAAATGGGCCTAGTTTTCAGCTTGAAAAGCCTGCAGAAGCCTTCCTGAAGCCTCTGGGAGGCTGAAAAAGGCCTCAAACCGGCCGAAAATCAGCTGTGAGGTGCAGTGCAGGTAAGGGGTGCTGGGGGTAGTGGCTGGGGGGGTGGGGATTGCACACACATGTGTAGGTGGTTTGGGGGTGTGCGCATTGTCTTCTGGGTGCTGGCACGCGACCACAAGCATGCAAGCACGCACACATTTTTTGGCGCAGGAGCCCAAAAAGGTTAGCCAGAACTGTTCTACATGATTTGGAACCAGATTATTGGTCTTTTCCCAATTACATCTACCAAGCTTACCAGAGAAGAGAGCGGGGTATGTTACAGACCTCTCTTACGAAGGTCTGTCTAGTAGGACCAGGAAGAAGGGCCAACTCCATGGTGGCTCCTGCCTGTGGAGCATCATTCCCATGGAAAAAAGTTTGTTTCCCTCATTGATACTCTTTCTAAAGATATGTTTTTTCAGTTGGCCTAGAACCTCCATGTTATTCTTCTCTGAATGTTATAAAGATATTCACATCTGAGTGTGAGATCTTTACTGGCTCTTGCAATATACAGTTGTAATAAGACTCAAGCTTGAATGTTCAGTTGCATAGTAAAATAAGATATCAATAGATAAGGAAAATACTCTTTTTAAACTCTGCTACATTGTCTGATCACTTCTCACAAAGGATTTTATTATGAGTTTGTATTTTATATTTTAAGTTGTATGGAAATTTGAAGTGTTCTCTGAATTGTCTCATGAGCAATATTAGGTAAAGAAAAAAATCATCATTTGAAACTTAACTAATCTTGCTATTTCATGAGAGAATAACAAAAAAAGTGGCAATTTGTTAACTAACGTGGATCTCTTGATTCACTTTCATGCTTCATATGAGATGCTCAACAGCACGCCAGGGAAATCAGATTCCTTTCCTGCTGCTTCACTATAAGGATTATAACTGTGCAATGAGATGATTCTCTTTGACGTAATCAGAATGAAGTACCAGCACCCTAAGGGACATAAAAACCTTGAATCTCTTAGTAGCCTAATATCTCATCAAACCCCATTTCTCCTATATATAGGAAGACAAAAATAAGAAGTGAAGTTCTTCAGTAAAAGACAGAACAGCCTTTAGGTGAACATTATGTAAATGTTGCTCTAACTTGGATCTTATTTTATATGCAATTCTTTAAAAGTTTATGCAATAGTTAAAAATAGAAGTCTAAGGAAAAAGTCTGAGTAGGCAATTAATTTAGTATTAAATGCAAGAGACGTGATTCTTTGGAGCCTAAGCTTCATTATACTAGCATGTTGGGGCTTAAAATAGAAAATTATTGGGTTTGTTTTTGGCATAATTCCATTTTTAAAAATTGGGAGGAGTATCCTCTTGACTAACAGCCAGTGAATCTTTACTGTATAGTTTAGAATAAAATTCAGAATTCATAGCTTAATTTGTTAGAGCAGTGGCCCTCAACCTTTTTAGGGACCAGGGACCAGTTCCATGAACAGAGTTTTTCTGTGGATCGGAGGGGACTTGCTTTCGCATGCTGCCTGCATCCTAAGGATGAGGCTTTGCTTGTTTGTGCAGCCTGGTTTCTGGCATGCTATGGCCTACTGCTGGTCCATGGACCGGGGATTGGGGACCAGTGTGTTAAAGGGCAATGTACTGTATTAAGTTACTCGATACTATCTTGGTGTCAAAAGAAATGTGCACAGTAGGTTATTGAGCATGGTACCAGTCTAAACCTCAGGGCCAGGGAGGGGATATGGCTGTTGTTATCAGAAAATCTCTAGCAGCCTCCGGGGCATTGATCCACAAGTGCCTGGCTGTGAGACCCTTTTTCTTAGGTTGTGTTCAAGGGATCAGGTGGGATTGCTGTTTCTGTACCAGCCTCCCTGCTGCATGGCAGCTTCCCTACCTGTGCTCCTAGACCTCACCTGAGTTCCCAAGGGTTATAGTTCTGGGGGGACTTCAACCTTCCATTCCTGGAGGCAGAGATAGCCTAAGATTTCAGGGAAACCATGTGTCCTCTGGGCCAGTCCCAGGTCATCCAGGTCCCGATTAGGAATAGTGGTCACACATCCAATTTGGTGTTCTTGTTGGAGCAGTGCCTATATGACCTGAAATTGGTGGACTTGTGCTTGGTCCCTCTGTCAA
Source organism: Laticauda colubrina (assembly GCA_015471245.1). Taxonomy (NCBI): domain Eukaryota; kingdom Metazoa; phylum Chordata; class Lepidosauria; order Squamata; family Elapidae; genus Laticauda; species Laticauda colubrina. Next base: position 4,263,819 of record BLBF01000031.1, read on the forward strand.
AGTTGGATCACAGTCTGGTGACAATGAATTTCTTGAGAGCTGTACCCCCTGTGGGGAGGCAGGACCTATTTGATTGGTCCACCCCTGTCAACTAATGTACCCTGATGGGTTTCAGAAGGAACTGGGGGTTAAGCCCCTGTCACACAGCACCAATGGATGGAAAGAGGATGTAAAATGGAGAGAAACACTTGCCATCCGTTGGTTAACACGATGCATGCGTTCTGTACTCACTGCATCCGTTTTTCATACTCTCTATCCGTCCAGCATCCGTCTACTGACATTTCATCCGCTCAAAAAGTTTTGAGCTGTACAAAACTTTTTGAGCAGAAAAAGTATTCAACGCGTCCGTTATAGATCCACTACGCATACGGGCAACATCCGTTATACGTCTGTCGTCATCCGTTACACGTCCGCTACATCTGCTCGGCATCCATTGCGCATCTGCGCAACTCGCATCCGCTCCAGCAGAAAATGGACACAGGGACGAAGCGAAACGGACACAGAACAGACATGCAGCGTTAGTAGCATGGACGTAGAAAGGATGAAAGTGGATGCAGCTCGCATACAAAGCATTAAAACGGAAAAAGCGTTCATATAGGGGATGTATCTCGGATATTTAGGATGTCTGCAGGATGTCTAGAGGATGCAAAAGGACACCTAGTGGAAAACCTATATTTCCTATAAAAAGGGGGAAAAATCACCTGGATCTCACTTTCAGTCCAGCAGCCCTGCGGTGCAGACCTCTTCAGCCTTCATCTGGCTCTTGCTCTTCCACAGCATCCAGTCATCTCCACCATGGATTGTCACACACTCCTTTTGGTAGCCGCCATCATTCTACAACAGTGCGAAGCCCTCTACAGGCTTTTTCACCTGTTCTACAGGAAGAAAAGGAGGTGTCCAAGAAATGTCTGGGTCCGAAGATGGATCGCGAGAAGGGCCGAGTACGGACTGTATAACAAGCTGATGGTGGAGCTGAGGAACGAAGACTCTCGTGCATTCCAGAACTTCATGAGGATGCTGCCAGCCATGTTTGACGAAGTTGTGGAGTGGCTGAGACCCAGGTTGACCAAGGCAAACACCAACTTCCGGGCCAGCCTGGACCCTGGGCTGAAGGTGGCACTGACTCTGCGCCACTTGGCCTCAGGGACCACGTACAGGAGCATGCAGTACGGCTGGAGGGTGCCACACAACACCATCAGCATTGTGGTCAGAGAATTGGTGCAGGCCATCATCGAAGAATACCTGGAGGAGCTCCTCCAGTGCCCCTCCACTGAAGAAGGCTGGAAGAAAGTTGCAGAGCAGTGGTATCAGAAGTGGAACTTCCCCCACACCATTGGAGCCATAGATGGGAAGCACGTGGCCTGCAAAGCTCCAGCCAACTCAGGGTCCACTTATCACAACTACAAGGGCTTCTTCAGCATCATCCTCTTCGCCATGGTCGATGCTGACTACAAGTTCATGTACATTGATGCTTCAGGCAACGGCTCATCTTCAGATGCCCCGGTATACAACGCCAGTCACCTCAAGGAGGGGCTGGAACGCAACCTCATCATGGGCTTCCCAGATCCAGAACCCCTGCCCAATGACACGCAAGATGTGCCCTACTTCATCGTGGGGGATGACGCCTTCTCCCTCAGAACCTACCTCATGAAGCCCTACACTTCCAGACTCCTCACCCGTGAAGAGAGGATCTTCAACTACAGGCTGTCCAGGGCAAGGCGGGTGGTGGAGAACGCCTTTTGCATCCTGGCCAACAGGTTCCAGGTACTTCTCACCACCATGCAGCATCGCCCAGAGACCGTGAGGAGGATCGTGGAAGCTTGCTGCATCCTGCACAATCTCATGCGCACCCGCTACCCAGTGTTGCAGAACAGGCTCATGTTCCATGGGGACATGGAGCCTGGTGAATGGAGGCAACTGCGAAACCTGATTGATACTGTGGATGTGCAAGGCCCCAACAGAGCTTCACGTGAAGGGAAGAAGCAGTGCAACCTCCTGAAACACAGGTGCAACTCCCCAGCTGGAACAGTGGAGTGGCAAGACAGGATGATAGATGCTTAATGGATGCTTCCTTCAGCCTGTCTCCTCACACTGATGAGATTGTGCCATGTATGTTGAGTGACCCTACAATGAACAGGACATTTAATAAAGAGTTGTGTTTATGTTGAAATGTGTGGATCAATGATTAAATTGTTATTGATGATAAAGGGCCATAGGTGTGGCACCTGGGAGGGTGGACCATACAGTCCCACTATGCTTGCACTGGAGGCTTATCTATCCCACTTCTATCCTTACCCATCCCACAGCTATTACCCATTCCACAGGTATCCCTGCCCATTCCACTGCTATCCTAACCTATCCCACAGCTGTTACCCATCCCACAGGTATCCCTGCCATTCCCACTGCTATTCTTACCCATCCCACAACCATGCAAAGACTTAAACCATTTCTAAAAGTTTCTACCAAGACTTTATTGACAAAAAGAACTGAAGCAAGTGTGTGAAGCGAAGATAAACTTTTTTAATAACAAACTGTAAAAGCAAAATGACCCAAGTAAAGTGTCCCAAGCAAAGATAAAGTCAACAGATAGCAACCCAGTCTCTGGCACTCTTCTCAGTCACTCTGAGGCATGCCCATAGTCTCAGGGGTGAGGTGGAGGTGCTGTGGAGGTGGCTGCTGCTGGAGTGCTGGTCTGAGGCGCCATTGGGGTGCCTGGCCCCGAGAGGACAACAGGGAATGTTGTGTGGAGGAAGCTCTCAGAGAGCTGGCTCAGTCCCGTGATGTTGAGAGCCCCTTCCTCCATGACATGGGGTGTCAGTCCAAAGACCTATGACAGATGTTCTGAGGCCGGGCTTGGCTGTGGAGTGGAGGAAGGAGGAGTGTAGTGGGGCTGTCTGGTCTGCAGCTGAGCGAGGTGAGGCGTGAGTGGCATCTGTTGCGTGGGTGGCATCTGTGGTGTCGGTGGCATCGGTGGCATCGGTGGTGTTCGATGAACCTGTGCCTGGACAGGGAAGGGCTGCCTGTGCTGTTGGAACTCCTGGTAGCCGTAGCCTTGGTAGGTGAGGGCCTGTGGAAAGCCTTGGAAGGGCTGTGAAGGGTGGAGGAGCAGACCTGGATTGGGTCAGAGCAGGTTCAGCTGGGCCTGGAGGGTTGTGCAGAAGACCGGTGATCCTCTCCTTTATCACCTGGTACTGTGATTCGGACATGTCCATGTGGGTCTGGTTGACGTAGGTGAGGAAGGGCTTGCGGTTTGAGGATGGTATATCGGTGTGTACCAGCTGAGAGAGGAGATCTACGCTGCTTTTGATTGTGTCCCTGACCTCCAGCAGGACAGTGTGGCTCTGCCCCTCCGGTCTGGCTTTCTGCCTGCTTTCTGTGGAGGTGGAGCTGGGGGTGGGTGTGGGTTGGCCTGTGGTGGAAGTGCCCTCTCCTTGCTCCCACTGCATCAGGAGATCCTCCACACGCTCCGCCACAGGGAGTGCAGCTGTTGGGGGGGTCTCCGTCGTGGGACGCTCCACAGATACCTGCCTGGACACAGGAGCTGACTCTTGGCCGGAAGAGGACTGGCTCTCTGTGGGCTGCCTGAGAGAGAGGCTAGACAGCGGGGCTGCTCCTCGGTGGCGGATCTCACCCTCCAAGAAGCTGCACTTGGCCATCACGTAGGTCTCCCGGTCTGTGAGCTTGACCGCGGCCTGGCCAGACTTCTTGAGGTGCAGCTTCCCGTACCAGGTGTTCATGTGCTTCCACCACCCGAGGAGGACCTCTGAAGTGTAGCCCAGGCTCTCCGCCTTCTCTCTCCAAGCCACCTGCTTCCTCTTGGTGTCTCGATAGAGCCTGTGTCCCTTCCGCCATAGGTACTCGTTCTCCCTCAGCCATTCGAGCACCTCATCCTCATGTTCCTCTTCGATTGAGTATTGCCTCCTCTCCCTATCTCGCATATGCCCCGCATGCGCAGTGAACGATTTGCATCCGCTAGGCATCCGCTAGGCGTCCGTGATGCATCCGCTGTATCCACTCTGCATCCGCTCTGCATCCGTTCCTTCTGCTACGTGTCCTCTTCGCTGTGCTCCCCCGGAAACCCTGTGGATGTGCCATCCACTTCCATCTGCTAGGCTTCCATGGAGCATCCGCTTTACATCCTGGTTACGTCCTCCCCCCGTCTGTTCCTTTCCGTTGTTGTCCGCTCTGGTTATGCAAATTTGGGGCACTTTTGAGAGTGGATAATAACGGATGGAAAATTTTCTCATCCGCTGTGTCCTTTTTACATACTTTTTGCATCCGTCGGCCTATGTGACAGGCCCTTTATAACTGCAGATCTGCTGCTCAGTCCAGCCGAGCTCTTAGTCACTGTTTGGAATAGGAAGGTGACTGAGGCTCTGGATAGGATTGTACCCATGTGATTCTCCTTTCCCATAGATCTCTCTGCCCTCCATGGTATACAGAGAAACTGAGAGGGATGAAGAGATGTCTAGAGGAAGACAAGAGCTGCTATTAAGGCTTACGTTGTGGTGATTCATGCAGTGAAGTGCAAATACTTCTCCACACTCATTGCGTCTGTAGATAATTGCCCAGTGACCTTGTTTAAGGTGAGTTGCCACTTTCTGGGGAAGAAGGAGACTGAGGTCTACCTGAAGGGGCGTGCTGAGAAATTTGTGGATTTTTTGGAAAACAAAATTGATCAACTTTGTTCCTAGTTAAATACTGGCATGGTTGCTGGTCTGGTGGAAGCCAGGTTCTTGCCCTGTTATCTGGGAACGGTTTGACTCTATTCCTCTCAAGGAAGTAGACAGGATGCAAGGCAGTATGCATGTGAGCACCTGTGTTTTAGACCGATGTCCCTCCTGGCTTGTGAAAGCTTCCCAGAACGTGACAGATGGGTGGACTCTCGCAGCGATTAATACTACAGGAGTGGGTAGTAGTGGCACAGCCCTTGAAGGAGGCTGTGGTCCACCCTCTTCTTAAGAAGCCATCACTGGATTCCACCCTGTTGGATTATTTCTGACCTTTCTCCATTCTTCACTTTTTGGGGAAGATTATTGAACAGGTGGTTGTGTTACAGCTCCAGAGGTTTCTGGATGAAACAGATCATTATTCAGGATTCAGGCCTGGATATTGGTCAGAGATGGCATTGGTTCTGCTTTTGGATGATCTTTGGTGGGAGCAGGATGGGGGTAGTGCATCCATTTTTACTTGACCTCTCAGTGGCTTTTGATACCATCAACCATGGCATTCTTCTGGAGAAGCTTCGAGGGATGGGAGTGGGAGGCCCTGTGCTCCCCTAGTGTTGTGGACTGGTGGCAGCTAGCAGAGTTGGCAGCAGAGTCGGAGAGCGAGGAAGTTGGGGAGGAACATAGGCCAGGCCTGGAGGCTGAGGAAGGCTCGGACCAGGGCTCTGCATCAGAGGCAGAAATGGGACCAGTGCAGTCTGGCAGTTATCAGCTCTCAGGCTGATAAATAGCTGACATTGTCCCAAGAAAGCTGGAAACAAGGCTTGGTTGCCATCAAATTTATCAGGCAAAGCCACTGGACATTTCTTCCAGGGAGCTGGAGCAGCGTGAACTTAGAGCTGAGCTACTTGGGCTGCCAGCAGAGCCACATGTTGATTAAACTAAGTGTTCTCCTCATGAAGCTGCTCCATCTTAATAGAAATTTGTTTTTAGGAAGGAAACAGACTGTTCTGACCTAGGCTTCCCCCAAAAGCACGAAACAGATTCTTTGTCCTGGCAAAACCTCTTTTATTAAATGAAGGTGAATTTCTTGCATTCACATTCAGCCGAAGGCCTGGCAAACAGTCTTTCAAGGGTGTACTTAGGAGCACAGGCCTTATCTAGCTTGGAGAATTACCAAACAAATATTTTCAAACGCAGTGCTGACAAGGAAGGACTCCGCACAGTGTCTCTGAAATGCACTGAAAGGTCTACACGCTGCTGCAATGAATAAATTGTTTCCTGCAAAAGCTCTTTCTCCTTTTGCTCCTCTTTTAATCCCTATGGGAGGGGCCATTCACCATTCATCTGTGGCTTTACTCCCACATCAACCCTTAGTTTGTAATTGTTCTTTTATTTTGGCAGCTCTGTGCATGCGCATAGCAGAATGGCAGTCCTGACACCTATCATAACAATATTTTTATTGTTTTTTTTATTTTTATTTTTTTTCTTTACTGTCTTTTTATTGTTTATAAGCTGCCTAGAGTTGGTGTGAATGAGTAGGCAGCTTTATAACTTTTCCAAATAAAATAAAATAAAACAAAATGCCAGTATTATTTAATGGAGATTTTGTTTCTGAAGCAGCATGAAACCCTTGATATACCTCGAATACAAAATATCTACAGCTTAAGCAAATAGTTGAATGCATAATCTATAACATTTTTTTTCCTTTTCTTCTATACAACAGGCTTAACAAAAACTAATTATTACTTTTTATATGAGTGCACAATATGTGGAGTTGCACAGAACATTTATGGAGAGCATTGCTGCTTCACAAAATATTCTAGTCCCCAACTTGTAGAATGTTGTTCCTGGAAATGCTGGAGGAAACATCTCACATAATGCCCCAAAATTCAATGAACCATCATTAATATATCACAACAAGACAAATAGGGTTTCACATAGGTTTAATATACAATTAAGAAGTAATTAAACACTAAAAACAAGATTACTTGTTTCAACTTTAGATATCAAAGAACAAGATAGCAAGAACTAATTCAGAGAAAAGCAACTTCTTTGCATAGAAGTAAAAAATAATTTTTTTCAAAGGATTTCTGTTTAGAAAATGAAATCCCCAGATAAAAAACTTGCAAAGTGTTATGAATCTGATAATATAGTTTGTAAGGAGAATGTGTTAAAATTGTATAGTAGCATCCAACCTCTGCTACATAACAGCTTTCCTGCCTGAGCTTCTCAGTGCTATGCTGATTTGATGGTGGAATTCCCCAGATTTAAGGCTTTGACAAAGTTCAATCTACTTTCTTTGGGCACAAGATCAAAGGCAATTCAGGTGTTCCCAGTCACCAGGGCAAACATAGACTATATCCAAGTTATGAATCTGTCTGACTCACTGGGAGGGTTTCACTCTAGATTTGATTTTTGTTTTGGAACAGTGGGGAAATGATCTGGAATTCAAGATTGTTACCAATCCCTTGCCATGGACAAATCATTCCATTAGCCTTGAAATTATCTATGCCACTTCTCATTTCAGGGAGGAAGGACCCAAGAGATTGGTCCACTTCAAGTAAATCTGGCAGTATTAAAGCAAATTTGGGATTATTCCTGAAATTCTGTTGAAGGGCTCGACCAAGGCCTTAATTGCTGCTTGGAATAAGCAGGTGACAAGTACCTTGGATCAGTTTTGACTTGTTTGGACCTTGTTTGAATTTGTATCCTGGAAAGGCTCCAGTAAATGAAATAGTGCATGAAAACACTAAGAACATTACTAGAGGACGAGAAACTGTAAGTCCAATAAAACAAAGATACTTTTATTAAGAATTATCTTGTGATTAGAGTGGCCAATTTTATATATAGTATAAATTGCCACTAAAGTCAGATTGATTCCATATTAACAAGAATCAAAGTAAGATTCAGAACACACCAATCATAAGATTGAAGAACAGCAAGACATGACAAGTCTAATATTAACAGAAAAAGATAAAATAAATGGCATTAATTTAAGATAGCAAAACTTAAAAAAGAAGAATGAATAAAACAATTACAACATAAGTTAATGACATTTAGTTAACAGATGGAAAATGTGGAGGATGAATAGAAGGCATATAGAACTATCCTACTTGACACTGCAAAAGAACTATGCAGAAAAAGAAAAGGGGGGGGGAACAGAATGGGACCAAACACATTGCATGGTGGTGTGAAGAGATTTAAGAATCAGTAAAGTTGAAAAACAGTTACACAATCACTGGATAAAATCAGGGAAAGAAGATTATATGAGCTACAGATTACAATGCAGATACCAACAGGCTAATCAAGAAAGCAACACAAAAATCCTGGGAGTTCTTCAGAAAATCATTAGCAGATAATGAGAGATCAGTGTTGAGGTATTCCCCATTAGGAGAATGAGTGCACTCAGGGAAACATAGTGAGAGTGGTGTTGAATAACACACAACCAACACACAGATACACTGAATAGTAAAATGTAGGTTTTACTTCCAGTAAACAGGTAAACAAAGTCCAACAAATAGTCCAAATCATACACAGTTAAAGCAGGTAGCATTCAATACAATCAGTCCAGGGATAATCCAAAAATGAAGTCCAGTATCATAAACAAAGTTCAGTAAATGGAGTTTGCTAACAGTTGCAAGACTCACAGCAATCCAAGCAGAACAACGATCAGGCAAAAGGGAAATGCAAGAAGAGAGCAAACCAGGTTTCTGGCTCCATCTTATGGCTGTTGGAGGAACCTGAGCCAATCACAATTACATTATTCTCTTAAAGATACAACAGTATTAAATGACTATCCTGGTTTATATATTGCCAACCCAACTGTAAGGTGACTATCATTCCTAACAATCAGCCTGCAGAATGTTTTTCAAACTAGTCAAAAGTAGTCAGATAACGCATAACCAATAATCAGAGTTGGAAGGGACCTTGTAGGTCATCTAGTCCAACCCCCTGCCCAAGCAGGAGATCCTACACCATTTCTGACAGATGGGAGTCCAATCTCTTCTCAAAAGTCTCAAGTGATGGCACTCCCACAACTTCCGAGGGCAAGCTGTTCCATTGGTTGATTGTTCTCACTGTCAGAAAGTTTCTACTTATTTCCAGGTTGAATCTCTCTTTGTTCAGTTTCCATCCATTATTCCTTATCTGGCCTAGAGGTGCTTTAGAAAATAGCTTGATCCCTTCCTCTGTGTGGCAGCCTCTCAAATATTGGAAGACCTCTATCATGTCTCCATTGGTCCTTGTGTTCACTAGGCTAGCCAAGCCCAGTTCCTGTAACCATTCTTCATGTGTTTTAGTCTCCAATCCCCTAATTATCCTGGTTTCTTCTCTGTACTTTTTCTAGAGTCTCAACATCTTTTTTATGGTGTGGTGACCAAAACTGGATGCAGTACTCTAGGTGTGGTCTTACTAAGGATATATAGAGTGGTATTAGTACCTTGCTTGATCTTGATTATATCCCACTAGTCAAAATAGAATGTTTTTGAAATTAGTCAACAGGAAAGAGAGGAGAACCCCACAAATAATCCATAACAAGAAGGGAAGGCTATTAATACAATCATCAGAAGTAATAGAAAGGTGGAGAAGGCGCTCCTCAACACCCCTCCAGGAAAGTATCATGAAGAAGCAATACTAGATGGGAAGACAACAGTGCTAAAACTGGAAATACTGATTGAGGAAGTTGCAAAAAGTCACCCAAATACAAAGCAACTGGGATAAATGGACTACAAACAGAAATAATTCTAGCAGTAGGGGAAAACAGCATCAGATGGCTACATAGAATCTTGGATACAACTAATTGCACCTATTGATAGGCAACAAGGGATAATAATGCTACTGTGGAAAAACAAAGGGAGAATGCATACAATATAGAGGCATTTCACTCTTGAGTCACATAGGGAAAATGTATGCCAAGATAACAGAAATGTGATCAGTTACAGAACCATAAGTAGCAGAAGAAATAGAAGCTTCACAGATGCTTTGTTTTGGCAAATATTGGTATGGCAAATATTGATTCAATGTGGAGTAAATGAACACCATATAAGCATAAGCTATATAAGCATATAAGTGATTGCAGAAGTACAGTCAGAACAAATAAAATAAACCTTCACAGTAATATCCAGAGTAAAACAGAGATGTGTACTATCACCATTATTGTTTATAACCTACATTGACAGTATAAGCAAAAAAGCCAAACCCAAGAGTGGAAATAATATAAACGAACTAGATAGGTAGGTAAGTAGGTAGGTAGGGAATAAACGGAAAGAAGAAAGAAAAAAAAGAAAAATATAATGAGATAGAGAGTGATGGGGAGGATGGGAAATGCAGTTACAATGTAGGAGATACAAGAAACATATCCAACACCCATAAAAGACTCAAATGCCTAATGTATACACTAATGCTCAAAGTTTAGAGAACAAACAAGTACTAATACATGAAGGCAGATATGATATAGCAGCCATTACTGAAACTTGGTGAAACACATGACTGGAATGTTCCTGATGGAAGGATACAAACTATTAAAAAAGACCCCAGACCTAACAAAAGAGGTCGAGTTGCATACAAAAGATCACTACATCTCTATAGAAATGCACAAAATCAAGGATGAAAACCTCTTAAAATGCATATGGATCAATATAATGTAAAAGGAAAAAAGAATGACATTGCTATAGGCATATATTACAGGCCACCCAAGCAAGTAGAAGAAATCGGTGAACTTTTTGCTAATCAATTAACAAATGTACATAAGAAACATACCATAGTAGTAATGGGAGACTTTAATTTACCTTGATATTAACTGGGAGACAAACTCTGCAGCAAGTGGAAAATCTTACAGATTCTTTGTTTGTTTCCAAGTGCAGAATTCCAAAAACAAATTATTACTAAAATTTGATAAAAAGTAATTTAAAATGGAATTGGATGAAATACAATTTTAAGTGAAATTGAAATTAAATACGATTTAAAATGAAATTGAAATAAAATACCATATAAAATGAAATTGGAATAAAATTCAATAATTTAAGATAAAGATAAAATATGATAAAATTACATTTCGGTGTCACAACTAAAATTTACCCCAATCAGTCCCACATATACAGATCTCAGCTGAATCATTTTGCTTAGGTACTGTGCTGCGTAAGTTGTTTTGATATGGGGGTCCCAATAGGTCATTCATTTTGTATATAGACCGAGGTACCTGTCTTTCACCCTCTTATGCAGGCAATCTTCTACATCCACCACTCTGCAAATGCAGAGAGGGTATAGAATGGAAGGGTATAGAATGGAATCTCCCATATCTGATCATTGTGTCAAGCTGTTTGAATCTTGCTCACATAAATATTTCCCTAAGATGTTTTAAGCCCATGTCACACTGCACCAACGGATGCAAAGAGGATGTAAAATGGAGAGAAACACTTGCCATCCGTTGGTTAATGCGATGCATCCTTTCTGTACTCACTGTGTGTGTGATTCATACATTCTATCCATCCAGCATCCGTCTACTGAGATTTCATCCGCTCAAAAAGTTTTGAGCTGCACAAAACTTTTTGAGCGGATGAACTTTCCGCCGCGTCCGTTCTACATCCACGACACATACGGGGAACAAATGTTCTACATCCGTCGTCATCCGTTAAACATCCGCTGTATCCACTTGGCATCTGCTGCGCATCCGCACAACTCGCATCAGCTCCAGCGGAAAACGGAAAGAGGGAGGAAGCGAAACGGATGCGGAATGTCCACACAGCATTAGTAGCACGGACATAGAAAGGATGAAAGTGGATGCATCTCGTATAGAAAGCATTAAAATGGAAAAAACGTTTGTATATGGGATGTATCTCGGATATTTAGGATGTCTGCAGGATGTCTAGAGGATGCAGAAGGACACCTAGTGGAAAACCGATATTTCCTATAAAAAGGGGGAGGAAATCACCTGGATCTCACTTTCAGTCCAGCAGATGTGGTGTGCAGGCCTCTTCAGCCTTGCTCTTGCTCTTCCACATCATCAATTGTTCTCCACCATGGATCAACAAACACTCCTTTTGGTAGCCACCATCATTCAACACCAGAACCAAGCCCTCTTCAGACTGTTTCACCTTTTCTACGCAAGGAGAAGAAGGAGACGTCCAAGAGCTGTGTGGGTCTGAAGATGGATCGGGAGAAGAGTGGTCAGAGAAGTAGTGCAGGCCATCATCGAAGAATATGTGGAGGAGCTCCTCCAGTGTCCCACCATTGAAGAAGGCTGGAAGAAAGTTGCAGAAGAGTGGTATCAGAGATGGAACTTCCCCCACACCATAGATGGGAAGCATATGGCCTGCAAAGCTCCACCCAACTCAGGGTCCAGCTACACAACTACAAGGGCTTCTTCAGCATCATCCTCTTTGCCATGGTTGATGCTGACTACAAGTTCATGTACATCGATGCTTCAGGCAACGGGTCAGCTTCAGATGCCCAGGTATACAATGCCAGTGACCTCAAGGAGGGGCTGGAACGCAACCTCATCATGGGTTTCCCAGATCCAGAACCCCTACCCAATGACACACAAGATGTGCCCTACTTCATCATGGGGGATGACGCCTTCTCCCTCAGAACCTACCTCATGAAGCCCTACACTTCCAGATGCCTCACCCATGAAGAGAGGATCTTCAACTACAGGTTGTCCAGGGCAAGACGGGTGGTGGAGAACGCCTTTTGCATCCTGGCCAACAGGTTCCAGGTACTTCTCACCACCATGCAGCATTGCCCACAGACCGTGAGGAGCATCGTGGAAGCTTGCTGCATCCTGCACAATCTCATGCGCACCCGCTACCCAGTGTTGCAGAACAGGCTCGTGGACCTCCAACAAGTCAATGGGGACATGGAGCCTAGGTAATGGAGGCAAAGACAAAACCTGATAGACACTGTGGATGTGCAAGGCCCCAACAGAGCTTCACGTGAAGGGAAGAAGCAGCGCAACCTCCTGAAACACTGGTGCAACTCCCCAGCTGGAGCAGTGGAGTGGCAAGACAGGATGGTAGATGCTTAATGGATGCTTCCTTGAGCCTGTCTCATAACACTGATGAGACTGTGCTGTGTATGTTGAGTGGCCCTACAATGAACAGGGCATTTAATAAAGAGTTGTGTTTATGTTGAAATGTGTTGATTAATGAATAAATTGTTATTGATAAAAAAGGGCCACACGTGTGGCAGCTGGGAGGGTGGACCATACAGTCCCACTATGCTTGCACTGGAGGTTTATCCATCCCACAGCTATCCTTGTCCATCCCACAGCTATTATCCATCCCACAGGTATCCCTGCCCATCCCACCGCTATTACTCATCCCACAGCTATTACCCATCCCACAGGTATCCCTACCCTCCATTGACCTTGGCATATTTTGATAACGGGTTGTAGTTGCGCAGAGAAAAGAAAGCTAAGCGAGAAATAGAAACCTAACTCTATTGTATGCTTCCCTCCCCCATTTACACAACAGAAGAATTTAACACCTCCAGCTCACTTCCCAGACTTTCCCTTCCTCCCCCCATTGCTTATGGCAGTCGAAAGATGCAAAGCAATAGTAGAAAATCTTGAAGGCTGACATGGGAGAAAGTCTAAATATTTCTGGGAGAAAGTCTAAGTATTTCTTTCCTGGATTTTGAATGGAGCTCTGCCTGACAGTTGAAAGCCTTGGAAGGGCTGTGACATCGCCTGGGGTGGAGGAGCAGACCTGGAGTGGATGGGAGCAGGTTCAACTCGGCCTGGAGGGTGGTGCAGAAGCTCAGTGATCCTCTCCTTCATCACCTGGTACTGGGGCTCAGGCATGTCCATGAGGGTCTGGGTCATGTAGGTGAGGAAGGGCTTGCGGTTTGACAATGGAATCTCGAAGTGTACCAGCTGAGAGAAGAGATCTGTGCTGTTCTTGATTTTGTCCCTGATCTCCAAGAGGACAATGTGGCTCTGTCCCTCCGGTCTGCCTCTCTGCCTGCTTTCTGTGGAGGTGGAGCTGGGGGTGGGGGTGGGTTGGTCTCTGGTGGCTGCAGCCTCCTCTTGCTCCATCTGCGTCAGGGGATTCTCCACGTCCTCTGGCATGGGGTGTGCAGCTGTCGGGAGTGGTCTCTGTCATGGGACGCTCCTCAGACACCTGCCTGGACACACTGGCTTTTTCCTGGCTGGAAGAGGAGTGCCTCTCTGTGGGCTGTCTGAGGGAGAGGGTTGACAGAGGGGCTGCTTCTCAGTGGTGGATCTCACCCTGCAGGAAGCTGCACTTTGCCATGACGTAGGTCTCCCGGTCCGTACAGCTTCACAGCGACCTGCCCAGATTTCTTCAGGTGCAGCTTGCCATACCAGGTGTGCATATATTTCCACCACCCAGGAGGACATCAGAAGTGTAGCCCAGGCTCTCCGCCTTCTCTCTCCAAGCCGCCTGCTTCCGCTTGGTGTCTCGATATAGCCTGTGGCCCTTCCTCCACAGGTACTCGTTCTCCCTCAGCCACTCCAGCACCTCCTCCTCATGATCCTCTGCAATGGAGTACTGTTTCCTCTCCCCCTTCTCCTTCAATTGCCTCTTCCTCCCTCTGGCAGGGCCTTCTGGGCCCTTATCAGCAGGGCTTTGAGGGTCTTGGGGCTGGTCCACCACACCAGCACCAGCAGCAGTAGCAGCAGCACCACCAGCAGCAGTAGCAGCCGCACCACCAGCAGCAGCAGGACCAGCAACAGAAGCACCAGCACCAGCACCAGCACCAGCAGGAGAAGCACCAGCAGCACCAGCAGAAGCACCAGCAGCAGCAGAGTCAGCACCAGGGGGTGGGATGGTGGTTCTGTCCTTCTTGCCATGGCTGGCAGGATTAGGCACAGGCCTCCTCTTCTTCCCCATGGTCTCTGATGAAGATGTCTCTGGCCGCAGGTCTTTCCTCTGAATGGTGACCTGCTTGCGAGCTGCCTCCTTTTATATCCACGGAGCTTACACAATGCATCCTCCCCACATGCGCAGTGAACGCTTTGAATCCGCTACGCATCCGCTAGGCATCTGTGATGCATCCGCGTCATCTGCTATGCATCCGTTCCGTCCGCTATGCGTCCACTTTGCTGTTCTCCCCCGGAAGCCCTGTGGACGTGCCATCCGCTTCCATCCGTTAGGCTTCCGTTGAGCATCCACTTAACATCCTCGTTACGTCCTCTCCCCGTCCGTTGCTTTCCGTTCTTTTCCGTTCTGTTTATGCAAATTTTTGCCCCTTTTGAGAGTGGATAACAATGGATGGAAAATTTTCTCATCCGCTGTGTCCTTTTTACATACGTTTTGCATCCGTCGGCCATTGTGACCTAGCCTTTAGCAGTTGTAGCTTTAAATATCTGTCTATTTAAAAAGTATGTTTGTATTTGCTCAGCTATTTCAAGTTACCCATCTTATTAAGGATAGCTATATCATTTTGTGTTTCTATATCCTTAATTCTTTGTGCAGTTCTTTTTAAAATCCATTTTCCTATTAGAGAAGAGACAGGAGGCCATAGCTTCTTACAAAAGTTGTTAGTATAGTGATCCAGGAGATTTGTGACTTTGATTTCAGTTGCCCTAGTACACATAACTTGGGGAGTCTGTCAGTCTCCATTTCATTAACTTTGCGCTAGTAGTTATATGCTCTAATTTTGGATAATGCATGAATTGTATGAATTCCCAATTCAGCTCTAATTGCTGCAGCAGATGTTCTTGGATCTACACCCAAAATACATCTCAAAGGCTGGGACTGTGTTTGTTCTTGTATTGTGGTTGAGTATTGACCCCAAAACAGGAGTGGGTTTCTACTGGTTTCTGTTCTACTGGTACTAGTTCTACTGGTTCTGTAGAACCGGTAGCTCTGAAGAGCAGCAGACATAGAACTGGTATCTCTGAAGAGCAGCAGACATAGAACCGGTTTTATGTCTGCTGATGTTTTTGCCCACCCGCCCACCTGAGCTCTTACCTGATCTTTAGTTCCTGATTTTTCAACTTCAGCTGCCCAAGGAGCCACAGCTGCAGTTAAAAAAACAAGAAAAGAGGGCTGTTTCAAAGGCTACTTCTCAGCAGGCAGCTGTGCTAATGATGTGCTAATGATGATTTATGGCTCGTAAATCCTGAACCGGTAGTTAACCCTTTCGTATCCCACCCCTGCCCCAAACTTCTGCTCCATACAAGAGCATAAGAGTAACCTTAGCTTTGTATACCTTAATTAATGGGGCTAGGAACCTTGGGTAACTGATTCTTTAGTTTAAGCAGTAAATTCAAACAAGCTTTTGCTCTAAGTGTATTCCATTAATGATGACAAGCCCAAGATCCAGTCTTGGAAAAGGTTGCGCCTAAATATACAAAAGTATATTAACCTGTTCAATTGGATTACCATCTAAATGCCAGCTATGTTTCCGATGATGTTTTCCAAACACCATGATTTTTTATTTAGATTTACTAATAATTAGGGAGTTAACCTGGCAATAAGAGCTGAATCTCTTTAATAGCCTACATATTCCTACTTGTGATAATAAAATCATATCTTCAGCATAGAGCAAGCTGTTACAGTATGTATTTAGGATCATCGGCATATGTACCATGGGATCCCTCTTTAACCCTGGCAAGTCATTGATATATAAACTAAATAATAATGGGGCCAAGATACACCCTTGTCTTACCCCTTTATTTGTGTGAATCCTATTAGTCAGGGCTCCATTAACCCCATACTGCACCCTCAAACAGGTACTTCTGTAAAGGGCTTTAATCAAACTCAGCAGTCTAGGTTCTATTTTAAGAGATGCCAGTTTTCTCCATAATACTTCTCTGTTTAGCATATCAAAAGCTGCTGTGAGATCTATAAAAGCAGCAAATGGGTCTCCTCTTGTAGGTATATTTGACAGTTACATGGTTCAAGACAAGGCAGTTGTCAATAGTAGATCGGCTTTGTCTAAAATCTGTTTGTTCTGCAAGGGCATGGTTTTCCTCTACCCAGATTTCAGTTCTGTTTAAAAGGAACTTAGCACATATTTTTGCTACAATATCAATCAGACTGATGTGCCTGTAGTTACTAGGATCCTTTTTATTTCCTTTTTTATATATGGGGACAACTATTGCCATTTTCCATCCATCTGGTATATGACAGGTGTTATTTATATGTGTAAAAAGACCTGCCAATACTGGATCCCACCAATCAGGAAATTTCTTAAATAATTCTGCTGGTAAGAATTCCTCACCTGGGGCTTTATTACTCTTTAATGATGGATTGTATCTCCTTTTCTGAGACTGGTGGCCAAGGGGTTCTAGGGTTTACTGAATCACTGCTTAAAGACAGTTTCTCTGCAGGTTCTGTGGAAGCAAACAAATGCTGCTAATAATTCTCCCAATCTCAGCAGAGTTTGGTATATCAAATGCAACCAACCTGAGTTCTGACCAGATTGAAATAGCAAAATATTTTTTCTTTAATTTTGTAATTTTTTTATATTCGCTTCTTGTGTGCAACATCTCAGCTTGTATATGAGCTGTAGGATTCCTCTGAGTAAGCCTCTTGGCTGCCTTCAATTTCTTTTTCAGCCATTGGCATTCAGGATCAAACCAACAGAGTCTACCCACTCAGGCTCTTTTTGTAGCAGGTATAGTTGTTAGATGTTTCTTCAAAATATTACAGAAATTGGAGAATGTGTCGAAGGCTGACAACCAGGCAGAAGTAGATGACTGGATTGTTCTGGCCCAGTTGGAAGCATTCTCTGCTTTAAGACAGTCTGATTTTGCCTTAGTATCAACTTTAGCCCAAATTAATCTTTTATTTTAGGTCACCTCTACCTTTTTGGTGAGCCATCTTCAGTCATGTTATATGGTCTTAAATCTGAGTGGCCTTGTAATATCACACTTACAGGCTGATGATCAACTATGTGTAGAAGTTGACTTTGTCTCTAGACACACAAAACAGATCCAGCACAGTGCTTGAGTAGACTGAGTGGTATGTGTAAGGATAAATATCATTTGTATCCTTACCTCCCAGGATTTGGAGATTACCTTTAAAAATCAAGGAGACGAGTTGCAGGTTCGTAGCATTACTTTTGCAGTCTCTCAACAGCCACTGAGGATGGTGATTGAAAAACTCCCTGGGGATTCCCTTTTTCTAGGTGACCTCATACAAAGAGGGACCTAACCTAGTGTTAAAATCTCCTAGTAATACCACTATGAAGTGGGGATACAATACAGATATATCATCTAGGATAACTTCAAAATTCATCCTGTATTTGGAGTTGTAATACTGGGATGTGTTTGGAGGGATATACACATTTACCAGTATTAACTCAAACTCTTTGTATCCAAATTTGACACCTAGGAAGTAGCTGTCTTGTATAATCTTCATTATACAATTTTTCCCCTGCCATTGCAATTCTTGCTTTATAAGAATGCATAACCCACCAGAGGGTCTCCTTTTGTTTTTTGGGCTGGGGAGACCCATCCCTGAAAGCCTGTCAGTTTAGTGGTTCATCTACTTCAGTTAAGGGTTAGGGTTAAATGACTATTACATCGAATCTAGAAAGAAAGTTCATTTGTCCACTATCAACCATTTCTTTTCCAGCCAGCCACATTCCAGGTCACCATCTGTATGGGATTCCCAGAGGCAATGTCATCTGGCTTGATTGGTTGGCTCGATGGTAAGAATGTTGGATGTCAACTTGATGTTGGAACTGGCTCAATATTAACTATGCTTCCTGTATAGACACAGTTATTGTGAACTTTGGTATTTCTCCTTGTGAATTGCAAGTCTTGTTGTTGTTGCTCCTCTTTTTCTTGGTGGCCAACGTTCTTCTGCTTTTGCCCAAAGATTGACACTTCTTCAGGTGGGTGGGAACTCTGGCTTTCCTTCTCCTTGTCTAGTTATCCTACTGAATGGTTAATTTGGACCTGTACTGTTAAGTTCTTTTGGATAATCCTTTCCTTTCCTTTTTGTTTTGGACTGGTATGCCTTCTCTTTTTTAATTATAACTTTGTTTTATTTTATGACAAACATACACAGGCAATACATTAAAAAAACACAAAACCATCTTCCATTTTGTACATACAGTGTGTCAGTTGGTTGATAATCTTTTGTGTGATCCTTTCATAATCATTGTTTACAATTTATATCAACCTCACATTGTCAAACTAACATACGCTTATCTATTTATCAATTATTAATTATCCTATTTATTCCATCAATATTATATTATGCTGTCATCCAATGGTTATATATGTCTACATTATATTTTGTATCTATTAAACTTCTATAACAAAATTATCTGTTCTGTCTTTTTATCCAACCATTGATAAAACAAATCCCATATCATATAAAATTGCTTGTCTTCTTGTTCTTTAATTTCAAATGTCAATTTACTCATTTCAGCACAGTCCATATTTTTTTAATAACTTCCTCCTGCATAGGTATTTTGTCATTTTTCCAGTTCTTCACAAATACAATTCTAACCACTGTTAAAACATTTACGATCAAATATTTCAATTCTTTATTGTATATGTCCGGTATGACTCTCAATAAAAGATCTCTGGTTTAAAGTCTGTATGTTATTTTATCATTTTTTCCAACCATGCCTGGATTTTAGTCCAATATTTCTTCGCATCTGAACATGTCCACCACATATGGTAATAAGAACCAGGTATCTGATGACAGCATTTATCCGATGTATTCTTAAACATTCTCGCAAGTCTCGTCGGGGGTAGGTGCCACCTGTAAAACATCTTATACAAATTTTCTTCATATGCAGTTGACATTGTCATTTTATAAGTTTGAGACCAGAATTTTTGCCATTTTTCTAAATCAATCCCATATCCAAAATTTTCCCCCAAGCAATCATCGTTTCTTTAACTTGTTCCTCCTCCAATTTAAATTCTAATAGATGTCCATAAAGTTTTTAAATTACCTTTTCATCAGTACCCATCAAAATTTTATCTAAATCAGTCAACTTATCATAAATACCTTCTGCTTCAGAATGTTTATCAAACCTAGATTGTATTTGCAAATATGAAAACCAATTCATTTTTACACCTTGTTCTTCCAACGCTTGCACAGATTTAAGTTCACCCTTTTCATTCAAAATCTCACCATATCTGTTTGTTCCTTTTTATATATTATTGGATAAGAAAAAGCTTCAATAGTTGATATCCATGTTGGAATTTTTAAGTAATGTTGTCTTTTTATCTTCTCCCAGTTCAAAAACAATGCCTCTCGAATATCATGTCTTCTAAAATACCCCTGTGTTTTAGTTCCCTTATACCAGAGAAAGGCATGCCATCCCAACAGCAACTCATAGCCTTCTAAAGTCAATAATCTACTGTTCCTTAGTGTTATCCATTCCTTTACCCACATCAAACTTGATGGCTGGTAATATAGCTCCCAAATGAGCAAGGCAAACTCTCCTCTTATTCTTGCATCTTGTAACAATTTTTAATTTTATTCTTGCTTTTTTACCCTGCCAAATATATTTCAACACAATATCTATTTAAATCTTCAAAAAACTCTTTCCCTAGTCAAATAGGAATTGTCTGGAATAAATATAAAACTCTAGGCAAAAGTTTAATTGTAGATATTCTCCCAATCAATGATAGTTGCAGTTTTTCCCATTTTATCAAATCTGTCAAAATTTGCTGTTTGAGTTTAACATAGTTATCTTCCTTTAGTATACTACATCTTGGTGTAATATGTATCCCTAAATATTTAACCTTGTTCATGACTTGTATTTTTAAAATTTCTTCCAACTCTTTCTTTCGTCTTGCTAACATATTCTTTGTTAATAACTTTGTTTTGTCTTTATTTATTCTCAAACCTGCCATTTTTCCATATTCTTCTATTTTTTCTATTAATTTGGGTGCTGTTTCCAATGGGTCTTCTAATATAAATACTTCTGCAAAGGCTTGCAATTTATATTCCTCCTTTTTAATTTTCATTCCTTTTATTTCTCTTTCTTCTCTAATATAGCTTCAACACTTCCAATGTTAACACAAACAGCAGAGGTGACAATGGACAGCCTTGCCTTGTCCCTTTTCTTGTATCTATGGATTCTGTTAATTCTCCATTCACCATCACCTTTGCAGTTTGTTCATGATATATTGTTTCACTGGCTTGGATAAATTTTTTACCAAAGCCCATTTATATCAATTGCAGTAAAATAAATCACCAACTCGCATTGTCAAAGGCTTTTTGTGCATCTAGAAACATCAAGGCCATTTGCTTCATAATATTCCAGAGTATCCAAAATATTGGATCTCATATTGTCTTTGATTTGTCTCTTTGGCAGAAATCCATTTTGATCAGTGTGAATTTTATTTAAGTATCTTTTTAGTTTTCTGCCAAAATTGAAGCAAATATTTTATAGTCTGAGTTCAATAGAGATATAGTTGTATAATTTTTAACTTGATGCAGATCTGTACCTTCCTTTAGTAAAAGTGTAATGTATGCTTCTGACCATGTTTTTGGTATTCTTTTCTTCAACATAACTTCATTCATAACTTCTAAAAGATGAAGATTCAATATTTCCTGAAAAGTCATGTATAATTCTACTGGCAAACCATCTGGACATGGTGACTTCCCAATGTTCAGTTTTTTAAGGCTTCTGTTAATTCCATCATTATTATATTTCCTTCTAACATTGTTTCAATATTTTTAGTTATCTGAGGTAGGTTCACGTTCTGTAGATATTGCTTAATTTTTTCTTCTTGAATATTCTCTTGAAAATACAGTTTTCCATAGTAGTCTTGTATAATTTTTTTCTTCTCCTCATTTCCATAGTAAACCTGTCCTTCTTTATTTATTAATTGACTGACCCTTCTTGATTCTCTTTCCTTTCTCAGTTTATAAGCTAGCCATTTGCCTGATTTGTTTGCATCTTCAAAGTAATTCTATTTGGCATTTTTAATTTTTTTGTGCTAATTCTTCTTTTCCCATTAGTCCCATTTTATGTTTTAATTATATCCATTTTATTTTTAATATCTTTTTTTGTGGGGACTTCTGTAAGTCTTTTTCCAATCTTTTATAGACATCCTCTAATGTCTTAAATGTCTTTTTCTGTTTTCTGTTTGTTCTCCTAGCATAATCTATTATCAAGCCTCTTGTGTAGGCCTTTATCGTGTCCCAGAGATTCTGTAAAGATGTATCCTCTTTTCTATTTTCTTTGAAGAAGAAAACAAGTTCTTTATTTTCTGTTTAAAGTCTTTTTCTTTCAGAATCATATTTTTTAGAGTGCATCTGGATCTCTTCTTGTATCCTTTCCAAATAACTGACGCTGGATTATGATCTGCCCAAGTGCTTGTTTCTATTTCAGTCTGTCGTACATTAGTCAATAATTCTGCTGACATCCATATCATATCTATTCTAGACCAGGGTGTATGCCTGTTTGAATAAAAAGTATATTGCTTAATTTCCGCATTTCTCTCTCTCCATATATCTTTTAAGTTAAATTCTTCTGTTATTCAAAGGAAGGATTTTGGTAGTATCTTTCTAACTTTCTTTGTTGTTTTCTGTGTTTTACAATCCAACTGGTCATTAATTATTCCATTAAAATCTCCCATCATACAAATATTAATATAGTCCAATTCAATTATCATTCAGGACAAAAATTGCAATTAAAAGTGTTTTAACAAAGTAATAATCCATTATTTCCACCATCAGAATCCTTCCATCATAATCTGTGTAGATTAGTTCTGCCAAAATTGTTTATTTAATATATAATACCACACCTCTTTTTTTGGATTGTGCCAGTGACGTAATTTCCCTAGAAGGAAATTTCCTATCAAATTTCCTATCAAAGAAGCTGGAGCTGTTGTCTTTCTACTCATAATGTTTATCTGTAAAGAAAGAGAGAGAAAAAAAGAAAAAAAGAGGAAAAAAGAAAAAAGAAAAAAAAGGGAAAAAAAAGACGAAGGCAAACAGTTGCCACTCCAAAGGAAAAAAGGAAAAAGAAAGTCTTCAGGCACTTGTATACTTAATCCAATTAGTTACAATGGTAAATGTAAAAAGTAAAAAATCAATGATAAAAAAGGGAAAAAAGAGAAAGAGAAATATTCTATATTAATAAACAAAAAGAAAACAAAAATAAAAGATTTACATTCTGGTTCCTGGTTTAAAAAGTCAAAATCCAATTAAAGAGGAAAAAAAAGCCCAACTAGTGGTGGTGGGGGGAGAGTTTAGAAAGGGAGGCAAAAGGTAAAAAGCAATTCTAGTGTAAAACAAGCCTCTGCCGCCAAATATCCAAGGCTCTTTGATAAATCAGCTCAGAGTTTTTCAAGGTCACTTCAGTCTTCTTTCTTTCAACTTCAACTCCAGACTCCAACTATCTGTTCAGAAATGAGCACTTGAATAAACAAACTGCCATTCTTATCTCTATCTTTTCCAATACGCAGCTCAGAGTCCTTTATCATAACACAAACTTGTGAAAGGAAAAAGAAACAATGTATCCAAGCCTCTGGGTGGCAGTGCAACTTACTTGCCTTCACTTTCACTTCCCTCTCCTCAATCTACAGCCAGGAACTAGAAGGAAAAAAAAGTAAAATCTTTTCCCTCCTTTTTTTTCAAGGGAGAAAAATAAATCTTAAATCAAGCAGAAGAGTCTTAATCAAAAAAGAATTTTCAAAAGGATTGTTTAAAAAAAGGAGAAAGAAATACAAACAGAAATAAAAAGATTAAAAAGTACCAGTCCAATTTAAAGTTAAACAGCTTTGCTAATTCCAATAAAAAGGGAGAAAAAGAAAAAAACTTTCATTTTGACAATTAATCACGCTGCTTAAACTCTTTCCTCTTCACTTTTAGTCCACTTTAATTTTTTCAGGGTGTTCTATCCAAGAAATAATAAGTAAACGTTCATCTCACCAAACTGACACACTTTCTTCCAATCTCTTCCATTTCGGAGCTGTCCCAGCTTCAGCAACTTGGAAGGCTTTCCCTGGATCAACAAAAAGGGCTTTCCCTGGATCAACCAGGGACTTTGCGATGTCCTGGGTCAACAGGACATGCCCTTGTCAATCATGGGACAGTTTAGGTCTGTGGGGACTGACCAGCAGCTGAGATATCGATGGTGATCTTGGAGGATCAGGATCACCTGTCCAACCACCGCGATGCCATCTCTGCCCTCTAGTATGCCTTCTCTTTTTATTTATTAGGGCTTGAGTGCTTTCAGAAGCTGGGCTTGATAGCAATTCCATAGAGGAGCTGCCAGAAGGAAGGAAGACATTCAACCTTTCTGTTGCACTAGTTGCCAACCTAAGCATTTGACCAATTGTTTCATTAGTATCATCTTTTGGTCTCCTGGGCAAAGAGTGGCAAACTGTTGGACTAGCTCTTCCTCATCATCCATGAACTGAAGTTTTCCATTGTACAAGTTTAAATATTCTTTTTTATTGACTGTATCTATTTCTAACCTTGTTAGTTGAGGGTTTGTTTGTTTGGCCGTTGGTATTTTGGAGTTCTCAGGGCTGATGTTGACTTCCCTTACTATCCTAGCTCTCTGCCCAGACTTTTAACAGGGACTGAATTTGGGTGGTGTGAAATACCCATCTTGGCCAAATACAGAATAACATTAGTTGAGGTCTCAAGCTTCAATAACATTGATGGCAGAACAATCTGCCCAAAGGTTAGCAACATTCTTTTGTAGCCTTGTTTGTCAGGGAGCCAAGAAAACTCTGTTAGTTCATTGGTATATATCCTACAATGTAAGAATTGGGATAGAGAGATCAAAACCATTCTCCTGTTATGCCACCTGCCCCTGTTTAAAAAAGGTGTTAGTAGCTTGGAGTAAGATCCTGTGACTCTGCAGACCAGCCTCTCCACCATATCCTCTTTGTCCTGAGGCCCCCGAATCCACACAAGCTGACCAAACATCATGGGTAAGCTTTGGAATGTGAGTTTTTGTTATTTGCCTCATCATCCAATTTATTAATATGTTTACCCATTAGAGACTAGTTTTTTAATCCCTCCATTTGCTTCCAGGTCAAATATGGCAGAGACTGTGCTGTTAGTAGGCAATTTTTAGCAACCAAATCCAAG
>BLBF01000031.1:4288492-4312014 GCA_015471245.1 Laticauda colubrina
CCCCCCCCTCCCAACTCCTTCTATAGCTGGAACTCCCTTCTCCACAGAGAAGCAATCATCTTCTTCCCATTTCAGTAAGGAGCTAGGTTTGTTTGGAGGGTGGGGGGAAGAACAGAGAAAAGGAGTCTTACTTGCATTGTCTGTTGTCTGAAGAAAGTCTTTTATCTAGAGTTGTCTTGGCATTGTTGCAGCCATATTCTGTCCGAGAGAGGTTTGCTCGTTACAATTTGTTGCCTGACTATCACAGGTCTATTAAAAATATTTATACTGAAAAAGTAAAAGGAGAAAATAAAAAAGAAAAGATCCGCACAATCTTATCAGTCCTGATTCATTGAAAAGACCACAGAAGGAAAACATACCTACTGTTGCTGCTCCTCCATGTTAATATCTAAAAACAGCATATAAAAATTAATTTTTTAAAAAAGAAGGGTGATTAAACCCTGTTAAAAATTAGTTTAAAAGACCTAAAATAATTTAAAATATTGAAACATTAAAACTACATAGATTAAAATTTTAAAAACTGAACTAAACTCTTATTTTACATGCTGGCTAAAGCAGGTTGGGTTATAATTTCTGTAGCTGACTTAGATTTAGAAGTCTTCTTGGCTAATGTCCCAATCACCTTGCTACTTTACCAGTACACTCTGGACATAGTATACTTAGATTTCAGTAAGGCATTTGACATGATAGACCATAACTTAACTTCTTGCTAATTAGAAAAATTGTGAGTTAAAATTGTCTTAAGATGTGCATGAGATCAAGTTGATGAGTCATCTTTCAGGAAACCATGACTGTACCCCTGGGGGTTGTCTCACACCCATTCCTTCTCTAAACACAGGTTCTACTCAGGTGATAATTTATAGTTTATAGATGACAATAAAAATATATATTTGTCTTGACTGGTAGTTAACACATTCCTTTCTTATTTGCCTCAAGTAATTATCAACTTATAGGGACAGGCAAGCTTTATCCTAACTTTCCAATTAGTTGGATCCAAATGTGCAAAGAAGTCTAAGCACTCATAATGAACTCATAATGAGTCCTCATAATGAGGACTCGAAAGTAGGTAGAATATATTGATAGACATTTGGTAACCCACATGTATTTGTTTAAAATGAATCTAAAATCTAATCTATATTGTATCAAAAGGACAATTGTGGTAGAAAAACAGCAAAAGTCATATTTGGGCATGAGAGCCAGTGCATGGAGGACTTCTAATGGGCAGGGAATTCAGCCCCTAATTCTGTCCTTCTCCCAATGTTTTTAAGAGTTGGAAGATCTGAAAATAGCTATTCTTGAACTCAGGTTGTTCTAAATGAAATAAATAAGCAGACATATAGTGTTGCTAGATGCAGAAAGATTCTCTGTATTTGAACGACTAAATGTAAAGATTTGCTAATTTCATAGTTTGTTTCCCCTGGCTTTGAATCATGACTTTTTGCCTTTGCTTCTTCAAGAACTGCTTTTCGCCTTTGCTTTGAGGACTGCCATTTGTCTTGCCCCAATCTTGTGGACTACTTTTGCCCTTTGCTTTACCTTCAAAACTGTTTTTGCCTTGCACCTTGTCTTTGCCCAGAGGACTGCCATTTCGTTTATGCCTGGATTTTGCCTTGTGGACTTTCCTAGTAATTTATGGGCTGTTGTTTGGGGGACTGGGGTGGGTAGAGATTATAGATTTGGGATCATGGTGTTTGATTGCCAGCCAGTGTTCCTAGATTCTGGTTTGTAATTGACGTAATGTTTGTCCCATGTAGAATTGGTCGCAATGATTTTGTACAACTGATTTTGTAGACTACATTTCATTACATTGTTTCTTTCATCCTTTTGTATTTTATCTTTGGTTCTGGATACTTCCTGGTAGAGTGTGGCTATGGGTTTGTGGACTATTGTTATTCCTAGAAAAAACCAACCCACAAGCTCAGAAAATGAACCTTCACCCTCATCCATATACAATTCTCTAAAGTATTCCTCCCAGGCTTGAGTTGGTACTTGGTTAGTTGGGGGGAAGGAGTGATTTTCCCAGTCCTCTAGTGATATGCCAAAAAAGAGACGTATCTTTTATGCTAACTGATTGAATTTATGCCAGGATTCCTTCAGTGCTGCACTTTTCTTTTAAAAGGACCTTATACTGAGCTTTCAAACATCTTAGATAGTGAGTTTGATCCTCAGAAGGGGAGTTTTTACTTTTTTTTGTACTTCTTATTTTATGCCCACTGTCAGCTCTGGGATTCCACAGCTGCCAAAGAAATGTTGTGTGAAGAATGGAGGGGTGAAGGGGTTGAATAATTCAAGATTATTTAGTATATCGCATTAGAAATTTCAACTGCAAGTAATTGGTTCTCATGATTAATGAAGTGGGAGGAGATAGGGTGGAATTTGTGAGATGCTCTGGGAATGAATTTCAGTTTTGGAAATTCATAGACATGACCAGTGTTGTTCCTGATAAATCAATTAGAGATTATGCCTGGCTCGGAGTTATTGATTACAATGGACAATTTTTGGATGCCTAACACCCACTAATTGTTTACAATACTGATCAATCCATTTTCTAATCTTTATGATCTGCTTTCTGGAAAAGCAATAGCACTTAGACTAATATACCACTTCACAGTCCTCTCTAAGCAGTTTACAGAGTCAGGATATTTCCCCCAGCAATCTGGGTCCTCAATTTACCCACCTCAGAAGGATGGAAGGCTGAGTCAACTTTGAGCCAGTGAGGATTGAACCCCTGGCAGTCGGCAGAACTAGCCTGCAATGCTGCATTCTAACCACTGTACCACCTCAGAATGAGGCAAGGAAATGCACATAGAGAAATGATTTGTTCTTACCAGTGAAAGATTGCAGTCTCCCTTTTCCCACGAAATGGTTGTACTGTAGGTTTGTATCACTTATTTATATATTGAGTAATCAGTGTCTGTGTGCATATTGCTCACAAGTTGCATTTCAACTCCACTGAACTCCTTTATGGGGGAAAACTGAGTTTATTCTATATATGTCTCTATTGATTTGAGAGAATTGGGACTGTGCATCTTTAAATGGATACATGTGTATGAAGAGGCAATATACGTGGATGAATGTTGTGCAGGGGAATTTGAATGTATAAAAGAAAGGAGGGAAGACATAGCAGTGAAAGGAAAAGGAGGGAGGGAGGAAAAGATGGAAGTTTCTGCCTTTTCCAGGGAAAGGGGAAATTATTTTTTTAATTTTTTAAAATAAACTTTATTGAATACAAAAAATTAAAATACACAAATATACAAACTCAAAAGACAAAGATTCATAAAAACAAACATCACAATAATCTCTGTGCTAAAACTAATTAAACTTTCCTTTAATACTTTTGACAGTGAGTTAAATATTTCCTAAATTATATTATGTGGCAATTATTTCTTGCTTCTCTGTTATTTATGTTCTATCAAACATAATGTTCTGTTATTAATGTTTGTTGTTGGATTATACTTATTTATTTTTACCGATGAATTCCTTCTATTGATTGTTTAAAGAACGAAGGAGTCTAAGATTAACATTAACAATTCCTTTTTATTATTGTATGTGTCATAATCTGTTTCATAGATTTGTTTTTCCCCCTTGATTCTCCTTTTTGGTTTTTTTACGTTCTAGCCAATCATACCACTTATTCCGCTTCCTCTTTTCCTTTTAATTTTAATGTGAGTTTTTCCATTTCTGCACATTCACAAATTTTTTGAATAATAAGTTGTATTGGTGGTATATTAGACGGTTTCCAGAATTGAGCCAGTGAAATATGTGCCGCTGTTAGGATATGAATAATCAAATATTTTACTTTGGAGGGATAACCTTCCTTAATGATACCCAGAAGATACAATTTAGGTTTCTATTCCAATCCACCCTGGACAATTTCTTCCAACCAAGTTTTGATTCTAATCCCAAAATTTTTGACCACTGGGCATGTCCACCAGAGATGGAAATAGATACCATGATTCCCTTTGAATTTCCAATTGGAAATTGAATTTCCAATTGGAAATTGAATTCCAATTGAATTTCAATCCAAATTGAATTGGATTGGATGTTGGATATATTTTTGCTAATCTGGAGGGTGCTAGATACAATCTATATATCATTTTACCTATGTTCTCTTTATAAGACACAGATTTAGTTATTGTAAGATTCCTCTGCCAGATTTCTTCCCAGTCTTCTAAATCTAGATTATGGCCGAAATTTCTTGCCCACACTATCATTGGTCCTTTCACAATTTTCTCAGCTAATTCATATTCCAATAGATAATTATATAATTTAGATATCATATACTTATCTGGGCTCAAAAGTATCTTATCAAATTTAGTGCTCTTTAGGTTCTATTCCAAATTCTTTTAAATCTTTCTCATATCTAATTGCTATTTGGAAATAGGACCAACAATCAATCATTATTTTTTGGTTTTCTAACTCTTAGGTCAATTTGAGCTTTTCTTCTTTGTCTAAAATTTGGTGATATTTGAGCTTTTTACTGATGTCCATTGTATTAGGGTGGAATATTGCCTCCATTGTTGACAACCATAACGGAAATTTAATATAATGGTTTTTCCTTATATCAGACCAGGTTTTTATCAATGATTTGCGTAAAGTATGTCTCTGAAAGTATGAGTGACTTTTACTACTTGGGTTCCACAAAAGGCATGCCGCCCTATTTGTAAGTCGTATCCTTCTAATGTTAGAATTCTTTTGTTTTCCAATTTAATCCAATCCTTTATCCACATTAACATTACTGCTTTATAATAGGTCTCCCAGGCAGGGAGATCAAAGCCGCCTCTGCTTTTATTGTCTTGTAAATAAATAATTTTTCTTAATTCTTAACTTCTTGCCTGCCCAAATGAATTTCATAGTAATTTTATCCAATTCTTTGAAAAACAATTTATCCAATATTATGGGGACCATTTGGAATAAATGGAGCAATTTGGGTAGAACATTCATTTTAATTGTGGCAATTCTGCCTAATAAAGAAATCTGCATTTTGCGCCATATCTCCAAATCTCTTCCTATTTTTTGTAATAGTTTAACATAATTGTTTTCTTTCAAAGTTATTGTTTTTGGGTCTTAACCATATACCTAAATATTTAATCTTATTGACAATTTGTAGTCCCATTATTTCTTCTAGTTCTTCTTCTTCTAGTTTTTTTTCTTTATTATTTGTTATATTTTTAACTAACATTTTGGTTTTTTCTTTATTGATTTTCAACCCTGCTAGTTCACTGAATTTGTCAATTTCTTTTAATAAGGTTGATCCTGACTCTGTTGGATCCTCTATCATAATGACTATCAATTATCATCAGCAAATGCCTGTAATTTATATTCTTGTCTTTTAATCTTAGTACCTTTAATTTCCTCATTCATTCTAATTCTGTCCAGTAATGTTTCTAATATTGTAATAAAAAGCAGAGGTGACAATGGGCATCCTTGCCTGACACCCAGGAAAGAGAAAATTAATTTTGGTTTGTTAATCACATCGAATATACAAATTGACTTGAAAATAAACTCACTAGGATTGACTTCTAAATGAATAAGCATAGAATAGCAACTTAACTCCTCCATTCCAGTGTTAGGAACTGGGTAACATGGTCTTCAATTAAAGTATGACACTTTAATGAATGAAACAGTTCAGGCTACTTGCATTGGCAACAGATCGATGACAAATGTTCCATTGCTATCTGATAGGTTTCTTTTTAGCCCTGCTTTGGTTAAGCCACTAAACCAAAATGTGATGATTGTTGATGGGCAACACCTTTTGAAATTCTAATCAAACAGTTTTGATATCATGGAAAAGTTATTGGCTGGTCTTTATTTTTACTAGTTGGTTGAATAACATCAGCCAGGTCTGGTGTTACCAGCATAGCTAATTTTGTGAGAGAGCTAGGTATCCTAATGGATTACCACTTAAGTATGAGCCAGCAATGTGTTGCAGCTGCCCAAAAAGCCAATCCAGTCTTGGGCTACGTCAACAGAGGGAAAATATCAAAATCACAAGAAGTGGTAATGCTGCTTTATATGCATTAATGAAGCCACACTTGGAGTACTATAAACAGTTCTGGTCACCACTATAAAATAAAAGTGCTGAAACCCTAGAAAGTTTGCAGAGAAGAGCAACAAAGATGATAAAAGGGTCCAGAGCAGGGACGTTAAACTCATTTTCATTGAGGGCCACACCAGGGTTCTATTTGAACTTGGGGGGCTGGGGTGAGTGTGGCCAGGATAGGCCACTCAGTCAGCGAAAAAGGGTTCCCAAGCTCCATTTTCAGCTGTGACAGCCTCCTGCAACCCTCTGTCAGTGAAAACAGTGTTTTTCTGGCAGAGGGTCTGTGTGCCAGTCCTTCTCTGTTTCCAGGGTGGACCCTGCAGCCAGATCTAAGCAATTCATGGGCTGGATCTAGCCTCTGGGCCTTGAGTTTGACATCTCTGGTCTAGATGCTAGGTGGAAGCTTGTTAAAGACAGATCCAACCTAGAAGTAAAGAAAATTTCCAGACTGTGAAAGCAATTTATCAATGGAATAGCTTACCTCCCAAAGTTGTGGGTGCTCCATCACTGGAAGTTTTCAAAAATAGATTGGACAACCATTTGACGGGCATAGTATAAGGCTTCTCCCTTGAGCAGGGGATTGGACAAGAAGCCCTCCAAGGTCCCTTCCTGTCCCCATGATTCTATGTTCTATAATAAATTAATATCTATTATAATGACTAATAGTAGTCATAACAGACTACTGAAATAGTTTTATTTGGCCATCTAGTTTTGTGGATGGGCAGAGATCTGAACCCAGATGTTCTATATTTAAGAAGATCATTTGAATCTGTCTACCTCTGAAATCTGTTTTGGAGATTCTTCTTGTTTGTTATGCACTGTTTATTTGGATTCCCAGATGTGTGGCTTAGCATTTACCAGGCTTCTGGCTCCAATTGTCTTTTTTACATTCTGAGTAAAAATAAAATCTCTTTTAAGTTGAGCTTCACATTTGTGGATGTTATGAAGACGTCCATGCAGTTTTCTTGACAGTAATATTTAAATAATCTACTGTTGCCTTCTAAGGAGATGTTTTTTCAATTTCCTATTCTACCTTACAGGCAGATTTCTTTTTTCCCATTCAAATACTAATTACTGACTACTTTTCTAAGAACAGGCAAAGTTGGCTAGATGTTGTCTACTTAGCTATGTAATTCCAGTATTGTTGCTGTTTTTTAATAGAACCTATCCTGCTCTAAGCAAAGTACCAATCTCCAGCATCAACTTTATTTCCAACAATATAACTGAGTTCTAAATGGGTGTCAGAACTGTTCTCAGAACATAAAAAAATGATGGGTCGAGGCCTCGAGGTGGTTATTGGAAGGCATGGAAAGTAATATTTTGCACCATTGATGCTTTGTAACTGGTGATGCCCACAGTAAACATTTTGGAATGGATGAGCTCCCAACTGTAGTCACTATTTTAATGATTATTCAATGAGTGTTCTCAAAATTCCAAATGTACCTTCCAGCCACAAAAAGAAAGCCCCCCTTGAAATATTGCAACCCTTGTTTGAGGGCTCTGATGCTGAAAAATATAAAAGTTACGATAGTTCTCTTCTTGCGAGTGTTCCTTATTCCTTTTAAAAATGATTTATCCCTTTCTTTAATTTCTACATGATATTTTCAGGAAAGAAATCTGTCTCTGCTTATTTGTGTAGTGTACCTGAGATAATCCTTAGTTATGAATACTGCTCTGGAACCTTTTGGACCCTGGAAATGACACAAGTTGGCCACTGAATGAACTAGTTCCTCTAGTTTTTTGACCCAGCCACTATGGTTAAACCAGCATCTTGCATGAAGCATACTGAGCATTAAGAACTTGTGACTAACATAACTGTTCTTGGGAGTATTCCAAATTTTTTCTTAACATTCTAATTGCCCCTATATATCAGCCAAGGCTTGTATTAACTTTTTCCGGGTAATTTTTATTGATGTACATTTTCTGGCGCCAGGCTGTCCCTGTTCCATTTGCTGTATCTGACTCCACTAGGAATTCAGTTTGGAAGACATGGAACATAATGACATGCCTAAGGGAATCTGTGGCAGGGTTATTTGGAGAGGTGGGATTGTTTTAAGTGGAAGACTGCTAGTGGAAGAGAAGAAAGAAGAGATATAAGAATTTGGGGAAAATGTCTGATTGCATGAAGTTCATTATATTGTAATGGTGAGAATTGCCCTCTATCTCTCTTAACATCTAAACATTAACTACATACTATGAAACATAAGTACCTTTTTATGAAGTTGCCTAATTCATATGAAAGATATCTGGATTCTAGGTAGCATCCTTAAAATAAGTGTTCTATACAGTCATGCAAATTTTCTTCAGAATATAGATAGAACATTAGACCAGAGGTTCCTAAAATTTTCTTGGTTCCTAAAATTTTCTTGGTTCCTGGAGTCCCTAATGGTTTCTAAATTGTACACTACATCACCTCAGGGTTCCTCAGGAAACTCAATGGCAATTCCATTTATCAAATAGTGAAATATCCCACAGTGTCTCTGTGAGTTTGCAGCAGCTCGCTATGCAACAAGTTTAGGAATCACAGATTTTATCTAAAATGATAAAAGTGGCATGTTTTATTTACCTTGACTTGTCTCTCTTTGTCTCTCTACACTATTTCCTTCCATTTAATAAAAGGTGAATTAAAAACAGAGACAGTCAAGCCTCTGGCTTATAGTGTCAAAAGAGTAAAGAAAGATGAATGAGACATCAGACAGAGCTGTTGTTGGGATGCTGCACAAAGCTCAACAGCTCTTAACTCTTGCCTTCAGTTATTGCTGAACAGTGCTATTTTGCCTCTCAGTGAATGCTTCTACAATTTATAGTTCTAGCAGATTACAGAATGTCATTAGAACAACTTCCATGATAGCCCAATATTGTGTGTTCCTTGCATTCCTCTCCTGTAAAATCTTTTTTCTACCTACTAAACTTTGATTACCCTTAGCTTACCTTGAAGTGAATTGGGCCTATTACTGTTTCTAACCAGCTGTAAGAACAACTTTGGACTGTTTATAATCATATTAATAACAGAATAACAGAAGTCCTCTAGTGCAATGGTCACCAACCAGTGGGCTGGGGACCACTGGTGGTCCATGAGAAAATTTTGGTGGTCCGCAGAGAAATGTCATCCCCAAGGCACCCCCCAAAGCAATTAAACCAGGCTGCGCGGGAATATAAGGCTGCATTGGCGACATGGCTCATGGGAACACAAGGCTTGCATCACTTGTGTTGCGAACAACAAGAAGTAGTGAGGGGAGGGGGGAAAGGGCGGAGAGGGAAACATGCCCCACTCACATCATGTGCCTGGCCTGGTTACAAGGCTGCTTCTTTCCACTTGGCTTCACCCAAGGAAAGCAGCAAATGTCTTTCTTTCTCTCCCCAGAAATGAGTCTTTGGGACCCTGCAAGGCATCCTGCTCAAAGTGGCTGTGCTGGCAAATACTTATTTCTGGCAGAGTTTAGGGGAGAGAAAGAAAGACTTTTGCTGCTTCTGCTTTCCTTGCATGAAGCCAAAAGTCAGTCTCTCTCTCTCTCTTTCTCTCTCTCCCTCCCTCCCTCCCTCCCTCCCTCCCTCCCTCCCTCTCTCTCTCTCTCTCCCTGAGAATGGAGCTGGAGACAGTATTCTGTGATCCCAAATAAAGAATGATCGATTAGTAGGGAAACGGGGTGGGGAATTTTCCTGCAGACTTTTTTGGGGATTTTCCCAGGGTCTCTTGTCCATGGGATTTAAAATTATGAGTTTGGTCCCTGAGGTCCAAAAGGTTGGTGACTCCTGCTGTAGTCCAACCATTGCTATAGGAACTCCACAGCATTGTTTATGAAGATTTTATATGGTATAGGGCAGGGGTGTCAAACTCAAAGCCCATGGGCCGGATCCAGCTCATGTGATGCTTAGATCTGGCCTGCGTGGCCACTCTGGAAACAGCAAGGGACTGGCCCGTGGTGCCTCTGCCAGTGAAAACAAAACTCAGGAGGGCCATGCCTGGGCTCTGTTTTCTGCCGCAACAGCTTCCTGCATCCCTTTGCAAAAATGAAGCTTGGGGGGGGGGGCGTGCAGAGGGCTAATAAAACAAATTAAAAACTAAACAAAAAAGGATAGGAAAAACTCTGCCAGCTTCAGAGTTTTGCAAAAAATGCAACAGTTTGCAGAAGGATTGAACTTAATAGGGTGAAGGCATACTTGGACTCTGTAGTATGTAAATCATCAAAGTCCAAGGCATTCCCAGTAAGCAAAAAATAGCACAAGGCTCTAGAGCTGATGCATGCAGATTTGGTGGGGCCAATGCAAGCCAGTTTTAGGAGGAGCAAAGTATGCACTGGTCATTTTAGATGACTACAGAACTTTTGAGTTCTGCTATTTACTAAAGAGTAAAATAGAGGTGCTACAGAAATGTAAGCAATAGATAAACTTTGTGGAAAGGAGATATAAACAACAGGTATATCAGCTACAAACTGACAGGTTCAGAATTCATGTCAGCAAGTTTTCAATAGTGGTTGGGACAGTTAGGAAATAAAACACAGACACACAAATCCATACACAGCAGCTGAAAATGGTGTAGCTGAGAGGTGGAATGGAGTCTTACAGACAATGAAGGACTCATTGCTGGAAGATTCTGGTCTGTTCAGGTTATGTTGGGGTGAAGCCATATTGATTGCTAATTATTTAATCAATAGGCTGTGGGAGTTCATCTATAAATGATACTCCATATGCAGTGTTACATGGGAGAAATCCATCTCTGGCACATTTAAGGGTATTTGGAAGCAATATATGAGTGCATATTCCAAAAGCAATCAGGAGAAAAGATCAGCCAAAGACTACAAAGCTCAGTTTTACAAGCTATGAGCCTGGCTCAAAGAACTATTGCTTTAGTGATGGGAGCAAGAGAATAGTGATTTTAGGGTCTGCTAGTTTTGCACAGTAACATTGGAAAAGAATTGATGCCAATGTTTGGAATGATCCGCTTAGTGATGGTGACCCACTTAGTGATGGTAACTCACTTAGTGACAGTGTCAGCGTTCAGAGAGGAGAAACTGGAAAGGAACTAGAAAAGGTGAGATACAACATGAAGGATTGTAATTCTGCTCCAATACCTATGAGCACAGGTTTTCATAAGAGGACAAAAGTGAAGCCTGTTATCAAGAGCAATAGGGAACTTGCTATATCTGTCAAAGTGGTGCAGACCAGACAGCTTGTGCAGTAAGCATCCTAAGACATTATTGTTGCACCAATTGCATTGGATGGGTATAAAAAGGATTCTCAGGTATTTGAAGGGAACTGTGAACTTGGGTCTTTAAACACAGGTATCTGAGGAATTGAAATTGAAATGTTATGTTGACAGTGACTATGCCAACAATGTAAAAACCAGAAAATCCAAATAGGATTGTGATATTGTTTGGAGGGGCTTTAATTGGTTGGAAGTCCAGAAAACAAAAAAACTGTGGCCATTTCTTCTGTGGGGCAGAATTTATAGCTCTATCTGAACTTTGTTCAGAGGTAACTTGGTATGTACAGTTGTTACAGGATTTAAGTGTAAAGGTAAATGATGCTGTAACAGTGCATGAGGATAATGCAGCTTCTGTTAAAATGGCAACAGGTAACAGAGTGAAAAATAGAAGCAAGCATATGGACATTAAGGATTGTTATGTCAGAGAAGCCATTAAATGTAAATTAATTAGCTTGCATCACTGTTCTTCAGAGAACAATCTGGCAGACATCATGACCAAGCCATTGAGTGGAGTGCACCATGGGAAAAATATTAAATTATTCAATTTTATGTCTATTCCAATCATGAAGGGAGGAGTGTCAATATATAAAAGTTCATGAATTAGAGTAAACATGGTAACAGGTCAGCCAATGGAGACTGTTTGGTGACTCAGACAGCTTGGAGCCTGGGAGTGGCTTAGCCAACTGATCTGTATATATAGAAGAGTTAGTTTGCTTCTTTGTAATATCTTGCTTCTGTGTCTATGATTATGACTTCTGGATTCTGCGTTCTGGTTCTGGGTATTGCATACATGCATCATACTTTATATTATTGTATATCAACAAATTTCTTCTATCAATGAATTCTGCTGAATTATTTACTTGTGTGCTGGTTGGATTGCTGCAAATTCTGATAGTCTGCCTTCCGACAGCCTGCTTCCTTGCTCCCCATCTGGCGCAGCCCACAGCACAGAGACAACAGTGGGGTGTGTCAAGATAGGAAGTCTCCATGCCCTTCACATTGCTGCAGACAAACTGCTGGTTTGGCTTTGGGGGCAGAGCCAATCTATTGCCGCTGCCCTCTGACAACCTGCTTGCTCGCCCTCCCACCTGGCTCCCTCCCATCCAGTAAGTTGCCTACTGCTGCTCCCCCCAGCAAATTTCCCTTGTTGAGATATCCTGCAAAGAGATGGCAGAAGCAATTTGGTAGAGGGGGACTTGGTGGTTGTGAGAAAGTTGCCCTCAGCTGACCATGCCGAGCTAGCTGCACTATCATGAAGCATTAGTGGAATAATATTAAATAACATTAAAGTTGCAATTATAATAAAGAGTGGGAGAATAAATTTTGACAAACAGGAGATGTAATAAATGATTTTTTGAGACTGAGCAAGTTGAGGTCTTTCTTTATGTAATTCTATTGCCTGAATAATTCTATCCAGGTAGTCATAATTAGATTTCAGTTTAACTTGGAAATAATACATTTTCCTGAGAAAGTCCACTTTGGAAATAGTACAGGTAGGCTTGTGCATGCTTCAAAGCTGATCCAGATAATGCTTTGAATCCTTCACAGAAATACTTGGTTCTAACTCCATCAGTGACAGAAGTTTTCTGGAAAAATGTAAATATTTTTTTGTGGGTTGGGGGTGGATGTCTTTTTTCTTAATTAAACCCATTGAAGATTGAACATGCTTAACATTCAGAAATATCTTGTTCAAAAGTAAGCCATATTTGACCTGATATTTGACTTGGGGCATACAATATATGAACTTTTTCAAATAACCAGAAGCTGTTGAATTAAATATTTGATTATGAAAAATAAAACTAAAACAACAATTTTAGTTTTTATTGAATAATGGTTAACCCAATTGTCCAACTAAACTTACATGAATTATGTACTAAGCACTTTTAATATATCATGCATTCTAAAACTGGAAAAATTATGGAGAATTATTTGACTTCAGCTTGAAAATATTTGGATTTTGGTAATTTGGTAACTTCAGAGGATTAGATCAAACAGCTATATACAATGTATGTCCAGTATATAGATAGTTGGGGTATGGGAGCAAACAAATTGTTACAATTTTACTTTGTTCACGTAGATTAGAGTCTCCATTCCTATGTTTCCACTTGGACTTTCTCAACAGTGCTAATTCATTCATCATTACCACTTTGACACCAGGACTGAGACCAGGAGAAAGGCAAGCAGTGCCCTATGCTGTCTCCCTATTCTGCTATTGATTAATATATATGATGAAGAAAGGCAGTGGCATGGTGGCCTAATGGTGAAGATACTCACGTCCCATTTGGAGGGATGAGAGTTCAATCCTAGGTCGCAGCAGATATTTCTCTCCTAGGTGCAAATAAAAATAGCTGCTGCAAACTCCAGGTAGGCATCAGGAAGGGCATATGGCCAGTAAACTCTCAGCTCCATCAAGTTACTCAGGACTCTATCCCAAGTTAAGAAATTATAGGATCATTAAAGAAGGAATTAAATTGATTTTTTATGTGATGAAGGAAGAAGGAAATAAGATTGTTTATCTTTAACAGTAAATTTTGAGTGATTATCTGTTTGTTCACATGAATCACTCAACCTACACAGACATTTTCTTTATAGTTTTTAGAAAAGGTATCTTTGTCAGCTCAATAACTGAGTAATTTGTTTGGATTATGTTGGCCATGCTGAATGGATTGGGAAGTAGGGTTTTCTCCTACAAAAGCTTCGCTCCAGAAAATTCTGAATGATGTTGTTTGTGACAGAACTCCCTGTAAACAGTCTGCTAAAAGAGTTATAACCACTGACAAGTAAACTGCTTTCTGCCTTCTGTTTTTTTTTCCTTGTCTTTATGGTAGGTAGAAGAGTGATCATTGCAAGAGGTACATATCTTTTTGGTTCAGATTGATTGAACTGCTGCTTTTATGATT
Organism: Laticauda colubrina; assembly: GCA_015471245.1. Taxonomy (NCBI): domain Eukaryota; kingdom Metazoa; phylum Chordata; class Lepidosauria; order Squamata; family Elapidae; genus Laticauda; species Laticauda colubrina. The sequence goes on from BLBF01000031.1 coordinate 4,302,642, forward strand.
TGAAGAGGCATGTTTTATTATTATTATTATATCCATCAAATTTATTCATCACCTATCTCATTTTCTAAAATAATCTACAGTCCCAAACACTCTAACCTGATAAAATATTGGGATGAATGGGCTTGGATATTTAGGACTTGTTTTGCGAGTGGATTACATAATGATGATGCTGTTTTCCCTCTGTGGCTTTTAAGCTCTCCTTTCATGAATATTATAAACCTCTTTCCTTGTGATTTCTGAAGATGATTCTATGCAAGATGATTTGGGAAGATGTTTAAGATGGGCCGAGTTATTTTGAAGGAAATTGGCTGAAGTTCTAATGCAAAAAGCTACTCTATATTTGTAGCTCAAAGTAGAGGTGTGACTTGTACTTTCAGTTACTGACATGTCTCAGCCACCAACTCCTTTTCTTCTTTTGTAAAAACGGATTGGAAAACAGCAAGTTAAGGCTTGACTCACATCTTGAAAGAGAAAAATTTTGTTTCCTTTTTTGTTTCGTGAGAAACTATCAGTCTGAGTAAATAAACACAGAAACTTAAAATTTGCAACAGAAAACAGGCAATTTGTGTTATTTAAATGTGCATATAGAAAATATATAAGTTATATTCACATTTTATCATTTACTTTAGAAGAGTTTCAGTCTTATATCAAATATGTTTGGAGCAATGCTTCTGAAATATATACAAGCATGTAGGATTTCCCTGTTTCATCAAGTCCTTTATACAAGTTGAAACAAATGCAGTACAAATACTTGGAATTGTTTTTATGGGTCCAGCTTTCTAATAATGAGATTATTTATTTTCATAACTAGTAGATGGGGCATTAGAATTTTTCATTGTATAAAAAGGGATCTAATGATATGTACCTACACTTCATCAGGATTTCTGGAAAACTGATAATTTGAAAAATCTTTATTCAAAAGATGCTGTCTTCCTCTATTTTAAATACATACATATGTAAAAAAAGAAAAGAAAAAAGAGCCTACACAAGCATATATCAACTTGCACATAAGGCGCTGCACATCTTACAGGGGATGCTTTACTTCTAAGAAGTGAAATAATCAACAATGATTCTGATTCGTAACACCACTTGCTTTCTTCACTTCTAAGAGGGAAGAGAATACCCACATTATAATCATCTGTCATTTCCTTGGTTCCCTCCTTTCCAGCCTATTTTGGCACCTGCTATACCTAAATTAGGCTTCTACAGGTGAAACTCAAAAAATTAGAATATTGTGCAAAAGTTCATTTATTTCAGTAATGCAACTTAAAAGGTGAAACTAATATATGAGATAGACTCATTACATGCAAAGCAAGACAGTTCAAGCCATGTTTTGTCATAATTGTGATGATGATGGCTTACAGCTCATGAAAACCCCAAATCCACAATCTCAGAAAATTAGAATATTACATGCAGTCAATAAAACAAGGATTGTACATAGAACAATATTGGACCTCTGAAAAGTAAAAGCGTGCATATGTACTCAGTACTTGGTATGGGCCCCTTTTGCAGCAATTACTGCCTCAATGCAGCGTGGAATGGAAGCTATCAGCCTGTGTCACTGTTGAGGTGTTATGGAAGACCAGGATGCTTCAATAGCGGCCTTCAGCTCTTCTGCACTGTTCGGTCTCATGTCTCTCATCTTTCTCTTGGCAATGATCCATAGATTCTCTAGGGTTCAGGTCAGGTGAGTTTGCTGGTCAATCAAGCACAGTAATCCCATGGTTATTGAACCAGGTTTTGGTGCTTCTGGCAGTGTGGGCAGGTGCCAAGTCCGACTGAAAAATGAAGTCAGCATCCCCATAAAGCTTGTCTGCAGAAGGGAGCATGAAGTGCTCCAAAATCTCCTGGTCGATGGCTGTGTTAACCCTGGACTTAATGAAGCACAGTGGACCAACAGCAGCAGATGACATGGCTTCCCAAATCAATACAGACTGTGGAAACTTCACACTGGACTTCAAGCATCTTGCAGTGTGTGCCTCTCCATTCTTCCTCCAGACTCTGGGTCCTTGGTTTCCAGATGAGATGCAAAAGTTGCTCTCATCAGAAAAGAGGACTTTGGACCACTGAGCAACAGACCAGGTCTGTTTTTCTTTAGCCCAGGGAAGATACTTCAGATGTTGCTTGTTGTTCAGGAGCAGCTTGATAAGAGGAACACATTTGAAGCCCATGTCCAGGATCTGTCTGTGTGTGGTGGCTCTTGATGCACTGACTCCAGCCTCAGTCCACTCCTTGTGAAAGTCCCCAACACTTTTGAATGGCCTTTTCTTGACAATCCTCTCCAGGCTGCGGTCATCCCTGCTGCTTGTGCACCTTTTTTCTTCCACGCTTTTCCCTTCCACATAACTTTCTATTAATGTGCTTTGATACAGCACTTTGGGAACATCCAACTTCTTCTGTGTTAGGGATAACATTGTTTACCCTAACTGGTTTAGGTGAAATAATAACTATGAATCATAGTTAGTGTATGTTAGAGTGTATACAGCTTTAACTGTGAAATAGCAATTAAAGGAGTGGTTATGAAAACAATATATAAGTAGCAAGACTACAGCTTGCTCACTCTCTCTGGCTTTGATGATCCCTGATTACTGCTTGGAATCAAGACTGCATTGCTCGAACGGGAGAGACAACAAAGGACTGCTTTGTAAGTGAACTGACATAGGATATTCTACATGGACTTTGCTAACTGAATATCCCTGAGTGGACTGACTACATGGTAAATGACTATTGGACTGATATTTGACTATGCCATAAACTTATACTGGAATAAAATATATTATTGATAGCACAAGCGTATCTGTTATTTTTGCTGTATGTTAATAAACATACAAGCTTAGCTCACTCATTTATCTGTGTGCCTATCTGACTAACGCTGCACATTCTGTTTAGCTTGTCTACCTAACCCTGGTTGGGGAACCCAGGCTTAACATTCTGCAATTACCTTTTAAGGCTTTCCCTCCTTATGTAGGATGTCAATGATGGTTTTCTGCACAACTGTCAGGTCAGCAGTCTTTCCCATGTTTGTGGTTCCTACTGAACCAGACTGAGAGACCATTTAAAGGCTCAGGAACCCTTTGCAGGTGTTAAGGTTGAATTAGCTGATTAGAGTGGGACACTTTGAGTCTAGAATATTGAACCTTTTCACAATATTCTAATTTTCTGAGATTGATTTGGAGTTTTCATGAGCTGTAAGCCATAATCATCTCAATTATGACACATCACGGCTTGAACTATCTTGCTTCACATGTAATGAGTCTATCTCATATCTTAGGTTCACCTTTTAAGTTGCATTACTGAAATAAATGAACTTTTGCATGATATTCTAATTTTTTGAGTTTCACCTGTGAGCATCTGTTTTTCAGATGAAAAGGAAACTACCATCAGTTAAGAGGAAATACTGAAGTGAATTCTGTCATTTCTAAAGGTGATGGATGGACCTCTGTTACTTTGCACATGTTTGCTCTTATGTGCTAAATATTTACATTGTATCATATGGTTTATTCTTAAGTTCTTTAACAATAGAAATTAAAAAACAAGCAGTGCACATTTCTAAACAATGCTTTGACCAGGACTTTTCGTGGAACAGTGCTTGTTCAAATATAGAAAGGGAGGGAGCTCCTCAGTCCATTGTATATTGTAATATCAATCTCTTTGCAGTCTTAAAAGCAAACAGCACATGTGCATTCTTGTCCTTTCGTTTTCAAATTTGCATATGATTAGAAGAACAGAAACACCTGCAAAAAACATGTCTCTCAGAATAAAATTAATACATAAAATAAATGCTTTCAGCTAGGGAGCCATTGTAGTGCTTAATTATGATGAAACAACCTTATATTTTGAATGCCACAATTGCTTCCAGAAATAGAGGTCTAATGCATGTGACTCGTTTTTTTCAAATAAATATGTGTAACTTTAAATCTATAGAAATGTTACATACAAATATCAGTCTTTCATTGATGTATGTACACTTAACATTATGCCTCTTTATGCTCTTGAATTTATTGTTATAAACAGTTATCTACCATGGATAAATCAATTTTATGACTCCTGGATTCTATGATTGATTATACTCATTATTCAAAGCCTCTCTGAAAATCCACTTCCTTCCAGTCTATTATTCCTAGATTATTATCCCTATTTAAGGTGTTGCCTCAGCTCTCCTTTTTCCTCAATTCCCACTTCCTTTCTTCTCTGTGTGCTTCCTGCCTTTCCCAAATCCTTCAACTACCTTTTTTTCTGGCCAGCTGATCTTGCGTTATTAGCACCTAAACACTTACATCTGAATTTAAGGCCTATATTTAAGGACAACATTTTACTTGTTTTGTATGTTTTAACCCTTTCCCAGCTCCACAGCCATTCCTCATGCTGTTTTGCTAAAGTCCCAGAGGTGCTATTTCAGGAGGCAACTGGTTTTTCTTTTTTTTTCTTTTGAAGACGTTTTACTTCTCATCCAGTAAGCTTCTTCAGCTCTGACAGGACAGTGGGGAATGGAAGGATTTATATTCCTTGTAGACAGATGGTAATCTACATCCTTTTAGGGAGTTGTTGAAGCACTTGGAGGTTTATCTGTGTCCTCAGGGTCACCTGAGTAGTGTTCCTGATTTCTGTAGCCTGCAATTTTTCCACTGAAAATCCATTCCTACTCCTATACCATTCAAAAGATTTCATCCCAAGTTGTACAGCTAAAACTCTGTAGAGATTCTCAGTCATCCATGTTTGTTCCAAAGGTGCTTTTTCATCTGGAGCTGTAGAGGTTTCTTGGATGAGAAGCGAAACATCTTCAAAAGAAAAAGCAAGAAAGTCCAGTTGGCTCCTGAAAAAGCACCTTTGGGACAATCATGGATGACTGAGAATCTCTACAGACTGTTTTTCTAAAGGTAAGTTACTTTTTTCTGGCTTCTTTCTTGTTCTGTTGACTTCTCTGTGTAATTTCTTTCATTACACTATTTCTTAATTTTCATGTCTTTAGCTTCCATACCTCCTGGGATCTCTTTCAAATCTTTAGATTTTCTTGAAACCCATTCCTCTGCTTGATATTGTTATCATCTCAGCCTAAATAAAGGAAACAAACAACTACCATTCCTAGATGTACTAATCAACAAAAAAACAGATGGCACACTAGGATACACTATGTACCAGAAGAAAACACACACCAACGCCCAATCTCACCACTACCCAGATTTTCCCAGGGTCTCTGGTCCACGGGATTTAAAATTATGAGTTTGTGGTCCCTGAGGTCCAAAAGATTGGTGACCCCACATCCCGGACATAATCTGTTTCAATTCCTACCCTTAGAATGACACTAGAGCACTGCACACCAGAATAACTAGACACAAGGATAGTTATTCTATCCGCCATCGCTCTGCTAAAGGCCCAGTCACACTGGCCGACGGATGCAAAACGTTTGTAAAAAGGACACAGGGGACGAGCAAAATGTTCCATCCGTTGTTATCTGCTCTCAAAAGTGCCCCGAATTTGCATAACCAGAACGGACAACACGGAAAGGAAGGGACGGGGGGAGGATGTAGGGCGGATGGAAAGTGGATGCTCCACAGAAGCCTAGCCGATGGAAGTGGATGGGAGCGGATGGCACATCCTCAAGGCTTCCGGGGGAGCACAGCAAAGCGGACGCAGAACGGAAAGAGTGGATGCAGAACGGATGCAGAGCGGATGAAGCGGATGCAGAGCGGAAGCCTACCAGAAGCCTAGCGGATGCTGCACATCCGGGGAGGATGCATTGCATCAGCCCCGCAGATATAAAGGGAAGCAGCTTGCAAGCAGGTCACCATTCAGAGGAAAGACCTGCTTCCAGACACAGCTTGCCAGCCAGCCAGCCAGCCAGCAACCCAACAACCATGGGGAAGAAAAGGAAGCCTCTGCCATCTGCTGCCAGCCCTGGCAAGAGGGACAGGGCCACCCTCCCACCCCCTGGCCCTGACTCTGCTTCTGCTGGGGCTTCTGCTGCCCGGGCTCGCTCTTGTGGTGCTGGGGCTTCTGCTGATGCTGCTTCTGGAGGTGGTGCTTCTGCTGATGATGCTTCTGGTGGTGGTGCTTCTGCTGGTGGTGCTTCTGCTGGTGCTTACTCTGCTGATGCTGCTTCTGGTGGTGGTGCTTCTGCTGATGCTGCTTCTGCTGGTGCTTACTCTGCTGGCACTGCTCCTGGTGCTGGGGCTTCTGCTGGGGCTTACTCTGCTGGCGCTGCTCCTGGTCCTGCTGGTCCTGCTTGTGCTTACTCTGCTGGCGCTGCTCCTGGTGCTGGTGCTTCTGCTGGTGCTCCTGGTCCTGCTGGTGCTCCTGGTCCTGCTGGTGCTGGTGCTGGTGCTGGTGCTGGTGCTGCTGCTGCTGCTGGTGCTGCTGGTCCTGCTGGTCCTGCTTTTGCTGCTACTGTTGTTGTTGCTGCTGCTGCTGGTGGTGGTGGTGTGGAGGAGCAGCCCCTACAACCTCGAAGCCCCTCTGATGAGGGCCCATATGGCCCTGCCAAAGGGAGGAAGAGGCAGACGCGTGAACGGGAGAGGAGGCAATACACAATCGAAGAGGAACATGAGGAGGAGGTGCTGGAGTGGCTGAGGGAGAATGAATATCTTTGGCGGAAGGGACACAGGCTCTATCGAGACACCAAGAGGAAGCAGGCTGCTTGGAGAGAGAAGACGAAGAGCCTGGGGTTCACTTCGGAGGTGCTCCTCGGCTAGTGGAAGCACATGCACACCTGGTACTGGAAGCTGCACCTCAAGAAATCTGGCCAGGCCGCGGTCAAGCTGACAGACCGAGAGACCTACGTGATGGCCAAGTGCAGCTTCTTGGAGGGTGAGATCTGCCACCGAGGAGCAGCCCCTCTCACAACCCTCTCTCTCAGGCAGCCTGCTGAGGGCCAGTCCTCTTCTGGCCAAGAGTCAGCTCCTATGTCCAGGCAGGTATCTGTGGAGGGTGCCACGACGGAGACCCCCCCAACAGCTGCACTCCCCATGGCGGAGCTCATGGAGGACCCCCTGATGCAGTGGGAGCAAGGAGAGGGCACTTCGACCACAGCCCAACCCGCATCCACCCCCAGCTCCACCTCCACTGAAAGGCAGAGAGGCAGACAGGAGGGGCAGAGCCACACTATCCTGCTGGAGATAAGAGACACCATCAGGAGCAGCATAGATATCCTCTCTCAGCTGGTCCACACCGACTCCTCATCCTCCAACCGCAAGCCCTTCCTCACCTATGTGAACCAGACCCTCACGGACATGGCGGAACCCCAGTACCAAGTGGTGAAGGACAGGATCACCTATCTGCTTCACAACCCTCCAGACCAAGCTGAACCTGCTCCCACCCAGTCCAGGTCTGCTCCTCCACCCCAGGTGATGTCACTGCCCTTACAAGGCTTTCCACAGGCCCTCACCTACCAAGGCTATGGCTACCAGGAGGTCCAGCAGCACAGGCAGCCCTTCCCAGTCCAGGCACAGGTACATCGTACACCACCGGTGCCACTGATGCCACCGATGCCAGCCATGCCACAGATGCCACCCATGCCACCGATGCCACCGACGCCAGTCCTCACCCAGCTGCAGACCAGACAGCCCCACTACACTGCTCCTTCCTCCACCCCACAGCCAAGCCCGGCCTCAGAACATCTGTCATCGGTATTGGGGTTGACACTCCATGTCATGGAGGAAGGGGCTCTCAACATCATGGGGCTGAGCCAGCTGTCTGAGAGCTTCCTCAATGCACCGTCCCCTGTTGTCCTCTCGGGGCCAGGTACCCCAATGGCACCTCAGACCAGCACTCCAACAGCACCCACCTGCACAGCACCTGGACCCTTCATGCCTGAGACGATGGGAATGCCTCAGACTGACTGAGAAGAGTGCCAGAGACTGGGTGGCTACCTGTTGACTTTATTTTTGCTTTGGACACTTGACTTGGGTCATTTTTCTTTTACAGCTTGTTATTAATAAAGATTATCTTTATTCACACACTTGCTTCATTTATTTTTGTCAATAAAGTCTTGGTGGAAACTTTTATATATGGTTTAAGCCTTTGCATGCTTGTGGGATGGGTAAGGATAGCAGTGGGATGGGCAGGGATACCTTTGGGATGGGTAATAGCTGTGGGATGGGCAGGGATACCTGTGGGATGGGTAATAGCTGTGGGATGGGCAGGGATACCTGTGGGATGGGTAATAGCTGTGGGATGGGCAGGGATACCTTTGGGATGGGTAATAGCTGTGGGATAGATAAACCTCCAGTGCAAGCATAGTGGGACTGTATGGTCCACCCTCCCAGGTGCCACACCTATGGTCTTTTATTATCAATACTAATGTAATCATTCATCCACACATGTCAACATAAACACAACTCTTTATTAAATGCCCTGTTCATTGTAGGCCCACCCAACATACATAGCCCAATCTCATCAGTGTGATGAGACAGGCTGAAGGAAGCATCCATTAATCATCTATCATCCTGTCTTGCCACTCGACTGCTCCAGCTGGGGAGTGTCTCAGGAGGTTGTACTGCTTCTTCCCTTCACATGAAGCTCTGTTGGGGCCTTGCACATCCACAGTGTCTATCAGGTTTCGCCCTTGCCTCCATTCCCCAGGCTCTATGTCCCCATTGCCTTGTTGGAGGTCCATGAGCCTGTTCTGCAAGACTGGGTAGCGGGTGCACATGAGATTGTGCAGGATGCAGCAAGCTTCCACGATCCTCCTCACGGTCTCTGGGCGATGCTGCATGGTGGTGAGAAGTACCTAGAACCTGTTGGCCAGGGTGCCAAAGGCGTTCTCGACCACCCGCCTTGCCCTGGACAGCCTGTATTTGAAGATCCTCTCTTCACGGGTGAGGCATCTGGAAGTGTAGGGCTTCATGAGGTAGGTTCTGAGGGAGAAGGCGTCATCCCCCGTGATGAAATAGGGCACATCTTGTGTGTCGTTGGGCAGGGGTTCTGGATCTGGGAAGCCCATGATGAGGTTGCGTTCCAGCCCCTCCTTGAGGTCACTGGTGTTGTATACCTGGGCATCTGAAGATGAGCCGTTGCCTGAAGCATCGATGTTCATAAACTTGTAGTCAGCATCGACCATGGCGAAGAGGATGATGCTGAAGAAGCCCTTGTAGTTGAAATAAGTGGACCCCGACTTGGCTGGAGCTTTGCAGGCCAGGTGCTTTCCATCTGTTAAGCCTGGGTTCCCCAACCAGGGTTAGGTAGACAAGCTAAACAGAATGTACAGCGTTAGTCAGATAGGCACACAGATCAATGAGTGAGCGAAGCTTGTATGTTTATTAACATACAGTAAAAATAACAGATACGCTTGTGCTAGCAATAATATATTTTATTCCAGTATAAGTTTATGGCATAGTCAAATAACAGTCCAAATATCATTTACCATGTAGTCAGTCCA
>BLBF01000031.1:4400268-4437058 GCA_015471245.1 Laticauda colubrina
CTTCCCTTCCTCCTTTTCTTCTTTCCTTTCTTTTCCTCCTTTCTCTTCCCTTCCTCCTTTTCCTTCCCTTCCTCCTTTCCCTTTCTTTCCTTCTTTCCTCTTTCCCTTCCTTCTTTCCTTTCTCCTTTCCATTCCATGTATCAATCATCTATCTGTCTATCTTTCTGTCTGTCTGTCTATTCAGCAAAAGTGTTGTAGCATACAGTCCTCTAACTGTTGTTCCAAACGTGGTTTTTCTCAGGAGACAACTGGACTTTCTGGTTTTTCTTTGAAGATGTTTTGCTTCTCATCCAAGAAGCTTCTTCAGCTCTAACTGGATGGTGGGTAATAGAAGTACTACAACCTTTGATGCCAAATTAGCTTCCTATTTGGAAGTGTAGTTTGCATCCTTTTAGAGAGTTGATGAGGCAACTTGGAGGTTTGTCTGTGTCCTTGGGTCACCTGAGTGGTGCAAATGGCTGTGGAGTTAAGGTAAGAGAATGTGAGGCAACTGGCAGTTGGAACAGAGTTATTTTCAGGTGGGGAGGGGGAGTAGGACTCCTTAGCATCAGAGCATGTTAATTACTGTATTAAGAAATACGAATGATCTGATGGTCATTTCAAAAAATACTTCCTTAGAAAGCTAAGAAGTTTGTAGGCTTTATGGTTCTGGAGATTTCTTGATGGTGCATGAGTGGTCTTTTGCTTTTATACATATAGAAGATAAAGAAGATTGCAAGTCAGTTCTCTAAATATTTTTTTTCTTTTTTTCTTTTTCCTCTTCCTATTTTTTCTTTCTTTTCTCTATGTCTGTTTCTTTTAAACTCATTTTGAACTCATTTATCTTTTATTATTGTTAAACATTTTTAAATAAACATAATTTTTAAAAGCTGCAATTGCATCCTTCATGAGACTGAAAGAGGAAATTGTGAAATATATCCCCATATATTTAATCTAAATTTATGTCATCTAACTCATTGATCAAGTGTCATTCTCTGCCTCTTAAAAACCATACATCGTTGGGTTGAATATAAGCTTTGCTCACAAAAGTGAATTCTACAGTATAATTCTACAGTCTCTATGTATACAGGTAGGATATATACTGTTATTTAAAGTCACAAATTTAAAGCTTCACTGTCTTAATAAAGCCTTAATTGCATTGGCCTATAATATAAAGCCTTTTAAAAACTTCACTGACTTAATTACAAAAAGATGAAATTATTACATTACAAAGAAAAATTAAAAGGTATCGGTATTTCTGATTGTGAAGTCTATATTACTTAGAAATTTTACTGGATATTTCAGGAATGTTTTTCATTTTTTCTCTTAAGTGACAGCATCTGTAATAATTTACTTTGAAGAAGAGGTAACAAAGACACTCCAGACCAAGGTTTTCTGAGCCAACAAAGAAATAACCTTCTCTGTTAGCAATAAATGAAATTACAGGTGATTCTCAAAATAATTAAGTAGGATTGCTTCTTTTCCAGGCAAGGAAATAAAAATTATTGAAGCAGGTATATTTTTATTTTCAAAACTAATATGCTGTACACCTGGAATATTAAGGCATGATTGCTCAATATTTTTTAAATGTTAAAACATTCGCTTTTAGATCAGGTACTTTTTAATCATGGATTTTTAGTTTAAAATAGGTACATAAAGTTCTATGTATGAACAGTTTGAAAAAATGATAATGACTATTGAGGTAATAATTATTTAATAAAATTAAGCAATTTGCCTTTCAACATTTAACTATTTAAGCTGTATTTCACAGTTTTAAACCATTATCACGCCAAATTATAATTTAGCCCTAATTCAAAAATGAATTTAAAATAAATCATAGTTCATAAAATGGGGTCCAAAAGAAATGTAACTATGAAGATAATTGTAGGTTCAAAAGCTCAGTTTATCACTCCATGCATTAAAGAGCTCTTGGAAAACAAGAAGAATAAACATTTCTCATAATCGAGGAAATTGTGGAACAGTTTCACTTCTCCTCAGGAGGCCAAAGCTGTTATGTTTTCCCATGGTTAAAAAAAAAAAGTTGGTGAAACCCAGGAGGAAGATAACAGTTTATAAATGATATTTCATGCATACTACATGGCCTTTCTAAAATAATGCAACAGACTTCCCCATATGAGATATATTTCCTAAAATGACATTTTAAGAAAATTAAAATTTATCAGAATTCAGTATAATTTTTATATAGAAGTATATTATACACAGAAAGAGGAAGAGGTTTGGGTAAACCTGTATGATGTCCAGGAGTGGAATGCTACTACCTGTAATAGTGTAGCAGTTCCTAAGAGCATAGAGTTAGACAGAGAGGAGGAATTCTGGGAATTGTAGAATTGTAGCTCAAGAACATCCAGGATAAATTTCTTGCAATCATATGAATTGTGATCAACTCTGTAGTTACACTATTTTCTTCCTTTTCTTGTAATTGAAGCAAATGAGATATGGGAGATGGAATGAGTGAAGAGAAGAAACAGCTGTTTACAGTTATTCAGATTAATTTATAGATTAAAGATTTTGACCACAACATCGGTAAAATACAACTTCACAGAAACCAAAGTGAATTCACTCTGTGAATTCAAAAGACAGAATGCTGATAGAGGAGATTGCTTTGTTACATATTCCTTGGATTAACCTGCAAATGCCTATATATTCTATTTCTCTTTTCAGAAAATGTGGGACATACTATTTCTGTGCCTGCTGGAACATTGTAAAATATAGTATGCTGTGAATCATTCTAAGTAAGTTTTATTGCAAAGATTGAGAATAAATAATAGAGGAAGGATTGCCATTCAGATAAGATTTGTTATTTTATTTTCAGAGGTTGTGGTCCCTGACATTAATGCCAGGCAGCTGGAGGATTTGTTTGGAAGTAGTTAAAAACATACTTCTCCACCCAGAAGTGGGTGTTACCTTTGTCAAAAACAATATAAAAACAGTTGACATTTCACCTAGCAAATAAGTCTTGAAGCAGAATTGCAGAGTATTTCCATATTTTCCTTGGGAGTGTAAGCATGTCTGAGAAGAGAGGAAGGGGAAAAAAGAATAAAGAAAGGGGAAAGGAGAAAGAAACAGATGCTGAAGAAGGTACTTTTTATTTTTAGCACATTTTATTGCATTATAGAAGCTTTTAACAGTATAGCCTATGACAAAGCAAATGTATTAAGAAACCGTTTATATTGTTTTCAAAACTTAAGTTACTTTGTTAAATGCTTTCTGAATTCTGAAGAACAATACCCCTTCCTTCCCAATTTAAGGAAGAACAAATATAAAAATATTTTCTGGGGTGTCCATGTAACAGAAATTTCATACAAAACTTTTGTATATGATGAGAGTTACTGGTATAACTAATTCTCCTTTTGACTGCCAGAACCAATATTAGATTAAATGAAATTCCAGTTAGCATGGTTGGTGATGCCAAAATGGTTGTTTCTGTACATAGCATGTCTACTATTATTCTTCTCTTATAAAATAATTATTCTAGATTATTCTTATCTGATAGCTTGCTTTATTAGCAAAGGTTATTGCAGATGCACATCTAATTGATGGACAGAAAAGGTAAGCAGACTTTCTCTTGCATTCAGTGTTATGGACATAACAGGCATGTAACTTTAATGCTCTTGTTTTTGAGAGAAATAGAGCAATAGGTTATGCAGGAATGCCAGCCTTATTTAATAATGACATCCAAAATGTTGGCAATGATATAACAACTTTTTTTTTCTTCCTGCCCACACATTTTCAGTTGTTGGGATTCTTGGCAATGCCACTGAATGATAAAGTTTGTTTTTGTGAGATCGGCATAAGCTCTGGTCACAGAGTCCCCCTGTAGAGTTCCCCTGTGTCCCATAAAGTTTGTTTAGCTTTCCTTTCTTCTTGTCTCTTGTTAGGTTCCTCACTTCCTTTCATTTCAATGCTGCCTATCATCCACAGCTCCCTGATGCTTGGGGGAGGAACAGCATAGGGACAGAATAGAACTTGTAGAGGCAGGTAGAAACAACATGAAGTACTGTATGGCCACCTACTGAAAGATAATAAAAGAAAGGGCTGTTCTGTTGGATCTTGCTTTGTTTATCTGCTTGTGGATGGAGAGCTATGTATAGGGAAATTGATTATTAAATGCTTTCATGATTCATTAATGTTAGAGAAGATGGAAAGAATAATTATGCTGGCCAGAAAGTCTTTTAGTAACTTTGGAGGAGATCAAGAATGTGTGGGACAGGAACAAAAATGATAATAATGGAAGTTAATATTACTGGGATTCATTGCAAGATGCAACATAGTTGTAATAAGAGATGGATTGTGAACAGCAACAAAATAAATTACAGGCATATAAATCAATTATATTATTCTTACTTTGTAAATGCAATATGATAATACCAGCAACAAATATGCACAGGGTAGTACTTCTGGTTTGCAGGGCTTCGGCGGCAGGCAGGAATCCACGATGGTGCACGGTTTCTGCCTGTGTGCACCGCCAGAGCGCCCCGAGACAGCTGGCTTCGGGGCTAAGCCACCCCGTAGAGGTCAGTGAAGAAGGGGGAGATTCCAGCAGGGTCGAGGAAAGCCGCATCTTTCCTCCCCAGCTGGCTAAACTCCCTTTCCCGAAGGCGGTAGAGCAGCGGTCAGAAATGGCTGCCTCAAAGAAGCCCTCATCCGGAAAAGAATGTGCAGGAGGAAGAAAGTGCTGAAGTGAAAGTTTTGGCTGACTGGGATAAGAAACAACAATTAAGGCATCCTGGAACTCAAATTTTAAAAAAGGATACATCGTTCCCAAAGAAGATTCGGAAGCAGCGAATGAAAGTGAAAAGGGAAAAATAAAATCACTCTCCTTCCTTATGTTGACAGCGAACAGAGATGAATGAGAAATCGGAAAAATCTGCTTTGGCATCAACAGGTATTTAAGCTGGAAGACTTAATGCCAAGGGGATAATAAAGATTTCTGAATATAAAAGGAAAAAAAAAGAGAAGGATATTTTTTTTTTTTGCTGTAAGAGAATAAGAACAGGATTTGGAAGGAGATAGCCTGGAATCTAAAGAATCTAAAGTTAAATTTTAACAGGACTTCTAAAAGATACATTTTAATTGGAACTTTGTAACTAAATACTAACCCCAGGAAGAGAAAGTGAAAAAAGGAAGAAGGTGTCAAAAGAAACAGCTTGTGTGTATTTGGATTGCTTGCTAACTTTGGGACTTTTGGAACTATATTTGAAGGATTAAAAACACTTGGGTGGTTGTTTTAAAAGAAAACAAAAACTCTACAATGGCATCACTTGTGGATGAACTGAAAATAGAATTTAAAAAACTTAAAGAAGAGGAACAAGAAGGGAAGGGCTCTCTTGGTTCCATTTTTCAATTCTTAGAAATGGCGATCTCTACCTACAAGAAATTACAAGAAAAGACTATGCAACAAGAAGATTGGGACAAAGTAGAAACCATTTTAAATGAACAAGTAACTCTACTTGGGGAAGAAAGGGTAAAGAGGGGAAAGAGAATGAAGAATTTGAGACCTAAAAAAACAACCAAAAAAGGGGAAACTAAGGTGAAAAGTGGATATAATGTGAGAAAGCAACAGAAAAAGGGAATATAGAAAAGGGAAATCGAGGTGGAGAGATAAGGGGTAAAAAGGGCAGAGAGAAGAAGCAAAGGAGGAGGGAAGAGAAGAGAAGCTACAAGGGTGTGAAGCAAGATGTAAAGAAACAGGATTTATTTAGAGATAATGGGTAAAAATTTAACTGAAAAAGTGATTCTGCAAAGCTACATATGATTGTATTGTTATATTTGTATTTAGAAATAATGTTAAAAAATTGGAAACAACGTATGATTTAGTGAAACATTTGTGAATAAAATAAATGGAATGAATTAAATGAGAGGATTAATTTAGAAAGGAATGGGAACATTTTAATGACATAATGTTTTAAAATGCAAGTGAAGTGGGGGGGAGGTAATTATGGAAAGTTTATAAGCGTTTCCATAGAAGCATGATACCTATTTGAAAAGTAATGTGTTAAAATGTTTAAAATTTAAATGAATATTAACATTAATGATAGAATTGAATTGGTATAGATCATTGTTTTAATTATATTATATATTTATATTTTTCTTTTCTTTTTCTTTTTAAAATGTAGCGTGTAGCTTTAATGTACTACGCAGAATCCGAATGGAAGTTAAGTTCTATATTAAGTGTTATAATTTTAGGGGAAAGATATAAAAGTGTCATACTCTAATTAATGACCACAGGAGGAATTTTGTTTAATGAGAAAAGGTAATAGACAGTTGAAATAGGACAGACAAAGAATATAAATGTAATGATCTGATTTGAGATGAAACAAATAAAAATAAAATTAAGAAAGTTAAAAGAGGGGAGAAGCTATATAGAAAATGTAGAATGGTAATAAGATATGGAATGGTATATGAAATGAGCATGAATTTGAATTGGTGTCTGTACAAAGAGATGTAACCCGGGATCAGGCTGCTTTCAGAAAAGAGGTTTTATGTTTTTTCATGTTCTGTATTGTGTTTGTTTACGTTTATTTCTAAAAATCAATAAAATTTTCTTCAAAAAAAATATATGCACAGGGTGGAGTTATGAGCATTTCCAATGGAGTAATCTAATTTTAAAATGTTAAGTACCACAGCTTAGCTGTTTTGCATTTATCTTTAATGTTAGAACTGCTGACTTTAGTAAGTTAAATGTAAATCTTGTAGCAATGAGGATGATCCTTTGAAAATTGTCTCCAGGACAAGTGGCTGGTTTGCATTTGGAAAATTGTATTTCTATTCTATATGTTGGGGTCCTTCCAGACCTGAAAAATCAGCTACTGACAGATAGCATCTTGTCTTGACCAAATGTTCCTGTCTTCAAGCAAATAGCTATCTGAATGAAATCAAAATTTTACAGTTGAAAGCTGTGATTTCATGAGCTTTTTTTCCCTGAACAAAACAAAACATCAGTCACCCAGACGGGCAAATATTTTTCAGCTATCTTGACTCACTAGATTAGATGAAAGGCAGGTTGGCATTTCAGAATCCACATGTCTTCCTAGGCTGCGCAAACTGCAATTGACATAATTTATGTACTGCACTAAACCAGGTTTGTTTAATCAGAGTTGGTTGATTCATACATAAAGCTAAGCCACAGATCACAGTTTACAAATAATGATAGCTAGATATACATATCTCATTGGCACCGATGTCTGTATCTTTTCAACCTCAATTATGAGAGTTATAGTTTCTTTGTTTGGTTTTTAAAAGTATTCAGTTCCTCCATGAGCTGCTCCCAGGGATGGCCAAATTCAAAAAAGGTAAGGAGGTAAAAAATGTAAGGAGCTCCACCAATTTAATAACTGTGTTGAAGAAGGAAATGAATTTCCCTCTTCCACTCCACTTTTGCAGATGACTGCTTTGAATCTACTTGGGTAAATTTTAACCATTTCTTTTCTGACTTCCATTAGATGTGCAACAATATATGCTTACCTAAAAATAGTTATGTTTATGGAAGTCAAATGCACTGGAGCATTATTAGGATAAATAAAATGTATATTTGCCACATGCCAAATTACTGATTAAATATTTGTAGGGCCCAAGGCAAGAACATCTAATAAAGATGCTGTACCAATCTTCCAGTAAAATGAGAATCAATTATTAAAGCAGCTCCTGAACTATTACAGGTGTGTATGAAATGGAAAATGTTTTGTTTTCTGTTTGGCAAAAAACAGTTCCTCTTAAAATACTGGCTACAGTCCAGTGGAAAAAAACTTGTGATGGCTCAGGTATTCTAAATTTTTGCAAAACAAAATTCTAAATGTTTGGATTATTCTAGTTATAGGGAACACTGGAACTCAGAGTAAGCTCTTTGGCCTTTAGTTTTCCCCTCAGGGATAAACATCAGATGGGGATGGCAAATAAGAGTCAACATGCATTGTCACCCTACCTATTTAAAGTTCCTGACAGTTGCAAGCTAAGAAAAAGAAAATAATAAAAAAAATTAATAATAAAACAATAAAATATTTGCTGAAGTTGAACAAAAGTTGCTGTTGCTCAATATTTGCATACATAACATGAACACTACAAAAGACCATAAATACACTTACTACATTTATAATTACCAACAGATTGTATGAACTAGCAACACCTGTATTTAAATGCTCTGAAAACATAGTATTAACAAAACACAAGAGTATGCAAATGCCACACCTACATCAAAGCCCAGCACAGAGTTTTTACATTTTTAAATACATCCTGGAAGTTCAACATCAATAAGACACAAGAATATATACAGAGCATGTATGCACCTGCCCATCCACAGCTATAAGCTCACTGCTCAAACTAATTAACATACCAGTGATGATCTCATAGATCTGTGATGGCAAACCTATGGCACATGTGCCACAGGTGGCATGCAGAGCCATTTGTATGGGCATGCGAGCCCCAGCCAAACTTATCAGTGCTGCATATGCACGTGCCTTCCAGATGATTTTTGGCCCGTTTGAGGCCTTTTTTGGCCCCTCAGAGGCTCGAGGGAAGCCTCTGCAGCCTTTGGAGGCCGAAAAATGGGCCTGTGTCGTCACTTCCGGTATCTCCTGGGCCTGTTTTCCAGCCTCCAAAGGCTGCAGAGGCTTCCCTTAAGCCTCTGGGAGGTCGAAAATCAGCTGGGAGGTGTGCGCATGCACAGTGCAGATAAGGGGGTGTCATGGAGGGATTGTGCGTATCAGGCGGAGCTCCATTCAAAACCCAGGAAAGAAATACTTAGACTATTTAGTTTAGAGAAAAGATATCTTTTACTGAAAGTGAAATGGTAGCAACCAAAGAATTCTGAATCTGAGAAATTAGGCGCGCAATTCACATATACAAAGTGATGGAGATGTTCCCACCCCCAATAGTTCAGATGACACTTCCAATTAGAAGTTGTGAATAGGATCATGTGGGCATCTTCAGGTGATGATGAGGCCTCTGTCCGTTGAACTTGGCATATTTTGATAACGGGTTGCAGTTGCGCAGAGAAAAGAAAGCTAAGTGAGAAATAGAAACCTAACTCTATTGTATGCTTCCCCCCCATTTACACAACAGAAGAATGTAACACCTCCAGCTCACTTCCCAAACTTTCCCTTCCTCCCCTTCCCCCCCCCCGTTTCTTATGACAACCGAAAGATGCAAAGCAATAGTAGAAGATCTTGAAAGCTGACATTCGGCCCTCCTAGAAAAAGGAAAACCATCAGTCCTAGAGGAGAGAGAGGAGAAAATATAAAGACAATTATTAATCATTCAGCAATTACAAAACAATACACTCCTTAGGCTTATCAGGATACTTGGAACGAAATGCTTTGATCAACCTAGGGGCTTTAATGTCAGTTTCGTTAACCCATTCGGCTTGCGAAGAAGGGAAATGTTTCCAGGCTACAAGATACTGGAGTCGACCTCTCCATTTGCGAGAGTCCAGAATTTCTTTAACTTCAAAATGTTGTTCACCTTCAATCAGTATTGGTATGGGAGGGTCAGCTTGGATGGGTCTTAAAACAGAAGTACGTTCAGGTTTTAGCAAACTAACATGGAAAACCGGATGAATTCGTCGAAGAGTTTTGGGTAAGTTCAGCTGGACTGTTACAGGATTTATAATCCGTTCAATCGTGAAAGGACCAACATACTTAGGACCAAGCTTCTTTGATTTTTGAGTGGTCTGCAGGTATCTGGTGGATAGGAAAACCTTGTTGCCCACTTTATATTCTTTCTGTGGAGATCTTTTCTTGTCTGCAAATTTCTTATGAGTTTGATGGGCCTCATCTAATGCTTTGCGTGTCACTGGCCAGTTAAGTTGGAGTTGAGTTATCCATTCATCCAATGAATGGATGTTAGGTTTTTCACGAGGAAGTTCAGGTATGGGAACAAAATCTTGTCCTAAAGCCACTTTAAATGGAGTAAATCCAGTACTACTGTGTACGGAGTTGTTATATGCCACTTCGGCAAACGGTAGTAATTCGGACCAGTTATCTTGTTGATAATTTATGTAACTTCTAAGATATTGTTCTAACACTGCGTTAGTCCTCTCACAGGCCCCATTAGTTTGGGGGTGGTGGGCGGAGCTTAACCCCTGGGCGGAGCCTATTAACTTCAGGAACTCTTTCCAAAAATTTGAGGTAAACTGGACCCCTCTGTCAGAGATTATGTGTTCCGGAATGCCGTGTAACCTATAGATATGTGAAATAAACAGTTTAGCCAGCGTCTCAGCAGAGGGAATCTTGGAACAAGGTATGCAATGTACTTGTTTGGAAAACAAATCAGTCACTACCCAGATGACCGTGTTTCCACCACTTTCGGGTAATTCTACTATAAAGTCCATAGAGATTTCTTTCCAGGGAGTCATTGGTCTAGCTACATTTTGTAACAATCCTATTGGCTTACCAGGAGGTCTCTTTGCCGAAGCACAAATCGGACAGCTAGCTACATAAGCTTCAATGTCCTTCTTTAAAGTAGGCCACCAGAATTGCCACTTAACCAGATGTAAGGTCTTCACAAATCCGAAGTGGCCAGCTGCTTTAGAATCATGAGCCTGTTGTAGTATTTGGCCCCTCAGCACCTGTGGCACATACAACTTGCCCCCCAATGGCAGCAAACCATGTCTAATTGTATAGTCACTTGAATGAGCCAGGAACCATTCATCCAGTTTTAAAGCTTCTTTTAATTGTTCGGTTAGGTCATTTGATAAAACCACTTCTTGGTTCTTCCTTTGGGCTCTGGTGATCACTGGGGCAGCTAGATGTTTGACTGAGACAATTGGGCTTATCACCTACTGGCGCATACTATTATATTGGGGTAGTCTAGAGAGAGCATCCGCCATGAAGTTCTTCCCGCCTGGAATGTACTTCAAGGAGAAATTGAACCGCTTGAAATACTGGGCCCAGCGAACTTGTTTAGGGGACAGTTTCCGGGGCGTTTTTAAGGCTTCCAAATTCTTATGATCAGTCCATACCTCAAATGGGTGTTTTGCTCCTTCCAGGAAATGTCTCCAGGTCAGCAAGGCCTAACGAACTGCAAAAGCTTCTTTTTCCCAGACGGCCCATCTTCTCTCTGTTTTAGACAGCTTACGGGAGGTATACACACAAGGCTGTAAGGTCCCTTTCTCGTTGACTTGAAGTAATACCGCTCCAATAGCCACATCACTTGCATCGGCTTGAATCACGAAAGGAGTGTCCATATCCGGGTGCTTCAGCACTGGTTCTGCAGCAAATAGTCGTTTTAGCTTTTCAAAAGCAGCTTGGCACTCCATGGACCACTCCAGCGGCTTTCCTGCCCTTGGTTTCACCTCCCCTTTTGTTTTCAAGAGATTTGTGATGGGCATTGCTATCTTAGCAAACGTCGGGATGAATTGCCGGTAAAAATTTGCAAATCCCCAAAAGCTTTGAAGTTGTTTTCTGGTGCGTGGTGGAGCCCATTCCAGAATGGCATGCACCTTCTCTGGATCCATCTCTATGCCTTCAGATGAAATGCGATATCCCAAATAGTCAATTTTGTCTTGGTGGAATTCACACTTTGACAATTTAGCATACAACTTAGCGGCACACAGTTTCTGTAGAACCGACCGCACTAACTTCACATGTTCATCCAGAGTTTCCATGTAGATAAGCATATCATCACGATAAACCAGAACCCCCCTGTATAAATGTTCATGTAACACTTGATTGATCATTTGCATGAATACAGCTGGGGCCCCTTGTAAACCAAAAGGAAGAACATTGAATTGGAAGTGACCCATCGGGCAGTTAAAAGCGGTCTTCCACTCATCCCCTTCCTTAATTCGTATTCGGTAGTATGCTTCTCTCAAATCCAACTTCGTGAAAATCTTTCCCTTCGCTAAATGGGCCAACGTGTCCTTCATCAAAGGAAGGGGTACACGTTTTCCACAGAAATAGCGTTCAAATTTCTGTAATCTACCACCAAGCGTTTGGAACCATCTTTCTTTTCCCGGAACAACACTGGGGCCGCTACTCGGAGTCTAGAAGGTTGAATGAAACCACGTTCCAGATTTTTATCAATAAACAATCTTAGCTCTTCCAATTCCCGTGGGGTCATTGAGTACAACTTTGGTTTCGGGAGCTTCACCCCAGGCAAAATCTCAATAGCACAGTCTGTTGGCTGATGAGGCGGAAGCTCATCCGAGGCCTTCTCACTGAACACTTCTTTTAAATCCCAATAATCTTTGGGAATTTTCTCCTCATCTTTCACGTGCTCAGTACCTGTGGAAGCTATTTCAATTAGGTCCTCAGGCTTCGGCTGGGATCTGGCCCCTCCTCTCGGTCACTGCTTTGTGCGTATGCGCAACAACCCCTTTCTCCAGTTAACCTGGGGGTTCCATTTCCGGAGCCAGGGCAATCCCAGTATTAATGGTTCCTCCGTCCCAGGGACCACAATGAAACGCAGGGTCTCATCATGCTCTCCCATGATCATTTCTATAGGTTCCGTAACAAAACGGGCGGGGCAACCTCTAGCCACTGATCCATCTACTTGGCAAAAGGAATTGGGCATCTTCAAAGGTTTTAACTTTAGGCCCATTTTCTTCACTACTTCCATGTTGATTATACACCTTGTGCACCCAGAATCTAACAGGGCTAGCATTTCCCCTTCGACCCCTGAATTGGGTACCCTCAACTTCACCGGAATGGTCATAGGGCCCATGCTTGGACTTACCAGGAAGTCGTCTTCCGAGTCAGAATCCTCCTCCTCAGGGGTCACTGGGGCTTCTGATTCCTCTCCTGCGGGAGGGGCGACCTCTGCTGTCTCTTTTGACTTTAGTGCTGTTTCGTGAGGCTTCGCTGGGGACTTTTCAGGTTTCTTTCCTTCCTTTGGCGCCCCCTTTGGCTCCAACTTGACTCTGCAGTTCATAGCCCGGTGACCTTCTCTCCCACATCGAAAGCAGGCCGAGGGGTTGGGTCTTGCCGCCACTCCTCCCTTCTGAGGTTTAGGAGCCTCTTGAGGACGTGGGGGGGAAAACTTGCTCGTAACCTCCACGCCGTTTACTTCGGATTAAATCAATCTCCACTTCTTCTGCCAGCAAGTACCACATCTGTAAGTCATTGGGGTCTCTTCTAACAGTGCATCTCTGGTACACATCTTCATTTAAACCATCTTTAAACAGTTCTATCAGGGCTTCTTGGGGCTAGTCTCGGAAATGGCCAGCTAACTGTCTAAATTCTTGGGTGTAGTCAGCCACAGACCTCCGCCCCTGTTTTATCGTTTTCATCCTAATTCGGGCCTTGCGCTCTGCCAATGGGTCCTCAAACCTAGCCCGCAGTGCAGCCATGAATAGGTTATAATTCAGCAACTGAAGAGCATTATCATTATGCAAGGTCACCATTCACTCTGCCGCTATTCCCTCCAGAGCCCTGGTAACACACCTCAATATGGCTGCTTCTGAGGGAAAATCCTCCCCATATTCTTCCATATGGCTCCAAACTTGAGCTAGGAAAAATCCCAAGATTTTGGGATCCCCCCGTATTTTACTTCTAACGGAGGCAGCCTAGGAGCTCTACGCCTTCTAGGAATCACACCTCCCGCTGAAGGCCCCGAGGCTGCTGCTGGATCGGGTTGATTTATGGGAGAGGGAGTTGCTCTGCTTCTTCTGGCTGGGGCTACTTCCCCTCCCCCTTCATACCTTTGTGCAGCTTGAGGTTGTTCAAAGGCTTCATTAAGGAGTCTCCTGGCTTGATCCAGCAAGAGTTCCCTCTTTTCCTTCTCTTGCCAAGGCTCCTCTTTTCCACGCCGGCGGGTAGTTGTGACCCCGGGGGGGGGCCCTTCTCCGGATCTTTCCAACCAACTCCCACTGACCATCTGGGCTTCACAGCTGGATCCTCTTCCAAACTGAGCTCTGCTAGCGATTGGGCCTCCTGCACCAGCACAGAATCTTGCCCTCCAATGGCTCCCGGATCCTCTTGGTCACTATTTGAAGATGACATGATGTCCAGGCCCCCTCAGAAGAAAATTGGGTATTCTCTCCAGGTGGGCTGGTGGGAGATTCAGAATAATGTCAGGCGGAGCTCCATTCAAAATCCAGGAAAGAAATACTTAGACTCTTTAGTTTAGAGAAAAGATATCTTTTACTGAAAGTGAAGTGGTAGCAACCAAAGAATTCTGAATCTGAGAAATTAGGTGCGCAATTCACATATACAAAGTGATCGAAATGTTCCCCCCCCTAATAGTTTAGATGACACTTCCAATTAGAAGTTGTGAATAGGATCATGTGGGCATCTTCAGGTGATGATGAGGCCTCTGTCCGTTGACCTTGGCATATTTTGATAACGGGTTGCAGCTGCGCAGAGAAAAGAAAGCTAAGCAAGAAATAGAAACCTAACTCTATTGTATGCTTCCCCCCCCCATTTACACAACAGAAGAATGTAACACCTCCAGCTCACTTCCCAAACTTTTCCTTCCTCCCCCCCCCCCATTTCTTATGACAGCCGAAAGATGCAAAGCAATAGTAGAAGATCTTGAAGGTTAACAGTGCGTGCATGTGCAGGGGGAATGGGGGCATGGGGGAGTGCATGCATTGCCTTCTGCGTGCTGGCATGTGAGCACACATATGCAAGCGCGCACACAATTTTCGGCATAGGAGCTCAAAAGGTTAGCCACCACTGTCATAGATGTAGCAGACCACTTCAATCATGGCTGATTCAATTGCTTCTAACAATTCTGATTCTCTAGGAACTGAGCAGTCCATCACAATCTTTAGCTTTGAGCCATATGCTTAAAAAATGGCTGCTTTGTCATGCATGCCAATATACCATCCAGTCTAAACCAATGGCAGCAAAGATGTGCTGAAATAGCCAAGTTTAAGGGTTTTTTAAAGCATCCCAGTTAAAAACCACAAAACCCAAAACCCAGTCTTTTTTTGAAAGGGCCAAAAACATTTGAAACAATGCTTTGCTACATGACAAGCTTTACTTTGAATAAGAAATAAATCAATCATAAATTATATTTTATTCTGAACTTGAAGCAAAAGGGCTTGTCCTAACAGCAGCACTGTCCACTTTTATAGGTCACATCCTTATGACATAGCCTCATCCTCAGCCTTGAGCCCACCACAAGAACAGCATACACTCACATTGAGTTCTTTTAGTTTAAGTGTCCCGCTTTCTCATTTCTCCCAGCAAATGTATTGTTGCACATAGAATGAACATTGCTACCACCGTGCAGAGGTGGTATTCAGCAGGTTCTGACCAATTCTGGAGAACCAGTAGCGGACATTTTGAGTATTTCAGAGAACCGGCAAATACCACCTCTGACTGGAGATTTTACAGTATCTTTCCCCTGTCATGCCCAACAAGCCACGCCCACAGAACTGATAGTAAAAAAAATTGAATCCCACCACTGCCACTGTGGTAGTCCTGTCCAGTTTCTGTTGACTACTGTGGCTGCTATAGACACATCCCCTCCTCCTCTCTGTTCTGTGGACATTGTTTTCTAGCAAAAGTCTGTTTTAGAAGTGAAAAAGTTTAGTTTTCAAACTAAAGGCCCTGTCCCACTGCACTTATGGATGCAAAGAGGATGTAAAATGTTAAAAAAAAGCTTGCCATCCGTTGGAAACTGCTATGCATCTGTTTTGTACTCATTGCATACGTGTTTCATACGCTTTATCTGTCAAGCATCCGTCCACTGCGATTTCATCCGTGCAAGAAGTTTTGAGCTGCACAAAACTTTGTGAACGGATGAACTTTCCGCCGTGTATGATGTAAATCCGTGAAATATGAGCAACAAACGTTCTATGTCCGTTTATTATCCGTTAAACGTCCGCTGTATCCTCTCTGCATCCTCTGGCCATCCCTTCAACTCATATCCGCTGCAGCTGAAAACATGAATACTACCCATGTCCGTTCTTTTCCGTTCTTTTCCGTTCTGTTTATGCAAATTTTCGCCACTTTTTGGAGTGGATGACAACGGATGGAGCCACCCCCAAAATTTTGCTCGTCCGCTGTGTCCTTTATGCGTATGTTTTGCGTCCGTCGGCCAGTGGGACCGGGCCTTAAAGCAAAAAGAATCACTTCTCCTGCCATTGCTACAATACAGCACATGTTACATTTCCTAACAATTCCAAAAAATCTTTTTAAACACATAAACTATGAGAGAAGGAGGGAGAGGGAGAGGGAGAGAGTGTGTGTTGGGAGCCTTATTCTTGTGTAATGGTAGTTAATTAATACTGCCTAAAAGTTACAAAGCTCACTTCTCCAATTGGAGGTTCATAGTATTTATTGGGGTGGTACATCATCAATACAAGCTTTTGTAATGTTTTTTTTTAATACTTCTTTTTAGAATCCCTTTTAATAGAGGAATAGTTTGAAAAAAGTGATTGAAAAAAGTGATAATGGGCTTTCAACTAAGGGATTCGAATGAAGGACTGTCATTTTAAAATATGTACATATAACTGCGACAATTGATCGATTTATTTTGCTGTTACTCTTGCCTACCTGCTTTTTTAATTCATTTTTGTCAGAATCTAAATTGTAAGCTAATTACGAGTGGGTCTTATTATTCTTATAATATTTTAGTTGAATACCTAGAGGTACTTGCATAATATGCTATACTTAATTTAAATCTTAGCCTCTCATCTAAGCTTATTCTATTTATTCATAGTTTAGACTGTTGTGCCAATCTCTACAGAAATAAATTACTCTATTTTTTGGAGTATAAGATGCACTTTTCTACTCCCAAAATTGGGTGGAAATGTCTGTGCATCTTATACAGTAAATGTCGCTTAAGCCCCACCCACCCACCAGCCCCCACCTTTGGCCTCTGCCTCTCAACAATTTGCCTCCTTGCAGCAAACAGCAAATAGCCTGTTTCAGCTTCAGCACAGCCTGATTAGCACAAGCAGCTGATTGTTGGTTGGATCAGCCTCCAGAAGATCAGCTGTTTCAGGCTACAGAGATTGCTATAGCCTATTGCCGCCTCCGTGCCCCCCATTTTCGGCCTCCCCATCCCATTTTTGGCCTCCACATGGGTTATTCTCAGTCTCCACATGCTCCATTTTCCTTCCATTCCGATCCCCGCTTCCTGGAATGGGCCAAAAATAGGGTGCGCAGCGAAGGCTGAAAATGGTGTGTGTGTGCAGAGGTGGCAATAGGCTATGGAAGGGTAGGGAAACTTGACTCTTTTATCACTTATGGACTTCAACTCTCAGAATTCCTGAGTGAGCCATAAAAAGTTCCCCATCCCTGGCCTACTGGTTTTTCTGTTGTGGGGAAAGTCAATTTTTGACTGGAATGGGACTGTTTAACATACAAATGTAGGATATATTCTTTATGAATATAAAGAATATACATTTAATACATATCAAGGATATGTCCTACATTTGTATATTAAACAGTCCCATTCCAGTCAAAAATTGATTTCTCCCACAACGGAAAAACCAGTAGCCCAGGGATGGGGAACTTTTCATAGCTCACTTCGGAATTCTGGGAGTTGAAGTCCATAAGTGATAAAAGAGCCAAGGTTTCCTACCCCTGGGCTATGGCCTGAAACAGCTGATTGTTGGGAGGCTGATCTAGCCAACAATCAGCCTCTAGTGCTAATCAGGCTGTGCTGAAAAGGAAAATGAAACAGGGTGTTTGCTGTTTGCTGCAAGGAGGCAAGTTGCTGGGAGGCAGAGGTAAATATTTTTTATCTTGTTTTCCCCCCAAAAAGCTAGATGTGTCTTATACTTTGGAGCATCTTATACTCTGAAAAATATGGTATTTCAGAAGGCAGATTACTTCAGAAATTAGTTTAAGCATGTTGTACAAAAATTGCCAATAGTTCTGTTGATGTCTTGATTCTAGGGGAAGAATGATTGGGATCATAGAATATTGAAATGGAAGATATAACATATGATGTGAAAAATATAGAAAGGTTGGATGAAGAGATGAACTTTAGATAACACTTGCCCCAAAATAAGGCTACAACAAACCTTATTGATGAAGAAAAGAAAAACAATATTGCATGTTTAGGAGAAGAACTGCTGGACTTAAAACCTCATTGGAATTGGAATTTCAAGTGATGGGAAATCACTTTAAAGTGGGCGACCAATTGGACTTTATTTAACCATTTATAATTGTTAGGAACAAACATGCACTGAGATACATGGGGGATCAGATGGAATGAAAACAAAATTCCAAAATAGTTTTATGCAAAAAAACATTAGTAACTTGAGATCAGAAACTGAGTCTGAATAGATAGTGGCTGCTTAGAATCACTGATCTTTTCAGATGGATATTCATCTAGCTTGCAAGCTTAAGAATAGGAGAAAAGTGAGATGGTGAGAAGCATCTTGAGATGTTTAAGAATAAAATATTATCTACAGCTCTGATTGCAGAAGCAGAGGGAGCTTTTGGGGAGTAGCTGAGAATGCAGCTTCATTTAGCCAATTTTCCTACTTCGGACAATAAGCCAATAATGCAAGCATAATCATTAATAATGAAAAAGAAAGGATTTTTATCACAAGAGGGAAGCACAATAATATTACAGATAATTTTTGCTACAGTGAAAGCAGAAGTATCTTTAAAAATACATTAAAACTGCTGCTTGGGAGACAAAAATTTCCATGGGGAGATTATCTCTAGTGGCAATTATTTCAATAAAAACAGGAGAGAAAATCTCTTCAGAGATTTGTATCTCTGTGTCTGTGTGTGGGCATGAGAAAGTGAGCAAGTGAGAAGGAGGAAATTGTTGGCTATAGGGGCAAATTATGGAATTAATTCTTGTGGGGAAATGTAGCTGCATGTCCTCAAATAATCAAATAGCTATCAAGCTGACCAACATGTTTGAAAACTACTACCAACATGCTAACATGCTAGTTTTGTGGATTTTAGTTCTGCGTTTAACACAATTCTTCCATGTACAGGTAAAACTCGAAAAATTAGAATATTGTGCAAAAGTTCATTTATTTCACTAATGCAACTTAAAAGGTGAAACTAATATATGAGATAGACTCATTAAAAGCAAAGCAAGATAGTTCAAGCCATGATTTGTCATAATAGTGATGATTATGGCTTACAGCTTATGAAAACCCCAAATCCACAATCTCAGAAAATTAGAATATTACATGCAATCAATAAAACAAGGATTGTACATAGAACAATATCGGACCTCTGAAAAGTATAAGCATGCATACGTACTCAGTACTTGGTTTGGGCCCCTTTTGTAGCAATTACTGTCTCAATGCGGCATGGCATGGAAGCTCTCAGC
Source organism: Laticauda colubrina (assembly GCA_015471245.1). Classification (NCBI taxonomy): domain Eukaryota; kingdom Metazoa; phylum Chordata; class Lepidosauria; order Squamata; family Elapidae; genus Laticauda; species Laticauda colubrina. Next base: position 4,419,463 of record BLBF01000031.1, read on the forward strand.
CTGTGGCACTGTTGAGGTGTTATGGAAGACCAAGATGCTTCAATAGCGGCCTTCAGCTCTTCACTGTTCGGTCTCATGTCTCTCATCTTTCTCTTGGCAATGATCCATAGATTCTCCATGGGGTTCAGATCAGGCGAGTTTGCTGACCAATCAAGCACAGTAATCCCACAGTCATTGAACCAGGTTTTGGTGCTTTTGGCAGTGTGGGCAGTTGCCAAGTCCTGCTGGAAAATGAAGTCAGCATCCCCATAAAGCTAGTCTGCGGAAAGAAGCATGAAGTGCTCCAAAATCTCCTGGTAGATGGCTGCATTGACCCTGGACTTAATGAAGCACAATGGACCAACACCAGCAGATGACATAGCTCCCCAAATCAATACAGACTGTGGAAACTTCACACTGGACTTCAAGCATCTTGCAGTGTGTGCCTCTCCATTCTTCCTCCAGACTCTGGGTCCTTGGTTTCCAGATGAGATGCAAAAGTTGCTCTCATCAGAAAAGAGGACTTTGGACCACTGAGCAACAGACCAGTTCTGTTTTTCTTTAGCCCAGGGAAGACACTTCTGATGTTGTTTGTTGTTCAGGAGCGGCTTGATAAGAGGAACACATTTGAAGCCCATGTCCAGGATCCGTCTGTGTGTGGTGGCTCTTGATGCATTGACTCCAACCTCAGTCCACTCCTTGTGAAAGTCCCCAACACTTTTGAATGGCCTTTTCCTGACAATCCTCTTCAGGCTGCAGTCATCCCTTCTGCTTGTGCACCTTTGTCTTCCACATTTTTCCCTTCCACATAATTTTCTATTAATGTGCTTTGATACAGCACTTTGGGAACATCCAACTTCTTTTGCAATTACCTTTTAAGGCTTTCCCTCCTTATGGAGGGTGTCAATGATGGTTTTCTGCACAACTGTCAGGTCAGCAGTCTTTCCCATTCCTACTGAACCAGCCTGAGAGACCATTTAAAGGCTCAGGAACCCTTTGCAGGTGTTATGGCTTAATTAGCTGATTAGAATGGGACACTTTGAGTCTAGAATATTGAACCTTTTCACAATATTCTAATTTTCTGAGATTGTAGATTTGGGGTTTTCATGAGCTGTAAGCCATAGTCATCTCAATTATGACACATCACGGCTTGAACTATCTTGCTTTGCATGTAATGAATCTATCTCATATATTAGGTTCACCTTTTAAGTTGCATTACTGAAATAAATGAACTTTTACATGATATTCTAATTTTTCAAGTTTCACCTGTAGACTAGTGTCTAAACTTCTGGACCTTGGGCTTTCTAATTCAATGTGCCTTTGGATTATGGATTTCCTGTCTGGCCGCTCACACAGGGTCAGATTAAGTAATCATACCTCTTCAGCCCTTATTCTTAACATTGGTATACCATAGGGTTGCATGTTGAGTCCCTTACTCTATACTTTTTATGTGCATGACAGCATTCCCACTCACGTTAGTAATACTATTGCTAAATTTGCAGATGATACAACAGTGGTGGGACTTATCTCCGGGGGGGATGAGTCTGCCTACCAAGATGAGGTGGACCGGTTGCTTTCGTGGTGTGGTGACAACAACTTAGTCCTCAACACCAATAAGACCAAGGAGCTTATAGTGGATTATAGAAGGAACAGATCAGACATCCAGCCCTTGCTTATCAATGGAGACCGAGTGGAGCAAATGGCCAGTTTTAAGTTTCTGGGTGTTACCCTAAAAGTGTACCAGACCTGGGATGCCCACATTGCAGCCCTGGTCAAAAGGGCCCAGCAGAGATTATACTACCTGAGGCTTCTCACAAAACAACAACTGAATGAGAAACTGCTGGTGACCTTCTACGGTTGCACCATAGAGAGCATTTTAACATACTGCACCTCTGTATGGTTTGCCAATTGCACAGTGGCAGATAGGAAAGCACTCCAAAGGGTTAATGTCATTGCACAAAAGATCATTGGTTGCCCTCTCCCCTCTTTAGAAGAGCTTTATAACACCTGCTGCCTTAAGAAAGTTCAAAACATTCTCAAAGATCCATCTCATCCTGGGAACCCTTTTTTTAACTATTACCATCTGGTAGATGGTACAGAATAATAAAAACAAGGACAAATAGGCTGAAAAACAGCTTCTATCCCAGGGCAGTTGCTCTTTTGAATTCTGCTGTGTAGTGCAGTGTTGGTATGGTGTTGTGGGTTTCCGGTTCAATGTGTAGAGGGGGAAGGATGTGTGTTTGTGTTTATTTTCATGGTCATGGTCATGATGTGCACTGAAGATGGTGTTTGATTTCGTTGTACGTGGTGCAATAACAATAAAGTAAACTAAATTCAATACACAGGTGCTGAATATTCAACGTTGCAGTTGAAAATTGAGAACAAGTAATACTAGTCAGTGGTTGTTTTTTTTAAACGTTAGAGAGATACTAAAGGGTTCAATGGTTTCTTTAATCTTACCAAAGCTTAAGGAACTCATTTGATCCCTTTGGAAATTAAGCGCATGGAATGTTTCCCATTAAGAGCAAAATGAAGGCTTTGAATCTCTGCAAGATACGGCACAGATTTTGCCCCTTCTTCACCTTAAAAAGGATAAAAGTCATATCTGGAAACATCAGCTTCTCCAATTCCAGAGATAGCCCCAGTTCTCTTCCCATCTGTTTTCTGGTAGGCCTAAAACTATATTTCTACCCTAGTGGATGTCAGTCAAGCTCCAGTTACCTTGACATTTTAATATGTATTAATTTACTTTTGTGAGAAAGAGAAAAGAAAGAAGTTATTTGTGATAACATTGTTCCCTAAAATCGATCCAAACCTAGAACTTATCTTCTGTTTAAGTGATAACTTCCTGCCACATTGCCAGAGTTTCTATTTATTCTTAGTAATTAGGATTGTCATTATATTGTTCAAAATGTGGCGAGAAATGAGGCTAGTCAGATGGAGCAATTCAGGTCATCCTGAATTTTGCTGTTTATATCCCTTTGTCCAATTTGGGCCATGACCAATTCAGACAATGTGCTGATGACATTTGATCCATGATGAGGTTAGTATTGCCGCCTTCCAGTAGGTTTTAACAGTCTGGAAGGACCATCCCTGTAAATTGTAAATTCTCCTAAACCTAATTTTTTTTCTGAAGGCTTAGATGAAGTTACACCTTAAATCAGTTATAGCAATTATTTTTCACTTTATCCCTTTCCCCTTGGTCTGAAATCCCTGAAATTTCAATCATAATCTGTGCAATCCTTCTCTTTACAAACTGTGCAATTAAAAATTATAAGGATAGGTTCAGAGATACCCATTGTGTCAACACATTTCACAAATTTGCTGATAATTTTTTTGGGGAAATATTAAAAGGGATTCACAGCTATTCTGAAACCAGGTTTTCCATAATACAATCAATGGCTGGAGGCTCGGGGGCTGCAATTTTGCCTTCCAACTTTCTTTAGTACTTCAGTAAGTCATCTAGTTATATAGTTATGTGAGTGAAAGGAAAAAACCATTTGGGGAAGACAATTAAGAGGAGTGGAATCAGAGCAGGGTTTCTGCTTATGTTTCATTCTTAATTCTGAAGGAAAAGAATAAAAAAAACCCAACAACTGAAATTCAGTAATATTGTCATCAAAATTCACAGCAGCATTTTTGAATGGGATACTGCATGTAACCTGTGGCACATCATATCATAATAGGTAAAGAAATAAGAGATGGAGCCTAATCAATGGTGGGATTCAAATTTTTTAACAACTGGTTCTGTGGGCGTGGCTTGGTTGGATGGTATGGCTTAGTTCGTGGGCATGGCCAGGTAGTTGTGTCACCTGAGATGGGTGCGGCTAGGGGGCCATGTGACTGGATGGGCATGGCCAAGTGGCCATGTGACTGGCAAACCAAATCCAAGTGGTCTTCACTTAATGGCCGGTTGCTTAAGCAAGTGTTCTAATTTATGATTGACCTTCCCAAAACTACTTGAACTGTTTTTGGAGTTTTGACAGCCATGTACACACACACGCACACACACACACACACACACTTATGACCAATTACAACATCCAGCACAGTCGTGTGACTGAGATTTCCTATGTTTTTTGGCAGTTTCCAACAATTCCTTCTGGTTTCCAGTTAAAAATGCCAATTGGGGAAAATGAACTTGTTTAACAACCACAGTTTTTGCTTAATCACCGCAGGGTTCATTTAACAACCATGGTGTTTGCCTAACCCAGGGGTTTGCAACCTTAAACACTCAAAGAGCCATTTTTCTATTTTCTTTTAAACAAGTATCTCTCTCTGTGTGTGTCTCTTTCTTTCTCCCTCTCTCTTTCTCATCTCTCTCTCACACACACACCTTTTTCTCTGTCATCCCTCTTTTTCTTTCTCCCTCCCTCTTTCTCATCTTTCTTTCTTTCTCATCTCTTTAAACTCATCTCTCCCTTTCCCTCCTCTCTTTTTCTTTCTCCCTCTCCCTCTCTTTCTCATCTTTCTCTCATCTCTCTCTCTCATCTCTTTCTCTGTCTCATGTCTGTCTCATCTCTTTCTTTCCCTTTGTACTTCCATTTCTCCTTCAAAGGCTAGGAGAGTGATACCCACCTGAAACAAAAACTCATTTGGATGAAACCAGCCTTTGCCATCCCGCTTATTCAACCCAACACACACACACACAAATTTAAGCAAACTTTGGAGACTTTAGAATCAGAAGGTACCTTGGAGATCTTATAGTTCAACCTTCTGCTCAAGGCAATAGACCTCATACATATGCACATTCGCAGACATCCTTGGATTCCCGACTTTGGCTGCAAGAACTGCAGGCAGCCTTCCCCACCACCCACTTCCTCCTTCTGTCGCCCCATGCAAGGTGGGAGGCCTGACAGAAAGCACTTGGCCCAAACACACAGCCCTCCATGACAGAGCCCTTCCCTGGTAGCAAAGCAAGAACTTACTGATCCATCCCAAAGGAGAGCTCCAGAGAGGTGGCGGCAGTGCTCCAGGAAGGTGGCCCATGTGAAACTGTCTTGTGCAGCACAGTGAAATTTATTTTAGCAATCGGAATTTGCTGCCTTAGGTCCCATAAGTCCCACTCCCCTCAGGAAAGGGCTCTGAGTGGAGAGAAAAAAGCTTATCTGCCGCCCATGCCCTTTCCCGATGGGAACGGGACTTGCAGGACCCAAAGCTAAATATCTCTAACTCTCGCTCTCCTACCAAGAGCAGCAGGAGAGAGAAGCAGCCTCTGACTCGCAGCCCAGGGAGCTGCACCATGCCTTTAATAATGGTGGGTCTTATCCAGGATGACAGTGAAGATGCTTATAGGGAAGAGATGAAGGCTCAGGTGGATTGATGTAATAAAAGTAACCTGGTTCTAAATATTAATAAAACAAAAGAGATCATTGTAAATTTTAAAAAGAGTCATACTCCACTCGGTATCAAGGATGCAGCTGTAGAGGTAATCAACAGTATTAAGAATCAAGGGGTGCATATAACTAGCAATCTGAATTGGTCTCTCCACATGTCACCTTTAGTGAAGCATGCAAACCAGCACCTGCATTTTCTGTGTTGGATGATCTTTCTCTTTCTGTCCTAACCACTTTTTATAGCACAAAAGAAAGAGAGCATTTTTACAAACTGCATCACTGTTTGGTTTGGTGGTAGCCTCAGATACAGAGAGTGGTAAGGACAGCCGAGAAGATTATAGAAAGTGTGCTTCCCATTATTCAGGATATTGCTTATAAGCACTATGTGCTTAGAATATAAAGCATTGTTAGAGACCCCCCCCACACACACACTTTGTGGTCTGTTTCTGTTTCTCCTTTATGGGAAGAGATTTCGAAATAATTCTAGCAGAACTACCAGATTCTGTAACAGCTTTGTTCCCTATGCCATCGATCTGGTAAACTCGCAATATTTTTTTTCTCACCATGTATATGTATACATCCAAAGTAGACTGTGTTGTTTCTCTGTATCATAGAATATATGTGGATATGTGGCAGTGGTCGAATTCAATTTTTTTTTACTACCAATTTTGTGGGTGTAGCTTGATGGGCATGGCTGGGGTGTATTCAACCGTGTACATTGGAGGTGATGACCCTTTGAGAGCTGTATGCAACGAGATTTAATTTTAATGTATGCCGATTGGTGTACATTTAAAGTGACAATAAAGTTATTCTAAGTTCTCTAAGTTCATGGTGGTAGCCTCGGCAGATAGAGAAGCAGAAGTTTCCCATGTGATGAATGACCAGTATCAATAACTGCCTGCAAAGCTGAAGCTTCCAGATATTCTTCAAAGGGCAACATTTAGTTACAACATCTGTGGTGCCTATGCAAAAAAGTAATGATCTCCTTAGATTTAGAAAGTGATTTTTAGCAATAGCAATATCTACAACTGAGTACTTGGTAATCCATCTCTTATGTAAGATTTTTTCTGTTCTATATAATATTTTTAGAGCATACTTTCATGGTGAACTGCTTCTGCTGTAACATTGCTTATTACAGGACATGCTGCCACATTTCTGTCATTTAGATCAGGATTTTGTGGCCACTGTGTAATACTGTTTTGTTATTTCACATATATATTTTTTTAGATGTGTTTCCATTTGGCATCATTGTCTGTCTGCATTGTCTTGAACCACTTGTGCTGATGGACATATAGCTTGATATTCTCCTCAAAACTTCTATAGTACAAAGCAGAATTTATGAAATATCTTATGTACATTTACGAGCCTCACATTCAATTAGTAAATGCGTGGGCGAAAGGAGGGAGTGATCCGTTCAAAGTATGATATTCACTTGCACAAATTCTGAGGTTACAAATGGAATGGGCAGGCTCCATTACATTTGTAATTTGAGGACTACCTATACATGCTTGCATTATTATATTAGTAGTAGTTTTAAACATGAAACAACTGAACAAGCAGAACTTGCTGGAATTTAACTTGGTGAGATTTATGTAGCCTTTTCATATTAGTATTATATTGTAGAAGCATATTCTTTATTGTTTTCCACAACTGTCATCTATCTTATTTTTATCTTTGTGAGGGTAGAAAATCTCACCATGCACAGGTTTAAGATACTGAATATCTATCAGATGTTTGTTTGCAATCTGAGCCCATTCATCTTTCACCTGTATCCTGATTTTTTAAAGTGCCTCTTCCATATACTTGAATTTCAAATTGTGATGATTTCTTATGTTTACTCATTTTTCCTATTCTGTGAAACATGCTGAGATTTGTTTGATATTGCTTCAGTAAAAATGGTATCTTCATCAGTCATTTTTCAATGGATATATTTAGAAAATAGCACTGAATTTTCTTTTCCAGAATTTGAAGATGCTTGCAGTTAGTGATGTGACCTCATTATTGTTTGTTATAGCAACATTTGGGAACATGTCCCTATTGCCCTTCTTTACTTTCACAGTCCAGAAGCTTCTCTCAAAGCATTAATTTGTCTAACTTAAGTGACCTACTTTTATTGTTGCTTATCATTTCCATGGCTTTATCTAGAATTTTCAATTCATGGCTAATTGTCTTTGTAATTAACACTTTTTCAATGTGTTGCTATGCAGTAATCCCTTCATTGACCCAGCCATTGAAGTAATGCCATCTGTACAAATTCCTATACATTGTTCCCAGGAGAAGTGAATAGATTCTATGGTAATGTAGCCATGTTTATTATTCTCACACACTTCTACTCAGCAATTTTATTTCTATTACCTTGACCCTTGGAGGAAAGATGGAAAGACCATGACTTTCACAAACCCACTGTGGCAGGCGATTTAAAATTTTGTAGGTCTCTTTAGAGAGAAAATTTATTTATTTTATATAGCCACCCATTTATATAGCCACCCATCGATAACCTGGTTAAAGGAAGGGACTAGGAATGTGCCCACCCTATCTGTCCTGACGGAAAGGTGGACCTGCAGAAAATTGCTGCATTAACTCACCGTTGGATATCAGTCAGGCACAAGCAGACAGAGCAAATGGGATGTTAGCTAGGATTTTTTGAGCTTCTGGAACCGAAGGAAGTTGATTGGAAACATTGTAATATAAGTTCTGCCATCTGTATACTGGATCGCTGTTGGATTTACAAAGAATTGCCTTTGAAGATCTCAGGAGCTATAATCATGCAGAACATTGGGAGCTTCATGACTGGAGGTTTCAAGAAGAGACTGGACTGCCATCTGTCAGAAATGGTGTAGGATCTCCTGCTTGGGTTGGTGGGGGTTGGACTAGATCAGAGATGGGTTGCTGCCATTTCGCGCCAGTTCAGAGAAACTGGTAGTTAAGATTCTGTGCAGTTCAGTGAACCGGCAAATTCCACCACTGGCTGTCCCTGCCCCTGCTCATTTTTCAAACTGGTTTTGGGCCATTTTTGGGGCCATTTTCAGGACAGTTTTTGGCCCAAAAATGCCTGAAAACAGCCCCAAAAATGGCCTGGATCCTAAAAAATGCCCCCCAAATAGCCTGGGTTTTGGCCATTTTTCAGCCCAAAAAAAATAACCTGAAAATGACCTGAAAAACAGCCAGAAAACAGGCTGAAAAACAGGTGGGGGGGCAGCTAGTGGTGGGATTAGCCTCAGCTGGCTGAATCCTACCTCTGCCTTTGAGGTGAGTGGCTGGGAGGTGGGATTGGGTGTGATGAGTGACGTTACCCACCCAGTCACATGACCAACTGGCCATACCTACCCAGCCAGAGAACCGGTTGTTAAATTATTCCAATCTCACCACTGGACTGGATGACCTACAAGATCCCTTCCAACTCTGTTAATCTGTTAAAAAACATAGCAGCCAGGCTGCAGGTCTGTAGGTTTTGATTTTTTTTGTGATTTTTATGCACAGGATCCTTGAGACCTGAAAATAATTTGAAAGGTTCTTCCAGAATTAAATTTGAGAAAGGCTGATTGTAGTAAAGTAAGAAATTTTGGTATAGGTTGTTGAGGTAATTTCTTTTTTTCTTTCTTTGCACTTTTTCACTTTTTACTTTTCTTTTTCAAAAGTCATAGTTTTTATTTTAAAAGAATATTTAATAAAAATTATGTATGGAAAACATTATATATTATCAGCATATAATAATAGTTTGATTCTATCTGCTGTTATGTCACAAATACCCTTCAACTGGATCATGAAGTTGGCCAATGATTTCAACATCAAACTAAAAATAAGGATTATAAAAGTCATCTTGGAAAAATTCCATATCTTGATAGATGGTATAATTTTATTTTTAATTAACATGAAAGAGGATTTGAGTGTCTCATTTCAATCCAATTAATGAAAAAAAAATCCACTAGATTTGGCCAGCACTTGCTCCAAAAATTTCCATTCTACTATATCAAAAGTCTCTCTCCCAGCCAACAAAACCAACATTGCTGATTTCAGCTTTTCTGTGGAATATCAGTTAGCAACCCAATTTTACCACAGGGTTGTCAACCTTTTATAAAATTAAATTTACATGGTGGCTCATCAAAGATAGTGTATGTGCTACTGTTATACTTTTTTTCATTCATGTTTATCAAGTACCAGTATTACAACTTGCATTTTTACCAGTCTTCAAAATTACAATAATTCAAATCTAATGAAAGAAAATTAGAAAACAATTATTCAAAAGCTTCATAATAAACCTCCAATAATAATATGGCTCCAAACAAAATGTGCCTTATTTTACTCAATAGGAAAGCAAATAGGATCAGGAATGTTATTATATATTTTACATCAACTATTATTTCCAGGATAAATAATTACTCACCCATGGAGACCTGCAACCATTAGTGAAACTCTGACTAGTTGCAATTGAAATTTTTAGCTCTTTATTATATAAATTATCACTACTCCTTTATAGATGATTCTGCTGTATATTACATCATTATACTATATCTTTAGGCACAATATTAATTTTAAACATATCTACTTATAGACATATTAAAGATAAAATTATTTAATATTTCACATTAGCTATTTTTGTTATTTTGTTATAAAATTTATAATTTTACTGAAACTACAAAAATGTTCATTATATTCATTCTTGTTTCTAAAATTTTTGAATGTTTAATTGCCTTGATATCATAATTTGTATTATGTAATTTTAGTCAATGTTATAGTATATATGTTACATTACTATTTCAATGGGATAGCTATAATCCTATTTGTTAAATCTTTGTTTTGCTGCTTGATGACCAAATAAGGATGTTTGACCATAAACATATTGGGGACACACACAAAAATGCATATAACTTGTCAAACTTAGTCTTTACAAAGGTTCACATAATATCTGAAACGATTTATGTTTCTTTCCATAATAAGGTCCAAATGAAGTCCATTTTAGTACTATGGTATGGTGCTATGTGAAAATGATTTTATTTTAATTGCTTTGGTATTAGTTATTTTGAATGTTTTTGCTAGTTAAAGCATCACAAGACTGCAGGCCAGCCAGGTAAACAACCAGACCTGGTTTGCAACAAGGGAGAGTTGCATGCACTAGGTCAGGGGTGTCAAACTTGATTTCATTGAGGGCCACATAAGGGTTGTGTTTGACCTCAGGGGGCTGGGGTGAGTATGGCCAGTATGGCCACGGCCAGCTTGATGTCATTCACATCAGTGGCACCTTTGGTGATCCCAGCACTCTGCCAGCGAAAATAGGCTCCAGATCTCTATTTTTGGTTGGGACAGCCTCCTGCAACCCTCTGCCAGAAAAAATGGACCTCACAAGGACTGCACGAGCCTCTCCCAAGCTCCATTTTTTTCTGGCAAAGGCACCACAGGCCCGTCCTTTGCTGTTTCCAGGGTGGCTCCACAGACCAGATCTAAGCCCCCTGCAGGCCAGATCTGGCCCCTGGGCCCTGAGTTTGATACCTTAAACTAGGTCATGTATCCAGGGAGCTTGCCTCATACTCTTTATCTGTTGGAGACTGGCCATTTTAAAACTTCTTTAAATAAGTAGGATTATCAAAATGTCTTTACAGAGTTAACCCAGCACAAAATATTCTGGACAGATTGCAACAATTTTAATTACTTAATTAAATGCATGATATTTAGAAGGAGCATTGCATTGGTTATGTAGAATAAATAAGTGTACATTCATGCTACAATAATTCCTGAAAAGAGTGCAGTTGTGATAGTTATATATTTAGTTTCTATTATTGTTATTATTGCATTGTTAAGTTACTTTAATAAATGAATATAGTGGGAAGGTTGCTGAGTTTGATATCATGAAATGCCTGCACCACAGGCGTTGAACGTTTGCTATGATCACGTTTTGGCTATTCTTTGGTGGCTTGTAATGGGTTAAATTCCCCTGGGTACTAAACCACCCAATTGCGGTAAGAGATGTAGTAGCAATGGCACATCTGATGACTAGGATTGCTTGGTTAGTGGCCCAGATTTTTGTCTCTGTCCTGCTTATCCTCTGTCATGTAGAGACTTTCCTTTTAAATCTTCGCTATTACTGTTTGGCAGAGGAGACTGTCATTCTGAAAGACTGAATGACCTTCTTATTCCCCATTTTTTTCTCTCTGGAGATAAGTTGTTTTATATTCCCATTTGGCCACAGAGAAGCCAGTACATTCCCAGAATGAACAGTCAGGCACATGAACAGTAAAAAAAAAAAATCTGCATTGACTGTGGCTGAGCTGAAAGGAAAAAAGTCCTCCTCTCCTCTTCCCTTCTTGTAGCCAAATGCTACCATTCAGATCAGCACAGGCTATCGAATCAACAGCATGGCTGCCAACAGCAGCAGAGGTAAGAGAGGAATGTAGCGGATGAGTTACTGAAAGCAGCAACAGAGCAAGAACTGAAGCGTCTTCTGAGAAAGCCTTGCAAGCATTTGTATAGTCTGTTTGCATTCATGTAGATGCATATTTGTTTCTCTTATGCAAAGGGACAAGTGGGGAGATGGTGGAAGGAAAATGGAAGGATCTTCTGCTGAAAGGGAGAGAAACCAAAGCTGCTTGTGATGCCAAAGAAAGAATGCTCAATATGCAAAAGCATCTGTTATCTCTTTTTTGACAATAATAGGTAGATGTGGGGAACAAAGGATAAAAAAGGAATCAGCTCTTCATCACTGGCTTCATGTAATCATTACTGAAACTGAAGGTTCTAGAAAATCTAGCTATCAGGGCTTCAGCTATGATTTCCTAAGAGCCTGCAGAACTGAAGAGGGGTGATTAAACTGTCTTTGTTTCTTTCTGTTTCTGTTCACAGCTGTGGCTCCAAAACTCAAGAAACTAAAGAGCCTAAATGTAGAAGTTGGAGCAAAGGTTTCTTTGAAATGTGAGGCAAGCGCTGGAAATCCCCAGCCATCCTACAAATGGTTCAAAGATGGCAAAGAAATTAAAAAGAGCAAAGATATCAGAATAAAATATGGGAATGGAAAGTAAGTAAAAACAGGTGCTTTTTCATCTTAAAATTGTAAAAAAAATCATAAACGTTCTTAACTATTATTGATATAATTGTCATAAACATGACTGAATGGTCAATTTCTAAGTAAAGTAATGTTTACAAAATAGTTGTTTGTGAGCAAGATGTATTCATAATATTTTCAGAGGGTTTATTTATTTCAATATTACAAGGTGCAGCAATAGGTGAGGGAAGGCTTTCTAAGGTAAAACATGTGTTACAAAATGGAAAATCCAACAATTTCATTTTGTGGACTGTCTAGAGCAGAATAGTAGAAAATTCTGTGAGTTGACTTCCATACAGCTTAAAGCTGCTGAGGTTGGGAAGTACTGTTACAAAGCAAGAAAACTCAAACTATTTTTGCTGTAATATTTTGTTTAATCATGCATGGTTAAAAGAGACAGACAAGCTGCCAATTATTTAGGATTAGGAGTGGTGGCATGTTCCTCCTCAGTTTGTCCTCTGGATAGACCATGTTCTCTATCTACCTTAAATTTTTGTGTGATGAAGGCAGAGCCAGATAGCCTAAACTGGTTATCCATCTGGGTTTTGCACAGGCCTAGAAATCACTTAGGTGATTAAGTGAAACAAGTAGTGTCTCTTAGAAATGGGTCATTTTGCTTTCTGCTTTTTCTTTGAATGGGTACTTTCTTGCAGCTCCATTGAAGTGAGGTGTCCTCTCCCTTTTTAATGGTATTTAATGATTACTATTTCTTGGTGCACAATTCCACAGAATTGAATTCATTATAAAGTTCTGATTGATACCAACTTGGACTATGAACATTGAATTCTCTATAATGCTGAACACCTGACTTCTCAGATCAAGCCAGGCCATTGTTGGTAAAAGTTAGCAAGAAAAATAAGGTCAGCAGACTTCCCAGCACCATATGAGGCAGAGTACAGTAGAGACAGTTCTATGGATGTTCATACATTGTGAAGGACTTGGCTTCATGCATTGCCGTCAATATTTTGACTTTAGCTCAAGTAAATTCACTGGCCAAATTTGGTGGGAAAGAATGGCACTGAATATACAGTAGTTCAAGATACTAGCTTTAACATGGCACAAAGTGAATTTGTGCTCCTAATGGAAAAACCTTGTTTTAGATTTTTTTTTTTAAATGAATAGAAAGAAAGCTTCAGAGATAGATAACAGACATCTCTGAAAGAATTAAAACATCCAGTTTCAGAAAAAATATGTGGATAGTTAACCCCTTTGAACTTTTCTTTTTTCAAAAAAATAAAGCTGTAATTGTATAATTTATTTCTATATTGGATAAAAATTATGTATATTTTGGATAGATCTGAAGCTGGCAATTTGTTTGAAAGAAATGTGAGTAGGATTTTGGATGGTTTTGGACAGAATTAAAGGGCCTTTTCTACAGAGCATTATTTAAGCATATGTTCTGATTTGGATCTGGATCATAAAATATCCCAGTGATTTCCAAGAGTAATTTGGAATAAATGCATTGCTATTGACGCATGTTTTAGTATTTTTCTTGTAGGAAAAAGACTTCTTACAAGGAGAGTGATTGGAAAGCTTCTGAGGGACTGTCCTTTTTGATTAAAGGGTAAAATCCTTGTATACCTTTTCTGCCTATTCTCCCCACCTGGCATTTTTGGGGGAAATTTAAATATTTTTTTAGTATTTGTCATTTTGTAGTAATCCAAAATGTCACATTATTACAAGCTTCTTGTTCAGTTTAGATACTCTGTATCTGCAGTTTTCACTCTTTTCCTTAAGCCCCTGTCCCACTGCACCAACGGATGCAAAGAGGATTTAAAACGTTAAAAAAAGCTTGCCATCCATTGGAAAACGTGATGCATCCGTTGCATACTCACTGCATACGTGTTTCATACGCTTTATCCCTCCAGCATCTGTCCACTGAGATTTCATCCACGCAAGAAGTTTTGAGCTGCACAAAACTTTGTGAAAGGATGAACTTTCTGCCGCATACAATATACATCCGCGACATATACGGGCAACAAATGTTCTATGTCCGTTATCATCCGTTAAACGTCCGCTGTATCCTCTCGGAATCCTCTGGACATGCTCGCAACTAACATCCGCTGCAGCTGAAAATGGAAAGAGGGAGGAAACGAAAGGTACACGGAAGGTCCCCACAGCATTAGTAGCACGGAAATAGAAAGGATGTAAGCATATGCATCTCGTATATAAAGGATTAAAATGGACAAAACGTTTGTATCTGGGATGTATCTCGGATATTTAGGATGTCTGCAGTATGTCTAGAGTATGTAGAAGGACACCTAGAGGACTACCGATATTTCCTATAAAAAGGGGGAGGAAATCACCTGGATCTCAGTATGAGTCAGTGGTTTACAGACCTCTTCACCCTTGGTCTTGCTCTTCCACATCATCCATTGTTCTCCACCATGGATCATGACACAATCCGTATGGTAACTGTTAGGGATAACATTGTTTACCCTAACTGGTTTAGGTAAAATAATAACTATGAATCATAGTTTTGTATGTTAAGGTGTCTGCAACTTTAACTGTGGGATAGTAATTAAGGGAGTGGTTGTGAAAGCACTTTAAAAGAAGCAAGACTACAGCTTGCTCTCTCTCTGGCTTTGATGATCCCTGATTACTGCTTGGAATCAAGACTGCATTGCTCGAACGGGAGAGAGAACAAAGGACTAATTTGTAAGTGAACTGACATAGGATATTCTACATGGACTTTGCTAACTGAATATCCCTGAATGGACTGACTAAAATGATACATGACTATTGGACTGTTATTTTGATTATGCTATGAACTTATAATGGAATAAACTATATTCTTGATAGCACAAGTGTATGTGTTATTTTTACTGTATGTTAATAAACATACAAGCTTAGCTCACTCATTTATCTGTGTGCCTATCTGACTAACGCTGCACATTCTGTTTAGCTTGTCTCCCTAACCCTGGTTGGGGAACCCAGGCTTAACACTGGTTATGGGCCCAGAGGCTGCAAAGTCAGTTTAACTAGGATAAAACAGATTTATGTAAAAAGTGAGAGTTTGTGTTGTTATACATTACAGTAAACAGACAGCTGTGTTTTATTAATTATAGTTTTATATCCATATAAGAAAACATGGCACAAGTCAATCTACAAAGTTTGTCCCTTATATCCAAGCTGGATGGAACAAACTATGTATCATGGTCTACAAAATGTAGTCTACTTCAACGAAGAGAAGGTCTGTGGAACATAATTGAAAATCCACCAAACGTAGAAGAATGGGATCCAGAGGATGAGGAAGACAGACTAAAGATAGAAGAATTTATGCATAAAAATCAACAAGCCATTTGCATAATTGGGTTAACCTTAACTGATCAACAGCTTGTTTATATCCACGGAGAGAAAACAGCTGTTGGGTGTTGGCAGAAGCTGAAGAGGATTTATGTTCGAGATAATGTTGGTGCTCACATAAATCTAACCCGGAAGCTTTTCAGGACGCATCTCCAAACAAATGGTGTTATGCTGAGTCATTTGAAAACTATGCAAAGCATTTTTCAAGAACTGCACGAGAAAGAGCTTATTTTCTCTGAACTACACCAAGTCTACATAATTCTATCTTCCCTTGATGAAAGTTATGATAACTACGTAACTTCACTTGAAATTTTGCCAAAGGAAAGTTTAACTTTAACTGATATAACTGGCAGATTGATCGAAGAGGCCAGAAGAAGGCTTGAAAGAGATGAATTAAGGAGGGAGCAACCTCAAAAAGAAGATAATGAATCTCCTACTGCATACGCAATTAAAAAGTGTTTTAATTGTGGAGGAAGAGGACATTTGGCAAGATTTTGTAAAAAGGCAAAGCGCCAGAACGCTGGCCAGAATACTAAAAATCATCAAAAAATAAATAAAAATTTAGAGTTAGCCATGTATACTAATGGAGCTGTAAAAAATAATTTATGGGTGGTTGACAGTGGAGCATCCCATTGTATAACAAATGATAACAAAAATTTTATTAAAATGTCCCAGAGTACACAGCAGATATCGTTAGCCAATGGCTGGAAACTGAAAGCTAAAGGTCAAGGTATAGCATATTGTTCTTTTATAAAAGAGAATGTAAAAATGTTATATGTACCACGACTTAAGTTTAATTTAATTTCAGTTAGAATTTTTGTTAAACTAGGATATGTAGTTACATTTAGGGGAGATAACTGCATAATTGAAAAAGAAGATAAGAGAATTACTGCATCTTTAAGAGGTGAATTATATGTGTTAAATGATGATGGTTTAAAGGTGGCTAACACAATTTATGAAAATAAGAAACCTCATGACGAATGTATTCACTTGTTACATCGAAGGCTAGGGCATTTAAATTTTAAAATGCTTAAGAAAACTGTTGAATTATCTAAGGGAATAAGTTTGAAATCTTGTAATAAGTATTTGCAATGTAATGCCTGTAATCAAAGTAAGAGCAGGGTTATACCGGCTAATAGAGTTGATGGATTTACTACTAAAGAGCCTTTAGAAGTATTATTTGCTGATTTAATAGGTCTGAAAAAACCAAGTGTAGGAGGAGCTCGTAACATACTAAGTATAATGGACCACTATTCTAGATATGGGTTTTGCTATTTAATGAAGAGCAAAACTGAAACATATTAAAATCTCTTTAATTGGATTAAATTTGCAGAAAGAAAAACTAAAAAGAAATTAGTAACTCTCATAACAGATAATGGTACAGAATTTACAAATAATAAATTCCAGAACAGACTAAGAATGTTAGGTATTCAACATAAAATGTCTGCACCATATAGGCCACAATATAATGCCTTTATAGAGAGAAGAGGCCAAACATTACAATCAATGGCACGAACTATGATGTCTGATTCAGGATTACCTGACAACTTAGACACAAATGACAGCATAGAGCTAAAAGATTATTTTTTGTAGGATATACATCTAATCATAGATCTTATAGATTCTGGGAACCAGTTACATCTAGAGTTTACACCAGTGCTAGTGCAAAATTCCTAGAACATGTAGGATGGAATAGATTAGAGCAAGATTTAAATAATGAAGTAATTATTGAACCCTACAAAAGGCAGAAAGATCAGATTAGCTATAAGAAGAGTCCAATTAAAGAAGAAGTCCACAAAGAGCAAATAGGACCAGAACAAGAGGAAATAGTTGATCAGGAAGAGTTACATAATCAAGAACAATTAATAAAGGAAAGTCCACCTGTAAGTCCTATAATACCTAGACGTACTACACGTGTAACTAGACCACCTGATAGGTATCA
>BLBF01000031.1:4447058-4457421 GCA_015471245.1 Laticauda colubrina
TATCCTTACCTATCCCACAAGCATGCAAAGGCTTAACCATTTTTTCAAAGTTTTCACCAACACTTTATTAAGTAAAAAAAATGAACCAACTGTCATAAGCAAAGATAACCTTTATTAACTTTCTTAGGGAAACTTTATGACTTTATTAAAAGAGCAAAATGAACCAAGTAAAGTATCTTAAGCAAAGATAAACTTAACAAGTAAACAACTCAGTCTCTGACACGATTCTCAGTCACTCTGAGTCATGTCCATGGTCTCAGCTGTTAAGCGGGCAGGGACTGTGGAGGTGGCTGTGGCTTGAGTACTGATCTGAGGCACCATTGGGGTGCTTGGACCCGAGGGTACAACAGGGGATGGTGTGTTCAGGAAGCTGTCCGAGAGCTGACTCAGTCCCATGAGGTTGAGAGGCCCTTCATCAAGGACTTGAGATGTCAGGCACAAGATTGATGACAGATTGTCCGTTGATGGGCTTGGCTGTGGGGTGGAGGAAGGAGGAGTGTAGTGGGGCTGTCTGGTCTGCAGCTGGGTGAGGAGTGGCGTCTGTGGTGTGCGATGAACCTGGGCCTGGACTGGGAAGGTCTGTTTTTATTGTGGGAAGTCCTGGTAGTCATAGCCTTGGTAGGTGAGGGACTGTTGAAAGCCGTGGAAGGGCTGTGACATTGCCTGGGATGGAGGAGCAGACCTGGACTGGGTTGGAGCAGGTTTAGCTAGGCCTTGAGGGTTGTGCAGAAGTGCTGTGATCTTCTGCTTCATCACCTGGTACTGGGCCTCAGGTAGATCCCTCAGGGTCTGGCTCACGTAGGTGATGAAGGTGTTCCGGCCCGAGGATGCTCTGTCCAAGTGGACCAGCTGAGAGAGAAGTTCTGTGCTGGTCTTCATTGTGTCCCTGATCTCCAACAGGACACTGTGGTTCTGGCCCTCCAGTCTGCCTCTCTGCCTGCATCCTGTGGAGCTGGGGATGGGGGTGGGGTTGGCCTCTGGTGGCTGCTGCTTCTTGCTCCATTTGTGACAGCAGGGTATCATCCCCCATGGGATCCTCCAAGTCTGCCGGCATGGGGAGTGCAGCTGTCGGGGGGGTGCCTCTGCCGTGGGGCCCTCTGAAGACACCTGCCTGGACAGGGTAGCTGGTTCCTGGCTGGAAGAGGACTGGCTGTCTGTGGGCTGTCTGAGGGAGAGGGGTGTCAAAGGGACTGCTCCTCAATGGTGGATCTCACCTTCCAGGAAACTACACTTGGCCATGACGTACATCTCCCGGTCAGTGAGCTTGACAGCAGCCTGCCCAGATTTCTTGAGGTGTAGCTTGTCATACCAGGTGTGCATGTGCTTCCACCATCCCAGGAGTACTTCTGCAGTGTACCCCAGGCTCTCTTCCTTGTCTCTCCAAGCTGCCTGCTTCTTCTTGGTGTCACGACAGAGTCTGTGGCCCTTTCTCCACAGGTACTTGTTCTCCCTCAGCCATTCCAGCACCTCATCCTCATGCTCCTCGGAAACGGTGTACTGTTTCCTCTCTCCCTTCTCCTTCCCTTACCTCTTCCTCCCTCTGGCAGGGGCTTCAGCAGGGCCTTCAGGGCCTTGAGCAGCAGGGCCTTCAGCAGCAGGGCTTTGAGGGCCTTGGGGCTGGTCCACCACAGTAGCAGGTTCAGAGTCAGTGCCAGGGGGTGGGATGCTGGTTCTGTCCTTCTTGCCAGGGCTGGAACAAGTTGGCATGGGTTTCCTCTTCTTGCCTGACTGACGAACCATGGTGTTCCTGCTAGATGTATGTGGCAGCATGTCTTTCCCTTGTATGCTGACTGCATGCGTGCTGCATCCTTTTATATCTATGGAGCTGACGCAATTCATACTCCCCACATGTGCAGTGAACGCTTTGCATCCGATATACATCCGCGCGGCATCCCCTTTGTTTTCTATAGGCGTCCGTGATGAATCTGCGTCATCCGCTATGCATCTGCCCCTTTCGCTATGCATCCGCTTCCCAATTCTCCCCCGGAACCTCTTCGGAGGTGTCATCCACTTCCAGCCGCTGTCATCCGCTAGGCTTCCTATGAATATCCATTTAACATCCCCGCTACACACTACCCACGTCCGTTCTTTTCTGTTCTTTTCTGTTCTGTTTATGCAAATTTTCACCACTTTTTGGAGCAGATGACAACGGATGGAGCCATTCCTGAAATTTTGCTCGTCCGCTGTGTCCTTTATGCATACGTTTTGCGTCCGTCGGCCAGTGGGACCTTGCCTGAAGGAGCAATTTTCTGGAAGTATTACACAGGTGCTCCCAGGTTCAGATTATAGTCATTCATTCACAAACTCACAGCCCTGGAAAGTTGCCATAGTCAAATCATTTTTAACTGAACACAGAGGCACATCTGGTTCTTTAGAATATATGGAGATCCAGTGAATTTAAAATAGCAGCAAAACTTTACTGGTTACAACTTATATATTTGCTCTTTTCTCTCTTTCACACATATACACACTCATCCACACTTACCCACATCCCTCTCAACTAGGCTGCAAGTCTGTGGCCCTTTCTCCAGAGGTACTCGTTCTCCCTCAGCCATTCCAGCACTTCCTTCTTATGGTCCTTGGAAATGGTGTACTGTTTCCTCTCTCCCTTCTCCTTCCCTTGCCTCTTCCTCCCTCTGGCAGGGGCTTCAGCAGGGCCTTCAGGGGCTTGAGCAGCAGGGCCTTCAGCAGCAGAGCTTTGAGGGCCTTGGGGCTGGTCCACCACAGCAGCAGCAGTAGCAGTAGCAGTAGCAGTAGCAGTAGCAGCACCAGCAGGACCAGCAGCACCAGCACCAGCACCAGCAGGAGAAGCACCAGCAGCAGCACTAGCAGCAGTAGCAGCAGCAGCAGCAGTAGCAGCAGCAGGAGGAGCAGCAGCAGCAGCAGCAGCAGGAGAAGCACCAGCAGCTTCAGAGTCAGTGCCAGGGGGTGGGATGGTGGTTCTGTCCTTCATGCCAGGGCTGGCATGAGTAGGCACGGGCTTTCTCTTCTTCCCTGACTGACAAACCATGGTGTTCTTTGAAGATGTATGTGGCAGTACGTCTTTCCTCTGAATGCTGACTGCGTGCGAGCTGCATCCTTTTATATCCGCGGAGCTGATGCAATTCATACTCCCCGCATGCGCAGTGACCGCTTTGCATCCGATATACATCCGCTATGCATCCGCTTTGCTTCCTATTGGTGTCCGTGATGCATCCGCATCCTCCGCTATGCATCTGCCCCTTCCGCTATGCGTCCGCTTCGCTATTCTCTCCTGGAACCCCTGCGGATGTGTCATCTGCTTCCATCCGCTGTCATCCGCTAGGCTTCCTATGAATATCCGTTTAACATCCTCGCTACATACTACTCACGTCCGTTCTTTTCCGTTCTTTTCCATTCTGTTTATGCAAATTTTCGCCACTTTTTGGAGCGGATGACAACGGATGGAGCCACCCCCGAAATTTTGCTCATCTGCTGTGTCCTTTATGCATACGTTTTGCGTCCGTCGGCCAGTGGGACACGGCCTTCAGGTGTAGGCCATGGCTTCACCATCAAAACTTTTGTAGACCATTATATAAGTGAGGGGTGGCTAATAGGCTACCCACAGACACCATGATTGCTCCTGAAAATATATTCAGGACCTTCCAAATTATTTTTTTTAATCAAGGCTAATATGATATTTCCAAACTTTGTAAATAATCTTAAATCTTAGAAAGTAAAGCTGAAATTTTGTGAGATTTGGTTGTTTACTAAAATTTCATCTATTTTTACGTCCATCTACAAAGAGGTACAGTTAGTGCAGAAGTTATAACTGAGGAAGGATTCATGGGAAATATGTATTATCTATCCAGATTTGAGTTATGTGAACCAAAGCTGAAATGCAAATCAAATAGATGCCATTCGTGTTCAGCATTGGGATTTTTATTTCTTCATTTAAATATTTGGTTATGGACAAAAAAGATTTGTCTAATTGTTTATATCAGTAATATTAAAGTGAAAAGCTAGTAAAATCTAGGAACACTAGAAACTTTTAGGTTCTCTTTTGTGATTGTAAAACTTTTCTACATAAATTTAAAAATGTCCATCCTGAAATGCTATTTAACTTACTTTAGTTTCCAAGGGGGGGAAAGTGATATATTTATAAACAGCTGTAGAAATATTAATATTGTATCCTTAAAAGAGATTATTTTCACTCAATTGAACTAATCAGAGTTCAGTTATTGTATTTCTTCTGCCTTCCTATTTTCTCCTGCTCCAAATCAACATAAGTAATTGATTGCTCCCAAAGCTCTTATCATTATTTCTGAATTGGAAAGTTGAGTTCACTTTGCCCTTCAGATAACAGGTTTTGAATAAACTCAAAGTAGATATAAGAGTGACATGACAAGACAAGGGAAAAACCACATTGTAGTATGTTTAACACCACCAAAGCTGTGTAATAAAAAACAAACAAAAAAAGATAATTCTGATATAAGGACTCCTACCTCGAGCAGAATAGAAGACCGCTAAAGTCTCTTCCAGCCCTATGATTCTATTGTATTCTCTTGTTTTCTCTATCTTATATTCACTATTTAATTTTATGTCCCTCCGCTGTTCCTGGATTTTTCATCTCTCTCTCTCTCATCATATACAAATGTTTACAGAAAACCAGATTCACTTTATCATTATTACTAACTTAACAACTGCAACAATTCACAACAATTGTGGCAAGAAAGGTTATAAAATGGGGTAAAACTCACTTAAAAGTTTCACTTAACAAAAACTTTAGGCTCAATTGTGGTCATAAATCAAGGACTACTTGTATAAAGAAATTTCTTTTTCAGATACTCTTAAACTTAACTTTTGGGTCTATTGTTCCAAAACAGCAATAGCAATAGCACTTAGACTTATCTACCACTTCACAGTGCTTTACAGTCCCCTCTAAGAGATTTACAGAGTCAGCATCTTGCCCCCAACAACCTGGGTCCTCATTTTACCCACCTCGGAAGGATGGAAGGCTAAGTCAATTTTGAGCCTGGTGCGATTCAAACTGCCAAATTGCAGTCAGTCAGCAGAAGTAGCCTGCAGTACTGCACTCGAACCACTGTGCCACCGAGACTCAAAATATCCTTCAAATAACATACTTCCATTGTTACTTTCTTGTGTTTTCTTCTGGATTGAGGTATCTGTCCTTGTCCCTTGACACTTGATATTGAACATTTGCATTCAATTATCATATGTGGAGTAGGATGGCATTTAAATTAAATTAAATTAAATTCTTATTTCTCAATTCTCCATTTTTCTATAGCTATCATGATTTCTTGTTCTGAAATCTATTTGGATTTTTTCTTTTTCCTTTTGAAATTATGGATTTTTTTTGTTTTGACAATGTTTTTTCTCTCTTCCTCATGTTCCTTGGGTTCTCTTTTACATACAAAACATATTAATTTATTTCTTATATTGATTTTATAATCTTCCTTCTTGTTACAGTTTTGGTCTTGCCAAAATGGCAGTCATCTCTTCTGCCAGTCAAGAGGGTTTCTTTGGATCAAGCGAGGAAATTGTTGTTTGCAATCTATAAAGCATCCCTTCTTTCTTCACCACCCCTCCAGGGTACTTTGACCCCACAGGGCAGTGGTGGCTAACCTTTTTGGCATCAAGTGCCAAAACAGGAGTGCACAGGCGGGCACCAGAAACTGGAAGCTTAGCTTCCTGGCGCACACATGTGTGCCAGCCACCTGGTCTTCCAGTTTCTAATGCATGTCTGTGTGCAAGGACCAGCTGGTCAGTGTGCGTATGATCCCCAGGGAGCTGCTCTTCCCATTTCGAAAACCTTGTGTTGCTAAAGCCCCTGTCACACTGCACTAACGGATGCAAAGAGGATGTAAAACGGACAAAAAAGCTTGCCATCCATTGGTTAACGCGATGTATCCGTTCTGTACTCACTGCCTCCGTTTTGCTTCCTCTCTATCCGTCCAGCATCCGTTTATGGACATTTCATCCACTCAGAAAGTTTTGAGCTGCTCAAAACTTTTGCGCAGAAAATGTATCCAATTCGTCCATTCTGCATCCGCTACGCATCCGCTAGGCATCCGTTCTGCATCCGCTATATCCTCTAGGAATCCGCTGCACATCCGCGCAACTCGCATCTGCTCAGACGCAGGAAGGAAGCGGAACGGACGCAGAACGGATGCAGAACGGATGCAGAACGGATGCCTAGTGGATGCAGCATGGAAACAAAGCATTTAAAACGGAAAAAACGTTCGCAGAGGGGACCTATCTCGGATATTAAGGAAGTCTAGAGGATGCCTAGAGGATGCCTAGAGGATGCAAAGGGACACCTATACTGCCTATAAAAAGGGGGAGCAGCTCACCTGCATCTCACTTTCAGACCAGCAGCCCAGCTGTGCAGACCTCTGCAGCCTTCATCTGACTCTTGCTCTTCCACAGCATCCAGTCATGTCAACCGTGGATCGTAACAAAGTCCTTTTGGCAGCCACCATCGTTCTGCAACAGTGTGAAGCCATCTACCGGCTCTGTGAACTCTACTACGGGAAGAAAAGGAGGTGGCCAAGAAGCGTCTGGGTCCGAAGATGGATCGGGAGAAGAGCAGAGTACGGACTGCACAACAGCTGATGGTGGAGCTGAGGAACGAAGACCCTCGTGCATTCCAGAACTTCATGAGGATGCCGCCAGCCATGTTTGACGAAGTTGTGCAGCGGCTGACACCCAGGTTGACCAAGGCAAACACCAACTTCCGGCCCAGCCTGGAACCTAGGCTCAAGGTGGCACTGACTCTGTGCCACCTGGCCTCAGGGACCACCTACAGGAGCATGCAGTACGGCTGGAGGGTGCCACACAACACCATCAGCATTGTGGTCAGAGAAGTGGTGCAGGCCATCATCGAAGAATACCTGGAGGAGCTCCTCCAGTGCCCCTCCACTGAAGAAGGCTGGAAGACAGTTGCAGAGCAGTGGTATCAGAGGTGGAACTTCCCACACACGGTTGGAGCCATAGATGGCAAGCATGTGGCCTGCAAAGCACCAGCCAAGTCAGGATCCACTTATTTCAACTACAAGGGCTTCTTCAGCATCGCCCTCTTCACCATGGTCGATGCTGACTACAAGTTCATGTACATCGATGTTTCAGGCAACGGCTCATCTTCAGATGCCCAGGTATACAAAGCCAGTGACCTCAAGGAGGGGCTGGAACACAACCTCATCGTGGGCTTCCCAGATCCTGACCCCCTGCCCAACAACACGCAAGATGTTCCCTACTTCATCGTGGGGGATGATGCCTTCTCCCTCAGAACCTACCTCATGAAGCCCTACACGTCCAGATTCCTCACCCGTGAAGAGAGGATCTTCAGTTACAGGCTGTCCAGGGCAAGGCGGGTGGTGGAGAACGCCTTTGGCATCCTGGCCAACAGGTTCCAGGTACTTCTCACCACCATGCAGCGTCGCCCAGAGACCATGAGGAGGATCGTGGAAGCTTGCTGCATCCTGCACAATATCATGCGCACCTGCTACCCAGTCTTGCAGAACAGGCTCGTGGACCTCCAACAAGGCAATGGGGACATGGAGCCTGGGGAATGGAGGCAAGGGCAAAACCTGATAGACACTGAGGATGTGCAAGGCCCCAACAGAGCCTCACGTGAAGGGAAGAAGCAGCGCAACCTCCTGAAACACTGGTGCAACTCCCCAGCTGGAGTGGTGGAGTGGCAAGACAGGATGATAGATGATTAATGGATGCTTCCTTCAGCCTGTCTCATCACACTGATGAGATTGGGTCATGTATGTTGGGTGGGCCAACAATGATCAGGGCATTTAATAAAGAGTTGTGTTTGTCTTGACATGTGTGGATGATTATTACATTATTATTGATAATAAAGGGCCATAGGTGTGGCACCTGGGAGGGTGGACCATACAGTCCCACTATGCTTGCACTGGAGGTTTATCTATCCCCACAGCTATTACCCATCCCAAAGGTATCCCTGCTCATTCCACAGGGATCCCTGCCCACCCCACTGCTATCTTAACCCATCCCACAAGCATGCAAAGGCTTAAACCATTTCTAAAAGTTTCCAGCAAGACTTTATTAAAAAAAAGAAATGAAGCAAGTGTGTGAATCAAAGATAGACTTTATTTAACAACAAGCTGTAAAAGAAAAATGACCCAAGTCAACTGTCCAAATAAAGTCCACAGGTAGATAGCCAGCCAGTCTCTGGCACTCCTCTTGGTCACTCGGAGGTGTGCCCAGTCTCAGGGGTGAAGGGTCCAGGTGCTGTGGAGGTGGCTGCTGCTGCAGTGCTGGTCTAAAGCACCACTGGGGTGCCTGGCCCCGAAAGGACAACAGGTGACGGTGTGTTGAGAAAGCTCTGGGACAGCTGGCTCAGCCCCGTGATGCTGAGAGGTCCTTCCTCCATGCCATGGGGTGTCAGCCCCAGTAATGATGACAGATGTACTGAGGCCGGGCTTGGCTGTGGGGTGGAGGAAGGAGCAGTGTAGTGGGGCTGTCTGGTCTGCAGCTGGGTGAGGACTGGCATTGATGGCATCGGTGGCGTGGGTGGCATCGCTGTCGTCGGTGGCATCATTGGCGTGGGTGGTATCGGTGGCAATGGTGTCGCCCGATGACTCTATGCCTGGACTGGGAAGGGCTGCTGCCTGTGCTGCTGGACCTCCTAGTAGCCGTAGCCCTGGTAGGTGAGGGGCTGTGGGAAGCCTTGGAATGGGAGGGACATCACCTGGGATGGAGGAGCAGGCCTGGACTGGGTGGGAGCAGGTTCCTCTGGATCTGGAGGGTTGTGAAGCAGCTCGGTGATCCGGTCCTTCACCACCTGGTACTTGGGTTCCTCCATGTTCCTGAGGGTCTGGTTGACATAGGTGAGGAAGGGCTTGCGGTTGGAGGATGAGGAGTCGGTGTGGACCAGCTGAGATAGGAGATCTATGCTGGTCCGGATGGTGTCCCTGATCTCCAGCAGGACAGTGTAGCTTTGCCCCTCCTGCTGTCTGGCTCTCTGCCTTTCTGTGGAGGTGGAGCTGGGTGGTGGTGGATGCGGCTACGGCTGTGGTGGACGCGCCGTCTCCTTTCTCCCACCGCACCAGGGAGTCCTCCACGCACTCCACCATGGTTACAACACCTGTCCGCGGGTTCTCCGCTGTGGCACGCTCCACAGAAACCTGCCTGGAGACAGGGACTGACTCTCGGCCGAAAGAGGACTGGCTCTCAGCTGGCTGCCGGATAGAGAGGGTAGTGAGAGGGGCTCCTGGTGCTACTCGGTGGCGGATCTCACCCTCCAGGAAGCTGCACCTGGCCATGACGTAGGTCTCTCTGTCTGTCAGCTTAACCGTGGCCTGGCCAGATTTCTTCAGGTGCAGCTTCCCATACCAGGTGTGCATATGTTTCCACCAGCCGAGGAGCACCTCCGAAGTGTAACCTATACTCTCTGCCCTCTCTCTCCAAGCAGCCTGCTTCCTTTTGGTGTCCCTGTACAGCCGGTGTCCCTTCCACCACAGATAGCCATTCTCTCTCAGCCACTCCAGCACCTCATCCTCGTGTTCCTCCTCAATATAGTATTGCCTCCTCTCCCGTCCCCGCATACACCTCTTCCTCCCTTTGGCAGGACCAGATGGGCCCTCATCAGAGGGGCTCCAGGTAGTAGGGGCTGCTCCTCCACACCAGCAGCAGCAGCAGCACCAGCAGGATCATCATCATCATCATCATCATCATCATCATCATCATCATCATCATCACCAGCAGGATCATAATCATCATCATCATCAGCAGCAGCAGCAGGATCATCATCAGCAGCAGCACCAGCAGCACCAGGATCAGCAGCAGCAGAGTAAGCACCAGCAGCTCCAGCAAGACCAGGAGCACGAGCAGGACAAGCAGGACGAGCAGGATGAGCAAGACCAGGAGCACGAGCAGTATGACCAGGACGAGCAAGTCCAGGAGCACATGCAGGACCAGCAGGACCAGGACCAGCTTCAACAGAGTAAGCACCAACAGAAGCACCACCGCCAGGAGCAGCTTCAGCAGAAGCTCCAGCACCAGAAGAGCGAGCCCGAGCAGCAGAAGCCCTAGCAGAAGCAGAGTCAGGGACAGGGGGTGGGAGGGTGGCCCTGTCCCTCTTGCCAGGGATGGCGGCAGGTTGCTGAGGCTTTTGCTTCTTCCTCATGGTTGTGGGGTTGCTGGCTGGCAGGGAGGCTGGCAGGCACCAAGGCTGGCAGGAAGGCTGGCACTAAGGCTGGCAGGCAGCCATGCACCAAGGCTGGCAGGCAGCCAGGCACCAAGGCTGGCAGGCAGGCAGGCACCAAGGCTGGCAGGAAGGCTGGCAGGCAGCCAGGCACAAAGGCTTGCAGGCACCAAGGCTGGCAGGAAGGCAGGCACCAAGGCAGACACC